>OX451741.1:313465143-314665143 GCA_948472305.1 Vicia faba
ATCTATCTATCTATCTATCTATCTATCTATCTATCTATCTATTCTATCTATCTATCTATCTATCTATCTATCTATCTATCTATCTATCTATCTATCTATCTATCTATCTATCTATCTATCTATCTATCTATCTATCTATCTATCTATCTATCTATCTATCTATCTATCTATCTATCTATCTATCTATCTATCTATCTATCTATCTATCTATCTATCTATCTATCTATCTATCTATCTATCTATCTATCTATCTATCTATCTATCTATCTATCTATCTATCTATCTATCTATCTATCTATCTATCTATCTATCTATCTATCTATCTATCTATCTATCTATCTATCTATCTATCTATCTATCTATCTATCTATCTATCTATCTATCTATCTATCTATCTATCTATCTATCTATCTATCTATCTATCTATCTATCTATCTATCTATCTCTATCTATCTATCTATCTATCTATCTATCTATCTAATCTATCTATCTATCTATCTATCTATCTATCTATCTATCTATCTATCTATCTATCTATCTATCTATCTATCTATCTATCTATCTATCTATCTCTATCTATCTATCTATCTATCTATCTATCTATCTATCTATCTATCTATCTATCTATCTATCTATCTATCTATCTATCTATCTATCTATCTATCTACTCTATCTATCTATCTATCTATCTATCTATCTATCTATCTATCTATCTATCTATCTATCTATCTATCTATCTATCTATCTATCTATCTATCTATCTATCTATCTATCTATCTATCTATCTATCTATCTATCTATCTATCTATCTATCTATCTATCTATCTATCTATCTATCTATCTATCTATCTATCTATCTATCTATCTATCTATCTATCTATCTAATCTATCTATCTATCTATCTATCTATCTATCTATCTATCTATCTATCTATCTATCTATCTATCTATCTATCTATCTATCTATCTATCTATCTATCTATCTATCTATCTATCTATCTATCTATCTATCTATCTATCTATCTATCTATCTATCTATCTATCTATCTATCTATCTATCTATCTATCTATCTATCTATCTATCTATCTATCTATCTATCTATCTATCTATCTATCTATCTATCTATCTATCTATCTATCTATCTATCTATCTATCTATCTATCTATCTATCTATCTATCTATCTATCTATCTATCTATCTATCTATCTATCTATCTATCTATCTATCTATCTATCTATCTATCTATCTATCTATCTATCTATCTATCTATCTATCTATCTATCTATCTATCTATCTATCTATCTATCTATCTATCTATCTATCTATCTATCTATCTATCTATCTATCTATCTATCTATCTATCTATCTATCTATCTATCTATCTATCTATCTATCTATCTATCTATCTATCTATCTATCTATCTATCTATCTATCTATCTATCTATCTATCTATCTATCTATCTATCTATCTATCTATCTATCTATCTATCTATCTATCTATCTATCTATCTATCTATCTATCTATCTATCTATCTATCTATCGATCTATCTATCTATCGATCTATCTATCTATCTATCTATCTATCTATCTATCTATCTATCTATCGATCTATCGATCTATCTATCTATCTATCTATCGATCTATCTATCTATCGATCTATCTATCTATCTATCTATCTATCTATCTATCTATCTATCTATCTATCTATCTATCTATCTATCGATCTATCTATCTATCTATCTATCGATCTATCTATCTATCTATCTATCTATCTATCTATCTATCTATCTATCTATCTATCTATCTATCTATCTATCTATCTATCTATCTATCTATCTATCTATCTATCTATCTATCTATCGATCTATCTATCTATCTATCGATCTATCGATCTATCTATCTATCTATCTATCGATCTATCTATCTATCTATCTATCTATCTATCGATCTATCTATCTATCTATCTATCTATCTATCGATCTATCTATCTATCGATCTATCTATCTATCTATCTATCTATCTATCGATCTATCTATCTATCTATCTATCTATCTATCGATCTATCTATCTATCTATCTATCGATCTATCTATCTATCTATCTATCTATCTATCTATCTATCTATCTATCTATCTATCTATCTATCTATCTATCTATCTATCTATCTATCTATCTATCTATCTATCTATCTATCTATCTATCTATCTATCTATCTATCTATCTATCTATCTATCTATCTATCTATCTATCTATCTACCTATCTATCTATCTATCTATCTATCTATCTATCTATCTATCGATCTATCGAACTATCGATCTATCGATCTATCTATCTATCTATCTATCTATCTATCTATCTATCTATCTATCGATCTATCTATCTATCTATCTATCGATCTATCTATCTATCGATCTATCTATCTATCTATCTATCTATCTATCTATCTATCTATCTATCTATCTATCGATCTATCTATCTATCTATCTATCTATCTATCTATCTATCTAATCTATCTATCTATCTATCTATCTATCTATCTATCTATCTATCTATCTATCTATCTATCTATCTATCTATCTATCTATCTATCTATCTATCTATCTATCTATCTATCTATCTATCTATCTATCTATCTATCTATCTATCTATCTATCTATCTATCTATCTATCTATCTATCTATCTATCTATCTATCTATCTATCTATCTATCTATCTATCTATCTATCTTATCTATCTATCTATCTATCTATCTATCTATCTATCTATCTATCTATCTATCTATCTATCTATCTATCTATCTATCTATCTATCTATCTATCTATCTATCTATCTATCTATCTATCTATCTATCTATCTATCTATCTATCTATCTATCTATCTATCTATCTATCTATCTATCTATCTATCTATCTATCTATCTATCTATCTATCTATCTATCTATCTATCTATCTATCTATCTATCTATCTATCTATCTATCTATCTATCTATCTATCTATCTATCTATCTATCTATCTATCTATCTATCTATCTATCTATCTATCTATCTATCTATCTATCTATCTATCTATCTATCTATCTATCTATCTATCTATCTATCTATCTATCTATCTATCTATCTATCTATCTATCTATCTATCTATCTATCTATCTATCTATCTATCTATTCTATCTATCTATCTATCTATCTATCTATCTATCTATCTATCTATCTATCTATCTATCTATCTATCTATCTATCTATCTATCTATCTATCTATCTATCTATCTATCTATCTATCTATCTATCTATCTATCTATCTATCTATCTATCTATCTATCTATCTATCTATCTATCTATCTATCTATCTATCTATCTATCTATCTATCTATCTATCTATCTATCTATCTATCTATTCTATCTATCTATCTATCTATCTATCTATCTATCTATCTATCTATCTATCTATCTATCTATCTATCTATCTATCTATCTATCTATCTATCTATCTATCTATCTATCTATCTATCTATCTATCTATCTATCTATCTATCTATCGATCTATCTATCTATCTATCTATCTATCTATCTATCTATCTATCTATCGATCGATCTATCTATCGATCGATCTATCTATCGATCTATCTATCGATCTATCTATCTATCGATCTATCTATCTATCGATCGATCTATCTATCGATCTATCTATCTATCGATCTATCTATCTATCGATCGATCTATCTATCGATCTATCTATCTATCTATCTATCTATCTATCTATCGATCTATCTATCTATCTATCTATCTATCTATCTATCTATCTATCTATCTATCTATCTATCTATCTATCGATCGATCTATCTATCTATCTATCTATCTATCTATCTATCTATCTATCTATCTATCTATCTATCTATCTATCGATCGATCTATCTATCGATCTATCTATCTATCGATCTATCTATCTATCGATCGATCTATCTATCGATCTATCTATCTATCGATCTATCTATCTATCGATCTATCTATCTATCTATCTATCTATCTATCTATCTATCTATCTATCTATCTATCGATCTATCTATCTATCTATCTATCTATCTATCTATCTATCTATCTATCTATCTATCTATCTATCTATCTATCTATCTATCTATCTATCTATCTATCTATCTATCTACTTATCTATCTATCTATCTATCTATCTATCTATCTATCTATCTATCTATCTATCTATCTATCTATCTATCTATCTATCTATCTATCTATCTATCTATCTCTATCTATCTATCTATCTATCTATCTATCTATCTATCTATCTATCTATCTATCTATCTATCTATCTATCTATCTATCTATCTATATATCTATCTATCTATCTATCTATCTATCTATCTATCTATCTATCTATCTATCTATCTATCTATCGATCGATCTATCTATCTATCTATCTATCTATCTATCTATCTATCTATCTATCGATCGATCTATCTATCGATCGATCTATCTATCGATCTATCTATCTATCGATCTATCTATCTAATCGATCGATCTATCTATCGATCTATCTATCTATCGATCTATCTATCTATCGATCGATCTATCTATCGATCTATCTATCTATCTATCTATCTATCTATCTATCGATCTATCTATCTATCTATCTATCTATCTATCTATCTATCTATCTATCTATCTATCTATCGATCGATCTATCTATCTATCTATCTATCTATCTATCTATCTATCTATCTATCTATCTATCTATCTATCTATCTATCGATCGATCTATCTATCGATCTATCTATCTATCGATCTATCTATCGATCGATCTATCTATCGATCTATCTATCTATCGATCTATCTATCTATCGATCGATCTATCTATCTATCTATCTATCTATCTATCTATCTATCTATCTATCTATCTATCGATCTATCTATCTATCTATCTATCTATCTATCTATCTATCTATCTATCTATCTATCTATCTATCTATCTATCTATCTATCTATCTATCTATCTATCTATCTATCTATCTATCTATCTATCTATCTATCTATCTATCTATCTATCTATCTATCTATCTATCTATCTATCTATCTATTCTATCTATCTATCTATCTATCTATCTATCTATCTATCTATCTATCTATCTATCTATCTATCTATCTATCTATCTATCTATCTATCTATCTATCTATCTATCTATCTATCTATCTATCTATCTATCTATCTATCTATCTATCTATCTATCTATCTATCTATCTATCTATCTATCTATCTATCTATCTATCTATCTATCTATCTATCTATCTATCTATCTATCTATCTATCTATCTATCTATCTATCTATCTATCTATCTATCTATCTATCTATCTCTATCTATCTATCTATCTATCTATCTATCTATCTATCTATCTATCTATCTATCTATCTATCTATCTATCTATCTATCTATCTATCTATCTATCTATCTATCTATCTATCTATCTATCTATCTATCTATCTATCTATCTATCTATCTATCTATCTATCTATCTATCTATCTATCTATCTATCTATCTATCTATCTATCTATCTATCTATCTATCTATCTATCTATCTATCTATCTATCTATCTATCTATCTATCTATCTATCTATCTATCTATCTATCTATCTATCTATCTATCTATCTATCTATCTATCTATCTATCTATCTATCTATCTATCTATCTATCTATCTATCTATCTATCTATCTATCTATCTATCTATCTATCTATCTATCTATCTATCTATCTATCTATCTATCTATCTATCTATCTATCTATCTATCTATCTATCTATCTATCTATCTATCTATCTATCTATCTATCTATCTATCTATCTATCTATCTATCTATCTATCTATCTATCTATCTATCTATCTATCTATCTATCTATCTATCTATCTATCTATCTATATCTATCTATCTATCTATCTATCTATCTATCTATCTTATCTATCTATCTATCTATCTATCTATCTATCTATCTATCTCTATCTATCTATCTATCTATCTATCTATCTATCTATCTATATCTATCTATCTATCTATCTATCTATCTATCTATCTATCTATCTATCTATCTATCTATCTATCTATCTATCTATCTATCTATCTATCTATCTATCTATCTATCTATCTATCTATCTATCTATCTATCTATCTATCTATCTATCTATCTATCTATCTATCTATCTATCTAATCTATCTATTCTATCTATCTATCTATCTATCTATCTATCTATCTATCTATCTATCTATCTATCTATCTATCTATCTATCTATCTATCTATCTATCTATCTATCTATCTATCTATCTATCTATCTATCTATCTATCTATCTATCTATCTATCTATCTATCTATCTATCTATCTATCTATCTATCTATCTATCTATCTATCTATCTACTATCTATCTATCTATCTATCTATCTATCTATCTATCTATCTATCTATCTATCTATCTATCTATCTATCTATCTATCTATCTATCTATCTATCTATCTATCTATCTATCTATCTATCTATCTATCTATCTATCTATCTATCTATCTATCTATCTATCTATCTATCTATCTATCTATCTATCTATCTATCTATCTATCTATCTATCTATCTATCTATCTATCTATCTATCTATCTATCTATCTATCTATCTATCTATCTATCTATCTATCTATCTATCTATCTATCTATCTATCTATCTATCTATCTATCTATCTATCTATCTATCTATCTATCTATCTATCTATCTATCTATCTATCTATCTATTTAATGGATCATTTTGGACCCTTAAGATTGCTCATGTCAAGTTTCAAGTCTTGGATCACATTTTTGCTCAGTCAATTGATCAGATGACCTAAAAATCAGCTGTATTGGGGAAAAAGTCAAATGTGGTAAATTTATAGTCAAACTTCATAATTTTTTATCCATATCAACATTATGAACTCATATATGTCATTTGATCAAGTTTGGATCACAATTTCTCAAGAAATTTGATCAGAACATCAAAAGGGCAAAATGGTCAAAATTAGGGTTTTGACTAAGAAGGTGCAATTTCTGATTTTTGACCTAACAAATGGTTGATTGGTTTAAGTTATGATCTCAAGGGTTCAAATGCATCATTTTGACCTAATGGCATGTGTGATACGGTGGGAAGAATTGACTATTTTTTTGGAATGCTGGTTTGCGTTTTGCGTTTGTTTTTGCAAAATGTCGCGGTAAGCAAGAGTCGCCACCGACTTTTATTTTATCCAACAAGGAAAGGAAAAAAGCACAGAAAAATTCCTTTTTCGAGATATTTCTCGGGTTCGGGAGGTAGATTATAGAAAGGGAAGGTGTTAGCACCCTTTCTATTTGTGGTTATCCACAGGCTCTTAGGTACTTGCTCAATTGTTTTCAAAAGTTGTTTTCTTTGTGCTTGTGGGTTTGAAAAAGTTTTTGTTTTGAAACTTCAATTTAACTCTTGCTTCTGTCCTCAAGAGTGTAATGAAGTGTTTTGAAAACTTTGTTCGAAAAGTGTAAGTGTGAAAAGTTTTTGTTTTTGAAAGAGCAAGTATCTAAGAACCATCTACCTACTCGAAAAAGGAATCGTTCTATGCTAATTTCCTTTAGAAAATTCTATCCTACTATTGATGAGTAGGTAGCACCGTCGTTGGAGTTTAAGGGTCAATTCGAATGCGGGATTTACGGTCACTAAAGTAATGTTAGGACGCCTTAGCGGTAACCCTAATGTCTTAGATCATTTGTTTGAGGCAACAATATCCGAGGCAACCGTTTCGAGGCAACTATGATCTTTTAGACAAGAGGACGACCTCTAAAACGACCTATACTCAATGACCGTGTACGAAGGCAACCAAGTGGGGGTACCCTAAGAGTGCGCATGTGCGAGTGTGTCGTTTTCAGTTTATTTTTATCTTTATACATGTTAAGGGTGATCTAATTTGATTTTAGGTTAAAACATCCAGTCTTGTCCTGCAACCCTATTATCAAACATCTAGCAGTTATAATTTGCGGAAGTAAAATGCAGAATTTAAATTACAAGGCGTCGGGTATTTACATCGCCAAAGACAAACCCTTTGAAAAATAAAGTAAAGCGATAAAAATAATTAAATGTCCTATTTAATTATTACATTCCATAAGCAGATACATAATTGGATAAGGAAAAGTAAATCATGACACAAAATTAAATCGGACGCATGATTAGGGTTTTGACCCTTTTGGTTAAAGAAAATATCCTTTTTTAGGTTTTTGTTGTTTTTATTTTAAGAAAGAAAATAAACCTAAGTTAAACAACTAAATTAAATTAATAAATTAAATGAAAAATAAATTATTTTTGGAGTTTTTGATTATTTAGGAAAGAAATTAAAAATGATTAAATTAGTGGTTAATATCTAATTAAATCTAATTAATTAAAACGATTTACAAAATAAATTAAAGTTTTCTAATTAAAAAACCTAGTTAATTAATAAATTTATTAAGAAAAATAAAAGTTAAAAATTTGATTGAAATAATTTTTTTTTTGTGATTTTATTTAATAAAACAAAATTTTGTGATTGCTTAGAAAATTAAATAAATAAAATAAAACAATTAATCAAGACAAAATAAATAAAGAGAGAGGAGTGTTGGGCCTGTTTTTAGGGGTGTTAAAAGCAAATCTGAAGGCCCATTAGCAACTGGCCTCTTTGACTTTTTGTGATCCAGTGTGGACGCATGGACTAGGCTCTTGGTGGACCTCCAGTTATTGGCCACCAGATCTGGCCCTTGGCCATCTGACGTTTGGAAGGGAGAGGGAGCATGGTGTACTGCAAGCCAACGTATGCATGTGATAACCTGAAAAGAAATAGGAAAATACAAAGTGCTGGAGGCAGGGATCAAACCCCTGACCTCCAGCCCCTAACGCCTTGGAAGCTGACATGTTGACCACTGGGACACGCTATTGGATTTGTTATAATAATACAATATATATATATATATTATATAAAAAACAAAACCATTGCCAGAAAATAAAAAAGAACGTGCGAAATATTTGAATGGTCCAATAATGGGATGCCACGCATCATCCCCAACCTCTCGTCCGTGGCTAAAACACCAGATACCTATACCAACAGACAGAAGTCCGTAGCTACAAGCATGTCCATCTCCAAAATCTGCTACAGGCCACAAAAATGAATTTCAAGGGCATGGTTGTGTTCGTCTCACCCTCCCGGTCACAACCATATCAATTAAGTGAACCAATTGCACCTGAAACAAAAACACATGTAAGCACGAACCAAACCCTAACAATGGTGGTTCTTTGTACAGAGCACATAAATGAAATTAAACAATGCAAAAAGTTTGGACATGTTCTTGTGATCACGAATGTACCATAAGTTTGTTCAATGGATGCCAGAATGCTTCAAATCGAAATCAAGTATAAAGCTGTGTTACGTGAGACTTACAGTGCGTTTGGGAGTCTGAAAATGCTTGGTTTTGGTTGGGATGGCTTGTGTGAATGCCCAGGAAGTGATTGGAACAAGTCTTGATCCTTGAAAACGCCTCTAACCAGGATTTTGATCTCTCACTTTTTTGTGATTTTTCAATTCTTGTTCTACCTCTTCCAAAAGTTTTCAACCCTTATTTTCATGTGTTTATCTTCCTTATGTAATGTGCACTGCATTAGGGTAAGAATCATGGTCCAAATCTCTCCATATCAATGCCCATGAATTGGATTTGATTCCACCATTAAAACCTTCCAAATTTGATTCAAATCATATCTTCTTATACACTTATGCCATGATATGGGCCCATTTGACAAAATTTGAAGTTTTTGGGATAGGTGACTTTTGGCACTTTTGCAAAAAAGTCCAACTTCAACAATGCATAACTTCTTCAATTTTGAACTTTTGGAGGTGTTCCTGAACTTTCTAGAAAGATTGAGATGTCCTATAACCAACCCTTTTAGGCTCATCTCATTTTGATATTCCATTCTCAAGTTATAAGCTTTGACAAAAAAGGTGTTTTTGTTGACTTTCAAAAATGACCTATAATGTCCAAATTCATAACTTCTTGTGAGTGCATTTTTTGATTTTGGGGTATGAAGATGGATTGTAGGAAATTTCATCCTCTTAAAAATGGGCTTTGGATGGGTCATTTCTCCTAAAGTATGAGAAGGTTATGCTTGGTCAAAGTTGAGTTGACTTTTCCTACAAAACCCTAATTTAGCAACTTTTGGGTCTTGATGAATTTTGAGAAATCCTTGATGAATCATGATCAACCCTTAATCAAATGATGAAATATACTTCAAAATGAGAATGTTGACAAGAAATCTTGAAGTTTGACTGTATATAGGTCACAGTTGACTTTTGCCCTAGCATAGTCGATTTTTGGACCCTTTGAGCAATTGACTGAGCAAACTTCCTCTGCAAGGCTTGAAACTTGACATGGATGATCTTGAGAACATATTAGGACATTGTGAGCACTTGGGGTCATTTGGACTCATGGATCTTGATTCAACACAAAACCCTAATTTGGGGTTGACTGCATTAGGAGATAACTTGTCTGACCAACCCTTGAGCAACCTTGAACAACTTGGAAATTTTTCTTGTAATATCTTGAGGAATATAAGAGGGAAAATTTTGGGGTACAACAGCTGCCCCTGTTCAATCTTCTTAAACCTGAGGATGTAGATTGACCTTCATGCCTTTCGTGATCTGAAGGTGGAAGATGATTGAACACTAGAGTGCCCAGAAATTTGCACTCGCATGAGGTGGTATCAGCCTTGTGATGTCGGGAATGGGCTTACAGATGCCATTTGGAGATTGCTGGAGGAAGGATGGGCTTAAATATGCCATCCACAGGAGTGTCGATCGCATAAGAGATTCCTTAGCGAGAACTTGCATGCCTCTTGTTATGGAAGATTTCGCTTGGGGAAGTCTGATCTTTCTTGAGATTTAGGAACTTGCCTGTACTTCAACTGAGAGAACATCTCTGCTGAGTTTTAAGAACTTGTCGTAATTCAACTGAGGGGGAAACATCTTCATCGAGATTTAAAAACTCGTCCATAATTCAACTGAGAAAAACTCTGTTGAGATTTAAGAACTGTCAGTAATTCGACGGAGGAAAATTGTCGAGATTTAGAACCATATCTGTAATTCAACTGAGGATAATTCTGTTGAGATTTAAGAACCGGTCAGTACTTCGAATGAGAGGAAACATCTTCATAGAGATTTAGGACTTGTCTGTAATTCAACCGGGGATAATTCTGTTGAGATTTAAGAACTGTCAGTAATTCGACGGAGGAACTTTGTCGAGATTTAGAACCTTATCTGTAATTCAACCGAGGATAATTTCGTTGAGATTTAAGAACCGGTCAGTAGTTCGACTAAGGGAAACATCTTCATCGAGATTTAGGACTTGTATGTAATTCAACCGAGGATAATTCTGTTGAGATTTAAGAACTGTCAGTAATTCGACGGAGGAACTTTGTCGAGATTTAGAACCTTATTTGTAATTCAACCGAGGATAATTCAGTTGATATTTAAGAACCAGTTAGTACTTCGATTGAGGGAAATATCTTCATCGAGATTTAAGAATTTACCCGTAATTCAACTGAGAAAACTCTGCTGAGATTTAGGAACCCGTCTATAATTCGACGGAGGAACTTGTCGATATTTAGGACCTTATCTGTAATTCAACTGAGGAAAATTCGGTTGAGATTTAAAACCTGGTCAGTACTTCGACTGAGGGAAACATCTTCATCGAGATTTAGGACCTCGCCCATAATTCAACTGAGAAAAACTCTGTTGAGATTTAAGAACTGTTAGTAATTCGACGGAGGAAAATTGTCGAGATTTAGAACCTTATCTGTAATTCAACTGAGGATAAATCTGTTGAGATTTAAGAATCGGTCAGTACTTCGACTGAGAGGAAACATCTTCATCGAGATTTAGGACTTGTCTGTAATTCAACCGAGGATAATTCTGTTGAGATTTAAGAACTGTCAGTAATTCGACGGAGGAACTTTGTCGAGATTTAGAACCTTATCTGTAATTCAACCGAGGATAATTCGGTTGAGATTTAAGAACCGGTCAGTACTTCGACTGAGGGAAACATCTTCATCGAGATTTAAGAATTTTCCTGTAATTCAACTGAGAAAACTCTGCTGAGATTTAGGAACTCGTCTATAATTCGACGAAGGAACTTGTCGAGATTTAGGACCTTATTTGTAATTCAACTGAGGATAATTCGGTTGAGATTTAAGAACTGGTCAGTACTTCGACTGAGGGAAACATCTTTATCGAGATTTAGGACCTCGCCCGTAATTCAACTTAGAAAATTCTGCTGAGATTTAGGAACTCGTCTGTAATTCAATGGAGGAACTTCGTCGAGATTTAGAACCTTATCTGTAATTCAACCGAGGATAATTCAGTTGAGATTTAAGAACCGGTCAGTACTTCGACTGAGGGAAACATCTTCATCAAGATTTAAGAACTTGTCCATAATTCAACTGAGAAAACTCTGCTGAGATTTAGGAACTGTCAGTAATTCGACGGAGGAACTTGTCGAGATTTAGGACCGTATCTGTAATTCAACTGAGGATAATTCGGTTGAGATTTAAGAACTGGTCAGTACTTCGACTGAGGGTGAAACATCTACATCGAGATTTAAGAACTCGTCCATAATTCAACTGAGAAAAACTCTGTTGAGATTTAAGAGCTGTCAGTAATTCGACGGAGGAAAATTGTCGAGATTTAGAACCTTAACTGTAATTCAACTGAGGATAATTCTGTTGAGATTTAAGAACCGGTCAGTACTTCGACTGAGAGGAAACATCTTCATCGAGATTTAGGACTTGTCTGTAATTCAACCGAGGATAATTCTATTAAGATTTAAGAACTATCAGTAATTCGACGGAGGAACTTTGTCGAGATTTAGAACCTTATCTGTAATTCAACTGAGGATAATTTGGTTGAGATTTAAGAACCGGTCAGTACTTCGACTGAGGGAAACATCTTCATTGAGATTTAAGAATTTGCCCGTAATTCAACTGAGAAAACTCTGCTGAGATTTAGGAACTCGTCTATAATTCGACGGAGGAACTTGTCGTGATTTAGGACCTTATCTGTAATTCAACTGAAGATAATTCGGTTGAGATTTAAGAACTGGTCAGTACTTCGAATGAGGGAAACATCTTCATCGAGATTTAGGACCTCGCCCGTAATTCAACTGAGAAAACTCTACTGAGATTTAGGAACTCGTCTGTAATTCAATGGAGGAACTTCGTCGAGATTTAGAAACTTATCTGTAATTCAACTGAGGATAATTCAGTTGAGATTTAAGAACCGGTCAGTACTTCGAATGAGGGAAACATCTTCATCGAGATTTAAGAACTTGTCCGTAATTCAACTCAGAAAACTCTGCTGAGATTTAGGAACTGTCAGTAATTCGATGGAGGAACTTTGTCGAGATTTAGAACCTTATCTGTAATTCAACTGAGGATAATTCCGTTGAGATTTAAGAACCGGTCAGTAGTTCGACTGAGAGGAAACATCTTCATCGAGATTTAGGACTTGTCTGTAATTCAACCGAGGATAATTCTGTTGAGATTTAAGAACTGTCAGTAATTCAACGGAGGAACTTTGTCGAGATTTAGAACCATATCTATAATTTAACTGAGGATAATTCAGTTGAGTTTTAAGAACCGGTCAGTACTTCGACTGAGGGAAACATCTTCATCGAGATTTAAGAACTTGTCCTTAATTCAACCGAGAAAACTCTGCTGAGATTTAGGAACTCGTCTGTAATTCGACGGAGGAACTTTCTCGAGATTTAGAACCTTATCTGTAATTCAACTGAGGATAATTCGGTTGAGATTTAAGAACCGATCAGTACTTCGACTGAGGGAAACATCTTCATCGAGATTTAGGACTTGTCTGTAATTCAACTGAGAAAACTCTGCTGAGATTTAAGAACTGTCAGTAATTCGATGGAGGAACTTTGTCGAGATTTAGAACCTTATCTGTAATTCAACCGAGGATAATTCCATTGAGGTTTAAGAACCGGTCAGTAGTTCGACTGAGGGAAACATCTTCATCGAGATTTAGGACTTGTCTGTAATTCAATCGAGGATAATTCTGTTGAGATTTAAGAACTATCAGTAATTCGACAGAGGAACTCTGTCGAGATTTGGAACCTTATCTGCAATTCAACTGAGGATAATTCGGTTGAGATTTAAGAACCGGTCAGTAATTCGACGGAGTAACTTTGTTGAGATTTAGAACCTTATCTTTAATTCAACTGAGGATAATTCGGTTGAGATTTAAGAACCGGTCAGTAGTTCGACTGAGGGAAACATCTTCATCGAGATTTAGGACTTGTCTGTAATTCAACTGAGAAAACTCTGCTGAGATTTAAGAACTGTCAGTAATTTGATGGAGGAACTTTGTCAAGATTTAGAACCTTATCTGTAATTCAACTGAGGATAATTCGGTTGAGATTTAAGAATCGGTCAGTAATTCGACTGAGATAAAAGCTTCATAACTTTGAATTTAACTGCATCCTTCCTGAAAGGTAAAGGTTAGCTGTATGAAATGTATGATATGTATCAAACAATGATGTTCTCAAAATAAATGAGATTGTGTTGTATGATGCGTATATGCATGTGTCATGATGTATGGAAATGTAATGCTTTTAGCTGGGGAAAATAAATCCCAGATAGCTGCTGGAGAAAAAAGTTGGATTCTTCGTTTCCACTGGGGATGGCGAACGAAGATGATTGTGAGAATAAACCTGCAGGAGAGGATAACTGCGTTGGGAAATAAACTGACGAGGAGATTACTCTGTGGGGAAGAGATGCTCTGCTGAGGATTCCACTGATAAATTCTGCTGGGGATGAATTACCGTTGCTGGTGATACTGAATCTTGTTGGGGATTGACTTCTTGTTTGTGAAGGGCATGAACTCTGTTGGGGATGATATTTCAGTTGCGACTTCACTGGGGATAACCTTTTAGACTCTAATGGGGATAATCCTTTGAGCTCTGCTGGGGACAATCTTCCAAAGTCTACCGGGGATGATTCTCTAAACTCCACTGGGGAAGCTTTTTCAGACTGCGCTGGAAAAAAATTCAAACTCCACTGGGGGTATTTTGTATTCTGTTGGGGAATAGTC
Source organism: Vicia faba (assembly GCA_948472305.1). Lineage (NCBI taxonomy): Eukaryota > Viridiplantae > Streptophyta > Magnoliopsida > Fabales > Fabaceae > Vicia > Vicia faba. The sequence goes on from OX451741.1 coordinate 313,480,306, forward strand.
TTATACTCCGCTGGGGAATATTAAGACCTTTCAGTGTTGATGGTAAATAAACTCTACTTGGGGAAAATATTACCGATTCATTCACAGTTGCAAGTCTCAGTTGGGGAGAACTATCATTACTATCTTTTCTTACTCTGCGGAGAGTGAAAGCACCTTGGCCATATTCTCCAGCTGAATCTACCTTTGTACCTGGTGGATAGAGCAACTGTAAAGCTTGGACAAATCTTATTTGCCCCTATTTCTGATATTACCAGTAATCGTCTTTTGTTTCGCATGTAAATATTCATGAGCAACAATTAATGTCAAATGCATATATCAAGAATGAACATTGGACGTTCTTTACAAAATAAAACAGAAAAAAGGAAAAAATAGTTTGAAATTTCTCTGAAAATGAATTGTATTGATTTGGAAGTTTGGCCTGTAAATAGGAGTTTTTGTACAAGAGGCTGACGTCCTAGTAAGAGAACGCCACCGAATAATAGAATTTACATAATTTATGAAAAATTAAACAAAACAACTATGTGAATAATCCCACTGGGTTCCAACTCTTCTATTTCCCTCATGTCCTCGAGCATCTCATCACTTTTCTACTTGGTTGAAGGTAGATCAGATTGATTAGTGCCGTCTGAGCTTGATAGTCGATACTGAAGTCTGGTTGCAAGGTGATCCAATGAGACGTAGTGTTACAGCTTGATCCCTAATTTTTTCCTGGACCACCCTTTTGGGTTTTCAGTCCACCGGGATAACCTTTTTTGCCCAAGCCGCCTTTTCAGGTTTTCGACTTGCCGGGTGTACAATTTTTTTTCATTTTCATCTCTTATTTTTGCCCGAACCCTTTTGGTTCACCGGGAAGCCCTTATTTTTGCCTAGGCCAGTCGACCTAGCGGGTCGTTAATTATGCGTAGTATCTTTTCACTATGTCTGCATTGACGGGGTGAGGAAGGTCGTCACCATCCATGGTGGTTAGAATCATAGCTCCTCCTGCGAAAATGTTCTTAACCACAAATGGCCCTTCGTAAGTAGGGGTACATTTTCCCCTGGGATCACCTTGAGGTAATATGATGCGCTTGATAACCAGGTCCCCAACTTGATACTCTTGTCGTCTAACTTTCTTGTTAAATTCCTTGATCGTCTGTTTTTGATACGTCTTACCATGATAAATAGCAGTAAGTCTCTTTTCGTCTATTAAATTCAGCTGATCAAGCCAGGTCTGAATCCAGTCATCTTCGCTCAAACCTGCATCCTTCATAATCCGAAGAGAGGGTATCTGAACTTCAATGGGCAAGACTGCCTCCATGCCATAAACCAAGGAGTAGGGTGTTGCCCCTGTTGACGTCCGTGCTAAGGTACGGTACGCATGAAGAGCAAAAGGTAACATCTCGTGCCAGTCTTTGTATGTCACCGTCATCTTCTGCACAATCTTCTTGATGTTCTTATTAGCCGCTTCTACATCCCCATTCATCTTCGGCCGGTAGGGAGAAGAGTTGTGATGCTGTATCTTGAACTGCTTGCAGAGCTCGGTGATCATCTTGTTATTGAGATTTGTACCATTGTCCGTAATGATCCTCTCTAGTACACCGTATCGACAAATCAGATTGTGCCAAATGAACCGTGCCACAACATTCTTGGTTACAGTAGCAAAGGAAGCTTCTTCAACCCACTTCGTAAAGTAATCAATAGCTATCAGGATGAAACGATGCCCGTTGGATGCCGTAGGTCTGATCTCGCCGATCATATCAATGGCCCACATTGCAAAAGGCCACAGAGCTGTCAAGACGTTCAGAGGTACTGGAGGTATGTGCACCTTATCAGCATAGACTTGGCACTTCTGACAGGTCTGAGAATGATGATAACAATCGGCTTCCATTGTGGACCAATAGTATCCTGCCCGAAGGATTTTCTTTGCCATGGTGTGTCCACTGGAATGAGTCCTGAAATTACCTTCATGTAAGTCTGCCATAATCCTTTCTGCTTCGTTCTTATCCATACATCGCAGTAATGTCGAATCATGGTTACGCTTGTAAAGGATACCATTGCTGATGAAGAACTTCGCCGCGAACCTCCTCAGAAACTTCTTGTCATTAACAGATGAACCCTCGGGGTACTCCTGAGCTTCAAGATACCTCTTCACCTCATGAAACCAGGGTTTATCTGCTACCTCTTCAGTCTCAATGTCACAACAATATGCAGGTTCATCCAACCTCTCAATGGTAATCCGGAGAGCTTCGTTGTCCCAATTGACTTTAAACATAGAAGACATTGTAGCCAGCGCGTCCTCCAACTGGTTCTCCTCTCTAGGGAAGTGTTCAAAGGTTATCTCCTCGAAGTGGGGAAGCAACGTCAATACATACTCCTTGTAAGGAATAAGATTTGGGTGTTTCGTATCCCACTCGCCTTTGATCTGACTGATCACGAGAGTGGAATCTCCGAAAACACTTAAGAACTTAATCCTTAGGTCAATTGCTGCTCGAAGACCCATAATGCACGCTTCATACTCCGCCACATTGTTGGTGCAGTTGAAACATAGTCGGGCGGTGAATGGAGTATGAGAGCCTTTAGGAGATATGATCACGGCGCCAATGACATTACCCAAGGTGTTTGAAGCTCCATCAAAGTACATAGACCATCGGGATCCCTCCTCAGGTCCTTCATCCGGTCCAGGTTCTTCACAGTCAGTTACCAACATGATGTTCTCATACGGGAATTCAAAGTTCATAGACTGGTAGTCGTCTACTGCCTGATGTGCCAAATGATATGCCAACACACTTCCCTTGATTGCCTTTTGGGTCGTATATTGGATGTTGTTGCACCCCAAAATTTGCCCTCCCATATTCTTCAAGAAATTGCCAAGCCAAGTCACAAAATTCCCCAAGGGTTGTGTAGTGCAACTGTCTCCTATACAGTCAAAACTAGGGTTTGTGTTCTGATCAAGAATTTAAAGTTTTCAAAGGCCCAATCAAGTCTCATATGCCTACAAATGTGGTCAAACATCCTCATATCAAGTTTCAAGGCATTCAGCTCAAAATTGCACAGTCAAAACCCTAAATTGCACTACAGTCAACTGTAGGGGCAAAATGGTCATTTGACAGTCAAAAGTTCAAATTTTTGGTCAACATATAATTTTGAAGCCACAAACATCATTTGATCAATGCTTGATCATGATTCTCAAAATTTGGCTCAGAAATCATCATAGATGCAAAAGTTACTATATTTGGACAGCTGAAAAAGTCAACTGAAATTGACCAGGGCATAACTTTCACATGGATTATCAGAAAAATTCCATCCAAAGCTCATTTTGAAGAGAAAGACATTTCCTACAACTCATCTTCATATTCCAAGTCCAAGAAATGCTCTCACAAAAAGTTATCAATTTCAACATTATAGGTCATTTTCAAAAGTCAACAAAAAGGGACTTTAAGTCAAAGGCCATAACTTGAGATTGGTAAATCAAAATGACATGGGACCAAAGGCATTGGTTAAAGGACTCAAATACCTTTCCAAAATGTCCAAGAACATGTGGAAAGCTTAAAAATTGAGCAAGTTATGCCTTGTGGAAGTTGGGAAATTTTTGGGAATTTTGAAAAGTCAACAATGGTTCAAATGACCTAAAAATGCAAATGGGCCCATTTTTCTTCCATGATCCATCATTCCAAGCCTATGCACGACCATTTGGCCCAAAGGGAAGTATTTTCTCAATTTTTAATTATTTATTTGAATTTATATTAATATTAATTCATTTAAATCATTTAAATATGTAGAAAATATAAACTTGACCTAAAAAAATCTTTTTGTGCACATTCTACTCTCAATATTTCGTGCTTGTTCAATTATGGAAAGAATTGGTGCGATTGGAGCTAATTGACACAAAGAACCATGTGAAAAAGATTCAAAAAGATCTTACAAAATCAAATATGCAAATCATTGAATTCAAAAGATTTTGTACAATTTTCTTAACCTAATATGCTCACTATATGATCAGGAATCAAAACCTAATGCTACTACACTCCAGGCTGCGCAAAAGACCAAGGTGGAAACTTGAAAAATTGTTCAAAAAACTCAAAACTGATTTCAAGGTTGCAAGGCGAATCAAGGCCTAACACCCATCCCATTAGCTTCCTCAAGCATTCCTGAAGGCATTCCAATCACAAACCACAACCAAAGCTCCAGGAATTGGTAGTTTGAACTCTAACTGTATCAAGAATTTTTTGAAATCGTATGGCATAAATCACGCATCCTTTGCACTTTTTGTTTGTTGATTAATGTTTGTTATGAAATTCTGAGACTAACCATCATGTTTAATTGAGTTTTCATAAGCCATACGCGATATTACCATGTTCATATTCTAGGGTTTTTCAGAGCTTGATTTAGGGCTTTTGCAAATAAGAAAAATCAAAGCTTCAGACCATGGCCATTGAATTCAGTGTATTGAGACGGACATGAACCAACCTTCGCGAACAATTTATATGCACTATAGCGCTAATCGCTATTTTTCCAAAGGCAGCCTAACACCACACTGGGAAAACCGTGGCCTTCGTTTTTTTATGTTTCAGGGAATGGGGACGATGATACCGTGTCAAGCGAGGATTGGTTGATTCAAAAGCTCGCGCCAAAATTCCACTAATGCGTTATTTTCTCTTTTTAATATTCGTTTGTATATTATATATCAGATTGATTAAGTGGCTCAGCTGGCAAGTTATCAACGCGTTGATGTCCAAGACCTGGGTTCGAACCCCAGGTCTGTGTAACTTTTCAATATTGTTTTTCCACATTCATTCCTATGCAGGCACGCCTTTGTGGTTCACCATGTTCCATCCTCATCTAGACATACACGCGTCCATCCAATCCAGATCAATGGCCAAGATTCAAAGAACGCTGTAGGCTTAAGTCAAAGCATCCACACACTATTCCAAAAAGTCAATGAGGCCAAAATCAATTGGGCCAGCATTCTAAGATCAAGACCTCACAAATTGGGACTATACCCCACCCTGGTTTGCAAATATTTTTATTTTTTCTCATCTCTTTTAATTATTATTTTTATTTGTTTTCTTGTTTTAATTTAATTCAATATTTTTGCAATATGAAAAACATCAAAAAATCAGAAAAAAGGATAAAAACATAAAAAATATTTATTTCATTTATTTTCTTGTAAATAATTAACATATAATTATTTAGTTTAATTAGATTACAATATTAATTCTTCTTAATAAAAATCCAAAAATATGTAGAATTAGGTTTAATGAATTCTTTTTTCTTTTTTTTAATTTTTTCCCTTTTTTACCATAACATTATTATTTATTTATTTTCTATAATTAAATTTTGCATGTAAATTGACTTAGATTTAAATTAGGTTAAAACTTAATATTTTCACAATAAACTTAAAAAACATTAGAATTAGGGTTTGACGCTTCCTTTTTAATTTTAATTAATTTCAATAAATTCTTTTTCTTTTAAATCTTAAAAAATACAAAATACCAAAAAAAACATTTAATTTTCATTTTTTATTTTAATTCCTTATTAATTTAATATTTTGCAAAAGGGTCCAACGCCCATGTTCATAATTTATTTAATTTTGCGCATTTATTTTATGTCGTTTATTATAATTATGTATATGTCCCAAAGCCTTGTAACAATTTAACTTTTCGCACTTTTACTTCGCTTTCTTTATTTTCCGTCAAATCGGGTCCGGTTTAATTTTGGCGATGTGGACCCGCGCCATTTGTAATAGTTTAGATTTATTTTCCCGCAAATATTTAACTGTTAAAAAGCATGCAAGAATGAATGTCCTAATTAAAATCAAGCGTAGAACACAAATAAACATGACAAGACAAATAACTGAAACATGACACACAATTCGCACACACCACCTCTAGGGTACGCCTCACTGTTGCCTTTCGAAAGGTGATCGTCGAGTAGAGGACGTCTTAGTAAGTCCTCATGATCCGGGAACCTGGCATGAGGGTAGCTTCTAAGGTGTCTTCCCATTGCTCTGGTGATCACCATGTCCCGAACCTCGAATTGACCCGAACACCTCCAATGGTGGTGCTACCTACCTCTCAATGGTGGGATGGCACTGCTTTAAAGGACATTTACACAGACGAATTCCTTAGGGTAGGTAGGTTCTCAAGGATACTTGCTCTCTTCAAAACAAACTGAAATCTTTTCACACCCACACATTTTCAAAAGCTTTCAAAGCAAATTTTTCAAACACTCTGACGTACGAGTCGATCTGAAATTTTTCAAAGAAACTTTTTTTAAATCCACATTGAAAAGCAAACAAACAATTTTGAAAACACAAATGAGCAAGTATCTAAGAGCCCATGGATAACCATGGATAGAAAGGGTGCTAACACCTTCCCTTTCTATAACCTACCTCCCGAACCGAGAGCAATCTCTTTAAGGAATTTTTCTGTGCTTTTGTCCTTTCCATTTGGAGAAAAATAAAAGACGGTGGCGACTCTTGCTTCCGCGACATTTTCGCGAACCAGCGTTAAACAGTCAGTTCCAGATCCACCGATCACAGAACTGGCGACTCTGCTGGGGACTATCTTATAAAGTGGGGTGTACCTTAGGGCTAGGTCATAACTGTGTTTTCACTTGTATTGTATTGCTTGCTTTACTATTGTGGGTTGCATCGGAGATACATAGATCCTAACCCGGATCTGGGGATACCCTGTTTAGGTAGCATAAGCTGTGAAGGACCTGTCCGGCGTAGACCGACACAGGTGAAGCAGTGGCTACGTTGGTGTGGCACCTTAGTCTGTACCGATATCCCTTGTGTCGCAACGAGGAGAATATGGGTCTTCTAAGGAGTCATTAAGCACCAACGACCTTAGAACCTTAAATGACACAACTTGGCCATTAGAACAGTAGCAGTATGCTACGCCCATTGAGGCTAAACTCTCGTGATGGTTCTGGCTGCAAGAAAAGATTGCGATGCTGGAGTTATGACCGATTGAGGGTAGTCAATGATATTGGGATCCTCTAAGAACCCGGTTACTTTGATAGGACAGATATGAACCAACAAACTGAAAGAGGGTAATACCTAGACCCCATGCTGGCCTAAACCCTAAGGGTTTCTCTTGTGTGACTTGTGTGCCTTTGTACTTGCCTACTTGCATGCTTGTTAGCTGACACGTGAACTTCTTGCAGGTTTTGTTTATAGTCCTTAACTAGGACTCATAACAAGGTTTACCAAATTTCTTGCAGGTTTTGTTTATAGTCCTTAACTAGGACTCATAACAAGGTTTACCAAATTTCTTGCAGGTTTTGTTTATAGTCCTTAACTAGGACTCATAACAGGGTTTACCAAATCTCTTGCAGGTTTTGTTTATAGTCCTTAATTGGGACTCATAACAAAGTATACTGAATTTCTTGCAGGGTCTGTTTATAGTCCTTAATTGGGACTCATAACAGGGTTTACCTACATCACCCCATGCATAGCATGACATCATACCATTGCATACATCCTAACCCATTTCAAGGATCTCAAGGGCTTGTGATGCAGGTCATGGTGAATCAATGATCCCAGCAAGGGGCAAAGAGGATTTATTTTCCTCTAGCCAAGGTTGTCAGGGGCTATGACCCACTGGATATGGTGAGCCTTTGACCCTTGAAGAAGGACTCTCTACAACAGGAAGTTCCTTCAATCAAGTTGCCAGTTTCTAACTCTAACAAGTTTCTCTGTTTACCCTGCGAGGTCCTTGAAAACATTACATGCATGTCATACATCTCATTGCATTGCAGGTGTCCCTTTGACAGGTTGCTTACCCTTCTCCGCTGTTTATTTCAGCCGATCGTCATGAATCCTGAATCATCAGCCGAACAGTCCATCAAGGCCCTCCAGGCTCAGAATGCCCAGTTCCAAGGGCTGATCATGAATTTGACCCAGGGGCAACAAGATCTGAAGGCTCTGCTCTTGAAGAAGGACAAGAAGAAGAAGAGGATTGTTTTGTTCAGCCCTAGACGCAGATCTGGGAACACACCGCAGATTGAAACTGAGAGGACAACTCCATCTGTGGGGAAGAGCAGTCATCCAGAGGAAAGGGTGCCCAGTCCAGTGGTCTCTGACAATGAAACAGATTTCGACGACGAACAGTACCCTCCGGCTGAGGACAAGTACAAACAGTTGGAGGATAGGTTGAAGGCTATGGAGGTTCAACAGGTACCTGGGCTGGATTTCGGAGATCTGGGTTTGTCAACTGGTGTGGTTATTCCTCGGAAGTTCAAAGCACCATCCTTTACTAAGTATGACGGGGCGTCTTGCCCCAAGCTGCATCTAAGGTCCTATGTTCGGAAGATTCAGCCATATACGGTGGACAAGAATTTATGGATCCACTTCTTCCAGGAGAGTCTTTCAGGGACTCATCTCGAATGGTTCTATCAGCTGGATGGGACCAAAGTTCGTAACTGGGAGGAGTTGGCTACTGCTTTCTATAAGCAGTATCAATATAATGCCGACCTTGCTCCTACGCGCACCCAACTCCAGGGTATGTCGTTAGGATCAAGTGAAGGTTTTAAAGAATATGCGCAGAAATGGAGGGATCTTGCTGGAAGGGTACAACCACCTCTGACTGATCGGGAACTTGTGGACATGTTCTTGGGGACCTTGTCTGGTCCATTTTATAACCACCTGATTGGGAATTCATCTGCTGGATTCACAGATCTTATCTTGACTGGAGAGCGAATAGAAGCTGGTATTCGGTCTGGGAAAATTCAAGAAGCTGCACATTCTGATAAGAAGCCTCATCAGGGGAAGAAAGAATCCAATGCTGTGCATGGTAAAAAGAGCCGTCATGAGACCGGGGCAATCCAGATCTCCAGCCCTGGACCTGCTCAACAAGGACAGGGGCAGCAACGCAAAGAGAAACGGCAGTACACCAAACTCAACATGTCTTTGGATCAAGCACTGCAACAAATGTTGAAGGCAGGGTTGATCACCTTAAGGGCTCCTCTTCGGAATCCGAACACTTCTGCACCCAACTATCATCCCAATGATAGGTGCGCATATCATTCAGATAGCCCGGGGCATACTACAGACAATTGCTGGCCTCTCAAGAATAAGATTCAAGATATGATCGACGCTGGAGAGATTCAGTTTGAAGTGCCAGAGACTCCGAACATAATCACTGCTCCGTTGCCCAATCATTGAAGCCTTTTGTTTATTTGAATTTTTGAGCTGTACTTTTCTTTGCTTATACAAACAATTAATGTCATAGCAAACTCTTTTATTCTATTAATGCATTGCATATGTCTGTTTTGGAAATTAATACAATTATTTTCATTATGTTCAAATATCTTTTCATATTTTTTCTGATGATCAACTCTTGGTTAAAATTCTAAGCCTCTTGAGGGAGGATGACGAAAACGATACCACAATCTTTACAGTATGCTTTTGAACGGACCCCGCTGATGAAGTACAGGCATTGTTTCAAATCCCTAAACACTGGAGTTATAAGGATGATAATCCCTCGTCAAACCCTCTGAGCCAAAGAAGTAGGAGTTTTATTTTCGAAATTTAAAACCCTTAATCACAACCTGGGGCAGGGTAGTCTCTCAGTTGATCCAAGTGCATAACGAATGGCACCGAAAAGATCTTTACAAAACGAACAAAGACAGTGATGGTTCAGAACAATCAAAAGGACAGGCAGTCATTATAAAAAAAAAATTTCATAAATGAAAAGCCCAAAAAGTCTAAACCTACAAAGGGGACTTATGAAACTGGGGCATCCCGCTGACTGTAATTCCAAAAAAGAAACAGTTCAGGCAAAAAAGAAAGGGATAACAAAATCAAGAAAGAGGTCTCACAAACCCTCAACCAAAACAAAGATGACTGCCCATTCAAAATAAGTTATCAACATCTGAACCATTATTGGAACATCAAAGCAAAGACTCAAGCAAGGTCTAACGCACGGTCAACTGAGTTTAGGTTTGGAGAACATCACGAAGAGCGGGTGGGTACAAATACTTTGAGCCTTTATCCTTTGTTTCTTAAAACCGTGAACCAGGCCATGTTATAACCCTTAAAAGTCCTAGCTGAAGCATGGGTTAGTTCGAAAGCATACTGTCACGAAAGGTATCCTGACTCCTTAAGGCCTACGGTAAATACGGTGTTGACATCACGTTTTACAAACATTCACTTGTTTTATGAAAAAAACTGCATTTTCCAAATATTCAAGACAGACATAAGCTTTGCATTTTTAACATAACCTTGTTTGCATATGACTTTTTGTTTGAACAGCAGGAAAATTCGCACGATGAATACCTAATGAACAAAAGCTCTTCCAATCAAGGGGCACGACATGATCATGGTCCAATCATCTGGGGTAATCCAATCAAGATTCGGAGAATCTCTCAAAAGGCCAAATAGCCTGGGGCAAATCTCCGCCTGAGTCACTTGGGGCATTTCAATAACAAATCTTGCATGATCAGACATCTTCTGGTAATATGGCAACATAAACAGCCAGGGGCACTTCCCTGCATTCTAAGAACATGGACATAGTCGGAAAAAACTACGCAAAATCAAAGACCCGCTAGGTTGACATACCTAGGCAAAAATAAGGGCTTCCCGGCGAACCAAAAGGGTTCGGGCAAAATGAAGGGATGAAATGAAAAATCTATACACCCGGCAAGTCGAAAACCTGAAAAGGCGGCTTGAGCAAAAATGGGTATCCCGGTGGACTGAAAACCCGAAAGGGCGGTCCAGGCAAAAATTAGGGATTAAAGCGTACGATTATGTCCCGTTGTCCTGCTACCTGTCTACCAGAAGAAGGTTTGTCCGCCAACAACTATCAGCACCCCACAAGAAACAGGGGCAATGGAGAGTGGTCTAAGCAATCTGGTCGTTCTGTCCTCCAGGGTATCAAGGTAGGTTCCATTGAAAGACCTAACCAATACAGTTCAATACTTCCCCAGGAGAGTCCAATCCAGTTTCCCCAAGAAGGTTGGAATCTATCTCCCCAAGCAATAAGCCTACCCCCAGTAAATTCTGGAAGCTTATCCCCTAGCAGGGCACGAACGCGTCGTCCGGCGTGATTTAAAGAGTTATTTCCTTAACAGGATATAACTGGGTTATCCTCAGCCAAAAGCCACGGAAAGAGTGTCGTCGACAGAATCTTCTTATCCCCAGCGAAGTCCATTCATACTTCCAATACAGCAAGGTATCCTCAGCGAGTCATCCTCAACAATGCAGCAAAAGCATCTCCCCACAGAGTATTTCTTCCCAGCATGGTCGTTAGAATATCTTTTTCTCCCCGCAGAATCCTCCATTCGCCAAGTTTATTCCCCAACGGAGTTATCTTCGTCTATGGGAATTCTTGCAACTATTCTTCAACATCAGCCCAGGATAAGACTCCCCGGCACCCGTCAAGGATTTATTTTCTTAGACAAACATACATTCATAAAACGTCACATACATCATTATAGCATGCATATGCATCATACTACACTAATCTCATTGATTTTGAAGACATACAGTTCATGCATCATGATTTTGCATCCAATTATGTCTCGCCTTTTCAGGAAAAAGATCAGTACAAAAATGACTACTATCAACTATCACAATTCATTCTAGATATAGTTTCAGATATGACCCAGATATGGTGACGTTCTGATGCTGCTTCCAGATATCCTTCTAGATATAGTTTCAGATATGATCCAGATATGGTGACGTTCTGATACTGCTTCCAGAATTCCTTCTCGATATAGTTTCGGATATGATCCAGATATGGTGACATTCTGATACTGCTTCCAGAATTCCTTCTCGATATAGTTTCGGATATGATCCAGAGATGGTGACGTTCTGATGCTGCTTCCAGAATTCCTTCTCGATATAGTTTCGGATATGATCCAGATATGGTGACGTTCTGATACTGCTTCCAGAATTCCTTCTCGATATAGTTTCGGATATGATCCAGAGATGGTGACGTTCTGATGCTGCTTCCAGATTTCCTTCTAGATATAGTTTCAGATATGACCCAGATATGGTGACGTTCTGATGCTGCTTCCAGATATCCTTCTAGATATAGTTTCAGATATGATCCAGATATGGTGACGTTCTGATACTGCTTCCAGAATTCCTTCTCGATATAGTTTCGGATATGATCCAGATATGGTGACGTTCTGATACTGCTTCCAGAATTCCTTCTCGATATAGTTTCGGATATGATCCAGAGATGGTGACGTTCTGATGCTGCTTCCAGAATTCCTTCTCGATATAGTTTCGGATATGATCCAGATATGGTGACGTTCTGATACTGCTTCCAGAATTCCTTCTCGATATAGTTTCGGATATGATCCAGAGATGGTGACGTTCTGATGCTGCTTCCAGATTTCCTTCTAGATATAGTTTCAGATATGACCCAGATATGGTGACGTTCTGATGCTGCTTCCAGATATCCTTCTAGATATAGTTTCAGATATGATCCAGATATGGTGACGTTCTGATACTGCTTCCAGAATTCCTTCTCGATATAGTTTCGGATATGATCCAGATATGGTGACGTTCTGATACTGCTTCCAGAATTCCTTCTCGATATAGTTTCGGATATGATCCAGAGATGGTGACGTTCTGATGCTGCTTCCAGAATTCCTTCTCGATATAGTTTCGGATATGATCCAGATATGGTGACGTTCTGATACTGCTTCCAGAATTCCTTCTCGATATAGTTTCGGATATGATCCAGAGATGGTGACGTTCTGATGCTGCTTCCAGATTTCCTTCTAGATATAGTTTCAGATATGATCCAGATATGGTGACGTTCTGATGCTGCTTCCAGATTTCCTTCCAGATATAGTTTCAGATGTAAACCAGATATGGTGACGTTCTGATACTGCTTCCAGAAATCCCTTTTTCAGATGTTTCCCTCTCCGACGATGAGTGTGAGGTGATATTCTCCTATGGTTCCCTCTCCGACGGTGTGTGAGGTAGTAATCCCTTTTTCAAGATGTTTCCCTCTCCGACGATGAGTGTGAGGTGATATTCTCCTATGGTTCCCTCTCCGACGGTGTGTGAGGTAGTAATTCCTTTTTCAGATGTTTCCCTCTCCGACGATGAGTGCGAGGTGATAGTCTCTTATGGTTCCCTCTCCGACGATGAGTGTGAGGTGATCATTCCTTTCAGATTATAATTCTATGGTTCTCTTCCCGATACTGCAAAGATGGTAATTTCCACCAAGATTTTCCTCAACGAGCGTTGTTGAAGTTAAAGTCATCCAAGGTTCTCTTACCATTCATGCTAAGGCAGTAACCATCCCTGGTTCATTCATCAGCATTTGAAGCTCCAGACTCAGCTCCTGTAACCAGTCAGGACATATCTATGCCAAGCATCTAAAATCAGCTCCTGCAACGTGTCAGGTACTCATTTTCTCTTTTGCAGGTAAGCAGGTTCTCGCTAAGGAATCTCTTACGCAATCAGCATCCAGATGGCATCTATAAGCCCATCATCCTATCCCGCAATCTCCAAATGGCATCTATAAGCCCATTCCACCATCACTGCCACAATGTGAGCGCAAATTTCTGGGCACTCTAGTGTCCAATCATCTTTTACCATCGGATTACGAAAGGCACGTCAGCCAATCTGCATCCTCAGGTCTAAGAAGATTGAACAGGGGCAACTGTTGCACCCCAAAATTTGCCCTCCCATATTCTTCAAGAAATTGCCAAGCCAAGTCACAAAATTCCCCAAGGGTTGTGCAGTGCAACTGTCTCCTATACAGTCAAAACTAGGGTTTGTGTTCTGATCAAGAATTGAAAGTTTTCAAAGGCCCAATCAAGTCTCATATGCCTACAAATGTGGTCAAACATCCTCATATCAAGTTTCAAGGCATTCAGCTCAAAATTGCACAGTCAAAACCCTAAATTGCACTACAGTCAACTGTAGGGGCAAAATGGTCATTTGACAGTCAAAAGTTCAAATTTTTGGTCAACATATCATTTTGAAGCCACAAACATCATTTGATCAATGCTTGATTATGATTCTCAAAATTTGGCTCAGAAATCATCATAGATGCAAAAGTTACTATATTTGGACAGCTGAAAAAGTCAACTGAAATTGACCAGGGCATAACTTTCACATGGATTATCAGAAAAATTCCATCCAAAGCTCATTTTGAAGAGAAAGACATTTCCTACAACTCATCTTCATATTCCAAGTCCAAGAAATGCTCTCACAAAAAGTTATCAATTTCAACATTATAGGTCATTTTCAAAAGTCAACAAAAAGGGACTTTAAGTCAAAGGCCATAACTTGAGATTGGTAAATCAAAATGACATGGGACCAAAGGCATTGGTTAAAGGACTCAAAGACCTTTCCAAAATGTCCAAGAACATGTGGAAAGCTTAAAACTTGAGCAAGTTATGCCTTGTGGAAGTTGGGAAATTTTTGGGAATTTTGAAAAGTCAACAATGGTTCAAATGACCTAAAAATGCAAATGGGCCCATTTTTCTTCCATGATCCATCATTCCAAGCCTATGCACGACCATTTGTCCCAAAGGGAAGTATTTTCTCAATTTTTAATTATTTATTTGAATTTATATTAATATTAATTCATTTAAATCATTTAAATATGTAGAAAATATAAACTTGACCTAAAAAAATCTTTTTGTGCACATTCTACTCTCAATATTTCGTGCTTGTTCAATTATGGAAAGAATTGGTGTGATTGGAGCTAATTGACACAAAGAACCATGTGAAAAAGATTCAAAAAGATCTTACAAAATCAAATATGCAAATCATTGAATTCAAAAGATTTTGTACAATTTTCTTAACCTAATATGCTCACTATATGATCAGGAATCAAAACCTAATGCTACTACACTCCAGGCTGCGCAAAAGACCAAGGTGGAAACTTGAAAAATTGTTCAAAAAACTCAAAACTGATTTCAAGGTTGCAAGGCGAATCAAGGCCTAACACCCATCCCATTAGCTTCCTCAAGCATTCCTGAAGGCATTCCAATCACAAACCACAACCAAAGCTCCAGGAATTGGTAGTTTGAACTCTAACTGTATCAAGAATTTTTTGAAATCGTATGGCATAAATCACGCATCCTTTGCACTTTTTGTTTGTTGATTAATGTTTGTTATGAAATTCTGAGACTAACCATCATGTTTAATTGAGTTTTCATAAGCCATACGCGATATTACCATGTTCATATTCTAGGGTTTTTCAGAGCTTGATTTAGGGCTTTTGCAAATAAGAAAAATCAAAGCTTCAGACCATGGCCATTGAATTCAGTGTATTGAGACGGACATGAACCAACCTTCGCGAACAATTTATATGCACTATAGCGCTAATCGCTATTTTTCCAAAGGCAGCCTAACACCACACTGGGAAAACCGTGGCCTTCGTTTTTTTATGTTTCAGGGAATGGGGACGATGATACCGTGTCAAGCGAGGATTGGTTGATTCAAAAGCTTGCGCCAAAATTCCACTAATGCGTTATTTTCTCTTTTTAATATTCGTTTGTATATTATATATCAGATTGATTAAGTGGCTCAGCTGGCAAGTTATCAACGCGTTGATGTCCAAGACCTGGGTTCGAACCCCAGGTCTGTGTAACTTTTCAATATTGTTTTTCCACATTCATTCCTATGCAGGCACGCCTTTGTGGTTCACCATGTTCCATCCTCATCCAGACATACACGCGTCCATCCAATCCAGATCAATGGCCAAGATTCAAAGAACGCTGTAGGCTTAAGTCAAAGCATCCACACACTATTCCAAAAAGTCAATGAGGCCAAAATCAATTGGGCCAGCATTCTAAGATCAAGACCTCACAAATTGGGACTATACCCCACCCTGGTTTGCAAATATTTTTATTTTTTCTCATCTCTTTTAATTATTATTTTTATTTGTTTTCTTGTTTTAATTTAATTCAATATTTTTGCAATATGAAAAACATCAAAAAATCAGAAAAAAGGATAAAAACATAAAAAATATTTATTTCATTTATTTTCTTGTAAATAATTAACATATAATTATTTAGTTTAATTAGATTACAATATTAATTCTTCTTAATAAAAATCCAAAAATATGTAGAATTAGGTTTAATGAATTCTTTTTTCTTTTTTTTTAATTTTTTCCCTTTTTTACCATAATATTATTATTTATTTATTTTCTATAATTAAATTTTGCATGTAAATTGACTTAGATTTAAATTAGGTTAAAACTTAATATTTTCACAATAAACTTAAAAAACATTAGAATTAGGGTTTGACGCTTCCTTTTTAATTTTAATTAATTTCAATAAATTCTTTTTCTTTTAAATCTTAAAAAATACAAAATACCAAAAAAAACATTTAATTTTCATTTTTTATTTTAATTCCTTATTAATTTAATATTTTGCAAAAGGGTCCAACGCCCATGTTCATAATTTATTTAATTTTGCGCATTTATTTTATGTCGTTTATTATAATTATGTATATGTCCCAAAGCCTTGTAACAATTTAACTTTTCGCACTTTTACTTCGCTTTCTTTATTTTCCGTCAAATCGGGTCCGGTTTAATTTTGGCGATGTGGACCCGCGCCATTTGTAATAGTTTAGATTTATTTTCCCGTAAATATTTAACTGTTAAAAAGCATGCAAGAATGAATGTCCTAATTAAAATCAAGCGTAGAACACAAATAAACATGACAAGACAAATAACTGAAACATGACACACAATTCGCACACACCACCTCTAGGGTACGCCTCACTGTTGCCTTTCGAAAGGTGATCGTCGAGTAGAGGACGTCTTAGTAAGTCCTCATGATCCGGGAACCTGGCATGAGGGTAGCTTCTAAGGTGTCTTCCCATTGCTCTGGTGATCACCATGTCCCGAACCTCGAATTGACCCGAACACCTCCAATGGTGGTGCTACCTACCTCTCAATGGTGGGATGGCACTACTTTAAAGGACATTTACACAGACGAATTCCTTAGGGTAGGTAGGTTCTCAAGGATACTTGCTCTCTTCAAAACAAACTGAAATCTTTTCACACCCACACATTTTCAAAAGCTTTCAAAGCAAATTTTTCAAACACTCTGACGTACGAGTCGATCTGAAATTTTTCAAAGAAACTTTTTTTAAATCCACATTGAAAAGCAAACAAACAATTTTGAAAACACAAATGAGCAAGTATCTAAGAGCCCATGGATAACCATGGATAGAAAGGGTGCTAACACCTTCCCTTTCTATAACCTACCTCCCGAACCGAGAGCAATCTCTTTAAGGAATTTTTCTGTGCTTTTGTCCTTTCCATTTGGAGAAAAATAAAAGACGGTGGCGACTCTTGCTTCCGCGACATTTTCGCGAACCAGCGTTAAACAGTCAGTTCCAGATCCACCGATCACAGATGTCATACTTAGTCAAGATCATCTGCCATCTTGCTATTCTTCCGGACAAGGCAGGCTTCTCGAAGATATACTTGATTGGATCCATCTTTGATATCAATAAAGTGGTGTGAGTCAGCATATACTGTCTCAGCCGGCGAGCATCCCATGCCAAAGTGCAACAAGTTTTCTCAAGCAACGAGTATTGGGTCTCGCAGTCGGTAAACATTTTGCTAAGGTAATAAATAGCATGCTCTTTTCGGCCAGACTCGTCATGCTGACCCAGCACATACCCCATTGAATTGTCGAGTACGGTTAAGTATAAGGTCAAAGGTCTCCCTTCAACTGGAGGCATCTGAATGGGTGGCTCTTGGAGATATTCTTTGATCCTTTTGAAAGCGGCCTGACAATCATCATTCCATCTTACCACTTGATCTTTCTTCAGTAGCTTGAAGATTGGCTCACAAGTAGCAGTCAGGTGTGAGATGAATCGGGCAATGTAGTTCAGACGTCCCAGAAAGCCTCTGACTTATTTTTCTGTTCGGGGAGCTGGCATTTCCTGTATAGCCTTTACCTTCGCAGGATCCACTTGAATACCTTTATCACTTACGACGAAACCCATCAGCTTACCAGATCTCACCCCAAAGGTGCACTTGTTCGGGTTTAACCTCAGCTTGTATAACTTCAACCTGTCAAATAGTTTCTGCAGATGGTCAAGGTGTTCTTCCTCAGTATGGGACCTTGCAATCATGTCGTCAACGTATACCTCAATCTCATGATGGATCATGTCATGGAACAAAGCGACCATGGCGTGCTGATACGTTGCCCCAGCATTCTTCAATCCGAAAGGCATGACCTTGTAGCAAAAGGTACCCCATTGAGTAACAAAGGTTGTCTTCTCCATGTCTTTGGGAGCCATTTTAATCTGATTATAACAAGAGAACCCATCCATAAAAGAGAAGACCTTATGCTGTGCGGTGTTGTCAACCAGAACATCGATATGAGGTAGAGGGAAATCATCCTTGGGGCTTGCCCTGTTCAGATCTCTATAGTCAACACACATTCAAACCTTACCATCCTTTTTCGGCACAGGAACCACGTTGGCAACCCACTACAAGTAATAAGTAACTGCTAGAAAACCGGCGTCAAATTGCTTCATAACTTCAGTCTTGATTTTCTCAGACATCTCTGGGCGCATTCGACGAACATTCTGTTTTACTGGAGGACAGTCTTCCTTGGTGGGCAATCGGTGAACCACAATATCGGTATCCAACCCAGGCATGTCTTCATAAGACCAGGCAAAGATCTCAACATAGTCTCGCAGCATCTGAATCAACCATTTCTTGACACTAGGTTCCAAATTTGCACCAATCTTGACCTCGTTCTTGTCTACCTCTGTACCCAGATTTACTGATTCCATGGGCTCTTCATGCGGCTGAATAACCCTCTCTTCCTGAAGTAATAGTCTAGCAAGTTCACCAGGCACTTTGCAATCATCTTCACTTTCATCTTCGGCTAAGTTGATCGGACTTTCGAAGTCATAACTAGCAGTAGCAGAGTCGTTACTAGTGAGATCCAGAGTGGATGTAGACCTGTATATGTGAGTGTGTGTAAAATAGCTGTTTTGTATATATAAAAAGAAAAACAAGGAGCGCAAAATTTGAAATGCAAGAAAATGTCCAATGCTTTTATTAATGATATATGGAAATGACACACATAAAGCCCTCACAAACAAAACCACGGTGCCTCGGGTAAGACACTGGGCCGTAAAGTTTAAAACATTGTCTGTTACAAATTCAAAACAAAAGTCTCATTACTGGGTGATAACAGAAAAGGGCATATAATCTTTTACCGTCCAGTTACTTAGTACACCATCAGCATTCAGGTAGATCCAACTGTCAATATCAAACTCTTCATCATCGCCTTCAATCGCATTCACTCCTGCGTCATGTTTGGGCATAGGTGCCGTTATGACATTAGGCTTTTCCGACGCTTCAAACTGAATTTCCTTAACATCAATTAGATCCTGTACTTTATTTTTCAAGACCCAACAATCATTCGTATCATGCCCCGAGCTATCAGAGTGAAAAGCACAGCGGGCGTTCGGATTGTACATCGGTGATGTTGTATTGGGATTCTTTGGGGCCTCCTTCGGAATCACCAAGTTGGTCTTCAATAACTGCGGCAGAATCTGAGATAAAGTCATGTTGAGCTAAGTGAACTGTCTTTGCAGCCTCTCGGCCCTTGGCTGATTGTTGCGCTGAGGAGCAACAACAGGTCTTGATATAATAATCGCATTAACTGATTGGCGACATTCAGGTCTATTATGGATTTTTGAGCTGTAAACAACGCTTGACTCCTTCTTAAAAGGCTTCTTCTCGGTGCTTGATGAAGCACCCTTCTGTATTTTATCGGATTTGATACCAGCCTTAATTCTTTCCCCGATCATAATCAGCTCTGTAAACCAGAACGATGAACTTCCAATCAGATGGTTGAAATACGAACCCGACAAGGTCCCCAAAAACATATCCACTAGCTCCCTATGAGCCAAGGGAGGTTGCACTCTTCCAGCAAGGTCCCTCCATTTCTGGGCGTAGTCTTTGAAACCTTCACCTGCACCCATAGACATATCCTAGAGTTGGGTACGCGTGGGAGCGAGGTTGACATTGTATTGGTACTGCTTGTAGAAAGCAACAGCCAAATCCTCCCAATTACAGATACTAGCTCCTTCCAGCTGGTAAAACCATTCAAGCTGAGTCCCTGAAAGACTGTCTTGAAAGAAGTGGATCCAGAGATTCTTGTCAGCGGTGTATGGCTAAATCTTCCTAACATACGAACGAAGATGCAGTTTTGGGCAAGAAACCCCGTCGTATTTAGCAAAGGCTGGTGCTTTGAACTTGTGGGGAATCACTACCCCAGAGGACAGACCCAAGTCTCCAAGGTCCATACCAGGCACTTTCTGAACTTCCATTGCGCTCAACTGGTCTTCCAGTTGTTTATACCTATCCTCAGCTGGAGGATACTGGTCTTCGTCAAAGTCGGTCTCGTTGTCTGAAACCACAGGGCTAGGAGCCCTCCTTTCTTCCTGATTATCTCCCCCTCCAGATGAGTGAGTCAAATCAACCTCTTCTCGCAAATTGTTTCCAAATCTGCGACCCATATTCAGGAGGACCGTCTTCTTCTTCTTCTTCTTCTTCTTCTTCTTCTTCTTCTTCTTCTTTTCTTTCAGGATAAGGGTCTTCAGATCTTGCTGACCCTTAGCCAGGTTCATGAACAATTCCTGGAACTTGGAATTTTGAGCTTGCAAAGCCTTGATAGCTTGATCAGTCGAAGTTTCGGAAGACATGATGTGCTTAAATAAATAGCGAAGAAGATAAGAGACCTGTAATGGGTACCTGTGATGAGGTGCATGGAATGAAATGCGTATGATATGATTTCAAAGACGTCGAGAGATTCAAATTCGTAAACCAAAATGAAACACACTTTTATTAGATAAACTTTGAATTCAATTGTTCAACAGATGCCTTTAAGGAGTTACAAGAAAGAAAAACTGAAAAGTAAATCAAAACTAGAAATAACAAAAGACAATCAGCGCTCCCATGGTCGTTTCCCATCGGTGCGGACATAGCCATTGAGGATCTGCTCGTTCTCCAGCTGCCTTGTTAACTTCTGGATCTTCCGCTCTTGCTCGTGATACTTTTCTCTGTAAGTATCACGCTCTTCTCTCAGCTGCATCCAAGATCTCTTTAATGCCCATATGTCAGTAGGAATGTATGGATGGAGGATGGTAGGAGGAACCCCTTCTTCATCAGCAACCTCAACAATTATAGGCAAGACGGCTTCGTACGACATTCCCAGCTTTTGGGCACGGATTCGAACCCATCGGAGATATGGCTCCATCAAAAGAGAAGTCTTTGCATCTAGCTCGTGTGGATCAGACCTGTGTACCCTATCCCAGGCTCGTATGAACCTGCGGAGTTTCTCATCACTATCCCCTTGGAAGTCAAAGACAATACTCGGCATCAACAACTCATGAGGTCCTTCCCTCCTAGCTCGCCCAAATTGACGTAAGGCTAAACACGGATTATAGGTGATTCCTCTATGGGTTCCTAGCAGTGGAACATTGGGGTATTCCCCACAGCGATCAATAATAGCCACGTCTTCCATGCCCTTGATAGTCCAAACAATGTCATTATGAGAGGGAGACATAATCCTATAGGCCCAACCCATGCCTTCCTTATTCTTCAAAACTGATTTGGGGAGGTGAGAAATAAACCACCTCACCAGCAATGGTGCACAACACATAAGGGTTCCCCGTTTCCGAGCAGTACGAGCATAAAGAGAGTGCAAAATGTCACCCAAGAGAGTGGGCACAGGATTACCGGACATGAAAATCTTCACTGCATTCACATCAACGAAAGAATATGAGTTAGGAAACAATACCAAACCATATATGAGAAGAGCCAGAATGTCTTCAAATGCCTGGAAGTCTAGACTGTCCCAGAACTGATTAGCTTGACCAACCAAGAACTTAGTCAAAAAGCCTTTTGTTCCACTTCTAGTCTCCCAATTAGAAATTACCTCAACCTTTGTCAGATGGAGGGTTGAAGCAATCTCTTCCGGCCTAAGGACTTTCTCCCAACCTGTGAACGGGGTCTGCTCCAGAATAGAGATACCAAGTAGATCAGAGAACTCTTCCAAGGTAGGGACCAACTGGTAGTCCAGAAAAGTAAAGTAGTGGTACAGTGGATCAAAGAACTGGACTAAGACACTCATCATCTGTTCATCTATCTTAGAAGTGACCAAACCAAGGAGGTTCCCATGTCTTATGATAAAGGAGGAAGTATCTGAAACCTTTGCAACCAATTCCTTAAGATGAGTGGGAATCTGGACAAAGTTGATCCGAATGGTGTTTCTAAGCATGGGTGCCATGACCTATAAAACAGAACAAAGATGAATCCCTCCTGTCTTTGAAATAGGTTAGTCCAATGCAAGGTGCATGCAATGTCATGATGTCATGATAGAAAACATACCACAAGTATCCATAAATAGCAAACATGGTAAGGGCAAAAAAGTCACACAGATAGCCCTTAGATTTCAGGCTGGCAAGGAGCTTAGGTACTACCCTCTTTCAGTTCAGTTGGTTCAAACCTATCCTAGAAATAGTAACCGGGTTCTAGAGGATCTCAATATCACTGACCACCCTCGATCGGTCATAATTCCAGTTTAGCAACCTTTTCTTGCGGCCGGAATCATCGCAAGAGTTTGGTCTCAATGAGTGTAGCATACTGCTACTGTTCTATGGCCAAGTTGGTCAATTTAAAGGTTCTGAGGTCAGTTGGTGCTTAATGACCCCTTAGAAGACCCATATTCTCCTCGTTGCGCCACAAGGGATATCGGTACAAACTAAAGTGCCACACCAACGTAGCTACTGCTTCAACCATATCGGTCTACGCTGTACAGTTCCCTCACAGTTTATTGCTACTTACCAAAAGGGTATCCCCCATATCCGAGTTAGGATCTATAGTAACTCCGATTCAAGCCCATAAATATAAAGCATACAATTCAAGCAATTGAAAACATTATGAACTATTCCTAAGGTACACCCCACTTATAAGCGTCCCCAGCAGAGTCGCCAGTTCTGTGATACGGTGTGAAGAACTGACTGTTTTTTAGAATGCTGGTTTGCGTTTTGCGTTTGTTTTTGCAAAATGTCGCGGTAAGCAAGAGTCGCCACCGACTTTTATTTTATCCAACAAGGAAAGGAAAAAAGGACAGAAAAATTCCTTTTTCGAGATATTTCTCGGGTTCGGGGGGTAGATTATAGAAAGGGAAGGTGTTAGCACCCTTTCTATCAGTGGTTATCCACGGGCTCTTAGGTACTTGCTCAATTGTTTTCAAAAGTTGTTTTCTTTGTGCTTGTGGGTTTGAAAAAGTTTTTGATTTGAAACTTCGATTTAACTCTTGCTTCTATCCTCAAGAGTGTAATGAAGTGTTTTGAAAACTTTGTTCGAAAAGTGTAAGTGTGAAAAGTTTTTGTTTTTGAAAGAGCAAGTATCTAAGAACCATCTACCTACTCGAAAAAGGAATTGTTCTATGCTAATTTCCTTTAGACAATGCTATCCTACTATTAATGAGTAGGTAGCACCGTCGTTGGAGTTTAAGGGTCAATTCGAATGCGGGACTTACGGTCACTAAAGCAATGTTAGGACGCCTTAGCGGTAACCCTAATGTCTTAGATCATTTGTTTGAGGCAACAATATCCGAGGCAACCGTTTCGAGGCAACTATGATCTTTTAGACAAGAGGACGACCTCTAAAACGACCTATACTCAATGATCGTGTACGAAGGCAACCAAGTGGGGTACCCTAAGAGTGCGCATGTGCGAGTGTGTCGTTTTCAGTTTATTTTTATCTTTATACATGTTAAGGGTGATCTAATTTGATTTTAGGTTAAAACATTCAGTCTTGTCATGCAACCCTATTATCAAACATCTAGCAGTTATAATTTGCGGAAATAAAATGCGGAATTTAAATTACAAGGCGTCAGGTATTTACATCGCCAAAGACAAACCCTTTGAAAAATAAAGTAAAGAGATAAAAATAATTAAATGTCCTATTTAATTATTACATTCTATAAGCAGATACATAATTGGATAAGGAAAAGTAAATCGTGACACAAAATTAAATCGGACGCATGATTAGGGTTTTGACCCTTTTGGTTAAAGAAAATATCCTTTTTTAGGTTTTTGTTGTTTTTATTTTAAGAAAGAAAATAAACCTAAGTTAAACAACTAAATTAAATTAATAAATTAATTAAATGAAAAATAAATTATTTTTGGAGTTTTTGATTATTTAGGAAAGAAATTAAAAATGATTAAATTAGTGGTTAATATCTAATTAAATCTAATTAATTAAAATGATTTATAAAATAAATTAAAGTTTTCTAATTAAAAACCTAGTTAATTAATAAATTTATTAAGAAAAATAAAAGTTAAAAATTTGATTGAAATAAAAAAATATTTTTTTGTGATTTTATTTAATAAAACATAATTTTGCGATTGGTTAGAAAATTAAATAAAAAAATTAATCAAGACAAAATAAATAAAGAGAGAGGAGTGTTGGGCATGTTTTTAGGGGTGTTAAAAGCAAATCTGAAGGCCTATTAGCAACTGGCCTCTTTGACTTTTTGTGATCCAGTATTGGCAACCAGATCTGGCCCTTGGCCATCTGGCGTTTGGAAGGGAGAGGGAGCATGGTGTACTGCAAGCCAGCGTATGCATGTGATAACCTGAAAAGAAATAGGAAAATACAAAGTGCTGGAGGCATGGATCGAACCCTTGACCTCCAGCCCCTAACGCCTTGGAAGCTGACATGTTGACCACTGGGATACACTGTTGGATTTGTTATAATAATACAAAAGATATATTATATAAAAAACAAAACCATTGTCAGAAAATAAAAAAGAACGCGCGAAATATTTGAATGTTCCAGTAATGGGATGCCACGCATCATCCC
Source organism: Vicia faba (assembly GCA_948472305.1). NCBI lineage: Eukaryota > Viridiplantae > Streptophyta > Magnoliopsida > Fabales > Fabaceae > Vicia > Vicia faba. Next base: position 313,505,130 of record OX451741.1, read on the forward strand.
CAACCTCTCGTCCGTGGCTAAAACACCAGATACCTATACCAACAGACAGAAGTCCGTAGCTACAGGCATGTCCATCTCCAAAATATGCTACAGGCCACAAAAATAAATTTCAAAGGCATGGTTGTGTTCTTCTCACCCTCCCGGTCACAACCATATCCATTAAGTGAACCAATTGCACCTGAAACAAAAACGCCCAAAAGCATGAACCGAACCCTAACAATGGTGGTTCTTTGTACAAAGCACATAAATGAAATTAAACAATGCAAAAAGTTTGGACATGTTCTTGTGATCACGAATGTACCATTAGCTTGTTCAATGGATGCCAGAATGCTTCAAATCGAAATCAAGTACAGAGCTGTGTTATGTGAGACTTATAATGTGTTTGGGAGTATGAAAATGCTTGGTTTTGGTTGGGATGGCTTGTGTGAATGCCCAGGAAGCGATTGGAACAAGTCTTGATCCTTGAAAACGCCTATAACCTGGATTTTGATCTCTCACTTTTTTGTGATTTTTCAATTCTTGTTCTGCCTCTTCCAACAGTTTCCAACCCTTATTTTCGTGTGTTTAGCTTCCTTATGTAATGTGCACTGCATTAGGGTAAGAATCATGGTCCAAATCTCTCCATATCAATGCCCATGAATTGGATTTGATTCCACCATTAAAACCTTCCAAATTTGATTCAAATCATATCTTCTTGTACACTTATGCCTTGGTACGAGTTTGGATATGTGCTAGCTGTCCATTGAAGCCTATAATCAACAAAAAATCTTTGGTTATCAATATTTTTGATTTTATATGATTTTATTTGATTTAAAATGAATAAATTCAAATAAAAATCAAATTAAATAATAAAAATGAGATATGGACACATGGATGAAGCTAGGGAACATGGGATATAATTCAAACTCAAAACAAGTGAAAAAGAATGGGCCCATTTGAAAAAATTTGAAGTTTTAGGGATAGGTGACTTTTGGCAATTTTACAAAAAAGTCCAACTTCAACAATGCATAACTTCTTCAATTTTGAACTTTTGGAGGTGTTCTTGGACTTTCTAGAAAGCTTGAGATGTACTCTAACCAACCCTTTTGGTATCGTCTATTTTTGATATTCCATGCTCAAGTTATAAGCTTTGATAAAAAAGGTATTTTTGTTGACTTTCAAAAATGACCTATAATGTCCAAATTCATAACTTCTTGTGAGTGCATTTTTTGATTTTTGGGAATGAATATGGATTGTAGGAAATTTCATCCTATTCAAAATGCACTTTGGATGGGTCATTTCTCATAAAGTATGAGAAAGTTATGCTTGGTCAAAGTTGAGTTGACTTTTCCTACAAAACCCTAATTTAGCAACTTTTGGGTCTTGATGAATTTTGAGCAATCCTTGATGAATCATGATCAAACCTTGATCAAATAATGAAATATCCTTCAAAATTATAATGTTGACAAGAAATCTTGAAGTTTGACTGTATTTAGGTCACAGTTGACTTTTGCCCTAGCACAGTCGATTTTTGGACCCTTTGAATAATTGACTGAGCAAACTTCCTCTGCAAGGCTTTAAACTTGACATGGATGATCTTGAGAACATATTAGTACATTGGTGAGCACTTGGGGTCATTTGGACTCATGGATCTTGATGCAACACAAAACCCTAATTTGGGGTTGACTGCCTTAGGAGATAGCTTGTCTGACCAACCCTTGAGCAACCTTGAGCAACTTGGAAATTTTTCTTGTAATATCTTGAGGAATATAAGAGGGAAAATTTTGGGGTACAACAGCATGGCTCAAAACATTCCTTAAGTTCCATTGATTGACAGTTGAATTTCAGTCAACTGATGAAAAGTCAATTGTACATCTGAAAATTAAACTTTGACTTTTTGGTTAAAATCAAGTGTCAAAGATCACAATTCATTAAAATATATCAAAATATGAAACTTGTTCATCAAGAAATCAAAAAGTCAAGATTTCATTTTGGAAAGTCAAAATTTCTAAACTTAGAAATTTTTCTAAGTGTTGAAAAATTCATATTTTTTCATAACTTTGAGCGCTCACCGTGATGCAAGATGATTTAAAGGAAACTTCCAACATGAAAGTTGTAGATCTCAATGAGATCTAAAATATTGTAGAACACAAATTCTCCTAGAAATGCATGGATTTCAAGTTATAATTTTGTGAATACATGTTCATGAAACTTGGAAACTTAGTGAAATTTTGCCCTAGTTTAGGGAGGATTTTGACCTAACTTCATGGCAATTTTTCACATAGTTACAAGATGAATTTTCAAAAATGTCCAACATAGAGGTTGTAGAGGATGTTGCAAGATTTAAAAAATGTCAAAGAACCCATTGAGATCATGTTTGATCAAGGAGAATCGAAGGCAAGAAGTTAGGGTTTTCAAACTTGAATTACAAGCCATTTCTTGACGAACACATGAACCAAATCCATGCTAGGCTGCATAATATTTGCTTTGTAGGCCTCAAACTTGTTTGCCACTCCATAATTAATGTTTTGTGCAGCTACTAGAAGGAAGCTTTAATCCAAGCATTTAATGCATTGCCCATGCTTAATACCATTTTAGGAAGAAATGCAACATTGCCATTTTGGAAAAGTGGCTTTATGCACAAAGTCCACTCTTCTCGAGCCCCTAACTTGTTTGTTCAGCACACACTCAACATACAAAGTTAGATAAACATGTTTAAAGTTTGTAACCACTCTAGACAGCCTTGTACTATGCATTGGGATAATGTGTTTTAAGCTTGCTTCAAAAACAAGAAAAAGAACCATAACATGTGATTTTTAATTCTGATTAAGGACAAGTCTCCAAACTTGTTGCTTATAAATAGAGTCACTATTTGTGATCTAGAACACGAGCTTGAACACCCTGAAACACTCCCAAACTCCCTCAAATCAGAAATTGCCCAAAAACTCCATTGTTGCACAGTTTCTGACTTTGAACTTCAAACTTCCATTTCCCTCGCACGTTCTTTGGCCTTTTAGTTCCTAAAGCTTCCTTGCATCAAATAAAAACCATCCCTGTCCCTGTTACACGAATGTAACTCCATTTCCACTATCCTCCATAACCAAAAATAGAGCATTGCAGTTGGACTTCTCCAGGCCATTTCAGCCACTCTCAACTCAAGCTAAGCATTGCATTAGCTTCCTAGATACTCAAGGAAGCTAACCTGATCATTGCAACACCTTGAATCAAGCTCAAACTCATTTCATGATTTCCAGTTTTGAGATTTTTTTCTTGAACTTCTATCTTCTCATTTAGGCATTGTTATGCTTGCATTTGTGAAGATAAAATGTAGACATCATTGCCCTGAAACTATACATGTCCATAGATTTCATTTATGTTGCTTGAGTAGGGAGAATTTTGAGTTTGAACCTCTGAAAATATTAAGGTCAGAATTTGGTACTGTTAGAAATTCATGCTCATCTTTGAGAATTAGCTTAAGTTATTTATATATTCAGAATCGTGAGGAAATTTCTAACAAGTTTGATGTTGGGAGTTTTGTGAATAGATGAGAAATGAATGGGTTACATGTTCTCTAGATGGAGGTTGAAGATGAAGTTCATTCAGGACTTGATTTATATTATATATTTATTGTTTTGTTTATATCAACGGATGTATAGCCACCCCAGTGGTAAATCGCGCGCCTGTTAACCTTTGGGACCCGGGTTCGAGCCCCAGTGGTACCCTTTTGCTTTTTTCACCACATTTTTCCATCTTTTTTTGTTTGAAACAGGCGCCTGGGCCTCTCCATTGGGCTCTATTGCTTTTTGCTAGTTTCTGACCCCCTGCCCTATTTTTTACACCCCTGACCCTTTATTTTTCTTTATTATTTTATTTTTTTTTTTATTTTTTTTTCATTTCATATTTTCTTTGCATTATTATTATTATTATTATTATTATTATTATTATTATTATTATTATTATTATTATTATTATTATTATTATTATTATTATTATTATTATTATTATCATTATTATTTTTATTAAAAAAAAATCCAAAAATATTATTATTATTATTATTATTATTATTATTTTCACATTTATTTATTTTATTTATAAAAAACAAAAAGAACTACAAAAACATTTTTTTTAAAACAAATTAATTTATTTTCTTAAATAATTAATATTTAGATAATTAGGTTTAATTATTACATTATCCTCTTGTAAATTAAAATTAATTTAGAACTTAGGTTTATTTTAATTGATTAACTTTCATTTTATTTTTATTAATTTAAAACCTTTTCATAAAAAACCCTAAAAATTCTTTTTAAGTCAATTTCTTTTCTTATTTGATTTAAGTTAATTTTATTTAATTTTAATTAATCCTCTCTCTTAATTAGGTTAAAACCCTTTCATGAAAACCAAACAAAATCATTTCATTATCCATTTGCATTTTTGCATTTTTATTTTCAATTCCTGTACATTTATTCAATATGGTTGTAATAGATAAATTAGGTTTAAGTTTTCTTGCAAAATCCCTGTTGTACCCCAAAATTTGCCCTCCCATATTTCTCAAAAACATTTCAAGAAAAATTCACAAGTCCAACCTGGCGCGTCATATTCAGGTATTCTTTCGCCAAGATATCTCTGATAACGTAATCTCAAATTCAGGTTCGGCTCAAGAGTCAATTCTTTAAATAAGGTATCCGAATGTGTGAGTTTTCTTGAAGAAATATAGTGAAAAAGTGTGCTGAAAGTGCAGTTTTTACGCGCTAAAAAATTCATAACTTGAAGATCGTGACTCGTTTTAAACCCGTTCCGGTGGCTAAAATTCCGTCTTGACATTATCTACGTTTTCATCTCTCACGGCTGGAAGCCAATTTCGATCAGAAGGTCTTCAAAAATGTAGATTTATCAAGTATTTTCGCACAGAAAATTTGTGACAGAAGTTTATCTGCGTCATGTTCAGAAAATCATAACTTGGTCGATTTTCATCGTATCGAGCTGGTTCTGGCGCCAAAATTTCACAAATTGAGTTGGCTACATTTTCACAGAAGGTATTGAGTTCAAACGGTATTCAAAAGGCCTTCATTTTTTGCTCAGAGTGCATGACACGCTGAAAATCCTGAATGCTGAATATTATTTCATTTGAGCCGAAACTTCGAAAATTCATAACTCGGTCAATTTTTATCGGATTGGACTCATATTTTTACACAAGGTTACTGACTCATAGATCTACAACTTTGCTTCAAAAGTCGAGACCAAATTATGCACCGATCAATACCAGTTTTTTATTGAAGAACGTGTCAGAGTCGACACTGAAGCCCAAAATAAGTTTGTCTGAGCTGAAACTTCAAAAATTCATAACTAATTCACCGTTTATCCGATTGAGTCGATTTTCAGACAGGAGTTAGTTCTCGATGTCGTCTACATTTTGTTTTCACATTTCAACTTCAAAAAATGCACTTAAGTCCCTGCGATTTAGCCTGGAAAGTGACGAATTCAAGTGAATATTGGAGGCCCAATTGCACATTCAAAGTCCATTTGCTTTACCCTAATTTCCATTATATAATCACCTTCTTTTCACACAAACCAGGAGAAGAGAAAAAGAGAGAAAAAACCTTGCCACAACACTGTTGGAATATCAAACTCTTTCAAGAACCCTAAAACCTTGAAATCCTTATTACGAATCCATCTCTCACTACAAACAAGCCATCTCAATTACAAACCAACACCTCACTACTTCTCCAGTAAGGATAAGGCTGGCTTGATCTCCATGATCCTAATTTTCCAGTAAGGCATAAAAGCATCCAGGTCACTAATTTTCCAGTAAGGATAAGATTGATTTGATCTCCATGATCAAAAGGGTATAATCATTCATACATGCCATATTGTGCCTAAACATTAAATTTCTTCATATATTGGCTTTATTTTCATTTTATGATTTTATTTAATGTGTTCGTGAGATTCAACACTGCATATTTAGACAGGATCCCATGCAGGTTCATTAAGGAACGTTGAGGCCAAAAGCCAAATGGCCAAAAGCCAAAAGCCAAATGGCCAAAGTAGAACATTTTATGCATGGCACCAATACATGGCGAGGCAGACATTAAGCCAGACATTAAGGAACGTTGAAGCCAGAACACAAATGGCCAAAAGCCAAAAGCCAAAAGCCAAATGGCCAAAGTAGAACAACTTATGCATGAAACTCAATCCAATGGCCAAAGAATGCAGACCACGGTACTCAGGAGTCAATACTTCAAAAAACCTCCCCTTGGGCCAGACACCCCCTATGGTTTGCTCAATTTTTAATTTTTATTTGTTTTTCCTTTTTATTCTTTTAATTGTTTTTTAATTGTTTTCTTTTAATTCCATAAAATAATTTTCATAATAAATATAAAATACAGAAAAATCAAAAAAATGTTTATTTTATTAATATTAATTTTACTATTATTATTTTTGTAAATAAACTTTAAACAATTAATTAGATTAATTTAGGTTTCAAAACTTTAATATTTTTCTTAATAAATTAAATATGTAGAAATTAGGGTTTTTAACTTTTTCATCATTTTTTTTAATAAATAATTTTCTCATCATTATTATTATTATTAACTACTAATTTATTTTGTAAATAAACATGTACATAAATTCTTTAGTAAATTAAGTTAAACTTTAACATTTTTCTCAAATAATTAAAAATAACTTAGAATTATGGTTTCTTTTAATTTTAATTTTAATTTTCTTATTTCATAAATACAAAAAAAAAACCTAAAAAACACTACTTTTATTTCAATAAATAATTAATTAATTTTTAATTTCATTTAATTTCTTTAAAGGGTCCAACGCCCTCGAACGTTCTATTTTTATTTCTTTCGCACATTTATTTTCTTTCAAATATTATGTAATTGCTCAAGCCATGTAACTCGGACATTTTATATTTCCCGCATTTTATTTCTTTATTTTATGTCAAATCGGGTCCTGGTTTAATTTGGCGATGTGGACCCGCGCCTTTGTAATAGTTTAGGAATTTTATCTTTCCGCACTTTTTAACTGTTAAATAAATGCATGCAAGAATGTATGGACAAAAATAAAAACAAACGCTAGATCACCAATGACATGACAAAAGACAAAAATAACTGAAAACGACACACAAATCACACACCACCCCTAGGGTACGCCTCACTATTGCCTTGCCTCGAAAGGTGATCGTCGAGTAGAGGATGTCTTAGTAAGTCCTCATGATCCGGGAACCTGGCATGAGGATAGCTTCTAAGGTATCTTCCCATTGCTCTGGTGATCACCATGTCCCGAACCTCGAATTGACCCGAACACCTCCAACGGTGGTGCTACCTACCTCTCACTGGTGGGATGGCACTACTTTAAAGGACATTTACACAGACGAATTCCTTAGGGTAGGTAGGTTCTCATAGATACTTGCTCTAAATTTCAAACAAAAATTCAAAAATACTTTTCACACCAACACATTTTCAAAAAGCTTTCGAAAGCAATTTTTCAAACACTCTTGAGGACCGATACAAGAGTCGAACTGGAATTTTCAAAGAAACTTTTTAAAACCCACAGTTGAAAAGCAAACAAACCATTTTTGAAAACACAAATGAGCAAGTATCTAAGAGCCCATGGATAACCATGGATAGAAAGGGTGCTAACACCTTCCCTTTCTATAATCTACCTCCCGAACCGAGAGCAATCTCTATAAGGAATTTTTCTGTGCTTTTGTCCTTTCCATTTGGAGAAAATAAAAGACGGTGGAGACTCTTGCTTCCGCGACATTTTGCGAACCAGCGTTAAACAGTCAGTTCCAGATCCACCGATCACAGAACTGGCGACTCTGCTGGGGACTTATCTTTATAAAGTGAGGTGTACCTTAGGACTAAGATCACTGTGTTTTCAATTGTTTTCCTTGTGTGCTTTAAATTGTGGGTTGCTTGGGAGTTCTATAGATCCTAACCCGGATCTGGGGATACCTTCTTAGAAAGTAGCAACAAGGCTGTGAGGGAACTGTGCGGGGTATACCGACATGGTTGAAACAGTCTGCTACGTTGATGTGGCACTTTGGTGTGTACCGGTAACCCTTGAGTTCAGTCAAGGAGAGTACGGGGCCTCCGCGTGGTGTCGTGAAGCATCAAAAGACCTTAGGAACCTTAATTGAACCATCTTGGCCTCTTTAGGGTAGTGAGATAATTGACTTTGGTGCAGTCCGAGGTTGGTTGATACTCGATACTACACTCAATTGAGGGTTGCTTTCCTGGAATATTTCGGTCGCCAGTTCAGTGGCTAAATCGAAACGATGAACAATGAAAGCAATCCCGTGATATTGGGACCCTTAGAACCCGGTTACTTTGATAGGACAGGTTGAACCCACCAACTTCAAGAGGGTACTACCCAGACCCCATGCCGGCCTAAACTCTAAGGGCTCTTTTGTGTGACTTGTGTGCCTTCGTACTTGCCTATTTGCATGCTTGTTAAACTGACACATGAACTACTTGCAGGTTTGGTCCATAAGTCCTTAATTAGGACTCATAACAGGGTTTACCGAATTTCTTGCAGGTTTTATTTTAGTCCTTAACTGGGACCCATGACAGGGTTTACTAAGCTTCTTGCAGTTTTTTGTCATAGTCCTTAATTAGGACTCATAACAAAGTTTACCAAGTTTCTCGCAGGTTTTGTTTATAGTCCTCAACTGGGACTCATGACAGGTTTTACTTGATTTTCTTGTAGGTTTCTGTGTATAGTCCTTAATAAGGACTCATAACGGGGATTATTCATATTACCCCATGCATCATGACATCATACCATTGCATACATCCTAACCCATTTCAAGAATCTCAAGGGCTTGTGATGCAGGTCATGATAAATCAAACATCTAGCAAGGGGCAAAGAGGATTTATTTCCTCTAGCCAAAGTTGTCAGGGGCTATGACCCACTTGATATGGTGAGCTCTGACTCTTGAAGAAGGTTCCCCTAACCAAGGTTGTTTGGAAATCAAAACCAAACATGATGACCAAAGTCAGGGGCTATGACCCACTGGATATGGTGAGCCTTTGACCCTTAAAGAAGAATCCTCAACAGCATGGGTTTCCTTCAATCAAGCTACCGGATTCAAACTCTGACAAATTTTTTCTTGTTTACCCCGCGAGGTCCTTGAAAACATTACATGCATGTCATACTCATCATTGCATAACAGATATCCTTGTTGCAGGTCACTTACCCTCCTTGCTGTTTATTTCAGCCATGGCTTTCCAACCAGATAACCAGGACCTTCTCGCTCAAGAGACTCAGTTCAGGGAAATCCTCCTGAATCTATCCGAGGGGCAGGAGGAGCTAAGGACTCTTCTCATGGAGACTTTTGTCAGGAACAGTGCTGAGGATGAAAGGCTGAAACACCTACAAGTTGAGGTGGATGCATTGAAGGTCCAGATGCTGGGGCAGGTGACTGCCATTCAAGGGTTAGCTCAAAGACAAGATGAGCTCTGGTTTCTCGTCAACTAACTGCTTCAGCGCAACCAACTGGGGCAAAAGTCTAAGGGCAAAAAGCCAGTCATTGTTCAACCACCTTTGAGACAAGGAGGTAAGGGGAGAGCTCCTCAAATGGCTCCAGTGTCACAAATTCAACATCACAACCAACAAAAGAGCGAGAGAAGGCAGTTCACTCGGCTCAGCATGACCTTATCCCAGATATTGCCACAGTTGCTGGAGACCAAGCTGGTAACTCTAAAAGAAGCTCCGAAGAACCAAAATACAACGTCACCGAAGTACAACCCCAACGTCCGCTGCGCTTATCACTCTGACAGCCCGGGGCATACTACAGATGATTGTTGGAGCTTGAAAAATAAGATCCAAGACATGATCGACGCTGGAGAGATCCAGTTTAAAGTACCCAAGACTCCCCACGTGATCACTGCTCCCTTGCCAAAACATGGCTAGGATTGAGAAAGTTTTGTTCATTCGAATGTTCAAGTTGCAATTCTCTTTTGTTCAAACATCTACTCATGTTAAACATTGTTATTTCATTAATGCATCGCATATGTCTGTTCTAAAACAATATATTCGTATTCACTAAATGCAAATTATTTTCATATTTTTTTTTTCTGATGATCAACTCTTAAATAATAATTCTAAGCCTCTTGAGGGAGGATGACGAAAATGATACCATGATCTACAGTATGCTTTTGAACAGACCCCGCTGATGAGGTACAGGCATTGTTTCAAATCCTAAACACTGGAGTTATAAGGAAGATAATCCCTCGTCAACCCCTCTGAGCCAAAGAAGTAGGAGTTTTTATTTTCGAAAATTGAAACCCTTAATCATAACCCGGGGCAGGGTAGTCTTCTCAGTTGATCCAAGTGCACAATGAATGGCACCAAATGAGTTTTTCCAAAAACAAAAGACAGTGATGGTTCCGAACAATCATAAGGACATGCAGTCATTATAAAAAAAAAATCATAAATGAAAAGCCCAAAAAGTCAAAACCAATGAAGGAGACTTACCAAACTGGGGCATCCCGCTGACTGTAATTCCAAAAAAGGAAACAGCTCAGGCAAAAAATAGGGATAACGAAGTCAAAAAAGAAAGAGGTCCTACAAACCCTCAACAAAAAAGGAAATGACTTCCTAATCAAAATATACTGTCAATATCTGAATCATCATTGGAACATCAGAGCAAAGACTCAAACAAGGTCTAACGTATGATCAACTGAGTTTAGGTTTGGAGAACACCACGAAGAGCGGGTGGGTACAAATAATTTGAGCCTTTATCCTTTGTTTCTTAAACCGTGAACCAGGCCACGTTATAACCCTCAAAAGTCCTAGCTGAAGCATGGGTTAATTCAAAAGCATACTGTTACGAAAGGTATCCCGACTCCTTAAGGCTCGCAATAAAATAACGAGTTGACATCACGTTTTACAAACATTCATTTGTTTTATGAAAAAAAGAATGCATTTTCAAAATCTTCAAGACAGACATAAGCTTTGCATTTTTAACATAACTTTGTTTGCATATGACTTTTTGTTTGAACAGCAGGGAAATTCGCACGACGAATGCCTAATGAACATAAGTATTTCCAATCAAGGGGCACGACATGATCATTGTCCATCATCTGGGGCAGTTAAGTCAATTCAGAGAATCTCTCAAAAGGCCAAATAGTCTGGGGCAAATCTCCGCCTGAGTCACTTGGGGCATTCCAACAACGAATCTTGCCTGATCAAATACCTTCTGGTGGCATGACAAAACACTTCTAACCGGGGCAACTCCCTACATTCTGAAAGCACGGACATAGTCGAAAAAATACTACGCGTAATCAAAGACCCGCTAGGTTGACATACCTAGGCAAAAATTAGGGCTTCCCGGCGAACCAAAAGGGTTCGGGCAAAAATGAGGGATGAAATGAAAAAAATCTGTACACCCGGCAAGTCGAAAACCTGAGAAGGCGGCTTGGGCAAAAATGGGTATCCCGGTAGACTGAAAACCCGAAAGGGCGGTCCAGGCAAAAGTTAGGGATCAAAGCGTACGACTATGTCTTGTCATCTTGTCACTTGCCTACCATAAGAAAGTTTGGCCATCAACAACTATCAGCCCCCCACAGGTGCCTTCTCCCATAGAAACAGGGGCAATAAAGAGTTGTCTAAGTAATCTGATTGTTCTGTCCTCCAAGGTATCAAAGTAGGTTCAGCTGAAGATCATAACCAGATATCTTAATTCCCCAGAGAGTGAGCCAGCAAGTCAGTGCACTCTCCCCGAGCAAAGTTACAACATCCTTAAAGAATTTGGGTATCCTCCAGTAGATCTCAACATTCCCCAGCAACATATATATTCTTAACAAGCATCCCCGGCAGTCTTGGTCTAAAGATTGTTCCCCGGCGGCCTATCAAATATTCAAAGGAATCACTTCCCCAGCATATCAAAACTTCCCCAGAAGAGTCCAATCCAGTTCCCCAGGAAGGTTGGAATTCATCTCCCCAAGCAGTAAGCTTATCCCCAGTAGATTCTGGAAGCTTATCCCTCGCAGAGCACGAACGCGTCATCCGGCTTTGTTCAAAGAGTTATTTCCTTAACAGGATATAACTGGGTTATCCTCAGCCAAAAGCCACGGAAAGGTCGTCATCGACACGGTTCTCTTACCCCCCAGCGAAGTCTATCAACACTTCCGATACAGCAAAATATCCCCAGCGAAGTCTAGTAACACTTCCAATACAACAAGAGTATCCCCAGCGAGTTACTACTAACAACTTCAGCAGAGTATCTCTCTCCCCACAGAGTATCGCTCACCAGCATGGTCGCTAAAGTTTTTTTCTCCCCGCAGAATCTTCCATTTGCCAAGTTTATTCCTCAACGGAGTTATCTTCTCCTACCGGTATTCCTGCAACTATCGTCTCCAGCGGAAGCAATAAATCAATTCTCCAACATCAGCCCAGGATATGACTTCCCGGAACCCGTCAAGGATTTACTTTCCTAGACGAAAAACACATTCATAAAACATCGCATACATCATTATAGCATGCATGTACACATCATATCTTACAAATCTCATTTATGTTGAGAACATTATTGCTTGATCCATATCATGCATTGCATATGACTGACCTCTACCTTTCAGGAAAGATTCAGTTAAATTCTCAATCATATTTCAAGACTCTAAGACCTTATCTGGTTCAGTTAGATCGACTCCAAAGATTTCTCTGGTTATTATCCAGTCCAAGGCCTTCTCTAGTCCAGCTAAATCGACCCCAAACAGATTTTTCTGATGAAGACTCAGTAGAAGTTATCAGGTTATAATCTCCTATGGTTCCCTCCCCGACGGTGCGTGAGGTGATAATTCCATTTTAGGTTATAATCTCCTATGGTTCCCTCCCCGACGGTGCGTGAGGTGATAATTCCATTTTAGGTTATAATTTCCTATGGTTCTCTCCCCGACGGTGCGTGAGATGTAATTCCCTTTCAGGTTATAATTTCCTATGGTTCTCTCCCCGACGGTGCGTGAGATGTAATTCCCTTTCAGGTTATAATTTCCTATGGTTCTCTCCCCGACGGTGCGTGAGATGTAATTCCCTTTCAGGTTATAATTTCCTATGGTTCTCTCCCCGACGGTGCGTGAGATGTAATCCCCTTTCAGGTTATAATCTCCTATGGTTCCCTCCCCGACGGTGCGTGAGGTGATAATTCCATTTTAGGTTATAATTTCCTATGGTTCTCTCCCCGACGGTGCGTGAGATGTAATTCCCTTTCAGGTTATAATTTCCTATGGTTCTCTCCCCGACGGTGCGTGAGATGTAATTCCCTTTCAGGTTATAATTTCCTATGGTTCTCTCCCCGACGGTGCGTGAGATGTAATTCCCTTTCAGGTTATAATGGTTCTCTCCCTGACGGTGCGTGAGATGTAATTCCCTTTCAGGTTATAATTTCCTATGGTTCTCTCCCCGACGGTGCGTGAGATGTAATTCCCTTTCAGGTTATAATTTCCTATGGTTCTCTCCCCGACGGTGCGTGAGATGTAATTCCCTTTCAGGTTATAATTTCCTATGGTTCTCTCCCCGACGGTGCGTGAGATGTAATTCCCTTTCAGGTTATAATTTCCTATGGTTCTCTCCCCGACGGTGCGTGAGATGTAATTCCCTTTCAGGTTATAATTTCCTATGGTTCTCTCCCCGACGGTGCGTGAGATGTAATCCCCTTTCAGGTTATAATCTCCTATGGTTCCCTCCCCGACGGTGCGTGAGGTGATAATTCCATTTTAGGTTATAATTTCCTATGGTTCTCTCCCCGACGGTGCGTGAGATGTAATTCCCTTTCAGGTTATAATTTCCTATGGTTCTCTCCCCGACGGTGCGTGAGATGTAATTCCCTTTCAGGTTATAATTTCCTATGGTTCTCTCCCCGACGGTGCGTGAGATGTAATTCCCTTTCAGGTTATAATGGTTCTCTCCCCGACGGTGCGTGAGATGTAATTCCCTTTCAAGTTATAATTTCCTATGGTTCTCTCCCCGACGGTGCGTGAGATGTAATTCCCTTTCAGGTTATAATTTCCTATGGTTCTCTCCCCGACGGTGCGTGAGATGTAATTCCCTTTCAGGTTATAATTTCCTATGGTTCTCTCCCCGACGGTGCGTGAGATGTAATTCCCTTTCAGGTTATAATTTCCTATGGTTCTCTCCCCGACGGTGCGTGAGATGTAATCCCCTTTCATGTTATAATTTCCTATGGTTCTCTCCCCAACGGTGCGTGAGATGTAATTCCCTTTCAGGTTATAACGGTTCTCTCCCCGACGGTGCGTGAGATGTAATTCCCTTTCAGATTATAATTTCCTTTGGTTCTCTTCCCGATACTGCGAAGATGGTAATTCCCACCAAGATTTTCTCAACGAGCATTGTTGAGGTTAAAGTCACCCAAGGTTCTCTTACCGTTCATGCTAAGGTAGTAACCACTCCTGGTTCGTTCATCACCGTTTAAAGCTCCAGATCCAGCTCCTGTAACCAGTCAGGAGATATCTATACCAAGCATCTGAAAACCAACTCCTGCAGCGCGTCAGGTATTCATTTTTTCTTTTGCAGGTATGCAGGTTCTCGCTAAGGAATCTCTTGCGCGATCAATGTCCAGATGGCATCTATAAGCCCATCATCCTATTCATCAATCTCCAAATGGCATCTATAAGCCCATTTCCATCACACTGCTACTATGTGAGCGCAAATTTCTGGGCACTCTAGTGTTCAATCATCTTCCATCGTCGGATTACGAAAGGCACGTCAGCCAATCTGCATCCTCAGGTCTAAGAAGATTGAACAGGGGCAACTGTTGTACCCCAAAATTTGCCCTCCCATATTTCTCAAAAACATTTCAAGAAAAATTCACAAGTCCAACCTGGCACGTCATATTCAGGTATTCTTTCGCCAAGATATCTCTGATAACGTATTCTCAAATTCAGGTTCGGCTCAAGAGTCAATTCTTTAAAGAAGGTATCCGAATGTGTGAGTTTTCTTGAAGAAATATAGTGAAAAAGTGTGCTGAAAGTGCAGTTTTTACGCGCTAAAAAATTCATAACTTGAAGATCGTGACTCGTTTTAAACCCGTTCCGGTGGCTAAAATTCCGTCTTGACATTATCTACGTTTTCATCTCTCACGGCTGGAAGCCAATTTCGATCAGAAGGTCTTCAAAAATGTAGATTTATCAAGTATTTTCGCACAGAAAATTTGTGACAGAAGTTTATCTGCGTCATGTTCAGAAAATCATAACTTGGTCGATTTTCATCGTATCGAGCTGGTTCTGGCGCCAAAATTTCACAAATTGAGTTGGCTACATTTTCACAGAAGGTATTGAGTTCAAACGGTATTCAAAAGGCCTTCGTTTTTTGCTCAGAGTGCGTGACACGCTGAAAATCCTGAATGCTGAATATTATTTCATCTGAGCCGAAGCTTCGAAAATTCATAACTCGGTCAATTTTTATCGGATTGGACTCATATTTTTACACAAGGTTACTGACTCATAGATCTACAACTTTGCTTCAAAAGTCGAGACCAAATTATGCACCGATCAATACCAGTTTTTTATTGAAGAACGTGTCAGAGTCGACACTGAAGCCCAAAATAAGTTTGTCTGAGCTGAAACTTCAAAAATTCATAACTAATTCACCGTTTATCCGATTGAGTCGATTTTCAGACAGGAGTTAGTTCTCGATTTCGTCTACATTTTGTTTTCACATTTCAACTTCAAAAAATGCACTTAAGTCCCTGCGATTTAGCCTGGAAAGTGACGAATTCAAGTGAATATTGGAGGCCCAATTGCACATTCAAAGTCCATTTGCTTTACCCTAATTTCCATTATATAATCACCTTCTTTTCACACAAACCAGGAGAAGAGAAAAAGAGAGAAAAAACCTTGCCACAACACTGTTGGAATATCAAACTCTTTCAAGAACCCTAAAACCTTGAAATCCTTATTACGAATCCCTCTCTCACTACAAACAAGCCATCTCAGTTACAAACCAACACCTCACTACTTCTCCAGTAAGGATAAGGCTGGCTTGATCTCCATGATCCTAATTTTCCAGTAAGGCATAAAAGCATCAAGGTCACTAATTTTCCAGTAAGGGTAAGATTGATTTGATCTCCATGATCAAAAGGGTATAATCATTCATACATGCCATATTGTGCCTAAACATTAAATTTCTTCATATATTGGCTTTATTTTCATTTTATGATTTTATTTAATGTGTTCGTGAGATTCAACACTGCAGATTTAGACAGGATCCCATGCAGGTTCATTAAGGAACGTTGAGGCCAAAAGCCAAATGGCCAAAAGCCAAAAGCCAAATGGCCAAAGTAGAACATTTTATGCATGGCACCAATACATGGCGAGGCAGACATTAAGCCAGACATTAAGGAACGTTGAAGCCAGAACACAAATGGCCAAAAGCCAAAAGCCAAAAGCCAAATGGCCAAAGTAGAACAACTTATGCATGAAACTCAATCCAATGGCCAAAGAATGCAGACCACGGTACTCAGGAGTCAATACTTCAAAAAACCTCCCCTTGGGCCAGACACCCCCTATGGTTTGCTCATTTTTTAATTTTTATTTGTTTTTCCTTTTTATTCTTTTAATTGTTTTTTAATTGTTTTCTTTTAATTCCATAAAATAATTTTCAAAATAAATATAAAATACAGAAAAATCAAAAAAATGTTTATTTTATTAATATTAATTTTACTATTATTATTTTTGTAAATAAACTTTAAACAATTAATTAGATTAATTTAGGTTTCAAAACTTTAATATTTTTCTTAATAAATTAAATATGTAGAAATTAGGGTTTTTAACTTTTTCATCATTTTTTTTAATAAATAATTTTCTCATCATTATTATTATTATTAACTACTAATTTATTTTGTAAATAAACATGTACATAAATTCTTTAGTAAATTAAGTTAAACTTTAACATTTTTCTCAAATAATTAAAAATAACTTAGAATTAGGGTTTCTTTTAATTTTAATTTTAATTTTCTTATTTCATAAATACAAAAAAAAACCTAAAAAACACTTCTTTTATTTCAATAAATAATTAATTAATTTTTAATTTCATTTAATTTCTTTAAAGGGTCCAACGCCCTCGAACGTTCTATTTTTATTTCTTTCGCACATTTATTTTCTTTCAAATATTATGTAATTGCTCAAGCCATGTAACTCGGACATTTTATATTTCCCGCATTTTATTTCTTTATTTTATGTCAAATCGGGTCCTGGTTTAATTTGGCGATGTGGACCCGCGCCTTTGTAATAGTTTAGGAATTTTATCTTTCCGCACTTTTTAACTGTTAAATAAATGCATGCAAGAATGTATGGACAAAAATAAAAACAAACGCTAGATCACCAATGACATGACAAAAGACAAAAATAACTGAAAACGACACACAAATCACACACCACCCCTAGGGTACGCCTCACTGTTGCCTTGCCTCGAAAGGTGATCGTCGAGTAGAGGATGTCTTAGTAAGTCCTCATGATCCGGGAACCTGGCATGAGGGTAGCTTCTAAGGTATCTTCCCATTGCTCTGGTGATCACCATGTCCCGAACCTCGAATTGACCCGAACACCTCCAACGGTGGTGCTACCTACCTCTCACTGGTGGGATGGCACTACTTTAAAGGACATTTACACAGACGAATTCCTTAGGGTAGGTAGGTTCTCATAGATACTTGCTCTAAATTTCAAACAAAAATTCAAAAATACTTTTCACACCAACACATTTTCAAAAAGCTTTCGAAAGCAATTTTTCAAACACTCTTGAGGACCGATACAAGAGTCGAACTGGAATTTTCAAAGAAACTTTTTAAAACCCATAGTTGAAAAGCAAACAAACCATTTTTGAAAACACAAATGAGCAAGTATCTAAGAGCCCATGGATAACCATGGATAGAAAGGGTGCTAACACCTTCCCTTTCTATAATCTACCTCCCGAACCGAGAGCAATCTCTATAAGGAATTTTTCTGTGCTTTTGTCCTTTCCATTTGGAGAAAATAAAAGACGGTGGCGACTCTTGCTTCCGCGACATTTTGCGAACCAGCGTTAAACAGTCAGTTCCAGATCCACCGATCACAATCCCCATTTGTAAATTTATATACCCCCTGCCCTAATGATGTAATAGCTTAGTATTTTTACTTTCCGCAATTTAACGCTTTATATAAATGCTAGTAATTAGGGTTTGTATGGAAAGATAAAATCAACAAGTTAGCAAACCCTAATTCAAGATAAACATGCATGTAAATAAAACATACTTGCACACTTACACACTTAGGGTAATTCAACTTTGTTGCCTTAGCAAAATGGTCATGTTATGCATGTGAGGTATCTTAGCAAAAAACAATCAAAAATAAAAGATAATAGTCTCTCGATGACGCTATCAAATGTTGCCTTTCAAAATGATCTTAGTCCATCAAAGAGAATTGCTAAGATATCTCACAACATTGCTTCATGGCTATACGATGACCCACACCCGTCCCTATACATCTAAAGATAAGGCTTCTTACCAATCAATGGTAAGATGGAAATATCAAAGGAAAGGAAGAAATGAACTAAGACTTTTGAGTAGGTAGATTGTTCCTAGTTGCTTGCTTAATTTCAAATCAAACACTCTTGCTTATTTTCAAAACAAACACCAACACTTTCAAACACTTTCAAATTTTTTTCCAAACTTGAAACATTTTCAAAAGCTCAACACTTTGTATACGTTCTTATGAACGAGAACTATTACAAAGTTCGCCTAAACGAATGCGCCTTTTCAAAATACTTTCAAAAACCACACAAAGTACATTTTCAAACAAAAGCAAGTGATCTAGCAAGAAACTAAGAGCCCATAGATAACTATGGATGAAAAGGATGCTAATACCTTCCTTTTCATAATCTACCCCCCGAACTCAAGAAACATTCTCAAAGGTCTTTCCTGTTCTTTTCAACCTTTCCTTTTAGATAAAAGAAAATTCGGCGGGGACTCTTGCTAACCGCAACATTTGCGATAAAATGCAAAACACCCAAGTTAGTTCTCCCACCATATCACAGAACTGGCGACTCTGATAGGGAAATCTTAAAAGTGGGGTTACCTTAGGGCTATATCACCTTTACTTGCTTTCATTGTTTTATTTGTTTGCTTTACATTTTGGTTCTTTGTTTGGGCTTAAATCCTCTACCCGGATTTAGGATACCTTATAGGTAAGTAGCAATACGTTGTGGAAATTATGTGGGGTATACCGACATGGTCTAAGAAATAGCTATGTTAGTGTGACATATTTGTGGGTACCAATAGCCCTTGAGTAGTCAAGGAGAATACGAGGCCACTGAGTGATGTCTTGAAACAATAACTGACTTTAGAACCTTTACTTGACCAACTTGGCCGTTAGGACATAATGAGATGATCGACTTTGGTGCAGTCCGAAGTTGGTAGATACTCGATACTACACTCATTGAGGTTTGGCTTTTTGGGATATTTCGGTCGCTGTGAAAAAGGCTTGCGTTGAAACAATGCCCGAGAAGACATATCAGTGATATTGAGATCCCTTAGAACCTGTTTACTATTTATAGGATAGGTTTGAGCCAACTAAACTTCAAGAGGGTACTTACCTATGAAACTCCATGCAAGCCTAAACCCAAGGACTTGTTTGCTTTGTTTGTATATATTTACTTATACATGACATCATAAACATCATAATATCATACTCATTCTCACTAACCATTTCAAGGATTTTTGGGATTTATCTTTGTTCTATTTTGTAGGACATGGCTTCTATCCGCAGGAAGACTATCCAAGTAAATCTCGTAAGGATTCCTCCTCAACCCAAAGATTTAGCATCAAGGGTCCCTGAGAACTCTTCATTCACTGAAAGACATGGTCTCCTCCTAAATTTGGTTACCTCCAACACCGATGAAGATATGATGAAGGTGCTCTTCAAATTCTTTGATCCTCTACACCATTGCTTCACTTTTCCCGATTATCAACTTGTGCCTACTCTAGAAGAATTCTCACAACTCTTGAGAATTCCCATTCTCAATCAACAACCCTTCAATAGTACGGAAAGAGATCCAAAACCTGAAGAGATTTCCCAAGCACTACACTTGCAACAATCTGATATCATAACTAATTGGGAAACAAGGAGTGGTGTCAAAGGTTTCTTAGACAAGTACTTGTTTGAGAAAGCTCAAGATTGTTGGAACTCCTTTGACTTATAAGCTTTTGAAGAAATTGGGGCCCTTCTCATCTATGGGATGGTTTTGTTTCCAAACCCCGACCAACTCATAGACGTAAACACTGTCAAAATCTTCATGTCTCGCAATCCAGTGCCTACTTTGTTGGGAGATATCCTACATTACTTTCACTCTCGCACCACGAGGAAGAGACGAATCCTCATGTGTTGCACTCCTCTCTTGGCAAGATGATTTATTTCGCATCTTCCCCGATCTGTGTTGAAGAACGATCAAGGTTCAAGGTGGTCCCATAGGTTAATGATGCTCAGACATTTAGATGTTCATTGGTGTTCCCAATCCTTGGAGAATCTTACTATAATCGACTGTTATGGAGAATTCCCTAATGTCCCGTTACTTGGCATTAGAGGAGGTATCAATTACAACCCCTTCTTAGCCTTACGGCAGTTTGGTTACGCCCGAAGGGATGGTCCACATGATATGCTTATCCAAGGAGTGGTATTCGACTACGAGAGCGACGATCAAAGCTACCATCAGAGGTTTATCCGAGCTTGGAGGATGGTGAGCAAGGTGGATAGTAAGACACTAGGACACACGAATTCCATTCCCCTCGAGCCTTACCTTAAATGGGTATGAGCTCGTGCTCAGAAACTTGTGATGCCTTATCCCTCCATCTTACCAGTTATCATGGAACCTGTGGTTGGGGGAGATGTCCCATACACTTTCCTCCATCCCGACATGCCTACTTCTCTCGAAGACTTGCAAAAGGGTTGGATTTAGATGAAGGAAGAACAAGATACTTTCGAAGCTCAATTCTATGCTAGTGAGAAGAGGGTCTTGGAGCTTACGAAGCAGCTACAAGAAGAGCAAAGTGTGAACGCCTACCTTGCGCTGAAGAGGATGCATTCAGTCTTTTTATCTTATAGAGTTATTTTGTAATCCCAAGAGGCATGTTGTAATATTTTCAAACTAATTAATGAAATTGATGTTTGTTCACTCTTTTCTCTATGCAAACTTAAATCTCAATAAATCCTTGAAATCATCTGCATACACATTCTCCATGCATCATAACTTGATAGGTTTTCACATAAAATGTTTCCTTATATTTCTGCTGTTTATTTCAGCAAGATGGATCTAGAGAAAACTATGAAGGATCTCGAGGCACAAACATCTCAATTCCAAGAAACTCTACTAGCCTTAGCCAAGGGGCAGCAAGATATGATGGCATTGCTGGCAGTTAAGAAGAAGCCCAAGAAGAAAGCTCTTCTCAACATGGGTAGAAGGTTTAAAGAGTCGGTTTGTCAGATCTCGGTAGTGGAAGACTCATCTGAAGAAGACGAGAATCATATTGGTGAGGTTAAGAGTACCCAGTTGATGTTTATGTTTCATCTCATTTTGATGTTTTCAAATATATGTTGTCGAAACCTATTTTGCACAGTAGAATTGGAAAATGGGCACTTGCATTAACTGAGTACTCATTAACCTTTATGCCTCTCAAGGATGTGAAAGGTCAAGTGGTAGCAGACTTTATAGTTGACCACTCTATAAAAGAGGAATCACTGAATTATTTGGAGATTGAACCTTGGAAGCTGTACTTTGATGGTTCTAGTTATAAAGATGGAACTGGAGTCGGGGTCCTCATTATGTCTCCAAGCAAAATTCCAACAACATTTAAGTACAAGATAGAAGGGGATTGCTCTAATAATGAGGCTGAATACGAAGTGTTAATCGTAGGCCTTGAAATCTTGTTGGAATTGGGGGCAACTCAAGTCAAAATAATGGGAGACTCAGAGTTAGTCCTAAAACAAATTACGAAAGAATACAAATGCATAAAGGAAAATCTTATCATGTATTTCGTAATAGCCAGACGGTTATTGAAAAACTTCGAGGTAGTTAACATTCGACATATACCCAGATTGGAAAATCAAGTAGCTAATGACTTAGCGCAGATCGCTTCCGGGTATAAAGTTTCGAAAGACAAACTATCACAAGCGATCAAAGTTAGAGGAAGAGTAGCATCCACTAAGTTGTCTCCAATGGATTTGAGGACCACAATGTTGGGATGCATTGATCACGAAAATTTTGAAATTTCGTTCATAGACAATCTAACAGAACAAGATTGGAGAAAGCCCATGGTAGATTATTTACAGAATCCAATGACTTCGACAGAACGAAAAATAAAATATAGGGCACTGAGCTATGTATTGATGGGAAATGAATTATTCAAGAAAACACCTAAAGGCGTGCTTCTGAAATGCCTAAGTGAAACAGAAGCGTACATAGCTCTTTTCACCACACACTCCAGGGCGTGTGGAGCACACCAAGTAGGCCAAAAGATGAAATGGTTGTTGTTTCGACAAGGACTATATTGGCCCACTATGTTAAAAGATTGTGTTGAGTTCGCAAAAGGATGCCAAGAATGTCAAGTACATACAAGTATTCAGCATGTGTCGGCGAGTGAACTTCACTCGATTATGAAACCTTGGCCTTTTAGAGGATGGGCTTTAGATCTTATTGGAGAAATTCGACCAACATCTTCTAAAATCCAGAAATATATATTGGTGGGCATTGATTATTTTACTAAGTGGATTGAAGCAATCCCTTTAGTCAATGTAGACCAGGAGAATGTCATTGAATTTATTCAAAAGTACATTATATATAAATTTGGGATTCCTGAAATAATAACTATAGACCAAGGATCAGTCTTTACTGGTCGAAAGATGCAAGACTTTGCTGCAGAAATGGGGTTCAAATTGTTAACGTCTACACCTTACTATGCGCAAGCTAATGGCCAAGTCGAAGCAGCAAATAAAGTAGTGATCAGTTTAATAAAGAAACACGTGGGAAAGAAACCTAGAAACTGGCACAAGACGCTAGATCAAGTTCTATGGGCGTGTCGAACTTGTCCGAAAGAGGCCACGGGAACAACACCATTTCGCCTAACCTATGGTCATGATGCAGTGTTGCCAGTGGAAATCCACCTACAGGAGACGAGGATTCAGATACATCAGGATATCCCTTCTGAGGTCTATTGGAATATGATGTTAGACGAACTAGTTGACCTAGACGAAGAAAGGTTGAGAGCTTTGGACCTTTTGAGACTGCAGAAGAAACGGGTTGAGAAATCCTATAATCGTAGAGTAAAACCTAAGACATTTCTGCTTAAGGATCTAGTATGGAAGGTAATTCTTTCGATGGATCGAAAGGATAGAAATTTGGGAAAATGGTCTCCTAAGTGGGAAGGACCTTTCAGGATTATCCAAGCTTTCTCTGGTGGAGCCTATGAGATTGAGGAGTTAAATGAAGATCAAAGACTTCTGAAGGTGAATGGTAAATACTTAAAAAAATATAGACCTATGCTTCAAGAGGTCAAAATAACTAATATATAGTCACCGTCGAATAGAGAATGCCAAAATGGAAACTTAAATTTTCATTAAAATAGCCAAAATGGCTTTGAAGTCATTACAACGAGTAACTACATAGATGAAAGAAACAGGATTCAAAAAGGGAGATTTGCCTTGATCTGAAGGTATTTAATTCTTTGTAATTCCAGGCGTCGATCACATAAAGCCTTTGATTGATGGAAGGTTTTAAGCTTAGCATCGAGTGATTGGGCCCGATCAGCGTGTCTTAACCCTTCAGCCAGTTCCTCTTGGCTCTCTGACTCAGTGTTAACGGATAGGAGTTCTTCGTTCTTTTTATCATTGGCAGCAATCTTAACTTCCAACTCTTTAATCTGCGCCCTCATTTGAGCATTGTCTCGATCTATCTCTTCAGCCTCTTTCTGTCTAGCCTCCTGGGCCTTCGACAACCCTTTTACTTTAAAGGCTGATTCGGTAGCAGCGTGCCAGGCAGCATCCACATGACCGTTGGTTTCTTCAATCTCACGATTAAGAGTCCTTTGACGGTTATAGTCCGCTGACACTTGGTCAATAATGGAGATTAAATCCAAGATAACGCTGGCCACGTCTGGAGAAGCAATAAGGAGATCGACAACCCTCAGAGTAGTCTTTAGAAAGGAAGGAGCAATGGGTTCCCCCTCCAGTGTTAGCATTAAATCTCTCTTGAAGATTTGTGCCTTAACTTTCTGAAGGGCCTCATCGAGAGGAGAGGTCGAAGTAGACTTTCCAGACGCAGTCGAGAAACTGTGGTTGGAGGAACTCTCTCGACCTTCTAGAATTGCAGTCAAATAGCCTAAAGAATTTTGCTGTTTCAGCAAGGCCAAATCCTCTTTGGTTCTAGACCCTGTCGAAGGGACACCTTCGTTGACAGTAGTAACCACGTTGGCTACCTGTGCTGGAATTGCTTTAGTGTTTGTAGGATTCTGGGTCCCTTCAGCAGAGCCTTCTCTACCATCATCTTCTGGAATCCTTTCATCTTGATTCCCCACCACCAGTACATTTTCCCTCTCTATCACAGTTTCAACGTTGAAGGTCCCTTCCTCTTCAGTTTCATGTACGTCAACCAACGGAGCCCTATTTTCTTCATGATTTCCTATAGGGCCTTCTTCATCGACTTCCTCTATGGTTTCATGCTGAAGTTCAGAAGTTTGATTCACTTCATCAGCTGAAATCATGAAAGAGCCTTTTGCTGAAGAAGGCCTATAAGTAGGCTCTCCCTCACTATTTAATAGAGTGACAGAGCCTTCGACAGGAGTATGGACTTGGTTTGAGGTGCTAGCAGTATCCTGAAGATTAAAAGAAATTTGTTTCTTTCAGAATTCTCATAAAGAAAAAGGGTAGTTCAAGAAGTAAGTGATTGTCTGTCGAAGCAAATACCTGAATTGGGACTTCAACACCGGGACTGGAATTATCGCTCTCACTGGGATTATTTAGCCTAGCAGCTACTTCCTGTTCAGCAGGCTCTTTGATAACTATAGGAGGAGGCCTCGTAGCTGTAGTCTTAATTCTAATTCTGGGATGAGGCTCAATGACAGGAATTGGTTTCTTTAACCTTTGTCTCTTCAGAGGAACATGAGGAGATTCCTCTTCTTCGTCACTAGAGATTTCGATCTCCTGGACCTTCCGTTTTTTGGGGGTAGTTTTCTAAATACCCAGAAAGACAAATCGAAGAAATCAGTACCCATGTCAGATGATCGTGAAGAATAAGGGTATAGAAGAAAGTAAATACCTTAGGAGAAGGGTTAACGGAAGGGTCTCCCCCTTTTGTGCTTTCAGCAGCCTTCTTCGAAGTGGTCCTCTTGACATCTATACAAAAAACAAAGATTAGTCGAGCATCGAATGACTAGATCTGAGGCAAAGAGAAAGAAAAGAAGTAATACCTTTCTTAAACCTGTCAAGGACCAGTTTAAACACCTCACGAAGGTGGTGGGAGAAGTCCTTCTCATCGAAGAACTCTTCATCATAATACTGTCTCCACCACCCTTCAAAATTGCCAAAACTAAACAAATTGAGATTAAAGTCGAACATGGTTAGTACGGTTCGACCAATGTACCTACCAATATGCTTGGTAGCGGCATCTTCTGAGTAGTCTGCGTTGTAAAATAACAGTAGTTTCTCTCGAGGATAAATGGGTGAGGGAAGTGACTGGACAATGCCAAATTGTCGAGAGACAAGATTTGGTTGATAAGCAATCAAGCTTAATTGATTTTTTGAGCTCTTGAATCTCAATGGCATGATTCTAGGTCGAAGAAACGACTCACACATGCCCACGTATTCATCGTTCAAGTCTTCCTCCTCAGTCGAAGGAAATGGTCTAGTAAACCATTCTGGGCCGACTTTTCGATTGGAAAAAGGAGCCATGGTCGAAACAAAACGCTTGCGCTCCGCAAACATCATCACGAAACTTGTGAAATCCTTTTGAAATTGTTGGCCTTCATCAGTAGGAGTCAGCAATGCAAGTCTGGTACCTTCGACCCTCCTGTTCAGGATTTCTGGGGCCGCTTCATTGATCTTATTCTTCTGGGGAAGAAAAGATTCAAAGGTGGCGTTGAGCCAAAGTTGGAGAAGCCAAAAAGGGCCAGAGAGCAGCAAGCTTACCCTATCCCCTATGACCTTGAGTTGAGTCACACCATTGCTGATGGACTCATATAGATTGGCCAAAATCAATTCGCGCAAACAAAGGGGATAGTCGTGATGAAGCTGCGTCGCGAGCGTGAGCATTTTCTTGGTCACCTGAAGCGACTTGGTGCAGAAGACGAAACGAGATAACCACATAGCCAGAAAAGATATATGTTCCACCTCCGACACAGTACTGGAGGATTTATCATGGAAGTGGTTAATAAAAGTGGTGTAGGTGGGTTTTGTAGCTGCAAACCCAATAACATCTTCAGATAGATCCTTAGGATCAAAATAATCGCCACTCGGTCGAAGACCGGTAATCGCTGCTATGTCGAAGAGGGTGGGGGTCACCATCCCACAGGGAAGATGAAAGGTGAAATATGCGCTATCCCAGAAATATAGCAAAGACACCAACATGAGGGGACAATAAGACAATCCTGTCTTTGACAGCATCACCAAATCGTAAATTCCCATTTCCTTCCAGACAGAGGTTTGTGCCTTCTCCACCTTATTTAACCAATCTGAATACTCCGAAGAGAGATTAGGGCATGATCGAAAGATCTTGGTCCCTTTGTTCATAAATTGAAGGTTAATGTCCTCCGTGGTCTGAATATGTTGCTGGTTGGACGGAGTTGCGTCCTCAGGATCATCCCTAGGCTTCTTCGCGCAACCTATAGGTTTGAGTCTTGGATGAGTAGGGAAGAAGGCGCGGTTCTTCATAGGATTCTCGATGCATGTGGACAGAGGACCAGACATAGCATATATGTCTTCAGAGTACCTAATGGGAATGAGGAGCTGGGAATCATATGCTTCTCGCCTTTCCCTCGTCATGGGTTCAAAAACGAACCATAGCCCATCATTCGAAGAGGGAGAAGGGTTGGTAGGAAAGATCTATGGTTGGCTTTGGATATCATCAACATTTTTAGGTTTGGGATTGTTTGGTGCATTGGAAAGGAAAGCCATTTTTGCAGATTTGAAAGAAGTGAAGTTGACAATGCAAGGTGTTTTAAGCAGAAGACTTGGAAATACTTAGAGTCATGAAAGTTCCAAATGAAGAGGCTCAAGAGTATTTATAGTCTTCAGAAAGGGATATGTCTCGTCAAAGCCATTTAATGCTATGAAGGTAGTGGGGCACATGGTGAAGCATGCAGTGGTTACCGTGCAGATGATGGGAAACGTTTTGACATGATTGCCTAGGTTCTAGGAATATGGTCATCATGGCAGCGTGGTAACGGCAGTTGGAAAAGACATCTTGGAGAAAGCGTAATGATGGGTTTTTGAAAGTAGCAACTGTTGGAAGACGAAAAGCGTACGTCAAGCCTTTGTGGACAGCAAGAGGGACAAGTGTCAAATGGAAAGATCAAAGAATGGCTATTTCTTATGGCATTGAAATAAACATTCTTGGGTGGCAATTTGTTGGCTCCTGAATTCGACACCTACTATATTTGGTCTTTTAGACCAAAACTGGAATAAATAAAGCCAAGCTGAAGAATGTTTCAACGTGTGAAATGACTTAGAAAAAACATCTAAGTTATATTTGAGTCTTCGACCAGGACTCACTTTCAAGATTTCGATGGAGAAGGTCTCATGACCTTCGACTAGAAGAGAATATCCTTGCATAGACACAAAAGGCGAGGGACATTTGAATTTGAATTATTGGAGGGAAAGACAGTTTCACCAGTGGCTAAAGGAAAGCAACATGGATGGAAGCTAGAGGTCAGGGACATGCAGAGGACACTTGTCCTCATCTTAGTGCAGAACCACCCCTCGACGATTACATAGTTTTTAGTATAAATTAGGAAATCTGTGTAGTTTTTCTGGGTGTTCAACCTATTGTGCTAGTTACTCAAATATTGTCCAAGTACCCGCTGTGTGAGAAAGGATAAACTGAGAAATGTATGTTGGAAACACCTCTTTTCATTAATAAAAGTCTTTTACATTGCTTTAATCTTATTCTGCAAAGTTACCTTTCCTGCATCTTTACCTGCATTTCTACATCTCTATTTACTTTCTTACTTTCCAAAACCACAAGTATCTTGTCTCATCAAAGAACTCTTCATCATAATAATGTCTCCACCACCCTTCAAAATTGCCAGAACTCAAAAAATTGAGATTAAAGTCGAACATGGTTAGTACGGTTCGACCAACGTACCTACCAATATGCTTGGTTGTGGCATCTTCTGAGTAGTCTGTGTTGTAAAATAACAGCAGTTTCTCTCGAGGATAAATGGGTGAGGGAAGTGACTGGACAATGCCAAATTGTCGAGAGATAAGATTTGGTTGATAAGCAATCAAGCTTAATTTATTTTTTGAGCTCTTGAATCTCAATGGCATGATTCTAGGTCGAAGAAACGACTCCCACATGCCCACATATTCATCGTTCAAGTCTTCCTCCTCATTCAAAGGAAATCGTCTAGTAAACCATTCTGGGCCGACTTTTCGACTGGAAAAAGGAGCCATGGTCGAAACAAAACGCTTGCGCTCCGCAAACATCATCACGAAACTTGCGAAAGCCTTTTGAAACTATTGGGCTTCATCAGTAGGAGTCAGTAATGCAAGTCTGGTACCTTCGACCCTCCTGTTCAGGATTTCTGGGGCTGCTTCATTGATCTTATTCTTCTGGGGAAGAAAATATTCAAAGGTGGCGTTGAGCCAAAGTTGGAGAAGCCAGAAAGGGCCAGAGAGCAGCAAGCTGTCCCTATCCCCTATGACCTTGAGTTGAGTCACACCATTGCTGATGGACTCATATAGATTGGCCAAAATCAATTCGTCCAGGCAGAGGGGATAGCGTGATGAAGTTGTGTCGCGAGTGTGAGCATTTTCTTGGTCACCTGAAGTGACTTGATGTAGAAGACGAAACGGGATAACCACATAGCCAGAAAAGCTATATGTTTCACCTCCGACACATTACTAGAGGATTTATCATGGAAGTGGTTGATAAAAGTGGTGTAGGTGGGTTTTGTAGCTGCAAACCCAATAACATCTTCAGATAGATCCTCAGGATCAAAATAATCATCAGTCGGTCGAAGACCGATAATCGCTGCTATGTCGAAGAGGGTGGGGGTCACCATCCCACAAGGAAGATGAAAGGTGAAATGTGCGCTATCCCAGAAATATAGCAAAGACACCAACATGAGGGGACAATAAGACAATCTTGTCTTCGACAGCATCACCAAATCGTAAATTCCCATTTCCTTCCAGACAGAGGTTTGTGCCTTCTCCACCTTATTTAACCAATCTGAATACTCCGAAGAGATATTAGGGCATGATCGAAAGATCCTGGTCCCTTTGTTCATAAATTAAAGGTTAATGTCCTCCGTGGTCTGAATATGTTGTTGGTTGGCCAGAGTTGTGTCCTCAGTATGATCCCTAGGCTTCTTCGCGCATCCTATAGGTTTGAGTCTTGGATGAGTAGGGAAGAAGGCGGGGTTCTTCATAGGATTATCGATGCATGTGGACAGAGGACCAGACATAGCGTATATGTCTTCAGAGTACCTAATGGGAATGAGGAGTTGGGTATCATATGCTTCTCGCCTTTCCCTCGTCATGGGTTCAGAAACGAACCATAGCCCATCAGTCTAAGAGGGAGAAGGGTTGGTAGGAAAGATCTCTGGTTTGCTTTGGATATCATCATCATTTTTAGGTTTGGGATTGTTTGGTGCATTGGAAAGGAAGGCCATTTTTTCAGATTTGAAAGAAGCGAAGTTGACAATGCAAGGTGTTTTAAGCAGAAGACTTGGAAATACTTAGAGTCGTGAAAGTTCCAAATGAAGAGGCTCAAGAGTATTTATAGTCTTCAGAAAGGGATATGTCTCATCAAAGCCATTTAATGCTATGAAGGTAGTGGGGCACGTGGCGAAGCATGAAGCGGTTACCGTGCAGATGATGGGAAACGTTTTGACATGCTTGCCTAGGTTCTAGGAATATGGTCATCATGGCAGCATGGTAACGGCAGTTGGAAAAGACATCTTGGAGAAAGCGTAATGATGGGTTTTTGAAAGTAGCAACTGTTGGAAGACGAAAAGCTCACGTCAAGCCTTTGTGGACAGCAAGAGAGACAGGTGTCGAACGGAAAGATCAAAGAATGGCTATTTCTTATGGCGTCGAAATAGACATTCTTGGGGGGCAATTTGTTGGCTCCTGAATTCGACACCTACTATATTTGGTCTTTTAGACCAAAACTGGAATAAATAAAGCCAACCTGAAGAATGTTTTGACGTGTGAAATGACTTAGAAAAAATATCTAAGTTATATTTGAGTCTTCGACCAAGACTCACTTTCAAGATTTCGACGGAGAAGGTCTAATGACCTTCGACTAGAAGAGAATATCCTCGCGTCGACATAAAAGGCGAGGGACATTTGAATTTGAATTATTGGAGGGAAAGACAGTTTCACCAGTGGCTAAAGGAAAGCAACGTGGCTGGAAGCTAGAGGTCGAGGGACATGCAGAGGACACTTGTCCTCATCTTAGCGCAGAACCACCCCTCGACGGTTACATAGTTTTTAGTATAAATTAGGAAATCTGTGTAGTTTTTCTGGGTGTTCAACCTATTGTGCTAGTTACTCAAATATTGTCCAAGTACTCGCTGTGTGAGAAAGGATAAACTGAGAAATGTACGTTGGAAACACCTCTTTTCATTAATAAAAGTCTTTTACATTGCTTTAATCTTATTCCGCAAAGTTACCTTTCCTGCATCTTTACCTGCATTTCTACATTTCTATTTACTTTCTTACTTTCCAAAACCACAAGTATCTTGTCTCTGGTCGAACGTGCGTTCTTCTTGGATTTCTTTTATTACTTACATCAACCAAGTATAAAAGTTAGCATATGTTCTGGGATCAATCTGATCAATCCCGCGAGTAACCAAAAGGACTTTCCTTTTTGGAGGATCAGCGATTGTTTACCAAAAACCACGGTAAACAAATTGGCACACCTGGTGGGACGTTGCTAATTTTTATTAAATATCTTGTTCATGTTATTACGTTTCTTCTGTACATTTATAACGTTGCATGTTATTATGAAGTGGTAGAGTAACTAACGAGTGTACTGTTAGGAAGAAAAATAGCGAGAGTAGTATGGCTAACGAGCCAAATCATAGAGAAATACCTCCACCAACTACTGGAACAGTGGTTACTACCGCCGTCGAAGGGAATATCCCAACTTCCATTGGATCAATACTGACGCTAACCACAAATCAAACAGGACCCTTACTTTCGTATGTGGGTTCAAGAGGTCCATTAGGAACTCCCCCACCAAGGGAAAATCCAGGATCTCGACCATTCGTGCCCCCAGGACTTTCGACAGCCTGGATGGGTCGAGAACAACCATATGGCATGCCAACCACTGAAATGGCTAGCCTTATGAATGCTGCTTCCACTTTTTCAGAACCTTTGGTGAATGCATCATCGCCACTACAGGGACCTGGAGCCAGTATGGAAAATTTGGGTAGAAACCAATTCTTAGGAGGGCCATCTCATACAATACCAAGCCTCACAAATGCTCCGACAACAATTTTGAGGCAACAAATGAACGAAAGTAATCATGATATGGTGCAAATGTTAGCACAAACTCTAAGTACAATGCTAAATCCCCTCATTTAAAATACTACTCAGTCGAACCAACAAATGACAGTGCAAATGACACGCATGGCTAAATTATTTGGGGTACCCCAAACTATTCGACAACCCCAGAGGATACCAATAAGAGAAAACCAAGGGGCAGTCATGGAAGAGGACTTGACCGTTAATCCAAACCCTCAGATCCCTAGAGTAGAAATGGAACAACCAAGGGTCGAAATACCATGAAATCCCCCACCAATCCCTAGAGAAATCGATCAAGGAGTGATTATCGTAAATAGAAACCAAAATGCTGATGAATTGATACAACAAGTTCGACACTAAAATTACGGAACATACAATAATTTAACTGCCATGATCGAAAGTATTATGATTCAAAATGGGATGAACATTGGTTTTCACAGACCAAACTTCACATCTCCATTGTCAGAATATATTCTGTAAACAGACTTACCCCCTAGGGGAAAGGTTCCCAAGTTTACCAATTTTTCAGGGGATACGACATAATCTACTATCGAACATGTAGCTAGATATTTGATAGAGGCCGGGGAAATAGCGAACAACGAAAACCTTAGGATCAAATATTTCCCAAGTTCCCTAACAAAGAATGCTTTCACTTGGTTCACTACACTCCCAGCCAATTCGACAGCAAGAGAGACAGGTGTCGAACGGAAAGATCAAAGAATGGCTATTTCTTATGGCGTCGAAATAGACATTCTTGGGGGGCAATTTGTTGGCTCCTGAATTCGACACCTACTATATTTGGTCTTTTAGACCAAAACTGGAATAAATAAAGCCAAGCTGAAGAATGTTTCGACGTGTGAAATGACTTAGAAAAAATATCTAAGTTATATTTGAGTCTTCGACCAGGACTCACTTTCAATATTTCGACGGAGAAGGTCTCATGACCTTCGACTAGAAGAGAATATCCTCGCGTCGACACAAAAGGCGAGGGACATTTGAATTTGAATTATTGGAGGGAAAGACAGTTTCACCAGTGGCTAAAGGAAAGCAACGTGGCTGGAAGCTAGAGGTCGAGGGACATGCAGAGGACACTTGTCCTCATCTTAGCACAGAACCACCCCTCGACGGTTACATAGTTTTTAGTATAAATTAGGAAATCTGTGTAGTTTTTCTGGGTGTTCAACCTATTGTGCTAGTTACTCAAATATTGTCCAAGTACTCGCTGTGTGAGAAAGGATAAACTGAGAAATGTACGTTGGAAACACCTCTTTTCATTAATAAAAGTCTTTTACATTGATTTAATCTTATTCTGCAAAGTTACCTTTCCTGCATCTTTACCCGCATTTCTACATTTTTATTTACTTTATTACTTTCGAAAACCATAAGTATCTTGTCTCTGGTCGAACGTGCGTTCTTCCTGGATTTCTTTTCTTACTTACATCAACCCAGTATAAAAGTTACCATATGTTCTGGGATCAATCTGATCAATCCCGTGAGTAACCAAAAGGAATTTCCTTTTTGGAGGATCAACGGTTGTTTACCAAAAACCACGGTAAATACTTACCAAATCAATGGTAAAACAACAATGTCAAAGGAAAAGAAAATGAACAAGAAATACATTTGAGTAGGTAAATTGCTCCTAATTACTTGCTCCATTTCAAAACAAACATCCTTGCTATTTTCAAAAACAAACACCTACACATTTCAAAACATCTTACAAACTTGAAAACATTTTCAAAAGATCAATATCTTTGTATACATTCTTACGAACGAGAATCATTACAAAGATTGCCTAAACAATGGCCTCTTTACAAAATACTTTCAAAAACCACACAAAGCACAATTTTCAAACAAAAGCAAGTGATCTAGAAAGTAACTAAGAGCCCATGGAAAACCATGGATGAAAAGGGTGCTAATACCTTCCCTTTTCATAATCTACCCCCCGAACTCAAGAAACAATCTCAAAGGTCTTTCCTGTGCTTTTTCACCTTTCCTTTTGGATAAAAGAAAAGTCGGTGGCAACTCTTGCTAACCGCAACAATTTCAATCAAACGCAAAACCTTCAAGTCATTTCTCCCGCCGTATCACAGAACTGTCGACTCTGTTGGGGACAATTCTAAAAGTGGGGTTACCTTAGGGATAGATCACATTTATTTGCTTACATTGTTTGACTTGTATGCTTTACATTATGGTTCTTTGTTTGGGTTTGAATCCTCTACCCGGATTTGGGATACATTATAGGTAAGTAGCAATACATTGTGGAAACTGTGTGGGGTATACCGACATGGTCTAAGCAATAGCTATGTTAGTGCAACATATTTATGGGTACCGGTAGCCTTTGAGTTAATCAAAGAGAATACATGGCCGCTGAGTGATGTCATGAAGCACTAATAAACTTTTAGAACCTTTACTTGACCAACTTGGCCTTTAGGATGTAGTGAGATGACCGACTTTGGTGCAGTCCGAAGTTGGTAGATACTCGATACTACACTTATTGAGGTTTGGTTTCTTGGGATATTTCGGTCGCCATTAAAGAGGCTTGTGCTTAAACAATGACCAAGGAAGAAAACCAGTGATATTGAGCTCTTTAGAACCCGGTTACTATTACTAGGACATGTTTGAGCCAACTAAACTTCAAGAGGGTACTTACCTATAAAACTCCATGCAAGCCTAAAACTAAGGATTTGTTTGCTTTGTTTGTATATGCATATTTGTATATAACATCATGAACATCATATACATCCACTAACCATTTCAAGGATTTTGGGATTCATCTTTGTTGTTTTGTAGGATATGGATTCACTTCGCAGGAAAACTATTCAAGTCAATCTTGTAAGGATCCCTCCACAACTTAAGGAGCTAGCTTCAAGGATTCCTGAAAACCCTCCATTCACCGAGAGACATGGTCGCCTACTCAACTTGGTCACCTCCAACACAAATGAGGATGAATGTGCTCTTTCAGTTCTTTGATCCTTTACACCATTGCTTCACATTTCCCGACTATCAACTTATGCCTACATTGGAAGAATTCTCCCAACTCTTGAGGATTACCATTCTCAATCAACTACCTTTCAATGGTACAGAAAGAGACCCGAATCCATAAGAGATGGCTCAAGCTCTACACTTTCACTCATATGATGTCACAACTCATTGGGAAACAAGGAGTGGTGTCAAAGGTTTCCTAGCAAAGTTCCTGTTTGAGAAAGCCCGAAGCTGTTGGAATTCCTTGGACTTGCAAGCCTTTGAGGAAATTGTGGCTCTCCTCATCTATGGGATGGTTTTATTTCCAAATCCTGACCAACTCATAGATGTCAACACCGTCAAAATCTTCATATCCCATAATCCAGTGCCTACATTACTAGGGGATATCCTACACTCTTTTCACACTCGCACAATGAGGAAAAGAGGTATCCTCATATGTTGCACTCCTCTTTTGGCAAGATGGATTATTTCTCATCTTCCCAACTCTGTATTAAAGAATGAGCAAAGTTCAAGGTGGTCACAAAGGTTGATGACACTCAAACATTCAGACATTCATTGGTTCTCCCGATCCAAAGAGAATGTTATTATTGTCGACCGTTGTAGAGAATTCCCTAATGTACCTTTACTTGGAATTAGGGGAGGTATCACCTACAACCCCTGTTTAGCTTTAAGACAGTTTGGTTACGCCTAAAGGGATGGCCCGCACGAGATGCTAATTCAAGGTTTGGTATTTGACTACGACAATGACGATCAAGGTCTTCGCCAGAGATTTATCCGAGCTTTAAAGATGTTGAATAAAGTGGATAGCAAGACTTTGGGGCACAAGAATTCCATCCCTCTTGAGCCTTACCTCAAATGGGTACAAACTCGTGCTCAGAGTCTTATGATGCCTTACCCCTCCATTCTCCCGGTAATCATTGAGCCTGTCATGGAGGGAGATGTTCCATACACTATCCTACATCCTAACATACCCACATCTCTTGAAGACCTACAAAGGGATTGGATACAACTCAAGGGGGAGCGAGATACTTTCGAAGCCCAATTATACGCAAGCGAGAAGAAGGTTTTGGAACTCACTAAGCTACTTCATGAGGAGCAGACTTTGAATGCCTACATCGCACCGAAGAGGATGCGCACTACCTTTTTATCTTAGAGTTTTTGTATTATTTTACCCAAGAAGGAATTGATGTACCCAAGGGTGTCATACATAGTTGTCCCGTCACATATACATATACAATTCATCATAACATAAGCAAGTCTTTTGCAACAAGTCTCCTCATCTCTCTACTGTTTATTTCAGTAAGATGGATCTCGAGCAAACAGTGAAAGACCTCCAAGCTCATAATACACAGTTTCAGCAGTTGCTCTTGACCCTAGCCAAGGGACAAGAAGAATTGAAGACTTTGCTGGCTGAAGAGAGGAAAAAGAAGACAAAGAAGGTAAACAGAGTCCTGAACATGGGAAGAAGATTTCATGAGCAGACAAGAAGGACCTTAAACTTTGCAACGACATCCGGTGAAAGAGATAATCAAGATGGTAAAGGCAAGGAAACAGTTGTCCCGTCAGAATCGGAAGAGGAAGAGGAAGAAGAAGACTACTCTGAAGAACAATACCCTCCAGCTGATGACAAGTATAGACATCTCGAAGAGCGGTTGAGTGCGATGGAAATCCAAAAAGTGCCTGGCTTGGACTTTGAGGAATTGGGTTTAGTGTCGGGGATTGTGATTCCTCTGAAATTCAAAGCACCTGTGTTCGCCAAATATGACGAAGTTTCATGCCCTAAAATGCATCTTCGGTCATATGTGAGGAAAATCCAACCCCATACCGCTGATAAAGACTTATGGGTACATTTCTTCTAAGAAAATCTGTCTGGAACTCAACTTGACTGGTTTTACCAACTAGAAAGAGCCAACGTTCACAATTGGGAAGATCTTGCTGCAACTTTCTACAAGAAATACCAATACAATGCTGATCTTACGCCTACTCATACTCAACTCCAGAGTATGGCCATGGTTTCCAATGAAGGTTTCAAATACTATGCGCAAAAATGGAGAGACTTGGCTGGAAGATTTCAACCCCCTCTATCTGAGAGGGAATTGGTAGACATGTTCTTGGGCACCTTGTCTGGTCCTTTCTTCAATCATTTAATTGGAAGTTCATCTGCAGGCTTTACTGAACTAATAATGACCGGAGAAAGGGTAGAAGTCGGTATAAAGAGTGGAAAGATTCAGAAAGATACATCTTCTTCTACAGCTGTAAGGAAGCCTTTCATCGGAAAGAAAGAGTTGGTTGCTGTATATCCGCAAAGAAACCAAGATAGGGCCGAACATCGACCAATGGTGGGGGCTGTTATGATTCCTAAGCCTGCATCTGATCAGCAAAGAAGTAATCAACCAAGGATGGAAAGGCCAGTCAGGAAGTTCACCAGAATTAACATGACCCTGTCTCAAGTATTACCGCATCTACTAAGATACAATTTGGTGACCTTCAAAGAAGCTCCGAAAAATCCCAACACAAAATCTCCTCACTATCATCCCAATGCCCGTTGTGCATATCACTCTGAAAGTCCTGGTCACGATACTAATAACTGTTGGGCTCTAAAGAACAAAATACAAGACCTAATTGAAGCAAAAGAAATTGAATTTGATGCGCCCGAGAAGCCAAATGTTATTTCTGCCCCTATGCCCAGACATTGCCATAATACTAATTCCATTAAAGAAGGATTGCTTGTTACTTCAGTTGATGAACTTATGACCCCACTTCTGACTATTAAAACTAACTTGTTGAATACCGGTGTGTTCCTGGGCTGTGATGAAGTTTGCCCTTTCTGTTTATCCTCACCAACCAGCTGTCCTTTGTTGAAAGCAGGCGTTCAGTGCCTAATAGATAACAAAGAGATTTTATTCGATAAGACTTCTGTTCCACTTGTTCCTTTTAAAGATGTTTCTATCATTACCATTTCCGCCAATTCTTCCATGGTCTCCACCAAAAGACCCGTTAGAATTACATCAGTTCCAAAAGTAACTCCTTTAATAATCACAATGCCTGGACCAGTCCCATATTCATCAGACAAGACCGTACCATGGAATTATGGAGGGGATGTCTACTACCATGGCATTAAGTAGGATTGGCCAGCCACCTAAGATTCAAATTTCGAGAAAGTGGATTCTGACGTCAGTAATATTGCAGGGACTAGTAAGATTACCCAAAGCGGTAGGATCTTCTCTCCAGAAATTGCTCCCCCAAAGACTGTTTCTGGACCCATAATCATTCTTGTTGTTGTTACCCCTCCGAAGGTTACTCCCAATCCTACAATCATCTCCACCAATACTCCAACTAACAAAGCCGTTACAACCCCTATTATCATTCCTACTAATACCCCTGCTGCCGAGTTAACCGAGACTCGAGGAAAAAGTATTCTGATTGAGCATGTCCGAACGAAGGCTCAGTCATTGACTATCCCTGAGACCTCCATGAAAGAAATGGAGGAAATTCTGAAGATTATAAAGAGAAGCGACTATGATGTAGTTGAACAAATGGGGAAAACTCCCTCTAAAATTTCCATGCTGGCATTACTACTATGTTCCTAAGCGAATGCAAAAGCCTTGGTAAAATTCTTAAAAACCGCCCATGTACCTCAAGAGACATCTGTCGATCAGTTCCAAGACTGCGTAGCCAACTTGACTACATATAATGGCCTAGGTTTTTCAGATGTTGATCTAACGCCGAGGGGAAGGAAGCATAATGAGGCATTGCATGTCTCAGTTGAATGTAGGGGCACAACCTTGGCTCATGTTTTGGTGGACACTGGCTCATCTCTGAATGTATTACCGAAAAAAGCTCTTGATAGACTTGACTGCGAGGGACTGACATTAAAGCCAAGCAACATAGTAGTAAGGGCTTTTGATGGCTCGGAAATGATGGTGCATGGGGAAGTGGATATCCCCATAAAGGTTGGAACCCAAATTTTCAATTCAAATGTTTATGTAATAGATATCCGCCCTTCATACTCCTGCTTGCTAGGCCGACCATGGATCCACAATGCTGGCGCTGTTACTTCTACATTGCACCAAATGCTGAAGTATCCAATTCAAGGGAAGATTATCACCATTCATGGAGAGGAAGAGTACATGATTAGCCATCTCAATTCCTTCAGATATGTGGAATTAGATGGTGAGTTTATTGAAACTCCATTTCAACACTTTGAAGAAGTCCCCTAAGATATGGCTGTGACCAAAGCTGTGTCTCAGGTTCCCGAGATTACGAGACCTCCACTCCGGATGTCATCTCTGAAGGATGCCAAAGTAGTGGTAGAAGAGGGAGGGTGCACTAT
Source organism: Vicia faba (assembly GCA_948472305.1). Taxonomy (NCBI): domain Eukaryota; kingdom Viridiplantae; phylum Streptophyta; class Magnoliopsida; order Fabales; family Fabaceae; genus Vicia; species Vicia faba. Next base: position 313,544,157 of record OX451741.1, read on the forward strand.
CTGGGGACAACTCCCAGATATCCTATATAAGTCTGACAAGTTTGGCCTAGGTTTCACTTCATGTGCTCAAAAGGCTGTACGTCGCGCTCGTGCTGGAGGACCACCCCTGAAGATCAGCAACTGAGAAGTCAACATGGTAGAAGATGGTGAAGGTGGCTGCAACCTGGAGGATTGGATCTTCCCAACTGTCAATGGAGGGCTCAACAATTGGGAGGCTAGAGATCTTGTCCCGATCACTTTTATCCCACAATAATTTGTCTTTAAATTTTGTTGGATCTGTAATATTGAAACAATTCGCACTCTTAAAACCTTGTGTATTACCCGATGTACAATGGTCCATTTGTAAGGGTTATTATCTCATTTTCATATGACATCAATGAATCATGGATGTTTTCGCATATAAACTTTTATGCTCATTGTTTTTTCTTTTACATTTTTATTTTCAAAGATAGCTATACCCTCACACACACCCACACTCTCACTGCATGTATACATCCATTCGGGATCCCATGGGTAACGATACTGCTATGGCCTTTTGTGACTCTGAGAATCTAATCTACCAAGCTGAAGACGAAGGTGAGGAAGATTGTGAAGTACCAGGGTTGATAGACTGCTACAACAAGAAGAGAGAACCATTCAACCTCACGAGGAACCCGTGGATACAATCAACCTAGGTATTGAAGAAGACAAAAAAGAGGTCAAGGTGGGTGCCAATCTAGAACCCAGGGTCAAGGAGCGTCTGATTCAGTTGTTACACGATTATGTTGAAGTCTTTTCTTGGTCATATTGTTGTACCCCGAAATTTTCCCTCCCATATTCTTCAAAGTTTGTCAAGAATCATCTTCAAATGGTTCAAGATTTCTCAAGGATTGCACAGTTCAAACCACCTCCTAAGCCAGTCAAAATTAGGGTTTTGGTTCTTTCAAGGAATTTGAGGTTTTCAATGGCTCAATCAAGTCTCATATGCCTATATACATTGTCAAGCACATACATGCCAAGTCTCAAGACTCACAGAGGCAAATTGCACAATCAAAAGCCCTATTTGGTTCACAATCAACTACAGGGGCAAAATGGTCATTTCACAGTCAAAAGTCAGAATTTTTGGTCAACATCTTATTTTTAGGCCACAATCATCATTTGATCAAGTCTTGATCATGATTCCACAAGAATGGCTCAAAAATCATCAAAGATGCAAAAGTTACTATTTTTGGACAACAGAAAAGTCAACTGTATCTTGACCAGGGCATAACTTTTTCATGGTTCATCAGAAAAATCCCATCCAATGCTCATTTTGAAGGGGATGACATTTCCTACAACTCATCTTCACATTCCAAGTCCAATAAATGCTCTCACAAAAAGTTATCAATTTCTACATTATAGGTCAATTTCAAAAGTCAACAAAAATGCACTTTAAGTCAAAGACCATAACTTGAGATTGGTAAATCCAAATGACATGGGACCAAAGGCATTGGTTAGAGGACTTCAAGACCTTTCCAAAATGTCCAAGAACATGTTCATATGATCAAAATTGAGCAAGATATGCATTGGAGAAGTTGGGAAATTTTTGTGAATTTGCAAAAGTCAACTTTGCTCAAAACACATCATTTTTGCTAATGGGCCTCAAATTCCTTCTTGAAACTTTGTCCAAGGCCTATGCACGACCCATTGAGCTTAAATTGAATTATTTTCTTAATTTTTATTAATTAATTGAATTTTTAATCAATATTAATTCATTTAATTGTAGGAAAATATCAAAATATGATTTCTAAATCTTTTGGTGAAGCAAAAGTGGTCAACATATGCTGGAGATTTCGTGTGCACATCAAGGGGACAAGGATCTCTCAATTTGGCAAGATTTTTCAATCAAAATTATGCAAAAAGATATGATTGAAAATCAAATATACAAATCATAATTCCATGGATCTTTTGCCCAAGGATTTAACCTAATTCAGTCCTCTATATGTACACAACCTAACCCTATTCATGTGAACGTGAGGATTGTTGCAGAAAAGCCATAACAACATTGAAAGAAATCAAGAAAAGGCCAAAACTGTTTTCTAGGTTCCAGGCCCTTTCAAAGCAATTTGAGGATTCAAACACATTACTAGAACTCCCAGAAACGTTTTGGAATCAAAACCAAGTGCTCAGGCCTAAGAAATCGCTCCATACGAACTCACGGTTTGCATATTTATCTCATAATCGTAATTCATTATTCATGCATCATTAACGAGATTTTTTGTGTGCTTTGCATTGCTAGAACCTCTCTGAAGCTAATGGTACAGGTGAATTGCATTATGGTGTCCTGAATCACAAATCACCATTGACGAATTCTAGGTTTTCCAAGCTTCCAAATTGGGGCTTTTCAGTATAGGAAAAATCAAGCTTCATAAGACTTATGGTTAAACTCAGGAGATTTAGACGAATTGAACCCAACCATCACACCATATTTATATAGCCTGTAGGGCTATTCGCTATTTTTCCTCATGCTATTTTGTGGGGGTTAAAAACCCCCCGCTATCTATTTGTTATTTTGCAGGTTTAATGAAGAAGACGACTGCGTGTTTACACGTGATTGGCTGGTTTGAATGAGACGCGCGTTTTTTTTGATAGCATATGAATTAATTTTGCTATATTATAATTAATTGTCATTATACTAACAGATGCAACGTAATGGCGTAGTGGAAGGTGATGTGGCTGGTAACCATTGGGACCTGGGTTCGATTCCCAGGTCCACCCAAGTGTTCTATTATTTTTTCTAACATATTCTCATGCAGCGCTTTCCAATGATGTCCACCATATTCCTTCCAATCCCAGGCGCCAGTTGTCTTCCAACACAAATCTGAAGGTCATGAGGTGCTGACCACCATGTTCTAAGTCAAAGCTGCGCGTGGACAATTCTCCAAAGTCAAATGGACTGGTCAACAAATGGGCCAGAAATTGCTAACAAAACCTCCATTTGGGCCCAACACCTCCCTGGTTTTATTACTTCTTATTATTTTTATTTTTCTTTCTTTTCTTTTAATAATAATTATTATTAGTATTTAATTAACCAATTAATTTTTTTTCATAATAAAATCAGAAAATGTAAATTCTATTATTATTTATTATTATTTATTAATTCCACTTTATTTTTGTAAATAAATTCTAAATATAATTAATTTAGTTTAATTAGGTTTAATTTTAATCTTTTCATAATAAATAAAATCAATCTAGAATTAGGTTTTTCTTTTGACAATTTTAAATCTTTTTTTTATTTTATTTTCATGAAAACATAAAAAACACAAAAATACTTTTTCTTTTAATTATGTAATTAATTAGTAAATTAGGGTTAATATTAATTAAAGACAAAAAAGGACCAAATTCAATTCTTTTCTCAAAAAGGGTCAAAACCCTAAGGACGCCCTGATTCAATTTCTTTCGCGCGCATATTTATTTTTAATTCCTATTTTGATTATATTTATGTATCTGCTCCGAGAATGTAATAGATAATTAGGACTCTTTTACCGCTTTCTTTATTTTCTCGCATTTATTTTCAAGGGTTATGTTTTTGGCGATGTAAATACCCGACGCCTTGTAATAGCGTAGATTCAACTTTCCGCAATTTATTTCCCACAAATTATTAACTGTTAATTATGCATGCAAGACTTGTCTGAAAAATAAAATCAACCCGTAGCTCACAATGATGCATGTTCAAAGATAATTTAAACATGAAACCTGACACACATGCACATGCCACTCCTAGGGTACGCCTCACTTGGTTGCCTCGAGGTGGTCATCAAGTATAGGGTGTTTTAGAGGTCGCCCTCCTGTCTAAAGATCCAGTTGCCTCGAAACGGTTTCCTCGGATAAAAAAAAAGGATCTAGGACATTAGGGTTACCGCTAAGGCGTCCTACTATTGCTTTGGTGACCACACATATCCCTAATAATCGAATTGACCCGAATAACTCCAACGACGGTGCTACCTACTTCTCAATAGTGGGATAGTACTGTCTAAAGGACTCTTACACAACTTAATTCCTTAGAGTAGGTAGATTTCTCCTGGGTACTTGCTCTTTTAAAAAACAAAAACATCTTTTCGCACCTACACTTTCAAAAAGTTTTCAAACAAATACTCCATACACTCTTGAGGACAGATACAAGAGTTACCTAGAAGTTTTTCAAACTAAACTTTTTCAAAACCCCCAAACACAAGAAAAGCAAACATTTTTGAAAACATAGCGAGTAAGTACCTAAGAGCCCGTGGATAACCACGGATAGAAATGGTGCTAACACCTTCCCTTTCTATAATCTACCTCCCGAACCGAGAAATATCTCGAAAAGGAATTTTGCTGTGCTTTTGTCCTTTCCATGTTGGAGAACATAAAAGACGGTGGCGACTCTTGCTTACCACGACATTTCGCGAACCAGCATTTCAAAACAGTCAGTTCTATTTCCACCGATCACAGAACTGGCGACTCTGCTGGGGATCTCTATAAGTGAGGTGTACCTTAGGATTAGATCATTCTATGTTTTCAATTGTATGCCTTGTTTGCTTTAATATTGTGGGCTTGCATCGGAGTTTCATAGATCCTAACCCAGATCTGGGGAAGACCCTTTAGGTAGCATAAGCTGTGAGGGACCTGTCCGGCATAGACCAACACGGGTGAAGCAGTAGCTACATTGGTGTGACACCTTGGTCTTTACCGATATCCCTTGTGTTGGAACGAGGAGAATATGGGTCTTCTGAGGAGTCATTAAGCACCAACCAACCTTAGAACCCTAAATTGACCCAACTTGGCCATAGAACAGTAGCAGTATGCTACACTCATTGAGGCTAAACTCTCGCGATGGTTCTGGCCGCAAGAAAAGATTGCGAAGCTGGAGTTATAACCGATTGAGGGTAGTCAGTGATATTGAGATCCTCTAGAACCCGATTACTATTTTCTAGGACAGGTCTTAACCAACGAAACTGAAAGAGGGTAGTACCTAAACTTCATGCTGGCCTGAAATCTAAGGGCTCTCTTGTGTGACTTGTGTGCCTTCAAATCTGAACTACTTGCACATTCTTGTTATCTGACAACATGAGTTCCTTGCAGGTTTTGTTTACAATCCTTAATATGGGCTTATAACAGGGTTTACTTACATCACTCCATGCATAGCATAACATCATACCATCATACCATTGCATACATCCTGCATAAGGACTAACCCATTTCAAGGATCTCAAGGGTTTGCGATGCAGGTCAGGATGAGCCAAATGTCTAGCAAGGGGCAAAGAGGATTTATTTTCCTCTAGCCAAGGTTGTTCAGAAATCCAAGCATGATAAATTGAGTCAGGGGCTATGACCCACTCGATATGGTGAGCCCTAACTCTTGAAGAAGGACTCTCAACAACATGAAGTTCCTTCCATCAAGCTACCAAATTCAAATTCTAACAATTTTCTTGTTTACCCCGCGAGATCCTTGGAAACATTGCATGCATACATACATATCATTGCATTACAGGTACCCTTTTTACAGGTCACTTATCTTCTTCGTTGTTTATTTCAGCAATCATCATGTCCACTGAACCTTCCGCTGAACAAGCTATCAAGGCCCTCCAGGCCCAGAATGCCCAGTTCCAAGAGTTGGTTATGAGCCTAGCCCAGGGTCAACAGGACTTGAAAACTTTGATTCTGAAAGAGAGGAAGAAGAAGAAGAAAAGGACTGTCTTGTTCAACACTGGACGTAGATTTGGGAATGCACTGCAAAATGAGGCTGATCTGGCTACTTCCTTTGTAGGGAAGGACAGTCCCCAAGAGAGAAGGGTTCCTAGTCCCGTGGTCTCCGACAACGAGACGGATTATAATGATGAATAGTATCCTACTGCTGAGGATAAGTACAAACAGCTCGAAGACCGGTTAAGTGCTATGGAGATACACAAAGTGCCCGGCTTGGACTTCGAGGATCTAGGTCTATCCTCTGGGGTGGTGATCCCACATAAGTTCAAGGCGCCTGCCTTTGCCAAATATGACGGAGCTTCCTGTCCTAAGTTGCACTTCCGTTCATATGTAAGGAAGATCCAGCCCTACACGGCAGACAAGAATTTGTGGATTCACTTCTTTCAGGACAGTTTGTCAAGGACTCAACTCGAGTGGTTCTATCAGTTGGAAGGAGCCAACATCCGCAACTGGGAGGACCTTGCTGCTGCCTTTTACAAGCAATATCAGTATAATTCTGACCTCGCTCCTACGTGTACCCAACTCCAGGGTATGTCACTGGGGACGGGTGAAGGATTTAAGGAGTATGCGCAAAAGTGGAGAGACCTTGCTGGAAGGGTGCAGCCACCCTTAACTGATCGGGAACTTGTCGACATGTTCTTGGGGACCCTGTCTGGTCCATTCTTCAACCATCTGATTGGAAATTCCTCTGCTGGGTTTACAGATCTGATCTTGACTGGTGAGAGGATAGAAGCTGGTATCAAGTCTGGGAAGATACAAAAGGGCGACTCCTCGAACACTGAGAAGAAACCATTCAAGAAAGAATCTAGTGTTGTCTATGGTTCAAGAGGGCAGAATAGGTCCGAACACCGCCAAGCTGTCAACGCGGTAGTTATTTCAAAACTGGCCAGTGATCCTCAACATCGCAACCAACAAAGGGAAGAGAGACCTAGAAGGCAATTCACTCCCCTCAGCATGACCTTTACCCAGATATTTCCACAGTTGCTGAAGATCAATTTGGTAACTCTAAGGGACCCTCCTAAGAATCCCAACAAGACACCTTCAAGGTACAACCCCAATGCCCGCTGCGCTTATCACTCTGACAGCCCAGGGCATGCTACAGATGATTGTTGGACTTTGAGGAACAAGGTTCAAGACCTAATCGATGCAAAGGAGGTCGAGTTCGAAGCGTCCGAGACTCCCAATGTGATCACTGCTCCCTTGCCAAAACATGGCTAAGATTGAAAAAACTTTTGTTCATTCGAATGTTCAAGTTGTATTTTTCTTTGATTGTTCAAACATTTATTCATGTCAAACGTTGTTATTTCATTAATGCATTACACGTGTCTGTTTGAAGTAATTATGTTCACTATGCTTAAAATTGCTTTTATTTTTTCTTGATGTTCAACTCTCGATTGAAAATTCTAAGCCTCTTGAGGGAGGATGACGAAAACGATACCACGATCTTTACAGTATGCTTTTGAACCGACCCCGCTGATGAGGTACAGGCATTGTTTCAAATCCTAAACAATGGAGTAATAAGGAAGATAATCCCTCGTCAACCCCTCTGAGCCAAAGAAGTTGGAGTTTTTCTTTTCGAAAATTAAAACCCTTAATCATAACCTGGGGCAGGGTAGTTTTCTCAGTTGATCCGGGTGCACAACGAATGGCACCAAATAAGTCCTTACAAAACTAAAGACAATGATGGTTCAGAATAATCATAAAGACATGCAGTCATAAAAGCCCATTAAGTCAAAACCTATGAAGGAGACTTATAAAACTGGGGCATCCCGCTGACTGTAATCACAAAAGAAACAGTTCAGGCAAAAAACAGGGATAATGAAATAAAAAAGAAAGAGGTCCTACAAACCCTCAACCAAAAAAGAAACGACTGCCTATTCAAAATAAACTATCAATATCCGAACCATCACTGGTATGTCAGGGAAAAGACTCAAACACGATCTAATGCACGATTAGCTGAGTTTAGGGTCGAAGAACATCACGAAGAGCGGGTGGGTACAAATAAATTTTGAGCCTTTATCCTTTGTTTCTTAAATCGTGAACCAGGCCACGTTATAACCCTTAAAAAGTCCTAGCTGAAGCATGGTTTAGTTCGAAAGCATACTGTTACAAAGGTATCCTGACTCCTTAAGGCTCGCTGTAAAATCTTGAGTTGACATCACATTTTTACCAAAATTTGCTTGTTTTATTGAAAACTGCATTTTCAAAAGCTTCAAGACAGACATAAGCTTTGCATTCTTAAAATAACATTGTTTGCATATGACTATTTGTTCAAACAGCAGAGAAATTCGCACGAAGAATATCTAATGAACAAAAGCACTTCCAATCAAGGGGCAGACATGATCATTGTCCATCATCTGGGGCAGTTAAGTCAAGATTCAAGGAATCTCTCAAAATTCCAAACAGCCAGGGGCAGATCTCCATCCGAATTAACTGGGGCATTGGGCATGGATTACAGCAACGAATCTTGCACGATCAAACATCTTCTGGTGGTATGACAACACAACACTACCGACAGTGACCCCTCTCTACATCCGGAGAACAGGGACATAGTCGAAAAATACTACGCATAATCAAAGACCCGCTAGGTCGACTGGCCTAGGCAAAAATAAAGGCTTCCCGACGAACCAAAAGGGTTCGGGCAAAAATAAGGGATGAAAATGAAAAATCTGTACACCCGGCAAGTCGAAAACCTGAAAAGGCGGCTTGAGCAAAAATGGGTATCCCGGTGGACTGAAAACCCGAAAGGGCGGTCCAGGCAAAAGTTAGGGATCAAAAGCGTACGACTATGTCCCGACATCTCGTCACTTGCCTACTAGAAGAAGATTTGTCAAATTGACAGTTATCGAGACCTCCACAAGTACCTTCTCCCACGGAAGCTGGGGCAATAAGAATTGTCCGAAATATACAAGTTACTCTGTCCACCAAGGTGCCAAGGTAAGTTCGGCTGAAGAATGTAACCAGGATACCTTCACTCACCACAGAGTAAGGCAAAACCCAACAATACTCTCCCCCGAGCAGAGTTGGTCTCCCATCAGCCTTAAAAAGGCACGGTATCTCCAGCAAGTCAGCAATACTCTCCCTGAGTAGAGTTAGGCTACTGTCAGCCCTAAGGAAGTTGGATGTCCCCAAAAAATCTCAATATTCCCCAGCGGAGTATACAGATATTCCCAAGCAAGTATCCCCGGCAGTCGTAATATTCCTCGACGGAAATATAAGATTGTTCCCCGGCGGAATACCAGACACCCCAGTGGAGCCATTCCCCAGTACAGTCCAAAAGTTTCCCCAGGAGAGTTGAATCATCCTCCCCAGTAGATCCCGGAAGCTTATCCCCTACAGAATGCATCTCTCCCCGACCATGTTCAAAGGTTATTCCCCACCAGAGCCTAACTGGGTTATCCTCAACAAAATACAATGGAAAGATCATCCTCGGAGAAGTTCTTCCTATCCCCAGCGAAGTTCCTCAAATTCCCCAACAGAGATTATCAACGGAATCCCCAGCGGAGTTATCGTTAAAACCTCAGCGAAGCATCTCTCACCACAGAGTAATTCCCCACAGAGTAATCTCTCCAACAAGTTTATTCCCCAACAGAATCATCTTCTCCTACAGGTTTATTCTTGCAATCATCATCCCCAACGGAAATGAAGAACTCTACTCTTTAGCAGCAGTCCAGGATTCGACGAACTTCCCGGCATTCGTCAAGAATTTATTTTCTCAGACGAAGATACATTCATAAACATCACATTGTCATACATTAGGATACATGCATATACACATCCTATCATACAATCTCATTTATGTTGAGAACATCATTACTTGATCCATATCATGCATTGCATATGACTGACCTTTACCTTTCAGGAAAGATGCAGTTAAACTCTAAATCCAGTCAAAGAAGACAAATCCAGTCAAAGAAGACAAATCCAGTCAAAGAAGACAAATCCAGTTAAATCGATTTTTCTGACGCTAATCCAGTCGTTGAAGACAACCTGTCGTTGAAGACAACTCGTCGTTGAAGACAACCTGTCAATAAAGACAACCTGTCAATAAAGACAACCCGTCAGTGAAGACAATCCGTCGGTGAAGACAACCTGTCAATAAAGACAACCCATCATTGAAGACAACCCGTCATTGAAGACAACTCGTCGTTGAAGACAACTCGTCGTTGAAGACAACCTGTCAATAAAGACAACCTGTCAATAAAGACAACCCGTCAATAAAGACAACCTGTCAATGAAGACAACCCGTCAATAAAGACAACCTGTCAATAAAGACAACCTATCAATAAAGACAACCCGTCAATAAAGACAACCTGTCAATAAAGACAACTCGTCAATGGAGATAACCTGTCAATAAAGACAACCCGTCATTGAATACAACCCGTCAATAAAGACAACCCGTCATTGAAGACAACCCGTCATTGAAGACAATCCGTCGTTGAAGATAACCCGTCGTTGAAGACAACTTGTCAATAAAGACAACTCGTCCATAAAGACAACTTGTCATTGAAGACAACCTGTCATTGAAGACAACCCGTCAATGAAGACAACTCGTCCATGAAGATAACCCGTTAAAAGAGACAACTCATCAAAGAAGACAAAACCTCCCCTAGTTCAGTTAAATCGATTCCTAAAGATTTTTCTGAGATAACCTGTCAGTAGAAACAACCCATCAACCTTTTGAAGTTCCAGATTCGATACCTGTATCTAGCCAGGGCATATCTGTGAGCGATTAATTGTAGATCTATACCTGTATCTAGCCAGGAAAGTTATCTACATGACGAGATTGAAGATCAATACCTGTATCTAGCCAGGAAGCCATCTTTCATTCTCAGGTCAGAGGTCTACACCTGTATCCATCAGGAAAGCTATCTCGACCAACCTTTTGAAGTTCCAGATTCGATACCTGTATCTAGCCAGGGCATGTCTGTGAGCGATTGATTGTAGATCTATACCTGTATCTAGCCAGGAAAGTATCTGCATGAAGAGTTTGAAGACCAACACCTGTAATAGGCCAGGAAATTATCTTTCTTTCTCAGGTACGCAAGTTCTCACTAAGGAATCCCTTACGCGATCAACATCTCCAGATGGCATCTTTAAGCCCATCTCCACAACTCTCCATTACATTTCCAGATGGCATCTATAAGCCCATCCCCGACAAGATTCTGTCACATCTCCAGATGGCATCTGTAAGCCCATCCTCCTATCCATCATCTCTCCAAATGGCATCTGTAAGCCCATTCCCAACATCACATTGCTGATACTACACTATGCGAGTGCAAATTTCTGGGCACTCTAGTGTTCAATCATCTTCCACCTTCGGATCACGAAAGGCCCGAAAGCCAATCTACATCCTCAGGTCTAAGAAGATTGAACAGGGGCAACTGTTTTACCCCAAAATTTTCCCTCCCATATTCTTCAAAGTTTGTCAAGAATCATCTTCAAATGGTTCAAGATTTCTCAAGGATTGCACAGTTCAAACCACCTCCTAAGCCAGTCAAAATTAGGGTTTTGGTTCTTTCAAGGAATTTGAGGTTTTCAATGGCTCAATCAAGTCTCATATGCCTATATACATTGTCAAGCACCTACATGCCAAGTCTCAAGACTCACAGAGGCAAATTGCACAATCAAAAGCCCTATTTGGTTCACAATCAACTACAGGGGCAAAATGGTCATTTCACAGTCAAAAGTCAGAATTTTTGGTCAACATCTTATTTTTAGGCCACAATCATCATTTGATCAAGTCTTGATCATGATTCCACAAGAATGGCTCAAAAATCATCAAAGATGCAAAAGTTACTATTTTTGGACAGCAGAAAAGTCAACTGTATCTTGACCAGGGCATAACGTTTTCATGGTTCATCAGAAAAATCCCATCCAATGCTCATTTTGAAGGGGATGACATTTCCTACAACTCATCTTCACATTCCAAGTCCAATAAATGCTCTCACAAAAAGATCAATTTCTACATTATAGGTCAATTTCAAAAGTCAACAAAAATGCACTTTAAGTCAAAGACCATAACTTGATATTGGTAAATCCAAATGACATGGGACCAAAGGAATTGGTTAGAGGACTTCAAGACCTTTCCAAAATGTCCAAGAACATGTTCATATGATCAAAATTGAGCAAGATATGCATTGGAGAAGTTGGGAAATTTTTGTGAATTTGCAAAAGTCAACTTTGCTCAAAACACATCATTTTTGCTAATGGGCCTCAAATTCCTTCTTGAAAATTTGTCCAAGGCCTATGCACGACCCATTGAGCTTAAATTGAATTATTTTCTTATTTTTTATTAATTAATTGAATTTTTAATCAATATTAATTCATTTAATTCATTTAATTGTAGGAAAATATCAAAATATGATTTCTAAATCTTTTGGTGAAGCAAAAGTGGTCAACATATGCTGGAGATTTCGTGTGCACATCAAGGGGACAAGGATCTCTCAATTTGGCAAGATTTTTCAATCAAAATTATGCAAAAAGATATGATTGAAAATCAAATATACAAATCATAATTCCATGGATCTTTTGCCCAAGGATTTAACCTAATTCAGTCCTCTATATGTACACAACCTAACCCTATTCATGTGAACGTGAGAATTGCTGCAGAAAAGCCATAACAACATTGAAAAAAATCAAGAAAAGGCCAAAACTGTTTTCTAGGTTCCAGGCCCTTTCAAAGCAATTTGAGGATTTAAACACATTGCTAGAACTCCCAGAAACGTTTTGGAATCAAAACCAAGTGCTCAGGCCTAAGAAATCGCTCCATACGAACTCACGTTTTGCATATTTATCTTATAATCGTAATTCATTATTCATGCATCATTAACGAGATTTTTTGTGTGCTTTGCATTGCTAGAACCTATCGGAAGCTAATGGTACAAGTGAATTGCATTATGGTGTCCTGAATCAGAAATCACCATTGACGAATTCTAGGTTTTCCAAGCTTCCAAATTGGGGCTTTTCAGTATAGGAAAAATCAAGCTTCATAAGACCTATGGTTAAACTCAAGAGATTTAGACGAATTGAACCCAACCATCGCGCCATATTTATATAGCCTATAGGGCTATTCGCTATTTTTCCTCATGCTATTTTGTGGGGGTTAAAAACCCCCGCTATCTATTTGTTATTTTGCAGGTTTAATGAAGAAGACGACTGCGTATTTACACGTGATTGGCTGGTTTGAATGAGACGCGCGTTTTTTTGTTTTGATAGCATATGAATTAATTTTTCTATATTATAATTAATTGTCATTATACTAACAGATGCAACGTAATGGCGTAGTGGAAGGTGATGTGGCTGGTAACCATTGGGACCTGGGTTCGATTCCCAGGTCCACCCAAGCGTTCTATTATTTTTTCTAACATATTCTCATGCAGCGCTTTCCAATGATGTCCACCATATTCCTTCCAATCCTATGCGCCAGTTGTCTTCCAACACAAATCTGAAGGTCATGAGGTGCTGACCACCATGTTCCAAGTCAAAGCTGCGCGTGGACTATTCTCCAAAGTTAAATGGATTGGTCAACAAATCGGCCATAAATTGCTAACAAAACCTCCATTTGGGCCCAACACCTCCCTGGTTTTATTACTTCTTATTATTTTTATTTTTCTTTCTTTTCTTTTAATAATTATTATTATTAGTATTTAGTTAACCAATTAATTATTTTTCATAATAAAATCAGAAAATGTAAATACTATTATTATTTATTATTATTTATTAATTCCACTTTATTTTTGTAAATAAATTCTAAATATAATTAATTTAGTTTAATTAGGTTTAATTTTAATCTTTTTCATAATAAATAAAATCAATCTAGAATTAGGTTTTTCTTTTGACAATTTTAAATCTTTTTTTATTTTATTTTCATGAAAACATAAAAAACACAAAAATACTTTTTCTTTTAATTATGTAATTAATTAGTAAATTAGGGTTAATATTAATTAAAGACAAAAAAGGACCAAATTCAATTCTTTTCTCAAAAAGGGACAAAACCCTAAGGACGTCCTGATTCAATTTCTTTCGCGCACATATTTATTTTTAATTCCTATTTTGATTATATTTATGTATCTGCTCCGAGAATGTAATAGATAATTAGGACTCTTTTACCGCTTTCTTTATTTTCTCGCATTTATTTTCAAGGGTTATGTTTTTGGCGATGTAAATATCCGACGCCTTGTAATAGCGTAGATTCAACTTTCCGCAATTTATTTCCCGAAAATTATTAACTGTTAATTATGCATGCAAGACTTGTCTGAAAAATAAAATCAACCCGTAGCTCACAATGATGCATGTTCAAAGATGATTTAAACATGAAACCTGACACACATGCACATGCCACTCCTAGGGTACGCCTCACTTGGTTGCCTCGAGGTGGTCATCAAGTATAGGGTGTTTTAGAGGTCGCCCTCCTGTCTAAAGATCCAGTTGCCTCGAAACGGTTGCCTCGGATAAAAAAAAGGATCTAGGACATTAGGGTTACCGCTAAGGCGTCCTACTATTGCTTTGGTGACCACACATGTCCCTAATAATCGAATTGACCCGAATAACTCCAACGACGGTGCTACCTACTTCTCAATAGTGGGATAGTACTGTCTAAAGGACTCTTACACAACTTAATTCCTTAGAGTAGGTAGATTTCTCCTGGGTACTTGCTCTTTCAAAAAACAAAAACATCTTTTCGCACCTACACTTTCAAAAAGTTTTCAAACAAATACTTCATACACTCTTGAGGACAGATACAAGAGTTACCTAGAAGTTTTTCAAACTAAACTTTTTCAAAACCCACAAATACAAGAAAAGCAAACATTTTTGAAAACATAGTGAGTAAGTACCTAAGAGCCCGTGGATAACCACGGATAGAAAGGGTGCTAACACCTTCCCTTTCTATAATCTACCTCCCGAACCGAGAAACATCTCGAAAAGGAATTTTGCTGTGCTTTTGTCCTTTCCATGTTGGAGAACATAAAAGACGGTGGCGACTCTTGCTTACCGCGACATTTCGCTAACCAGCATTTCAAAACAGTCAGTTCTATTTCCACCGATCACACATATGAAGACATGTCGGGACTTGATGCAGACATTGTGGTACACTGTTTGCCTACAAGAGAAGATTGTCCTCCAGTAAAGCAAAAGGTTCGCCGCATGAGGCCTGATATGTTAGAAAAGATTAAAGCAGAAGTCATGAAGCAATTCAATGCTGGATTCTTGGCTGTCACCTCTTATCCTCAATGGGTTTCCAATATTGTTCTCGTACCCAAAAAAGACGACAAAATGAGAATGTGTGTGGACTACAGAGATTTGAATAGGGTGTTCCATAAGGATGATTTTCCACTCCCCCACATTGATATCCTAGTTGAGAATACGGCACAACACAAAGTGTTTTTCTTCATGGACGGATTCTCAGGCTACAACCAAATCAAAATGGCGCCTGAGGACATGGAGAAAATAACATTCGTCACACAGTGGGGCACATTCTGCTACAAGGTGATGCCATTCGGACTAAAGAACGTTTGGGCAACCTATCAACGTGCCATGGTAGCTTTATTTCATAACATGATACATCACGAAATAGAGGTCTACATGGATGATATGATAGCCAGATCTCAAACAGAAGAAGAGCATTTTGATCACTTACAAAAAATGTTTGAGAGACTGAAGAAGTACAAGCTGAGGTTGAATCCAAACAAATGCACATTTGGGGTACAATCTGGTAAAATCCTAGGCTTTGTCGTCAATAACAAAGGTATTGAGGCCGATCCTGCCAAAGTTAAAGCAATACAAGAGATGCCTGCTCCTCGTACTGAGAAGGAAGTCATAGGATTCTTGGGGCGTTTGAATTACATTGCCAGATTCATCTCTCACCTGACAGCTACTTGTGAACCAATCTTCAAATTGTTGAAGAAAGATCAAGTGGTCAAATGGAATGAAGAGTCCCAAGTTGCTTTTGACAAAATCAAAGAATACCTACAAGAGCCTCATGTGTTAATGCCACCAGTGGAAGGAAGACCATTGATCATGTATCTGGCTATTTTATAAAACTCAATGGGTGTGTATTGGGGAAGCATGACGAGTCTGGCCGAAAAGAGCACGCTATTTATTACCTGAGCAAAAATTTTACCGACTGTGAAACAAGATATTCACTGCTCGAGAAAACTTGTTGCGCTTTGGCATGGGCTGCTCGCCGGCTAAGACAGTGTATTCTAACTCATACTACCCTATTGATATCTAAAATGGACCTGATAAAGTACATCTTCGAGAAGCCTGCTCTTTCTGGGAGAATAGCAAGATGGCAGATGATCCTGACGGAATATGACATACAATATACTACCCAGAAAGCAATAAAGGGCAGTGTATTAGCTGATCACCTTGCTCACCAAGCTGTAGAAGACTACCAGTCCATGGAATTTGAATTTCCGGATGAAGACATCATGACGTTAGACAATTGTGAAGAATTCAGGCCATATGACGGACCTGAACAAAGATCCCGATGGACCTTGTTCTTTGATGGGGCATCCAACGCACTTGGAAATGGTATCGGTGTTATACTCATATCTCCGGAAGGGTGTCATACTCCCTTCACCGCAAGACTCTGCTTCAATTATACAAACAACATGGCAGAATACGAAGTGTGCATCTTTGGTCTCAGAGCTGCCATAGACTTGGGGATCAAATCCTTGGATGTATTCAGAGATTCAGCTTTGGTCATCAGTCAGATCAAAGGGGAATGGGACACCAAACACCCTAACCTTATCCCTTATAAAGAACATGTTTTAACATTACTACCACATTTTGAGAATATTACCTTCGAGCATTTCCCGCGAGAAGAAAATCAGCTAGCAGACGCTCTAGCCACAATGTCATCTATGTTTAAACTTAATTGGGATAACGAGGCTCCCCAGATCACCATTGAACGAATGGATGAACCAACACACTGTCACGATATTAATACTGAAGAAGTAGTGGAACATCCTTGGTTTCACGAAGTCAAGAGGTATCTCGAGACTCAAGAATATCCAAAAGGAGCTTCAGTTAATGATAAGAAGTTCTTAAGAAGATTCTATGCTAAGTTCTTCCTTAGTAACGACATCCTGTATAAACGCAATCATGACTCTGTGTTACTTCGGTGCGTAGATATGATTGAAGCTTAAAGGATTGTGGCTGAATTGAATGAAGGCACTTTTGGCACCCATTCCAGTGGGCATACGATGGCAAAGAAAATCTTACGGGCAGGCTATTACTGGTCTACCATGGAAGCAGATTGCTATTAACACTCTCGAACCTGCCATAAGTGTCAGATTTATGCTAATAAGGTGCACGTACCTCCGGTTCCTCTGAATGTCTTGATGGCTCCTCGGCCCTTCGCTATGTGGGGGATTGATATGATTGTGGAAATCAAGCCGACGACCTCCAATGGATACCGCTTCATCTTAGTGGCCATTGATTACTTTACAAAGTGGGTGGAGGCAACTTCCTTCGCTTCCGTTACCAAGAATGTTGTTGCCCGTTTCATCAAGCAAAATCTTATTTGCCGGTACAGTATCCCAGAAAGGATCATCACTGACAATGCTACAAATCTCAACAACACTATGATCACCGCCTTGTGCGAGCAATTCAAGATCCAGCATCACAATTCTTCCCCATACCGGCCAAAGATGAATGGTGCTGTCAAAGCTGCAAATAAAAACATTAAAAAGATCATACATAAAATGATAGTCACATACAAAGACTGGAATGAGATGCTACCATTCGCTCTCCACGGGTATCGTACCACAACTCGCACATCAACCAGGGCAACACCCTATTCTCTGGTTTATGGCATGGAGGTTGTCTTGCCTATCGAGGTCCAGATCCCCTGTCTAGACTCGACTTGATCAACTGAACTTTATTGATGAAAAGAGACTTACTGCTGTTTTCCATGGTCAAATGTATCAAAAACGGATGATCAAGGCTTTCAATAAGAAAGTCAGATTCCAAGTGTACCAAGTTAGGGACCTAGTGATCAAACACATCATATTGCCACAAGGTGATCCCAGGGGAAAATGGACTCCTACCTATGGAGGACCTTTTGTAATCAAAAACATATTCTCTGGTGGGGCAATGATCTTGACCACCATGGATGGCGACGACCTGCCGCATCCTGCAAACGCGGACATAGTCAAAAGATACTACACATAAGAGACCCGCTAGGTTGACATGCCTAAGCAAAACAAGGGCATCCCGGCGAACCAAAAAGGTTCGGGCAAAAATTAGGGATAAAACAAAAAATCTGTACACTCAGCAAGTTGAAAACCCGAAATGGTGACTTGGGCAAAAAATGGTTTCCCGGTGGAGTGAAAACCCGAAAGGGCGGTCCAGGAAAAAGTTAGGGAATTAAAGCGTATGACTATGCCCCGTTGGATCACCTTACAGACAACTTGACAAACTCAGAGGTTCTGATCAATTCGATCATCTCCGGACGAGGCAACAAGTAGACAAGATGCTCAGAGATACAAAGGCTATAGAAGAATGGGAACCCCATGGGATTATTACACATAGCTATCTTTTCTATATATTAAAATTTTCATTTTTTACGAAGGCATTCTCCTACTAGAGTGTTTGTCTCATTGTACAAAAATACTTACTCAAAGTCAATACAAAGATATCCCTTTGAAAGTGCAAAAATTATCTCTTTTTTTCTTTACACTTATGTTTTATTTACGAGAACGTCCAATGATTCATTTTTGAACATATGCATTTGAACATAATTACTATTTACAAATAAACAAAATAAAAGGCAATTACTGATAGGTTGAAGGGATAGGGAAATATCTCTAGGCTATTCCATAAGAAATTCCATGTAGTATGTCGTTTAATCCCCAGCAGAATAAAGCTTCCAATTATCAATCCCCAGTAGAAATCATCCAATTTCTCCAAACTGATTTTTTAAGCAACACATGGCATTTCCCTTACAACAGAGTTTATTTCTCTAAACGGAAATTAATCAATACTTTGACTTCAAGACATGAAGACTTACATATCCTCAGTAACATTCAGGGATTTATTTCCCCAATCCAACAGCAGTGCAACAGATTAGTTCGCATACACATACATTGCATCCATATATCATAAACATTGATTACACAAATGCATTATATCATACATTTCATACAACATGACTTTGCATTTTAGCTAACATTTTACCCTTTTTAGGATAAGATTAACAACTATCATTAACAATGTTCAGAGCTTTCAGATACAGTATAAATACGCTCCAGACACGGATGCCATTCTGATACTCATTCAGAACCACTTTCAGATACAATACAGATACGCTCCAGACACAGATGGCATTCTGATACTCATTCAGAGCCTCTTTCAGATACAGTACAAATACACTCTAGACACTGATGCCATTCTGATACTCATTCAAAGTCAACTTTCAGAAACAATTCAGATACACTTAAGACATGAATGCCATTCTGATACTTATTCAGAATCAACTTTCAGGTACAACACAGATACGCTCCAGACACGGATTCCATTCTGATACTCATTCAGAGCCTCTTCCAGATACAGTTCAGATACGCTCTAGACTTGGATGCCATTCTGATACTCATTCAGAGTCAACTTTCAGAAACAGTTCAGATGCGCTCCAGGCACGGATGCCATTCTGATACTCATTCAGAGTCAACTTTCAGAAACAGTTCAGATACACTCCAGACACGAATCCATTCTGATACTTATTCAGAGTCAACTTTCAGATACAGTTCAGATACGCTCCAGACACGAACGCCATTCTGATACTCATTCTTTAAACTTATAAATTACAATACCAATAATCACTTTTGGATGGCATATTTAAGCCCATCTCCTACAACTTTCTATCACCTCTCCAAATGGCATCTTTAAGCCCATTCCCTCAACCTTCACATCGTTGAGTGCAAATTTCTGGGCACTCTATTGTCCAATCATCTTCCATCTTCGAGTCACGAATGGCAAAACTCGTCAATCAAACTCTTCAAGTTTAAGAAGATTGAACAGGGGCAGCTGTTGTACCCCAAAAATTTTCCTCTCACTTATCAAGAATTTTCTCATAAGATCTCCTTAGGCTCAAGACTGCACTAGGGTTTGATCAGCTCAAGGCACCTCCTTAGACACTGATGACGAAAATTAGGGTTTGAGTTTGCACTAGGATTTTTGAACTATCAATGCTTCATATGGCTTTAATAGATCATTATGGACCCCCAAGATCACTCATGTCAAGTTTCAAGCCTTGGATCATACTTTTGATCAGTCAATTGAACAGTTGACCTAAAAATCAACTTTATTGGGGAAAAAGTCAACCATAGCCAATTTACAGTCAAACTTCATAATTTTTGATCCATATCAACATTTTAGACTCATATGTATCATTTGATCAAGTTTGGACCATAATTCCTCAAGAAATTTGATCAAATCTTCAAAAGGGCAAAATGGTCAAAATTAGGATTTTGACTCGGAAAGGGCAATTTCTGATTTTTCACCTAGCAAATGATCAATTGGTTTAAGGCATGATCTCAAGAGTCCAATTGCATCATTTTGACCTAATTACATGATTCAAAACATTGCAAGTCCATTGGATTGACATATGAATTTTGCAGTCAACTGATCAAAAAGTCAACTGTATATTGAAAAGTCAAACTTTGACTTTTTGGTCAAATTCAAGCGCCAAAGATCATAATTCATCAAAAAAGTCAAAATAGGAAACTTATTCATCAAGAAATAAAGAAATCAATATTTCAATTCGAAAAGGCAAAAGTTCTAAACAAAAAATTTTCTAAGTGTCAAATTTTTTTTATTTTTTCATAACTTTAAGCCAAATTTTCACAATGATACAAGATGATTCAAAGGAAACTTCCAACATGAAAGTTGTATATCTCCATGAAATTTACAAGTTTTCTTTACACAACTTCTCCTAAAAGTGCTTGGATCTCAAGCTTTAATTTTGTGAATACATGCTCATAACTAAAAATGACTTAGTGAAATTTTGCCCTAGTTAGGCAGATTTTTGACCTAACTTCATGGAAAAATTTCACATAGTTCCAAGGGGAATCTTCAAAATCAATTCAAAGATGAGTTTAATAGCACATTTCAAGCTTTCCAAAATGTCAAATAAATCCTTGAGATCATTCTTGAGTAGGAAGAATCGAAGAGATGAAGTTGGTGTTTTGTCACTTGGAATACAAGCCATTTTGTGAAGAACACTTGATCCAATCTTCAAGCATGTTGTACAAATCTTGCTTTACAGGCTTCAAACTTTCTAATAACTCATTAATTTAATGCTTACCCAACTGATAGAGCCATTGTCCAAACATTTGAGCCATTATCTAAGTTGCATTTCCATTTTTGGAAGAAAGTCACCACTTCCATTTTGGAAAAGTGACTTTAATCATAATGTCAACTCTCCTTGAGCCCATACATTGTTGCTTCTGATTAAAAAGCATGTAAAAGCAAGAAGCAACATATCTACAGCCTTCTAACCACCCTGCAAACCCTTGTACTTCACATTGAAACCATGTTTTCCAACTTTGCTTCAAAAATAAGTAACCAAGCCATAACATGTGATTTCAACTTCTGAGTTGTTTCAAGCCTCAAAACCTCTTGCCTATAAGTACAAACACTATTTGCAAGATGACACACGAATGCTAGTGCCCTGAAACTATCTCAAACACACAAAAACCATAAATCAGTTCAAGAGCACCATTAATACACAATTTTGAACCAAAATTCATGGTCTTCATTTCCACTCGTGCGTTTTGAAAACTAATCACTCAAACACCTTCTATACATCATACCAAAGAAATCCAGGCCCCTGTTTCAAGACTATAACTCCTCCATCACCATCCACCATTTTCAAATTTTAAGCTTGCAGGTTGACTTGAGTAGAGAGATTCAGGGACTTTCAAGGCAAAATAGGAGTTGGAATACACTCAAGGAGGTCCAGGCAAGCTAAACAGATCCTCAGGCCATCTCAAAGTTGCTCAAACTCCATTCACGACTCCAGCTGCAAGAGGTAAATTTTCAAACTTCTATCTCTTCATACAAGCATCATTTGATCCTGATTTGTGAAGACAAAATGTAGATATCTTTGCTCTAAAGCTGACCATAATTATAGTTCCCATTTATATTGACTGTGTATAGAGAATTTTGGATTTGAAATTTCTGAGAAAATTAGGTTTCAATTTAGGGTCAGCAAAATTAGTTTTTGTCTTTAATTTTTAGCTTACATAAGTTATATGGTTGGATTCGTGGGAAGAAACACCACAACTTTCATGTTTGAACTTTCCATTTTTGTGGAGAGATGAGGAAGATACAGGTGGTTCGGCTAGGCGCGAGGTTGAAGACGAAGTTGCCTTCAGAAAGCAGTTTCTAATATATATTTATGGTTTGATTATATGACCGGATGAAACAGCCACCCCAGTAGCAAGCGCGCGCGTACTAAGTCACTTCTTACCTAAAGGGCGAGGGTTCGAACCAATGTGAACCCCCCTTTTTGCATTTTTCCATATTTTCTGATTTTTCTAACATTTTTTTGCAGGCGCTGGGCCCTTTGGGCCTGGCAGTGTTTTTTTTTGCTAGCTTACCCCCTTGCCTACTTTTTGCACCCCCTGGCCCATTTATTTTTATTTACTTATTTATTTCATTTTTACTTTTAAATATATTTTCTAAAATACCAAAAAAATCATAAAAAATATAAAAATAATAGATTTATGTTTTGGCATAATTTGAATATTTTTCCCATACAAAAAATTATTTTATTCATTATACTTTATTTACCTTTATTAATTTCCTTGTAAATTAAATTAAAACTAGATTATTATTTATCTAAATATATTTATTTTAATAAAAAAAAGGCCAAAAATGTTTCATAACACCACATGTTATTTTCAAGACAAAAATACAAAAATACTTTTTCTTTAAACTTATTTTCTTTTAATCAACTAAATAGAATTAGGGTTTTTATTCAAAAAAAAATTTCTTAATTAATTTCTTTTCTTAATTAATTTAATTTAATTTTTATTTAATTATTTTTTCTCTAATTAGGTTTAGGTTAAAACCTCTTTCATATAAAAAATCCAAACACAAAAAATCATTTCTTTCAATTTTGCATTTACACTTTATATATATATTTCTTCAATTATTTGTACATATTCAATTTGGTTGTAATAGATTAATTAAGTTTATATTATTGCAATCCCCATTCATAAATTGAATACCCCCTCCCACAAATGTTATAATAGCGTAGTAACTTTCAATTTCGTAATTTATCGCTTTTACATAATATGCTAGTAACTAGGGTTTGTATGGCAAGATAAAATCAATCAAATAGAAAACCCTAATTCAAGACAAAATCAAGCATGAAAACAACACACTTACACACAAGCACCCCTAGGATAAAATCCACTTGGTTGCCTTACAAAATGGCATATATTACGCATGTAAGGTATCTTAGCAAAAACAAACAAATACAAGATCATAGTCCCTCGATGACGCTATTCAAAGTTGCCTTACAAATGATCTTAGTCCCTCAAAAAGAATGCTAACATACCTTGAAACATTGCTAATCATGGCTATACGATGACCCACGCCCGTCCCGTTTACATCCAAAGATAGGGTTGTGTTGTACCCCAAAATTTTCCCTCCCATATTTCTCAAAAAATTTCAAGAAAGACCCTCAAGTTACTGAAGGAAGTCCAAAGGTTGACCAGACAAGCTCCCTCCTAAGGCAGTCTACCTCAAATTAGAGCTTCATGTTACATCAAGATATTTGAGTCCAAGGGATCCCAAATGCTCACCATTTTCCTAATATGTTCTCAAGATCATCCATGTCAAGTTTCAAGCCTTGCAAAGAAAGTTTGCTCAGTCAATTGCTCAAAGGCCTGAAAATCGACTGTGCTAGGGCAAAAGTCAACTGTGGCCCACATGCAGTCAAACTTCAAGATTTTTGGTCAACATTCTCTTTTTGAAGTATTATTCATAATTTTATCAAGGTTTGATCATGATTCATCAAGGATTGCTCACAATTCATCAAAACCCAAATGTTGCTAAATTAGGGTTTTGTAGGAAAAGTCAACTCAACTTTGACCAAGCATAACTTTCTCATACTTTATGATAAATGACCCATCCAAAGCTCATTTGGAAGAGTATGCAATTCCCTACAATTCATATTCAGCTCCCAAGTTCAGAATATGCAATCATAAGAAGTTATGAATTTTGATATTATAGGTCACTTTGAAAAGTCAACAAAAACACCTTTTTTGTCAAAGCTTAATACATGAACATGGAATACTAAATTGAGATGATACCAAAAGGGTTGCTTATATGACATATCAAGCTTTCTAAAAAGTCTAATAAAACCTTCAAAGAGTCAAAATTGAGGAAGTTATGCATTGGTGAACTTGACCTTTTTTGCAAAATTGCCAAAAGTCCAAAGTGCCTCAAATTGCAATTTTTGCTAAATGGGCCTAACTTTTTGCACTTGTTTTGAGTTGGTAGCATGGTCCACGAGCCCTATCTCTTACCATTTGTGTTTATCTTATTTTTTCTATTTATTTTGATTTTTTTTATTTCAATTAAATCATTTAAATCAAAACAAATCATGGAAAAATCCAAATCATTGAAACCTCAAGATCTTGTGCACATTTCAGGTCCTATATCCAGCTAGCAAATGAATCAATCCGTGCAAGGCATAGGTGGGCACAAAAAGATTGATTTTGGCCTATTTTGGAAAGATTTTCTAGTGAATCAAATCAAGATCAAAAGCCATAATTGACAAAGATTGAATGGACTTTTGTAAACCTAATTCATTCCTCAGTATATAGTGAACATTTGCAGCCAGAAAGAACAAGGTTTGGAGGCGCACAAAGGTAGAACAAAACTTGAAAATTTTCAAAGAAAGTGGTGACTTGATTTCATACTTCCAGGCGTTTACAGGACTCCCTAGCCATCTCATTCGATTCCTGGGATTGCAAGGAAGTTATACCAATCGAAAGCAAGGGTGCTAGTGCCTAGAATTCATCCCCACGACTCCCACGGTTTGCCCTTATTTCCAAAACTGAATCTTGTTATTCTTGCACATTCATCATGTTTCAATAGCATATTCTGAACCCTTAACATGTTTGAAAGCTCATGGTGATAATTAATTGCATTTTTATTAGCTATACTGAAATCCACCATGGCTAGGGTTTTGTGTCTCGTTTTAGGATCTTTCTATGCAAGCAAAATTGGTCCACAAGAAGGGCACCATAATGCCCAACAGGCCAAGACGATTCGATTCATGGCCTTAGACTCCATTTATCATGCCCATGTGAGATTTTGAAACAAGCAAGGGTTGTAGCTACGGACATATGTCCGTAGGTAAAAGTCTATGACTTTTACCAACAGAGAGAGGTTGGGGACGACCTGCGTGGCACCATCTTACTTGTCCATTTGAATTCTGGCGCATTTTTATTTTTCTCCACTAACTCCCTTTATTACATATTATTGTTTATTATTATTTCATATACAATGTGCGCACGTAGCTCAGTTGGTGTGGAGGTGAGTGGAGAAGGCCACAGGACCTGGGTTCAAATCCCAGGTCCCCCCATTATTTCATGTTATTTTTATTCAGATAATCAGGCAAGCATACAAGGCATGAAGACCACCATGGATCATCATCTCCTAACCATCAGATTACCAACCATCCAGTTCTGAAGGCCATTGCATGAGGGTCCACCAAAAGCTCAGTCAACGCATAACACTGGAACGTGGAAGGTCAACGTGGGTCAATTAGTTTGGGCCCAAAGCTTGCTATCAACACCTCCAAATTGCTATTTCTCAGGCCCATATCTCTTTTCCTTTATTCTTTTTATTTTCTTAATTAATTCATTTAATTTATTTTTACTAACACAAATTAATTTTTCTTATCATCAAAAAAATCATAAAAATTCCATCAAATTAGATTTTAGTTTTATTTTTATCAAAAAAATTAATTTAATTAGATTTTAATTTTAGGGTAACTTTAATTTCTTTCATAAATAAATTAAAACAATTATAAAATTAGGTTCTTTAGTTTAATTTAATTTCTATTTCTTTTTTTCTTAAAAATAACCAAAAATATAAAAATAAGTCATGTAAATTATTTTCTTTAATTTAATTTAATTACTAATTAGATCTGTATTTAATTCAAACCTTATTTTTCTTTAAAATAATCAAAAACAATCAAAAAAATATTTTTTCTTTTAATTAGGTTAGATGGGGTCAAAACCCTAATTCCCTTTCATTCTCTATTCACGCGCACTTTGTTTATTTTCATAATATTAATGTAATTGCTTATGGGATGTAATAGATTAATTAGGACTTTTACTTTCGTTTATCATTTTTTACGGGTTGTTTTTGGCTATGTAATTAATACCCGAAGCCCTGTAATAGCGTAGCTTTACCTTCCGCACTTTAAATTCCGCATATATTAACTGTTAGATGTATGGTGATAGGGATGCATGACAAGAATGTATGTAAAATTTAAAATGGTTAGCAAACCCTAAATGTGCAAAGATAATAAACTTGAAATTGAATCACTCGCACATGCGCACTCCTAGGGTATACTCTCACTTCGGTTGCCTTCGGTAAACGATCATTAAGTATAGTGTATTTTAGTGGTCGCTCTTTTGTCTCAAAGATCAAAGTTGCCTCGGAAAGGTTGCCTCAGAATTGTTGCCTCGAATACGATCTTAAGACATTAGAGTTACCACTAAGACATCCTAACATTGCTTTAGTGATCGTACGTCCCTTTTTGAATTGACCCTTTAAAACTCCAACGACGGTGCTACCCACTCACTAATAGTGGGATAGTGCTGTCTAAAGGAAACAAACATAGAACAATTTCTTTTTCGAGTAGGTAGATGCTAGTAGGTACTTGCTCAAAACAAACAAACTTTTCCACACTTACACTCTTTTCAAACAAAGTTTTCAAAAAAACACTTCGTAACACTCTTGAAGACAGAAGCAAGGGTTAAATCGAAGTAAAACAAAAACTTTTCAAAACACACAAACACAAAAGCAATTTTAAAATGATGAGCAAATACCTAAGAGCCCGTGGAAAACCACAGATAGAAAGGGTGCTAATACATTCCCTTTCTATAATCTACCCCTCGTACTCAGAAAATCTCGAAAAAGGAATTTTTCTGTGCTTTTTCCTTTCCTTGTTGGATAAAATAAAAGTCGGTGGCGACTCTTTCTTACCGCGACATTTTGCAAAAACAACTGCAAAACGCAAACCAGCATTTCAAACAGTTTCAGTTCTGCCACCGTATCACAGGTTGCTTACCAAATCAATGGTAAAACAACAATGTCAAAGGAAAATAAAACGAACAAGAAAGACATTTGAGTAGGTAGATTTCTCCTAATTACTTGCTCCATTTCAAAACAAACATCCTTGCTATTTTCAAAAACAAACACCTACACATTTCAAAATATCTTACAAACTTGAAAACATTTTCAAAAGATCAACATCTTTGTATACATTCTTACGAACGAGAATCATTACAAAGATTGCCTAAACAATGGCCTCTTTACAAAATACTTTCCAAAGCCACACAAAGCACAATTTTCAAACAAAAGCAAGTGATCTAGCAAGTAGATAAGAGCCCATGGAAAACCATGGATGAAAAGGGTGCTAATACCTTCCCTTTTCATAATCTACCCCCCGAACTCAAGAAACAATCTCAAAGGTCTTTCCTTTGCTTTTTCACCTTTCCTTTTGGATAAAAGAAAAGTCGATGGCGACTCTTGCTAACCACAACACTTGCAATCAAACATAAAACCTTCAAGTCAGTTGTCCCGCCGTATCACAAATACCAATGCCAAAAATTTGTTCTGAAAGAAAGTGTGAGTGTTTGTTATCATAATTTTTTGTGATATCTGCTGGGGAATGAATTTTTCATTTTCTTGTGAGAAAGATTTAAGGTTATTTTTTTACATAGTGATAATGCTAATACAAGATGAAGATTAGACTTATAACTTAGTAACAAAGGCTAATACAAGAGAAAGTTAATAACTTGTAACGTGGTGATGATGCTAATACAAGAGGAAGGATGACTTGTAACATAGAAGTAACACCAATACAAGTAAAGGTAAACTTGTAACGGGGCCACAATGCTAACACAAGACAAAGATTGGTACGAAGAGACAGCGAATAAGATCTATGGATGACCTACGATCCTACAGCAAGACCTATGAGCGATATTCTAGGGGAGACATACGAAAGATCTACAGGAGGAAAGCAAGATCTACATGTGACCTACGATCCTAAGGTGAAACGTAAGAGCGATCTATCGAAGAACTAGGCTTATGGGCGACCTCAAAATTCTAAAACAAGATCTATAGGGAGAAATAGGTCTACGGGCGACCTCAGGGTTCTAAGATGAAACCTCATCTACTGGAGAACTAGGCCTATGGGAAACCTCAGGGTTCTAAGATGAGACTTAAGGGTGATATGTCAGAGAAATATGCCTATGGGCGACCTCTGGATTCTACGAAGATACCTATGGGCGATCTGCTAAAGAACTAGGCCTAAGGGCGACCTCAAAAATTCTAAAACAAGATCTATAGGGAGAACTAGGCCTATGGTAAACATACAGTCAAACCTAAATATTTTTGGTCAACATCAATATTTTAAAGTTACATTCATCATTTGATCAAGGGTTGGTCATGATTATGATTCATCAAAAATTACCAAATTAGGGTTTTCTTAAGAAGTCAACTGAACTTTGACCAAGCACAACTTTCACATGCTTCATCAGATTTTTCTCAACCAAAGCTCATTTAGAAGGAAATTCATTTCTCTACAACTTTGTATCTCTAAGCTCAAGTCCAAGAAATGCTTCATTTGAGAGATATGGGCGAAAACATTATAGGACATTTCAAAAGTCAACAAAAAGACACTTTTTGTCAAGGCAATTTACATCAAGATAAAGTCTTCAAATGCAAACATGATCAACATATAGATTGTAGAGGACATCTTGAGCTTTCCAATAAGTTAAAGATCACCTTCATATGATGAAAATTGAGAGAATTATGATCGATTAAAGTTTGGAAATTTTGAGAAAATGCATGAAACCTAAAGTGACCAAACTTGAGTTTTTGGGCTAGTGGGCTGATGTTTCAAGGTCCAAACGTGCATAAGACCTCATTGTGAACCTATGAATTCATTCATACACCCTTGGATTTTTATTCTATATTTTATTTTAAGTCAAAATAAATTAGATAAAAGTCAAGGCTTTATTACAATGGTCCAAGCCCAAATCTTTTTGACCTAATTTAGCCTATATATTCTCTTTATTCAGACAAAAATAGGAACCAAATGCCTTGTGTTGTACCCCAAAATTTTCCCTCTCATTTTACTCAAAGCATACTCCTAGAGGTCCTCAATTGCTCAAGTTGACTAAGGATTGACCAGACATATCCTCCTCCTAAGATAATGAGCCTCAAAATAGGGTTTCACTCCTTATAAATATTCTTGAGTTCCAAGGGTCCTAAATGGTTTCCATTGCCCTAATATGTCTTAAAGACCATCCATGTCAAGTTTCATGCCTTGCACAAGAAGTTTGCTTAGTCAACTGCTCAAATGCCTGAAAATCAGCTGTACTAGGTCAAAAGTCAACTGTGACCCACATACAGTCAAACTTCAAGATTTTTGGTCAACATAAACATTTTGAAGTAATATCCATCATTTGATCAAGGTTTTATCATGATTCTTCAAGGAATGCTCCTAATTCATCAAAACTCAAAAGTTGCTAAATTAGGGTTTCTATGGGAAAAGTCAACTAAACTTTGACCAGGCATAACTTTCTCATACTTTATCAGAAATTTCTCATCCAAATCTCACTTTGAAGATAATCCAATTCCCTACAACTCAACTTCATCCCTAAAGTTCAATAAATTCACTCATGAAAAGATATAAATTCATACATTATAGGTCCTTTTCAAAAGTCAACAAAAACACCTTTTGGGTCAAAGCTTCTTACATGAACATGGAAGATCCAATGGAGATGAAACCAAAAGGGTTGTTTATAGGACATCCTAATCTTTCTAAAAATTCTAAGAATATCCTCTTAGGGTCAAAATTGAGAGAGATATGCATTGTCAAAGTTGGCCATTTTTGGAAATTTGCACAATGTAAACAATGCCCAAAATTGCATTTTTTTCACATGGGCCCATCTTTTCAAGATTGAATATCAGTCCTAGCATGGTCCACAACCTATGGGACCCTCCATGCCTTATTCACTTATTTATTTAATTTATTTTTATTTTATTTATTTAAAATTCAAATAAAATCAAGTAAATTCAAAAATAAATCAAATAAATGGGATAAGATTTGTTTTGGCATTGATTGAATATCTTATGAGCTGTCAAACAAAGAACAAAATTGTACAAACTCCAAAACAAGAGGAAATCTTCAAATATGGAAAGATTGGAATCAAAATTCATGACCATAACATCTTTTGATTCTTTCTAGTTCTAATGGCCTAGATTGATTCACTACTTATACCAAGTCACTACAAAGCAAGGCAAATTCATGGACGCATTATTGGCATGAAATTGAATGAGTTTGGACTAAAAATAGAAAAATTGAAAAGATTGAAAAAAATCAAATATTCAATGGACCAAATCATTAATTCTTGTGGTTTCTTTTGCCCTAATTCAATCCATTACTTAAACACAACATTCACAAGTCATATGGGACGAAAATTTTGAAGGTTTTGCAGCCAAGAGAACTCATATCAAGCTTCCAAAAATTCAAGAAAAACTCAATTCGGATTCCATATTGCAGCCCTCCTCAAGGGGATTTGAAGATTGCAATACATTCCTTGGTACTCCCAAAGGCTCTTCCAATCATTTCCCAGCATCAAAGCTCCCAGAATCGTACCATCCACACCCATTGTTTGCTTTCTTTTTCTTAAATTCAAATTCATCAATTCATGTACCGTAAACTTGTTTTGATCACGTATTGTTGTTCATATGAATGTGTGAAAGCTTTCTGTATAGTTAAATTCGTGTTTAGATGTAGGATGTGTGATATGCCATTGCTAGGGTTTTGAGGTCCCAAATTGGAAACTCTGTACACAGGCAAAATTGGGCTAAATTAAGGGCCTCTTCGTGTTCAGGGGTTAATTTGCAGTCGATCCATGTCTTTGGATGGAATTTATTCTGCTTGAATTGTATTTTAGAGTTTTGCAGGTTTATAGCTACAATAAAAAACCGTTACTATAGCCTATAGTGATGAATTGGCCTGTAGGTAAAAGTACTTTCTAAAACAACAGTCCCAGCGAGGAAGATGATGGCGTGTCCAAGCCTGTTGGACAGTTTGAATCATGCGTGTTTTTTCTGGGCATGCTACTTTATTTGGCTTATATTTTATTTGTTTATTATATTGACAAACAAGCTTTCCAGCACAGTTGGTCCAGGCGTTTCCCTTTGACAGGAAGGACCTGGGTTCGATCTCAGGTCTCAACATTTTCCTATTTTCTGAGTTGTTTCTTGCAGATCCCATGTGTCTCACCATCAAATGCCCAGCATGCGCCCCTGATCTCAACCATCAGATCCATCACGTGATCAAATCTAAACGTCCAGTAAAAGCAGCACATGGTGAACCCCTAGATGAGAGCCTCACAGGATCACGTGCCAGGCAGATGGGCCATCTATTCTAGGCCTAACAAATTCAATTTCACACCCCCATAATCACTTCCAACATCAGGCCCATTTTAATTTTGTTTTAATTTCTTTAACCTTTTTATTGTTTTATTTATTTTTAATTGTTTTAAAAATATTTTTTAATTAAATCTTAAAATCATAAAAACACAAAAAAAACATTGGAATTAGTTTTTTAATAAAATATTTATTTAATTAACTAATTAGGTTAATTAGGATAATTCAAATTCCTTTTTCATAATTAAAATTAATTAGAAATTAGGTTAATTTGCAAAATTAATTACTTTCTCAAAAATCCAAAAAAAATATATTTTCTTTATTCACTAATTAAATGTCTTTGAATTTAATTGTTAATTCCCCGTATTTAATTTTGTCGCGCATATTCATTTTCCATTATTATTTTAAATTAATGTATCTGCTCCAAAGTTGTAATAGTTTAACTTAGGTTTATTATTATTTTCATTTTACTGTTTTCCCCAAGTTTGGTTATGTAGCCCCTCCCCAAGGCCTTGTAATTGCTAGGTTTAAACTTCTCGCACTTTTACTTTCCGTCATTATAAACTGTTAGATGATTGATAATAGGATTGCATGCAAAATATCAATATTTAAAATAGTAGAAAACCCTAAATGTGCAAAGATTAAATAAACTGAAATCAAACACTTGCATATGCTCACTCCTAGGGTTTTTCCCCACTACGGTTGCCTTCGGAAAACAATCACTATTCTCGAAACGTGAGAATTTTTAGTGGCTGTCCTCTAATTCGAAAGATCACTAGTCCCTCGATAACCCTTTCGACGTTGCCTCGGTAAAAAAGTGATCTTAGAGTTTTAGGACAATTACTAAGAGATCTTGCCCTGTTTCCTTAAGTGACCGTATTCGTCCCTTATGATTGCCCCTTAAACTCCAACGATGGAGCTACCTACTCCTTAATAGTAGGATATCATTGTCTAAAGGAAATAAGAAAATCGAACAGTCTTTTTCGAGTAGGTAGAAACTCTTAAGTACTTGATCAAACAAATTTTTACACTATACACTTTCAAACAAAGTTTTCAAAAACACTTTATCACACCTTTGGGGACTGATACAAGGGTTACCATAAAGTGAATCGCCACACTAAGGCAATTTCAAAACTTTTTAAAAGCACACAAACACACAAAAGCAATTTAAAAATGAGCAAGTACCTAAGAGCCCATGGAAAACCATGGATAGAAAGGGTGCTAACACCTTCCCTTTCTATAATCTACCCCCCGTACTCAGAAACATCTCGAAAAAGGTTTTTTCTATTTTTTTCCCCTTTCCTTTGTTGGATGAAATAAAAGATGGTGGCGAATCTTGCTTACCGTACATTTGCAAACAAAAACACAAAACCAGTAGTAACAAAAAAAAAACAGTCAGTTTTGCCACCGTATTACACCTTGCATAAGCAACCATTCCAAAAATCTCAAAAATTCTAAAAACTAGGGCAAATAAAAAACCCTAGTTAAAGCCTCTTTCCAAGCAAGTCAATCCTTCAAAGCACTTCCAAAAGCATTGTAGGGTAAGACTTGATCATCCCTAATGATCCAAGAGACTTGAGAAACGCGTATATACCTCACCAGTTTTGTTTATTGCATGAGTTTCATACTGTTGTTTTATTTGTTTTTTAATGCATACTAATGATATTAACTTGTTTCTGAGGTGTATTATTACATGATAGGACCATTGCATGACCCCCATAACACCCAGATGAAGGGCTTCTATATCTGAACCGATTTGCTTCATTTGCTTCGTATCTCACAATCTAGCAGAATTTGGCCAAAACTAACACTTCCATTGAAATCATAAGGCTTGAATTAGGGGGGGTAGGGTACCCTTGAATCATTAATACTTCTTATTTTGCAGGAACGAAGGACCAACTCGCCAGAGAAGACGACTGGAGCTAGGGCTCCAGCGCTTCTCCAGCCCATTTATTTTTTTTATTACTTATTTAATTCTTTTCATAGATACACCAGATGAGGAGCATGGCCCAGTGGAAAGCGCGTGCAAGATAAGACATTACTCTCTTAAGGCGTGGGTTCGACCCTTGCCTTTTGAAATTTTTTTGTATTTTCTTAATTCTTGTAGGATTATTACATTTTGAATTGTGTCTGTTCTACTAACACCAAAGCACGATGGGCGCAATGGTAAACCATGCAACATGGAAGGCTAAGGGCGTGGGTTCAACACCCACCCTGGAATTCTGCCTTATTTTTCTTCTAACTTGTCTTCTTTTCTATTTTCCAACCTGTGATACAGTGGGAGAACTGACTTGGGTTTTGCGTTTGTGTTCACAAATGTTTCGGTTTAGCAAGAGTCGCCACCGACTTTTTATTTTATCCTAAGGAAAGGTCAAAAAGCACAGGAAAGACCTTTGAGATGTTTTCTTGGGTTCGGGGAGTAGATTATAGAAAGGGAAGGTATTAACACCCTTTCTATCCATGGTTATCCATGGGCTCTTAGTTACTTGCTTAGATCACTTGCTTTGATTTTCAATTGTTTGAAATGGTGCTTTTCAAATGTTTGAAATGGTGCTTTGTGTGTGATTTTTGAAGATGTTTTGAAAAGAGGCCATCGTTGTGGCAAACTTTTGTAATGATTCTTGTTTGAATGTATACAAAGGTGTTTTTGTCTTTCGAAAGGTTTTCAATGTTTGAAAGTGAGGTTTTGAAATTATGTTGTGGAGTGTGTTTTGAAGATATCAAGGATGTTTTTGCAAGCTTTGATCAAGTAACTAAGAGCTATCTACCCTATTTTACTCAAAGATCTTTCTTATGTTTTTAACCCTTTTAACAGTGTTGTTTTACCATTGTATTTGGTGAACAACCTTGTGTTAGGATGTTAACGGGACAGACGCGGGTCATCGTATAGACCATGATAGCAATAGTGTCAAGTATCTTTGGCAATTTTCTTGAGGGACTTGACCATTTTGTTTAGGCAACTCAGATAGCGTCATCGAGGGACTATGATCTTTTTGTTTGTTTTTGTTTTGCCAAAGTACTCAACATGCAACCATGGCCCATTTTTGAAGGCAACAAGTGGATGAAACCCTAGGGGTGCAAGTGTGCATTGTGTTTGTTTTTTCATGCATGTTTATCTTGGATTAAGTCAAGCTAGTTGTTGATTTTATTTTGCATACAAACCCTAGGTCTAGGCATGACATAATTGAAAGCTTTTAAATGTGCGAGAATTTAAATGCTACACTATTACAACATGATATAGGGAGGGGGATACAAATTTGAATTGGGGATATTTGACAAGGAAATAAATTCTAAGTTATTACAACCATATCGAATGTACAAGTCAATATTTAACATTTAAATAATCACAATTAAATAAATATCAAATAAAAATGTATTATGCAAAAAAGATTGTTTATGTATGTGAAAAGGGTATTTTTTTAATGTGAAATATAAAAAAAGTCAAATTTTAATTATTTTGGTTATTTTAGGGCAAAACCCTAATTTTCAAATAAATAGCCATATTTATTAATTATATACAATAATATATTAATTTATACAAAAAATAAAAGTATATTGTAAAAAAGTATTTTTGGTGTCAAATATTAATAAAAATAAAAGTGTACTATTTTTGTATTTTTTGTTCTTATTATCCAATAAAATATATTATATATGTACATAAATATATTAAATATGTGAAGTGTATATAGAAAAAAAAATTAATTATTTATTAAAATGTATATATTTTAAGGAAATATTTTCAAGTGTGTATAAAAATAATAAAATGAAAATAAAAGTATTTTTACATTATTTATACATTTGAACAAATAATATAAAAGTATATGAAAATGTTTTAATGTTAGAAATAATAGAATAAAATGCCAATTAAATGTAAAAAAAATGTGAAAATATTTTTAAGCATTTTTTATATTTGGAAATAAATAAACAAAGTCAGAAATGAAATTAAAATTCAAAAATAACAAAATATGAAGAAAATGGGCTAGGGGGTGTAGACAACAAAAGGCCAGGCCCAACCCAGCCTTCATCTTCAACCTCCAGACTGTTTGAAAATATGCGTGCTTCTTGGTTCAAATGCTATCTCCTGATTCTTTGATCTTTTGACAAAACTTAAAACATGAAACTTTTAGAGCATCAAATAACGAATTCAACCATATAAAAAACTTGGATTAACTCTCAAAGACCAGAGAGAATTTCTCTGGCCCTAAAATCTGACCTAACTTTTTTCACATGTTCATGGGTGAAATTCTCTCAGCACGATTAATGTAAATGAAAACTAAGCATATGTATGGCTTCAGGGCTATGAGTACAACATATTTCATCCACAAACCTAAGCCTAAACATTCCTAAATAGAGAGATAGAAGTCCATGAAATACCTGTTTCAGTTTGAATCGAGTAGGGCAATGCAACA
The DNA here is from genome assembly GCA_948472305.1 of Vicia faba. Taxonomy (NCBI): domain Eukaryota; kingdom Viridiplantae; phylum Streptophyta; class Magnoliopsida; order Fabales; family Fabaceae; genus Vicia; species Vicia faba. The sequence goes on from OX451741.1 coordinate 313,579,973, forward strand.
ACCTTCAATGGTGTTTGAGCTTCTGTTGAGCTTGCCTGAGGTCCAAGGAAGCTTCTCCAATGCTTGGCTTGCTTTGAAACACTTTGAATCGTGCCATAGAACTCCACCTGCAAAGCTTTGAAATGAAAATGGAAAAGTGTGTTAGAGGTGTTACAGCTTGCAATGGAGGTCTGGGATAGTTCAGGTGGATGGAATGGAAGGTGTTTGAAACTCTTTTGGACAAAACGCACGATAGGAACTGGTTAGGGATTGAAGTTTGCAGAACTTGCCCTGTTTTGCAGCAAAACAGGGATTCTTAGTATGAGAAGGTTTGAGTGATGAATGAGTCGTGCTTCAGGCTTGTTTTGATGTATGGAAACTGTGTGCAATGTTTGCTTAAGCTCTTGTTTACAGATATGAGAGTTGGTGTTTGTTTTGCAAGTTTTCTTCTACTTGATGCCCCCTTGTGAAAGTGAAGTTACAAGCCTCTATATGCTGTCAAACATCCTTGCATACATTGCTCTAGGCCCCTCTGATTTGTGGATTTACTTTGCTGCAAGAAATCTTGGACCAATGCTCAAGGATTTAGTTTTTGACATAAAGTGACATTAGGCAAAAATGGCAATTTGCCTTTTTCTACTTAAGGCTTAAACTTGCATGTAATGTCCATATGAATGAGATAATACCTTAACACAATGGTTAGGCATTAAACTATGAAGTGTAAGTTGGTTTTGAGGCCTGCAAGCTAGCACCAAACATGCTGATTTGAAAATGCAAGTTGCTATGAACATGTATTGGCCATGAACAAAAGTGAGTTTTTGCCAACTTTAAGAATTCGATTCTCTCTAACCACAAGGGTGTTTGAGGAGTTCTTGGACAATTTGGAAATATTGGAACATGTACTACAATCCATCTTTGTAATGCAACTTGAAACTCCAAGTGGAACTATATGAAAAATGGCCAAGAAGATGGGTCAAAATCCTGCCTAGATTAGGGCAAATTTTCTCTAAGTTAAAAGTTTTAGGTACCCTTGTTCCAAAAATCATAACTTGAGATGCAAGCTTCTTTTGATAAAACTTTGTGAATCAAAGTTGTAGACTTTGTGATGTAATACAACTTTCATGTTGCAAGTTTTGTTTTAATCCCTTTGTATCTTGGTGAAAAAATTGGACAAAGTTAAGAAAAAATAAGAAAATTTCATAACTTAGAAAATTTCTAAGTTATGAAATTTTTCCATTTTAAACCCTAATTTGCATTTTTGGGTTTCTTGATGAAAAAGTTTCATAATTTGACATGTCTTGATGAAAAATGAATCTTGGCACTTGATTTTGACCAAAAAGTCAAGGTTTGACTTTTCAGTGTACAGTCAGATTTTGATCAGTTGATTGAAAAATTCATCTGTCAACCCTATGCATTTGAGATCTTTTGAACTTTTTTAATGGGTCAAGACAATGTCATTGAGTCCTTGAATCCATATGTGGGCTTGGTTTGCCATTGGTTAGGTCAAACAGTCAAAAATTGCCTTTGTGCAGTCAAAACCCTAAAAATGACCATTTTGCCCTTTTGGGGATCTGATCAAATTTCTTGTGGAATTGTGATCCAAACTTGATCAAATGGTTCATATGAGTTCATAATGTTGATGTGGGTTAAAATTCATGAGGTTTGACTATCAATTGGCCACAGTTGACTTTTCTCCCAATACAGCTGATTTCTAGGTCAATTGTCCAATTGACTGGGCAAAGATTTGAATCAAGACTTGAAACTTGGTGTAATACGGTGGGAGAAATGACTTGAGGTTTTTTTGTTTGTGTTTGCAAATGTTTCGGTTTAGCAAGAGTCGCCACCGACTTTTTATTTTATCCTAAGGAAAGGTCAAAAAGCACAGGAAAGACCTTTGAGATGTTTTCTTGGGTTCGGGGAGTAGATTATAGAAAGGGAAGGTATTAGCACCCTTTCTATCCATGGTTATCCATGGGCTCTTAGTTACTTGCTTAGATCACTTGCTTTGCATTTTCAATTGTTTGAAATGGTGCTTTGTGTGTGGTTTTGAAAGATGTTTTGAAAAGAGGCCATTATTGTGGCAACCTTTGTAATGATTCTTGTTTGAATGTATACAAAGGTGTTTTTGTCTTTTGAAAAAGGTTTTCAATGTTTTTGAAAGTTGTTTTGAAATTGTGTTGTGAAGTCTGCTTTTGAAAAGTAGCAAGAATGTTTTTGCAAGTTTGATCAAGTAACTAAGAGTTGTCTACCCTATTTTACTCAAAGATCTTTCCTTATGTTTTTAACCCTTTTAACAGTGTTGTTTCACCATTGTATTTGGTGAACAACCTTGTGTTAGGATGTAAACGAGATAGGCGCGGGTCATCGTATATACCATGAAGGCAATAGTGTCAAGTATCTTTGGCAATTTTCTTGAGGGATTTGATCATTTTTGTTTAGGCAACCAAGATAGCGTCATCGAGGGACTATGATCTTTCGTTTGTTTTTGTTTTTCCAAAGTACTTGACATGCAACCATGGCCCATTTTTAAAGGCAACAAGTGGATGAAACCCTAGGGGTGTGAGTGTGCATTGTGTTTGTTTTTTCATGCATGTTTATCTTGAATTAGGTCAAGCTATTTGTTGATTGATTTTGCATACAAGCCCTAAGTCTAAGCATGGCATAATTTGGAAACTTTTAAATGTGTGAGAATTTAAAGTCCTAGATTATTATAACATGATTATAGGGATGGGGATACAAGTTTTGAATTGGGGATATTTGACAAGGAAATAAATGCTAAGTTATTACAACCATATCGAATATACAAGTTAATATTTAACATTTAAATAAATACAATTAAATAAATATAAAAATGAAATGTATTATGCAAAAAAAAGATTGTTTATGTATGTGAAAAAGGGTTTTTTATGTTTGAAGTATAAACAAAATAAAAAAAAAGTCAATTTTTGATTATTTTTGTTGTTTTAGGGCAAAACCCTAATTTTTTGAATAAATAGTATCATTTATTAATTATGTACAATATATATTAATTTATGCAAAAAATAAAAAGTATATTGTTAAAAAAAAGTATTTTTAGGGTCAATATTAAATAAAAATAAAAGGTATTATTTCTATATTTTGTCCTAATTATTTAATAAAATATATATATGTATATATTAAATATATTAAATATGCTAAGTATGTACAAAAATAAAATATTAATTATTTGCAAAAAAAAAATGTATATTCAAGAAAATGTTTTCAAAAATGTAAATAAAAATAATGACTGAAAAGTATATATTTTTATATTATTTTTTAGGGTTTTAGATGAAAAGGATTTATGTTATTTACATATATATGGCTAAAAAGTAAATAAATGTCAAATAAACATAAAAAATGTGAAAAAATTATTTTTGTTATTTTTTATGTTTGAACAAAAAATATAAAGTCAGAATAAAAAAGAAAAACACAAAAATGTCAAATATTTAATCAAATGGGCCAGGGGGGTGCAAATTGAAAAAAGGGGTGCAAAAAGCAAGGATGGCTCAGGCCCAGCCCAAGCCATCATCTTTTACCTCCAGCTTCTGTTTAAACAAAAAACGTGCGCGCCTCTTGTACCAATGCTATCTCCTGATTCTTTGACCTTTTGACAAAACTTAAAACATGAAACTTATAGAGCTTGAAACCACGATTTCAACCATATAAAACACTTGACCTAACTCTAAGAAACCAAGGAGAATTTTATCACCCCCAATTTTTGACCTAGTTTTTTTCAAATGTTCATGGCTAAAATTCTCACAACATGCTTAACATAAATAAAAACTGATCACATGTATGGCTTCAGGGCTATGAGTAGGACATGTTTCATTCACAAACCTAAGCCTAACCATTCCTAGATAGAGAGATAGAAGTCCATGGATTACCTGTTTCAGCTTGACTCGAGTAGAGCAATGTAGCAACCTTCAATGGAGTTTGAGCTTCTGTTGAGCTTGCCTGAAGTCCAAGGATGCTTCCCAAATACTTGGCTTGCTTTGAAACACCTTGTATCATGCTGTAGAAGTTCACCTGCAAAGCTTGAAAATGAAAATGGAAAACTGGATTAGAGGTGTTACAGCTGGACTTTTAGGTTTGCAATAGTTTAGGTGGATGGTATGGAAGGTGTTTGAACAGGTTTTAGCAAAAATGCACGAGCAATTTGAGTTGTAGACTTCAATCTGCAGGGGGTGCCCTGTTTTTGCAGCAAAACAGTGATTTGGTGTATTAGGAGGTATGAGGGATGGAAGGGTCGTACCTTAGGTCTGTTTTGATGAGTGGAAGATGTTCACAAAGTTTGCTTTGGCTTTTGTTTTCAGGAATCAAAGATTGTATGTGTTTTGCCAAGTTACCTCTACTTGAAGCAAGAAAATGTAAGTTTCAATATAGGCCTGTACAATGCCCTAAAGTATGCTGCAACTTTGGCTCTTGGTAACTGGAATTTGTGTACTCAATCTGGCCTCAAAGATCTGGCCACATGTCTCAAGGATTTGGAATTTGACATAAAGTGTAACTTTACCAAAATGGCATTATACCTTTTTCTAATTAAGGGTTAGTTTAGCATGTAATGCCCAAATGGATGAAATAACACCTTAATACAATGGTTAGGTATTGAATTATTGAGTGTGAAGGGGTTTAGAGGCCTGCAAGCTAGCATAAACCAAGCTGATTTGAAAATGCCATTTGCTATGAACATGCCTTGGCCATGAACAAAAGTGAGTTTTTGCCAACTTTGTGAATTCGATTATCTCTAACCACAAGGGTGTTTGAGGAGTTCTTGGACAATTTTGAAAGCTTGGAACATGTAATACAATCCATACTCATAATGAAAATTGAAACTCCAAGTGGAACCATGTGAAAAATGGCCAAGAAGATGGGCCAAAATCCTGCCTAGAATAGGGCAAATTTTCTCTAAGTTAAAAGTTTTAGGCACCCTTGTTCCAAAAATAATAACTTGAGATACAAGCTTCCTTTGAGAAAACTTTGTGAATAAAAGTTGTAGATTTTGTGATGGGCTACAACTTTCATGTTTCAAGTTTTGTTTTAATCCAATTGCATCTTGGTGAAAAAATGGGACAAAGTTCGGAAAAAATAAGAAAATATCATAACTTAGAAAATTTCTAAGTTATGAAATTTTTTCATTTTAAACCCTAATTTGCAATTTTGGGTTTCTTGATGAACAAGTTTCATAATTTGACATGTCTTGATGAAAAATGAATCTTGGCACTTGATTTTGACCAAAAAGTCAAAGTTTGACTTTTCAGTGTACAGTCAAATTTTGATCAGTTGACTGAAAAATTCATCTGTCAATCCTATGCATTTGAGATCTTTTGAACTTGTTGAATGGGTAAAGACAATGCCATTGAGTCCTTGAGTCCATATGTGAGCTTGGTTTGCCATTGGTTAGGTCAAACAGTCAAAAATTTCCTTCGTGCAGTCAAAACCCTAAAAATGACCATTTTGCCCTTTTGGTGATCTGATCAAATTTCTCGTGGAATTGTGATCCAAACTTGATCAAATGGTTCATATGAGTTCATAATGTTGATGTGGGTCAAAATTCATGAGGTTTGACTGTCAATTGGCTACAGTTGACTTTTTCCCCAATACAGTTGATTTATAGGTCAACTGTCCAATTGACTGGGCAAAAATTTGAATCAAGGATTGAAACTTGATATGGATAAACTTGTGAGTCCAACATGAAGTATGAAAGTCACTTGGGGAATTTTAGGTCAAAACATCCCTGTGCAAACTCAAACCCTAATTTGGGTCAACAGTGCAAGTAGGGGTCTTGAGCAGAGCAAACCCTAACTTAATATTGAGTTCCAAGAGTTTTGTGATGAGAAAATGTTGATGAAATGAGAGGCAAAATTTTGGGGTACAACAGTTGCCCCTGTTCAATCTTCTTGAACCTGAAGAGTTAGATTGGCAAGTTTGCCTTTCGCGACTCGAAGGTAAAAGAGGATTGGACACGAGAGTGCCCGTAAATTTGCACTCGTCAAGAAATAGATGCGGGAATGGGATTAAAGATGCCATTTGGAGATGGCAGAATCTTGCTGGAGATGGGCTTAAAGATGCCATCCAAGAGTGTTTGTTGAATTGCAATGTGGTAGGTCAGAAGAATGAGGATCAAAATGGTATCCGTGTCGGGAATGCATTTGATCTGTATCCGGAGACTGAGTTTGTATGAGCAAAAGAATGGCTTCTGTGTCTGGGGTGTATCTGAGTTGTGACTGTGTTTGAATGTAGAATGAATATTAGAATGACTTCCGTGTCTGGAGTGTATCTGTATTGTATCTAGGTAACAGAGAAATATTTGTGTATGGAGCAACTGTGTCCTGGGAATAAATTCTGAATGAGTGACATAATGGCAACCGTGTATGGAGCGTATCTGGATTGTATCTGAAGTTGAGATCTGTATGAGTAGTAGAATGACTTCCGTGTTTGGAGTGTATCTGAAACTGTAACTGGGATTGAGATCTGTAAGAATGACTTCCGTGGCGACTGCACTGAGAGAATCAAACTGCTGATGTAAAGGTCAGAATGGTATCCGTGTTTGGAATGCACTAAACCTTGAGGTTGATAAATGAATCTGAATGAGAGATAAAATGGCTGCCGTGTCTGGAGCATATCTAGTCTGTATCTGATTGCTGTAGTCTGAATGAGTAGTAGAATAACCGTCGTGTTTGGGGTGTCACTACAAAAAAATTGGCAGATTGCGACAGGTATTTTTGTAGATTACGACGGTTAAAACCGTCGCAATTTGCTTTCCACGACGGTTGCTTTACCGTCGCAGAAGTGTGTGTCCCCAACCTATTTCGCGACGGTTACAAAAACTGTCGTTCAAGTTTACGACGGGTTTGGAGCTGACATAATCAAGTATTGGTGACTGTTTGATACCGTCGTGACTATCTTTTGAGTTCCTTTTAATTATTGATGGCGACGGTTCGATACTGTCGTGAATATCTTTTGAAATTGATTAAATTGTTTATGGCGACGGTTCGATACCGTCATGACTTTTGTTGATTATTTTTAATTGTTGATTACGACGGTTCGGTACTGTCGCCATGACTTTTGTTTATGTCTTGATTTTTTTTTATTTTTCTATTATATATATTTTTTAAGTATAGGTATTAAGTACACTAAAAGTAGTAAACATCAAAATTATATATTAGTGAATATAAAAAATTATTCAAATTCAATCTTATTATTATAATTCCGTAAATATAAAAAATATATTAATTAAGAACAACTATTTATTATTTACATCCATACAAAAATATTCTTATAAAAGAAGCCAAAAAGGGGTATAAAGGGTGTTGTATAAGAATAGAATCAGCTGGAGTATTGTTTTAAAGTAATATCGTACGATATTACCCGAATCTAGTTCGCAAACGATTAAGTTAAATAATTCCATACAACAAAGCGACAGTGGACACGATAAATACATGTCCAAATGAATAATATAATCCTGAAATAAAGCATTACATCATATTGTGTTCCCACTCAAACTCATGTCTCATCATCTCCCATACTGACTGAATAATGCCCGAAGTTCCTGCCCTGTTTGATTCAACAAAAATGGAATCCAGTCAAACTAAATCCAAAGGGACAAATACAAGTAATTTTGTGCTATCTAAATTTATCAGATGTTTGCATAAGTGACAGCAAAGTTTTCATAAATGGCATATTTTATTCAACATATATTTCAACGAAGGTTTTCACAAATGTTTAGACTTTGAATTGCATCATGTATAAATCAGAAAAGATGAAATCATGCAACTGATATAGCAAGAATGCTAACCTCCGATAATACCCGCTGCTTGTTAAGTAATTGGGTCCTAGCCTTGTTCAAAACAGAATTTGGTGACTTGAACATCCTCTGCATGTAAAAAATTTAGGGAGATCAGCAGATAATAAGTTAAATCTGGAGAAAGTCATGAACTAAATCACGAGATTATGTAGCACAACTACCAGGACAAAACTCACCTTTTCACCACCAGACATTCTGTGCTCACCGTTGTTAAGCTTTTTCTTGGGTGTGAAACCAAAGACATCATGTAAGAATTCATTGTCCTAATATCATTGAGGAAGAGGGGCAGGAAAAAAAGGCAAAAACAAACTTAGTGTTGTAAACTTTTAACAACTAGATGCTGAAAATAGAAAAATGCAACAAATACATTTTACCTACCTCTTACATGGTTTTCGAAATATTTTTCACTTTCAGTAATATGTTAATTTTTGAGATATGAAATAGATTGATCTCAGTGATATTGTGACTTGCCCTCACAAGCATCCAAAAAACCTAAACATATTTCAAGGTTTTCATCTGCCAGCTAAAACTCACTCTTTCACATGTTGCTTCATTTCCTCAATCTCTCCTATTGTACCATTTCATAATTTATAATTATTATACATTTTGTCCATTACTTCTTTATACAACTCATCCCACATGGTATACTGTAAAACCTCACAAGCACTATATAAACCCCTATATCATACACAACTATAACTCACACTCTCCCCTTAAGCCATAGTAGCTAATAACTAGTATTTGCAACATAATACTAGCTATATTACTACAAGAGTTTTACTAAAATGGCTTCCAAAACTTGTTCCTCTCTTGCAGTTTTCCTCACAATCAACATTCTCTTCTTTACCTTCTCTTTAACACCGTCGACAATAGCCCATGTGTATTTCTCCTCTTGCTTCAATTTTTCTTCCTTCAGAGCTTTCTTCTCCTGCATAAAGGGTTAAGACAGAGTCAACAATTTAAAGATAGATGACATGAATTATGGAAGGTTCAACTGGTACAAGGAAAGAAGATAAGAATTCTCAAAAGAATTCAGAGTATGCAATAAACTGACTGATTCTAGAAAGCCACTCTCCAATTACAACTGAGTTCAAAAACTAACACTCCCTATAATAAAGGACTAAGATAGGGAGACCCAATATCAATGAGATTTCACACCACAAAGCTCTTTCACCACTCTTTAACTTCCAAGCCAGTTTAGCGATGCAAGCCCAATGTCAATGAGATTTCTTTGCCCTAAACCTCCCTGATTCTTAGCACAAGTGATCTTCTTCCAGTGGATTGTATGAAGATGTTTGGCACATTCATTGTATCCCCATATGAAAGATCTCTGCATTTTGTTGTATCTATTAGAGGCAGCTCATTGGGATCATTCTTCACATCATGGAGTAGGTATGAGTAGCTTCCAACATAGATTTGGCAAAAGTAATCCTGCCAACCATTGGTAGCTACTTATGTTTCCACTTTTCCAACTTCTTTTTAACTGTATCCAAAAGATGTTGGTATTATGCATTCTCAGGGCTATTACCATATAGATGAACTCCATGGAACAATCATGAATTTCTTGTTTCCTTGAAACCTAAGTCAGCAATAATCTGTCTCCTCGTACTATCATTAGTGTTCTTAGAAAAATATTATGCTAGATTTTTCTTTGCTAATTCTTGACCAGAGATTTCACAAAAGTGATAAAGGATACTTTTGATCTCCTGCATTTGTTTAATAGTGGCTTTCCTAAAGAGCAGTAAGTCGTCCGCAAACATGAGGTGGGTTATCTTGGGGCCTTTTTTTCCCGTCTTCATGTCTTCCCACTTTCCATCCTTGACTGCATCAGTGATCATATGAGTGAGTTTTCAGTACTCCAGTACTTCAGTACTCCAGTACTTCATTACTGATAAATCATTGTTTAAGAAAATAGGCAATTTTTTTGATTTCACCAATTTATATTAGTTTTCATCGATTCTAATCGGTCCAGCGACATATTTAATCTAATAATCAAATCAAAACCTTGGTTAAAAGGAGCTCCATTTTGAGAAGCCTTCAATAATATCCATTGTTATTACATGTTAAGGGTAAGACAAATCACTAAACATATTTAGAAAAAACTAGAATTGTAAACTCACTTCAGCTAGAGCACGGGCTTCCTTGAATGAACTTGATTCATCAACATCTTTAAATCTTTCAAAAGCATTCTTCTGCACAGTTTCTTCTGGAGACACATCTATAAAAGCTGCAATAAATAAATATTTATCAGGAAAATTTTAATTCCAGCAAATTTATATGGACACACTTCACAATTTGTTATAATTCAAAGCAGTATGTTTCCATTACAAGTGACTTAAGAAACTGTAGAGCCATTAACTAACATGATAGCATGCAAGCAAGGTTGAGAAAATAATAGGTATGCACACACTAATGAATAATCCCAAATGATACAGACATGAATTCAAAGACATTCACCTGACAATTAGACATTAGTTAGTGATGCATTCAACAGAAAACTAAAACAGCTGATGTCTATTTAGGGAGCACTATCAAGTTTGTCAGAGGATACTTGCATGCAAGCAAAGCTTAAAAATAATGCTGTGGCATAGGCTCACTCAAGCTATTATAAGTTTATAACAAAAAGAAAGCTGCAAGATAGTATACATGGAAAGACTAGTAATGCGTCCTATGGTAGGATGAACCAATCGACAACAGTGATTTGGGTACAGCTTTTACTTAAATTCTTAGAGCCACATGAGCATCCAGGTATGACTATCAGAGCAGTAAGACAAGTACTAATCATGACAAATGCCAACCCCTAATCTAAACTGTTGGGAACCATAACAAACTCGAGTAAAGAAAGTACCAGAGCAGAAAAGGATCCAATGTGAATGGGAACACAATAACATTTCAAAATCAATTGTATTGATTTAGAATAACCAGCATGAGTATAATACAGTTAACTAGCCATTAACTATAAACACTGAAAATGAAATTCTCACCTTAGCAATAGACTTTGAGCAGCCAAAGAAGCAGCGGAATATTTCACCTCTGCAATAACAGCAGGGGTTACAAGGGAGTTAAAATCTAGACAGGTATGTTATATTAAGATGCATCAAACTATAAACTTTTTATACACGTGAATAAAACAGAATGCATCATTAGGAAAAGTTATGTTTAACTGTTGGGTATTTTATTACAATTGCAAAACGCAGAATGTATCATTAGAAAAAGCTATGTTGTTGATCATAGATAGCATCAAGTAACACCCCTAAAATGCTATACCAGTCTATTAGAAGACTAAAAATCAGCATACAAAGTAAATGTATATACTCAAAATAGAAAATACATAAAATTAAACAGACCATCATAGTTAATAATTAAAGAACTTAACATATGGAGCAATAAAACTCAAACCAAGAAAGAAAACATAAAAAAACTTAATCAAAAGTAGGAAGGACATGACAATGGTTTGTGAGCAAAAACATAACCGAATGAAGAACATAATATTACTCCTTAAAAGGTGTCCGAGTTGACATTTAAACTCTTAAAAAGACAAGGGTTCAGAAAACATACCAAGAAAAGTAGAAGGAAATGATGAACCAAACCTAGCAAATCAGGATGAAATGGTAGAAGTCCTGCAACCCAACCAAGGTTTAAGAACCCCAAAATCTAAAATAAGAATAAGAATTGAATTCCCAAACAAAGGAATCTAATTCAATTTCAAAAAGTAAAACCTTTGTTGCTAGAAAATATGACAGAAGCAACACAAGTCACTCAAATAAACATGCTTTGGTCAGAATCACACTCTGCAACAGAATATGATGCTTAAATGGTTATAAAGTCCTTTTACAACACCCACTAGGCACTATATAGCATAGCATATCAGAATTCTATAAACTCAGCCATACCTTGAGTTGAGCATTACAACAAACACTTGATGAGCATCATTTTAGTACTATTCTAAAAGAGTATAGAATACAATTATCAAAAGAAAATATGGGTTACTTACCATTGCCATATTAAACTATATATATATATATATATATTTCTGAGGAAGTTCCTTCAGAAAAGAATAGCACTGATGAACAAGCCAATGGAAATAATGGTATTGCCATATTAAACTATATATACTTATTCATATGCATCAAATCCCAGTCAGGTTTCAGTATTGCTATTTAACTATTCAAAATAATCATTATACATTGTAACTTGTCAATAAACATATAGTATATATTTTTGCATCTAGGCTGTGTATAATATATTGATAGGAAAAGGCCAAATTTTAGAAGAAAAAAATGATAGAAAATCAAGGGAATCAAAAATTGGAATCACTAGTTATGATTATTGATGAAAATAACTAGTAATCCACGGTGAAGATTCACTGAAATTTTTGAAGCAGTTTTTCCCTGCACATTGATTGAGCTATGTGCAAGTATTGACACTGTTTTTATTAGTGCAGAAAATGACATAGCAGAAGAAAGTAAATAAGACAAATTTAATAATAGTTTTGTATGGAAACTTATGAGAAGGACATGTTTGAGCATCCCAATACTAATAATGCTATCGGTGGATGAACAGTCTAGTTGTTAATGGCCATTATAGTTTTTTTTTACAAAATACCCAACATTCTCAACAAAATATCCAATCTATTCATATTTGTCTTCATCTTTCACCTTTCATATATGCATTGGAGATTCGCTTAGGTTGGGCTGGGAAAGGAACAACTACTATCCCATTTGGATCAGTATATGGTCCTCTTATATCAGTTTTATGCCTAAAACAACAAATTAGAAAACCTAAAAAATCATAGAAAGAAATAAAACTCTAAAATAACAAATTAGAAAACCTAACATCAATTCAATATATTCAAACTCAAAATCAATCATCACAAAGAGCTCAACCATAAGATTCAAGTGAATCTCCAATGCTGAAATCAATGGCAGAGAATGAGAGAGATGAGAACAATGCAAAAAGTGATACATAAAACTTACTGTGTTTGAAGAGATGAGCGCAGAGGATGTTAAACTGCTTGCTGTGCGTTTTTTGGTGTGAAGATGAGCGGTTTGAAGAGATTCCTTTCGGTGTCAAGGGGTTTCTTTCGGTGTGAAGAAGAACGGCATGAACGGCACCGTGAGTAGAAAAAGTGAACGCAGGAGTAGAAAGTGAATGGATGTTTTATGAGCTTTTTAACTTTTTTACGGCGACGGGTGTTTTACCGTCGTGCCCATGAGAATTTTTAAAGGTTTTGGGTGCGACGGTTGTTTTACCGTCGTGAAATGAATTTTAGGACGGATAATTTTACCGTCGTGAAAGGTTTAAGGGTGCGACGGGTGCTTTACCGTCGTGATATGCCTTTTAGGACGGTTAATTTTACCGTCGTGACTAGTTGTTGGTGAAAAATCAATGTTAAAAGTGTTAAATGGGGGCCGACGGTTGTTTTACCGTCGTAATAATAATATTATGATGGTTAAATATACCGTCGCAAAATAAATATTAGGGACGGTTGGTGTCAACTGTCGTAAACACTGTCTCTATATGTCAATTACGACAGTTATCACATAACTGTCGCAATTTTTGTGTCGTTAAACACTAATTTTCTTGTAGTGTGTATCGGTACTGTATTTGACTTGAAAATTTGAATGAGTAATAGAATGACCGTTGTGTATAGGGTGTATCCATACTGTATTTGGGTTGGAATTCTGAATGAGCAATAGAATGACCGCCGTGTTTGGGGTGTATCCATAATGTATCTGAATAATTGTTAACGATAGCCTTTTAACCTTATCCTGAAAAGGATAAAATGTTAGCTAAAACACAAAGTTATGTTGCATGATATGTATGATGCAATGAATTGCGTTTCATCAATGTTTATGATATATGAATGTAATGATTATGCGCGTAAGTTGGATAGCCGTCTTTCTGAGGAAGATAAATCCTGGACTGCTGCTGGGGATTGAAAATCCTTTGATTGTTGCCGGGGAAAATAAATCCATGACCGAAGCTGGGGATTCCAAGGATCTTTGATTACTGGAGATGAGAAATCCTTACTAACTGCTGACTGCTCGGGGAGTGAAGATCTTCAATTATTGAGGGATCTTAGGACCACTGTTGGGGATTGACAATCCTTGGTGACTTGTGGGGAATGAGAATTCTGACGATCTCTACTGAGGAATTTAAAACCTGGTAGACTTATGCTGGAGGAGTGAGACTGAGAATCTTCAATCTGATGGGAAGTATCTATGTGGGGAAAATGTTCACTAGTCTGGTTCTGCTGGGGATTGGATTTTCAGGTTTTTTGGTCTCCACTGGGAATCCTGAAACTTAACTCTGAGGGGAATTTTGAAATTCAGCTTAGCTGGGGGATCCATCTTTAGAAATTATTGGCTCTATTGAGGATCTTGGAGTTTAACTCTGTTGGAGAAATATATTCCGAATTTTAACTCTGTTGAAGAACTTGGAGTTTAATCCCGCTGGGGATTTCTTCTGAAAGGGCATCAAGATATCTACCTATACCTTCAACCTATCAGCAATCATCTTTTCTTAAAAAATGTTTTTGTAAGCAATTATTAGGTTCAAATGCATATGCCTATTTAACAAAACATTGGACGTTTCTCAAATAAAACATATGTGTAAACAAGAAAAAAGAAGACAAAGAAAATTTTTGTACTTGGAAGAATATTTGTATTAACTTTCTATGAGTATCTTTGTACAAAGGAGACAAACATCCTAGTAAGAGAATGTTGTCGTAAACATTGAAAAATTTTATACAAAAGAAAGATGGCTATGTGTAACAATTCCATGGGATTCCCATTCTGCTATAGCCTTCACGACTCTGAATATCTTGTCCATTCATTGCTTCGTCCGCCGGTGATTGGATTGATCGGAAGCTCATAACTTGTTGATGAAGAGATTGTTCTTTAAAGTGATCCGACGAGACATAGTCATACGCTTTTGATTCCCTAACTTTTGCCTGAACCGCCCTTTCGGGTTTTCGATCCACCGGGAAACCCTTTTTTGCCCAAGTCACCCTTTCAGGTTTTCGACTTGCCGGGTGTACAGATTTTTTTTGTTTTATCCCTAATTTTTGCCTGAACCGCCCTTTCGGGTTTTCGGTTCACCGGGATGCCCATTTTTGCCCAAGTCGCCCTTTCGGGTTTTCGACTTGTCGGGTTGTTTCATGTGTAGTATCTTTTGACTATGTATGCATTTGCAAGGTGTGGCAAATCGTCGCTGTCCATGGTGGTCAGAATCATTGCACCACCAAAAAAGATGCTCTTGATCACAAACGGTCCTTCGTAAGTAGGAGTCCATTTTCCCCTGGGATCACTTTGCGGCAAGATAATGCGCTTGATTACAAGATCTCCGACTTGATATACTTGACGTCTTACTTTCTTGTTGAAAGCCTTGATCATCCGTTTTTGGTACGTCTGACCATGGCAAACAGCAGTGAGTCGCTTCTCGTCGATCAAATTGAGGTGATCAAGTCGGGTCTGAATCCAATCGTCTTCACTCAAACCAGCGTCTTTCATAATCCTTAAAGAAGGAATCTGAACTTCCATAGGTAGGACAACTTCCATGCCATACACCAAAGAAAATGGGGTTGCCTCTGTTGAAGTACGTGCCGTGGTACGATATCCATGCAGAGCAAACGGTAACATCTCATGCCAGTCCTTGTAGGTAACTGTAATTTTCTGAATGATCTTCTTGATGTTTTTGTTCGCAGCTTCAACAGCACCGTTCATCTTCGGCCGATAGGGAGATGAATTGTGATGATAAATCTTGAACTGTTCGCATAGAGTGGTGATCATAGTATTGTTCAGATTTGTACCGTTGCCTGTGATGATCCTGTCGGGGACACCATACCGGCATATGAGGTTCTGCTTGATGAAGCGAACAATCACATTTTTCGTAACAGAGGCAAAGGAAGCTTCTTTGACCCACTTGGTGAAATAGTCAATAGCGACCAAGATGAAGCGATGTCCGTTGGACGCTGTGGTCTTGATCTCTCCAATCATGTCAATGCCCCACATTGCGAATGGCCAAGGAGCTGTCATAATGTTGAGAGGAACAGGAGGAATATGTACTTTATCAGCTTAGACTTGGCATTTGTGGCAAGTACGGGAATGTTGATGACAATCAGCTTCCATGGTAGACCAGTAGTAGCCTGCCCTTAGAATCTTCTTAGCCATCGTATGTCCGCTCAAGTGGGTACCAAATGTGCCGTTGTGTATCTTAGTCATGATCAATTCTGCTTCAGCTTTGTCCACACAACGAAGTAAAACACAATCATGGCTGCACTTATAAAGGATGCCATTGCTTAGGAAGAATTTGGCAGCAAATCTCCTTAAGAACTTTTTGTCATTTACTGAAGCTCCTTCAGGATATTCTCTAGTCTGGAGATACCTTTTGATTTTATGAAACCAGGGTTGTTCCACTACTTCTTCGGTATTAATCTCATGACAGTGCGCAGGTTCGTCCATTCGCTCGACGGTAATTTGGGGAGCCTCGTTATCCTAGTTGAGTTTAAACATGGAGGACATTGTAGCCAGAGCATCTGCTAGCTGATTCTCTTCTCGCGGGAAATGCTCGAAGGTGATTTGCTCGAAATGAGGCAACAATGTCAGGACATGTTCTTTGTATGGGATAAGATTAGTGTTGTACCCCAAAATTTGCCCTCCCATATTCTTCAAGATTTGCCAAGTCAATGCTTCAAAATTCCCCAAAGGTTGCACAGTTCAAGGGCCTCCTAAACAGTCAAAACTAGGGTTTTGGTTCTGACAAAGAAATTGAAGTTTCCAAGGGTCCAATCAAGCCCCACATGCTTACAAACATGGTCAAGCATCCTCATACCAAGTTTCAAGACTTACAGCACAAAATTGCACAGTCAAAAACCCTAATTGCACTACAGTCAACTGTAGGGGCAAAATGGTCATTTGACAGTCAAAAGTTCAAATTTTTGGTCAACATCTCATTTTGAAGCCACAAACATCATTTGATCAATGCTTGATCATGATTCTCAAAGCTTGGCTCAAAAATCATCAAGATGCAAAAGTTTCCTTATTTGGACAGTTGAAAAAGTCAACTGTAACTTGACTAGGGCATAACTTTCACATGGATTATCAGAAAAAATTCCCTCCAAAGCTCATTTTGAAGAGAAAGACATTTCCTACAACTCCTCTTCATACTTCAAGTCCAAGAAATGCTCTCACAAAAAGTTATCAATTTCAACATTATAGGTCATTTTCAAAAGTCAACAAAAAGGGACTTTAAGTCCAAGGCCATAACTTGAGATTGGTAAATCAAAATGACATGGGACCAAAGGCATTGGTTAGAGGACTCAACGTCCTTTCCAAAATGTCCAAGAACATGAGCAAAGCTTAAAAATTGAGCAAGTTATGCCTTGTGGAAGTTGAGAAATATTTGGATATTTTGAAAAGTCAACATTGATTCAAATGACCTAAAAATGCTAATGGGCCTCTTTTTCTTCCACAATTCATTATCCAAGGCATGTGCACGACCATTTGGCCCAAAGGGAAGTTTTTTATCATTTTTATTTTATTTATTTGAATTTTTAATTGCTAGAAATTCATTTAATTAATTAAAATATATGAAAAATACTAAACCTACCTTTTTGAATCTTTTTGTGCATAAAATATCTCCAAGATTTCGTGCAAATCAGGTTAGGAAAGAATCAAAGGTGATTGGATATGATTGAAGCCAAAATAGCATGAAAAAGATTTGGAAAATTATGGCATAAAAATCAAATATTGATTCCTTCAATTCATGGATTTTTTGATCAAATTCTCAACCCTAATCCTTCCATACATAAGTGCAAAGCAAACCCTCGTGCCCATAGACTCCAAGCTGCGCAGAAACTCAAGAACCAAAGTTGAATTTTTTGTCAAAAAAGTGGAAACTGAAAACTAGGTTTTAGCACGATTCAGAGCAAGAGACCAATTGCAAAAGCTTCCTCGTGCATTACTGAAGCTAACTGAATAACTTTCCACGTCCCTAACGCCCAGAACTGGTGAATAGGATTCAAACTTTTTCACATTTTTTTCATATTCGTGTTTTAATATTCAAGCACATTCATTGCATTTTTCTTATGGATTCTTACTAATTGATGGATTCTGAAGCTAACTATATAATTTAATTGAGTTTTTATGTACTATACGCGATTCTACCATTGACACAGGCTATGGTTTTTCAAGCTTTGAATTGGGCGTTTCTAAACGCTGTAAAATTGGATCACCATGATACCATGACCTTACTCAACGTGTTTGGACGATCTGAATAGCACCCTCGCGCCTAATTTATATTCAAAGATGGCTTAATCGCTATTAACCAAAACTGCATATTTTGGGGGGGTTTAAAACCCCCGCTAACCATCTTCTATTTTCAGGGAATCAACAAGCGATGAAGAAGATGATTATGTGGCCAAGACTGATTGGTTCATTTAAAAATTCGCGCGGAAACAGGCACTAACTTTTGTTTTATTTTATAATGATTGTTGTTTATATGATATACAAAGAAGCCAATTGGAGCAGTTGGCAAGGCGTGTGTATGTTAATTCCTAGGACCTGGGTTCGAACCCCAGGTCCCCATTCTCTTTCAATATTTTTTCTATAAAACTAATCCTATGCAGATTCAACCCTGGATTCCACCATACACTCAACATCCAGGCCCTCCACGTGCTGGCTGAGATCAATCCAAGGGGCCCAACTTGCAGTGCATCATAGGTCTTAGTCAACCATGCATATGGGAACGTGGAAAAGTCAAATAAGGCCTTAAGAATCTTGGGCCAGCCATGCTAACAAGACCTCCAAATGGGGACAGACCCCCCATGGTTTGACTTTTCATCCTTTTCTTTATTTTGTTTATTTCAATTATTGTTTTTTTTTAATTACTTTCTTTAATTTAATATTTTCATGAAAAAATATAAAAACAATATAAAATCAGAAAAAGACAAAAATAAGTATTTTTATTTAATTAATATATTTTTTTGTAAATAAATATTACTCATTAATTTTAGCTATTAGATTAGGTTTAATTCAAGCATTTTCTTAATTAACTCAAAAATTTGTAGAAATTAGGTTTAATTATTTTAATTACTTTTATTCTTTTTTCACCATTATTAATAATTAGATATTATTTATTTTTGTAATTAAATTACCATGTAATTAATTAGGTTAATTTAGGTTTAACTTTAATATTTTTTCTTAATAAATAAAAATTAGAATTAGGGTTAATTTCTCAATTTAATTCAATTTCATTAAAACCATAAAATACAAAAATACCAAAAATAATTTCCTTTCATTTTAATTTTCATTAATTTAATCATTTAATTTAATTTCGTTAAAACGGTCCAACGCCCTCGTTTCTAATTTTAATTCAATTCGCGTATTTATTTCTTTTTCTTTTAATTATTTATGTACCTCTCCCAAATCCGTGTAATATATTTCTCGCACTTTACTTTCTTTATTTTCTGTCAAATCGGGCCCTGGAAATTTTGGCGATATGGACCCGCGCTTTTGTAATAGTTTAGGACTTTACCTTTCTCGCTCTTTTAACTGTTAAATAAATGCATGCAAGAATGAATGGCCTAAAATAAAAACAAACGCATAGATCACTTTGACATGAACAAGATAAATGCAAATGAACATGACACACAAATCACACACCACCCCTAGGGTACGCCTCACTGTTGCCTTGCCTCGAAAGGTGATCGTCGAGTAGAGGATGTCTTAGTAAGTCCTCATGATCCGGGAACCTGGCATGAGGGTAGCTTCTAAGGTGTCTTCCCATTGCTCTGGTGATCACCATGTCCCGAACCTTCGAATTGACCCAAACACCTCCAAAGGTGGTGCTATCTACCTCTCAATGGTGGGATGGCACTACTTTAAAGGACATTTACACAGACGAATTCCTTAGGGTAGGTAGACGACTCTAGATACTTGCTCTAATTTCAAAACAAATCAAAAATACTTTTCACACCGACACCTTTTCAAAAAGCTTTCGAAAGCAATTTTTCAAACACTCTTGAGGACTGATACAAGAGTCGAACTGGAATTTTCAAAGAAACTTTTTAAAACCCACAGTTGAAAAGCAAACAAACCATTTTTGAAAACACAAATGAGCAAGTATCTAAGAGCCCATGGATAACCATGGATAGAAAGGGTGCTAACACCTTCCCTTTCTATAATCTACCTCCCGAACCGAGAGCAATCTCTATAAGGAATTTTTCTGTGCTTTTGTCCTTTCCATTTGGAGAAAATAAAAGACGGTGGCGACTCTTGCTTCCACGACATTTCGCGAACCAGCGTTAAACAGTCAGTTCCAGATCCACCGATCACAGAACTGGCGACTCTGCTGGGGACTTAACTTAAAGTGAGGTGTACCTTAGGGTTAGTTCATAACTGTGTTTTCAATTGCTTTCCTTGTTTGCTTTAAATTGTGGGACTGTCATGGGAGTTACATAGATCCTAACCCGGATCTGGGGATACCCTGTTTAGGTAGCATAAGCTGTGAGGGACCTGTCCGGCGTATACCGACATGGGTGAAGCAGTGGCTACGTTGGTGTGGCGCCTTGGTCTGTACCGATATCCCTCGTGTTGAAACGGGGAGAATATGGGTCTTCCAAGGAGTCATTAAGCACCAACCGACCTTAGAACCCTAAATTGACCCAACTTGGCCATTAGAATAGTAGCAGTATGCTACGCCCATTGAGGCTAAACTCTCGTGATGGTTCTGGCCGCAAGAAAAGATTGCGATGCTGGAGTTATGACCGATTGAGGGTAGTCAATGATATTGGGATCCCCTAAGAACCCGGTTACTCTGATAGGACAGGTATGAACCAACAAACTGAAAGAGGGTAGTACCTAGACCTCATGCTGGCCTAAACTCTAAGGGTTTCTCTTGTGTGACTTGTGTGCCTTCCAAACTTGACTATTTGCATGCTTGTTATCTGACACTTGAGTTTCTTGCAGGGTTTGTTGTAGTCCTTAATTAGGACTCATAACAAGGTTTACCGAGTTTCTTGTAGGGTTTGTTTTAGTCCTTAATTAGGGCTCATAACAAGGTTTACCGAGTTCCTTGCGGGGTTTGTTTTAGTCTTTAATTAGGGCTCATAACAAGGTTTACCGAGTTTCTTGCAGGGTTTGTTTTAGTCCTTAACTGGGACTCATGACAGGTTTTACTTGAGTTTTCTTGCAGGTTTTGGTTTGCAGTCCTTAGTTGGGACTCATAACAGGGTTACCTACATTACCCCATGCATAGCATAGCATCATACCATTGCATACATCTTAACCCATTTCAGGGATCTCAAGGGCTTGTGATGCAGGTCATGATGAATCAAACATCTAGCAAGGGGAAAAGAGGATTTATTTTCCTCTAGCCAAGGTTGTCAGGGGCTATGACCCACTTGATATGGTGAGATTTGACTCCTGAAGAAGGTTCCCCTAGCCAAGGTTGTTTGGAAAGAAAAATAAGGTCGATGACTTAAGTCAGGGGCTATGACCCACTTGATATGGTGAGCCTTTGACCCTTGGAAGAAAAGCTCTCAACAAATATGAAGTTCTTTCAATCAAGCTACCGGATCCAAATGCTAACAAATTTTCTTGTTTACCCCGCGAGGTCCTTGTAAACATTGCATGCATACATACACATCATTGCATAACAGGTATCCTCGTTGCAGGTCACTTACCATCTGCGCTGTTTATTTCAGCTATGGCTTCCCAACAAGATAACCAGGACCTTCTTGCTCAAGAGACTCGGTTCGGGGAAATCCTCTTGAATCTATCCAAGGGGCAGGAGGAGCTGAGGACACTTCTCATGGGGACTCTGGTCAGGAACAACACTGAGGACGAACGGATGAAACATCTGCAAGCTGAGATGGATGCAATGAAAGCCCAGATGCTGGGGCAGGTGACCACCATCCAAGACTTAGCTCAAAGACAAGATGAGCTCGGGGTTCTAGTCAACCAACTACTTCGGGATAACCAACCGGGGCAAATGTCTAAGGGTAAAGAGCCAGTCATCATTCAACCACCCTTGAAACAAGGAAATAAGGGGAGAGCTCCTCAAATGGCTCCAGTGGCACCAACTCTGCAGCAACTTCACCAGCTTCAGCCAGACAAGCCCAGGAGGCAATTCACCCAGCTTAACATGTCGTTGTTTCAAGCTCTACAACACCTGTTGAGGTTGAACCTGATCACATTAAGGGCTCATCCCCGGAACCCCAACACAGCATCTCCTGTCTATGATCCCAATAAAAGGTGTGCCTACCACTCTACCAGCCCAGGACATGATACAAATGAGTGTTGGGCTCTGAAAAACAAGATCCAGGACCTGATTGATGAAGGGGCATTGGAGTTCACACAAGATGGTCAGGCTGAATTTTTCTACCATCCCTCCAAGGCTCACCATTTGAAGTGACAAGCCCTGAGACTAGAAAACTTTTGTTCATTCGAATGTTCAAGTTGTAATTTTCTTTTGTTCAAACATTTACTCATGTTAAACATTGTCATTTCATTAATGCATCGCATATGTCTGTTTTGAAGCAATATATTCGTATTCACTATATGCAAATTGTTTTTCATATTTTTTCTGATGATCAACTCTCAATAATTCTAAGCCTCTTGAGGGAGGATGACGAAAACGATACCATAATCTACAGTATGCTTTTGAACAGACCCCGCTGATGAGGTACATGCATTGTTTCAATCCCTAAACACTGGAGTTATAAGGAAGATAATCCCTCGTCAACCCCTCTGAGCCAAAGAAGTAGGAGTTTTTTCTTTTCGAAATTTAAAACCCTTAATCATAACCTGGGGCAGGGTAGTTCTCTCAGTTGATCCAAGTGCATAACGAATGGCACCAAAGAGGTCCTTACAAAAAAGGAAGACAATGATGATTCCGAATAATCAATAAAGAAAGGCAGTCATCATCTCTCAAAATAAAAACCCATTAAGTCAAAACCTATGAAGGAGACTTACAAAACTGGGGCATCCCGCTGACTGTAATTCCAAAAAAGGAAACAGTTCAGACAAAAAAAGGAAGGGATAACAAACAATCAGACAAGAAAGAGGTCTTACAAACCCTCAACAAAAAAGGAATGACTGCCTATTCAAAATAAGTTATCAATATCCGAATCATCACCGAAAAATCAGAGCAAAGACTCAAACAAGGTCTAACGTATGATCAACTGAGTTTAGGTTTGGAGAACATCACAAAGAGCAGGTGGGTACAAATAATTTGAGCCTTTATCCTTTGTTTCTTAGACCGTGAACCAAGCCACGTTATAACCCTTAAAAGTCCTAGCTGAAGCATGGGTTAGTTCGAAAGCATACTGTTACGAAAGGTATCCTGACTCCTTAAGGCCTACGGTAAATGCGGAGTTGACATCACGTTTTACAAACATTCACTTGTTTTATGAAAAGAATGCATTTTCAAAATCTTCAAGACAGACATAAGCTTCACATTTTTGATATAACATTGTTTATATATGACTATTTGTTTGAACAGCAGGGAAGTTCGCACGAAGAATACCTAGTGAACAAAAGCACTTCCAATCAAGGGGCATGATATGATCATGGTCTATTATCTGGGGCAGTCCAATCAAGATTCGGAGAATCTCTCAAAGGCCAAATAGCCTGGGGCAGATCTCCGCCTGAGTCACTTGGGGCATTCGAACAACGAATCTTGCCTGATCAAATACCTTCTGGTGGCATGACAAAACACTTCTAACAGGGGCAACTCCCTACGTTCTGAAAGCATGGACATAGTCGAAAAAAAATACTACGCGTAACCAAAGACCCGCTAGGTTGACATACCTAGGTAAAAATAAGGGCTTCCCGACGAACCAAAAGGGTTCGGGCAAAATGAAGGAATGAAACGAAAAAAAATCTGTACACCCGGCAAGTCGAAAACCTGAAAAGGCGGCTTGGGCCAAAATGGGTATCCTAGTGGACTGAAAACCCGAAAGGGCGGTCCAGGCAAAAGTTAGGGATCAGAGCGTACGACTATGTCCTGTCATCTCGTCACTTGCCTACCAGAAGAAGATTGGTCAAATCGGCGGTCATCAAGCACCTCCACAGGTATCTTCCTCTCCCACATCAGAAACAGGGGCCATAAAGAGTTGTCTAGGCAATCTAATTGTTCTGTCCTCCAAGGTACCAAGGTAGGTTCAGCTAAAGAACATAACTAGATATCTTAATTCCCCAGAGAGTGAGCCAACAAATCAGTGCACTTTCCCCGAGCAAAGCTATTATGAAACTTAAGGAAGTTGGGTATCCTCCCGCAGATCTCAACATTCTCCAGCAGCATATATACATTCTTAACAAGCATCCCCGACCACCCTGGCCTAAAGATTGTTCCCCGGAGGTATATCAGACATTCAATGGAGTCATTTCCCCGGTACATTTCAAAACTTTCCCAAGAGAATCCAATCCAGCTTCCCCAAGAAAGTTGGAATCCATCTCCCCAAGCAGTAAGCTTATCCCCAGTAGATTCTGGAAGCTTATCCCTCGCAGAACACGAACGCGTCTCCCAGCTTTATTCAAAGAGTTATTTCCTTACCAGGATATAACTGGGTTATCCTCAGCCAGAAGCCACAGAAAGATCGTTCTCGACGAAGTCTCCTTATCCCCAGCGAAGTCTATTAACACTTCCAACACAACCAGGGTATCCCAAGCAAGTTATCATCAACAACTCAACAAAGTATCTCTTTCCCCACAGAGTATTGCTCCCCAGCAAGATTACTAGAGTACTTTTCTCCCCGCAGAGTAATCCATTCGCCAAGTTCATTCCCCAACGGAGTTATCTTCTCCTACCGGTATTCTTGCAACTACCATCCCCAGCGGAAGCAAAAATCTACTCTTCAACAGCAGCCCAGGAGTGACTTCCCGGCACTCGTCAAGGATTTATTTTCCTAAGACGAAAACATATGTTCATAAACATCACATCTTCATACATTATAGCATGCATATGCATCATACTACACGAATCTCATTAATTTTGAGGACATGTAGAAATCATGCAGTTCATGCATCATGATCTTACATGCAACTGATGCTTTACCTTTTCAGGAAAGGTCAATACAAAAATGATTACTATCAACTATCGCAACTCTTTCTAGATATAGTTCAGATGTGAACCAGATATGGCGACGTTCTGATACTGCTTCCAGATTTCCTTCTAGATATAGTTCAGATGTGAACCAGATATGGCGACGTTCTGATACTGCTTCCAGATTTCCTTCTAGATATAGTTCAGATATGAACCAGATATGGCGACGTTCTGATACTGCTTCCAGATTTCCTTCTAGATATAGTTCAGATGTGGACCAGATATGGCGACGCTCTGATACTACTTCCAGATTTCCTTCTAGATATAGTTCAGATGTAACCCAGATATGGCGACGTTCTGATACTTCTTCCAGATTTCCTTCCAGATATGGTTCAGATGTGACCCAGGCATGGCGACGTTCTGACACTTATTCCAGTTGAAGACATTTCAAGACCTAGACCGGTTCAGTTAATCGACCCTAAGATTTTCTGTTTCTTATCCAGTCCAAGGTCTTCTCTAGTCCAGCTAAATCGACCCCTAACAGATTTTCCTGATAAAGACTTAGTAGAAGATACCCAAGATTCTCTCAATGATTGCTGTTGAGGTTGTAGTCGCCTATGGTTCTCTCCCCGATACTGCGGAGGTAGTAATCATCCCCAGATTCGCTCAATGATACTGTTGAAGTCGAAGTCATCCAAGATTCTCTCAATGATTGCTGTTGAGGTTGTAGTCGCCTATGGTTCTCTCCCCGATACTGCGGAGGTAGTAATCATCCCCAGATTCGCTCAATGATACTGTTGAAGTCAAAGTCGTCCAAGATTCTCTCAATGATTGCTGTTGAGGTTGTAGTCGCCTATGGTTCTCTCCCCGATACTGCGGAGGTAGTAATCATCCCAAGATTCGCTCAACGATTGCTGTTGAGGTTGAAGTTATCCAAGATTCTCTCAATGATTGCTGTTGAGGTTGTAGTCGCCTATGGTTCTCTCCCCGATACTGCGGAGGTAGTAATCGTCCCCAGATTCTCTCAATGATTGCTGTTGAGGTTGTAGTCGCCTATGGTTCTCTCACTGTTCCTGTTGAGGTAGTAACCATCCCTGGTTCATTCATCACCGTTTGAAGCTCCAGATTCAGTTCCTGTAACCAGTCAGGACACATCTATACGAAGACTCTGAAGACCAGCTCCGGTAATGGGTCAGGTAATCATTCTTCTTTTGTAGGTACGCAAATTCTCGCTAAGGAATCTCTTACGCGATCAACATCCAGATGGCATCTATAAGCCCATCCACCTTCCATCATCTCTCAGCATGGCATCTATAAGCCCATCATCCTATCCACGAATCTCCAAATGGCATCTGTAAGCCCATTCCACCATCACATTGCTACTATGTGAGCGCAAATTTCTGGGCACTCTAGTGTTCAATCATCTTCCACCCTCGGATTACGAAAGGCACGTCAGCCAATCTGCATCCTCAGGTCTAAGAAGATTGAACAGAGGCAACTGTTGTACCCCAAAATTTGCCCTCCCATATTCTTCAAGATTTGCCAAGTCAATGCTTCAAAATTCCCCAAAGGTTGCACAGTTCAAGGGCCTCCTAAATAGTCAAAACTAGGGTTTTGGTTCTGACAAAGAAATTGAAGTTTCCAAGGGTCCAATCAAGCCCCGCATGCTTACAAACATGGTCAAGCATCCTCATACCAAGTTTCAAGACTTACAGCACAAAATTGCACAGTCAAAAACCCTAATTGCACTACAGTCAACTGTAGGGGCAAAATGGTCATTTGACAGTCAAAAGTTCAAATTTTTGGTCAACATCTCATTTTGAAGCCACAAACATCATTTGATCAATGCTTGATCATGATTCTCAAAGCTTGGCTCAAAAATCATCAAGATGCAAAAGTTTCCTTATTTGGACAGTTGAAAAAGTCAACTGTAACTTGACCAGGGCATAACTTTCACATGGATTATCAGAAAAATTCCCTCCAAAGCTCATTTTGAAGAGAAATACATTTCCTACAACTCCTCTTCATACTTCAAGTCCAAGAAATGCTCTCACAAAAAGTTATCAATTTCAACATTATAGGTCATTTTCAAAAGTCAACAAAAAGGGACTTTAAGTCCAAGGCCATAACTTGCGATTGGTAAATCAAAATGACATGGGACCAAAGGCATTGGTTAGAGGAATAAAAGACCTTTCCAAAATGTCAAAGAACATGAGCAAAGCTTAAAAATTGAGCAAGTTATGCCTTGTGGAAGTTGGGAAATATTTAGATATTTTGAAAAGTCAACATTGATTCAAATGACCTAAAAATGCTAATGGGCCTCTTTTTCTTCCACAATTCATTATACAAGGCATGTGCACGACCATTTGGCCCAAAGGGAAGTTTTTTATCATTTTTATTTTATTTATTTGAATTTTTAATTGCTAGAAATTCATTTAATTAATTAAAATATATGAAAAATACTAAACCTACCTTTTTGAATCTTTTTGTGCATAAAATATCTCCAAGATTTCGTGCAAATCAGGTTAGGAAAGAATAAAAGGTGATTGGATATGATTGAAGCCAAAATAGCATGAAAAAGATTTGGAAAATTATGGCATAAAAATCAAATATTGATTCCTTCAATTCATGGATTTTTTGATCAAATTCTCAACCCTAATCCTTCCATACATAAGTGCAAAGAAAACCCTCGTGCCCATAGACTCCAAGCTGCGCAGAAACTCAAGAACCAAAGTTGAATTTTTTGTCAAAAAAGTGGAAACTGAAAACTAGGTTTTAGCACGATTCAGAGCAAGAGACCAATTGCAAAAGCTTCCTCGTGCATTACTGAAGCTAACTGAATAACTTTCCACGTCCCTAACGCCCAGAACTGGTGAATAGGATTCAAACTTTTTCACATTTTTTTCATATTCGTGTTTTAATATTCAAGCACATTCATTGCATTTTTCTTATGGATTCTTACTAATTGATGGATTCTGAAGCTAACTATATAATTTAATTGAGTTTTTATGTACTATACGCGATTCTACCATTGACACAGGCTAGGGTTTTTCATGCTTTGAATTGGGCGTTTCTAAATGCTATAAAATTGGATCACCATGATACCATGACCTTACTCAACGTGTTTGGACGATCTGAATAGCACCCTCGCGCCTAATTTATATTCAAAGATGGCTTAATCGCTATTATCCAAAACTGCATATTTTGGGGGGGTTTAAAACCCCCGCTAACCATCTTCTATTTTCAGGGAATCAACAAGCGATGAAGAAGATGATTATGTGGCCAAGACTGATTGGTTCATTTAAAAATTCGCGCGGAAACAGGCACTAACTTTTGTTTTATTTTATAATGATTGTTGTTTATATGATATACAAAGAAGCCAATTGGAGCAGTTGGCAAGGCGTGTGTATGTTAATTCCTAGGACCTAGGTTCGAACCCCAGGTCCCCATTCTCTTTCAATATTTTTTCTATAAAATTAATCCTATGCAGATTCAACCCTGGATTCCACCATACACTCAACATCCAGGCCCTCCACGTGCTGGCTGAGATCAATCCAAGGGGCCCAACTTGCAGTGCATCATAGGTCTTAGTCAACCATGCATATGGGAACGTGGAAAAGTCAAATAAGGCCTTAAGAATCTTGGGCCAGCCATGCTAACAAGACCTCCAAATGGGGACAGACCCCCCATGGTTTGACTTTTCATCCTTTTCTTTATTTTGTTTATTTCAATTATTGTTTTTTTTTAATTACTTTCTTTAATTTAATATTTTCATGAAAAAATATAAAAACAATATAAAATCAGAAAAAGACAAAAATAAGTATTTTTATTTAATTAATATATTTTTTTGTAAATAAATATTACTCATTAATTTTAGCTATTAAATTAGGTTTAATTCAAGCATTTTCTTAATTAACTCAAAAATTTGTAGAAATTAGGTTTAATTATTTTAATTACTTTTATTCTTTTTTCACCATTATTAATAATTAGATATTATTTATTTTTGTAATTAAATTACCATGTAATTAATTAGGTTAATTTAGGTTTAACTTTAATATTTTTTCTTAATAAATAAAAATTAGAATTAGGGTTAATTTCTCAATTTAATTCAATTTCATTAAAACCATAAAATACAAAAATACCAAAAATAATTTCCTTTCATTTTAATTTTCATTAATTTAATCATTTAATTTAATTTCGTTAAAAGGGTCCAACGCCCTCGTTTCTAATTTTAATTCAATTCGCGTATTTATTTCTTTTTCTTTTAATTATTTATGTACCTCTCCCAAATCCGTGTAATATATTTCTCGCACTTTACTTTCTTTATTTTCTGTCAAATCGGGCCCTGGAAATTTTGGCGATGTGGACCCGCGCTTTTGTAATAGTTTAGGACTTTACCTTTCTCGCTCTTTTAACTGTTAAATAAATGCATGCAAGAATGAATGGCCTAAAATAAAAACAAACGCATAGATCACTTTGACATGAACAAGATAAATGCAAATGAACATGACACACAAATCACACACCACCCCTAGGGTACGCCTCACTGTTGCCTTGCCTCGAAAGGTGATCGTCGAGTAGAGGATGTCTTAGTAAGTCCTCATGATCCGGGAACCTGGCATGAGGGTAGCTTCTAAGGTGTCTTCCCATTGCTCTGGTGATCACCATGTCCCGAACCTTCGAATTGACCCAAACACCTCCAAAGGTGGTGCTATCTACCTCTCAATGGTGGGATGGCACTACTTTAAAGGACATTTACACAGACGAATTCCTTAGGGTAGGTAGACGACTCTAGATACTTGCTCTAATTTCAAAACAAATCAAAAATACTTTTCACACCGACACCTTTTCAAAAAGCTTTCGAAAGCAATTTTTCAAACACTCTTGAGGACTGATACAAGAGTCGAACTGGAATTTTCAAAGAAACTTTTTAAAACCCACAGTTGAAAAGCAAACAAACCATTTTTGAAAACACAAATGAGCAAGTATCTAAGAGCCCATGGATAACCATGGATAGAAAGGGTGCTAACACCTTCCCTTTCTATAATCTACCTCCCGAACCGAGAGCAATCTCTATAAGGAATTTTTCTGTGCTTTTGTCCTTTCCATTTGGAGAAAATAAAAGACGGTGGCGACTCTTGCTTCCGCGACATTTCGCGAACCAGCGTTAAACAGTCAGTTCCAGATCCACCAATCACAATTAGGATGCTTGGTATCCCACTCTCCTTTGACTTGACTGATAACCAAAGCCGAGTCCCCAAATACGACCAAGGATTTGATCCCCAAGTCTATAGCAGCCTTGTTGGTACAGCTGAAACAAAGTCGGGCAGTGAAAGGTGTATGGCAACCTTCGGGGGAAATGAGTACCGCACCGATACCATTTCCAAGTGCATTTGAAGCACCATCAAAGTACAGGGTCCATCGGGATCCATTTTCAGGTCCGTCATACGGTCCGTTACCCTCAATGTTGTCCAATGTATTGATGTCCTCGTCCGGGAAGTCGAATCTCATGGATTGATAATCTTCGATAGCTTGATGAGCTAGATGGTCAGCTAGTACACTCACTTTTATAGCTTTTTGGGTAGTATACTGGATGTCATACTCATTCAGGATCATTTGCCATCTAGCAATTCTTCCAGATAAAGCAGGCTTCTCAAAGATATATTTGATCGGGTCTATCTTGGAAATCAGCAAAGTGGTATGAGTCAACATATACTGCCTTAGCCGGCAAGCAGCCCATACCAAAGCGCAGCAAGTTTTCTCAAGCAGTGAGTAGTGAGTCTCACAATCGGTAAACTTTTTGCTAAGGTAATAAATGGCATGCTCTTTTCGACCAGACTCGTCATGTTGGCCCAGTACGCACCCCACTGAGTTGTCCAAAACAGTCAGATACATGATCAACGGCTTTCCTTCGACAGGTGGCATCAGAATAGGAGGTTCTAGCAGATACTCCTTGATCTTATCAAAAGCAACTTGACAATCATTGTTCCATTCAACCACCTGGTCTTTCTTCAATAGTTTGAAAATTGGCTCGCAGGTAGATGTCAGGTGAGAGATGAACCTGGCGATATAGTTCAAGCGTCCCAAGAATCCTCTAACATCCTTTTCGGTACGGGGGGCAGGCATTTCTTGTATGGCCTTTACTTTTTCTGGATCGACCTCAATGCCTTTGTTGCTGACAATAAATCCCAGAAGTTTACCAGACCTAACTCCAAAAGTGCACTTACTGGGATTCAGCCTGAGTTTGTACTCCTTCAACCTGGCAAACAGCTTATGCAAATGTTCAAGGTGTTCTTCTTCTGTTTGTGATCGAGCTATCATGTCGTCTACGTAAACTTCTATCTCATGATGTATCATATCATGAAACAAAGCTACCATGGCGCGTTGATAAGTTGCCCCTGCGTTCTTCAGTCCGAACGACATCACCTTGTAGCAGAAGGTACCCCATTGTGTAACAAAGTTTGTTTTCTCCATGTCCTCGGGGGCCATTTTAATCTGGTTGTAGCCCGAGAATCCGTCCATGAAAGAAAATACTTTGTGCTGAGCCGTGTTGTCAACCAAGATGTCGATATGCGGCAGCGGAAAATCATCTTTAGGGCTAGCCCTGTTCAAATCCTGATAGTCTACACACATTCTGACCTTGCCGTCTTTTTTAGGTACGGGCACGATGTTAGCAACCCATTGTGGATAGGATGTAATAGCCAGAAAGCCAGCGTTGAATTGCTTCATTACTTCAGCCTTAATTTTCTCAGACATGTCAAGCCTCATTCGGAGAACCTTTTGCTTGATCGGTGGACAATCTTCTCTTGTGGGGAGACGGTGAACCACGATGTCTGTGTCTAACCCTGGCATGTCTTCATAAGACCAGGCGAAGATTTCAATGTTTTCATTCAATAACTGTACTAAGCGCTCCTTGACACTTGGTTCCAGGTTGGCACCCACTTTTACTTCCTTCCTATCTTCCTCTGTCCCTAAGTTGATGGTTTCTAACAACTCTTCATGAGGCAAGATGGCCCCCTCTTCTTGTTGTAGAAGTCTGGCTAATTCCCCCGGCACTTCACAATCTTCGTCAACTTCGTACTCAGCTTGATTGACCAAATCTTCAGAGTTGTTGAAAGCTACGGCAGAATAGTCACCCATGGAATCCAGAGTGGATGGGTACCTGCATTTGTGAGTGTGGGTGTGTGTAAGGGATAACCATCCTTAAACAAACAAAAATGCAAAAGGAAAGAAAATGAACACAACAATTTATAAATGAGAAACGTCCAATGATTCATTAAACATGGCATATGATTATAAAGAGAATCAAGCCCTTACAAATGGACCTACATGCCCTGGGCAAGGCATGAGGTGAAAAATAGTGTGCGAATTGTTTTAGTAATTATTACAGACCAAACAGGAAATGTTCAAAAGATAAATTACTGATTTATGAAAGTAATGGGAACAAAGTCTTTCACCTCCCAGTTGTTCAGTCCTCCTTCAATGGTTGGGAAGATCCAATCTTCAAAATTGGCCTCTTCATCAGTATCTTCTAAAGCATTGATTCCATGATGAGAAATCTTGATGGGTGCTTTTTCAATTTTGGAGCGACACATAGCCTTTTGCCCCGCAACAGTAAACCCCAACCCAAACTTGTCTGTCTTATAGGGGAAGTCGGGCAACTGTCCCCATACTATGCTCTTTCCTTCCTTCATTGCAGCCCTTGCGTCTTTGAGAGATGCCATCCTAGCCACCCTCTTGGGAATGATAGGTACCTCAGCCACTGCCTTCGCTACTGCCACCTCGGGAGAAACTTCCTCGAAATGTTGAAAAGGTGTTTCAATGAACTCGCCATCCACTTCCACATATCGAAAGGAATTGAGATGACTGATCATGTACTCCTCCTCACCGTGTACAATTATGATTTTACCCTTAACAGGGTATTTCAGCATCTGATGTAAAGAGGAGGTGACTGCCCCAGCATAATGAATCCACAGTCTTCCTAGCAAGCAAGAGTATGACGGGCGGATGTCCATCACATAGAATGTAGAGTTGAACACTTCAGTGCCTACCTTGATGGGAATATCAACCTCCCCATGAACCATTCTTTTAGACCCGTCAAAGGCCCTGACAATAATATTACTTGGTTTCAGCTCCAAGCCTTCACAATCCAACCGGTCCAGAGCTTTCTTAGGCAACACATTTAGGGAAGAACCAGTATCGACCAAGACACGGGCGAGAGTGGTTCCTCGGCATTCAATCGACACATGTAATGTGTCATTGTGCTTTCTTCCCTTAGGAGTCAGGTTAGCATCAGAGAAACCCAGGCCGTTGTCGGCGGTAAGACTGGCTACACAATCCTGAAATTGGTCAGCTGAGGTCTCTTGAGGTACATGGGCCGTCTTCAAAAATCTTATCAAAGCTTTAGCGTGAGCCTCCGAACAAAGCAGCAGGGCCAACATAGAGATCTTTGAGGGGGTTTGCCCCAGTTGCTCCACAACATCATAATCGCTTTTCTTGATTATTTTCAAAATCTCTTCCATTTCTTTTTTAGAGGTTTCGGGGATGACCAATGACTGAGCCCTCGTCCTGACGGGCTCTTCTTGGATCCCTTTCCCCTTATCAGCAGCAGCAGAAGGGACAACCATAGGAGTTACAACTTCTTCAATAACTGGAGTTCTTGCAGATATGTTTACCGGTGTAGGGGTAACCTTAGAAGCAGCTGAGGGTCCAAAGATTGCCTTTGGAGGAGCTATCTCTAGAGAGAAAATTCTTCCACTGCAGGTGATTTTGCTCATTCCAGCAATGCTTCCAATGTCGGAAGTCTCTTCATCAGAACTCTCTTCATTTAATTCAATTTGTTTAACACCGTGGTAGTAGACTTCTCCACCATAGTTCCACGGTATTGATTTGTCGGATTTGTACGGGACGGGCCCGAGCATGGTTATCTTCAAAGGTACAGTCTTCAGAGCGGATGTAATCTTAACAGGTCTTTTGGAGACCTTGGAAAGATTTGTGGATATGGTTATTATTGAAACATCATTGATAGGAGTCGGTGTAACAAGAGTCTTTTCAAAAAGAATTTCTTGGTTATCCATTAGGCGTTGGATGCCTAACTTCAACAATGGACAGTCGGTTGGTAAGGATGAACAAAGACAACAATCTTCTTCACAACCTGGGAAAATCCTAACTTTCAGCAAATTCAACTTGATTGTCAGTAGTGGAGTTATCAACTCATCAATAGTAGCAACAAACAAATCTTCTTCAACAACATGGGCATGGTGACCATGCTTTGGCATTGGAGCAGAGATTACATTCGGCTTCTCAGGGGCGTCGAATTCAACTTCTTTAGCGTCTATCAAATCCTGAATTTTATTCTTAAGCGCCCAACAATTATTGGTGTCCTGCCCGGCGCTGTCCGAATGGTAAGCACATTTAGCGTTCGGATTGTAAGATGGAGAAGTGGTATTCACATTCTTTGGAATCTCTTTCAAATTGGCCAAATTCAGCTTCAACAAATGGGGAAGAACTTGTGCAGGCGTCATGTTGATGCGGGTGAACTGTCGTTGTGGCCGCTCTACCCGTTGCTGATTAGGTCTGGACTGATTGTTACGAGGCTGATCATTTGACGAACTTTGAATCATCACGGCCCCTACCGTCGGCCGGCGCTCAGTTCTTCCCAACCCCTTCTGAGAGTATATAGCAGCCGCTTCTTTCTTGGCTGGGAACGTTTTTTTAACAACTGCGGACGCAGAGGCATCCCTTTGAATCTTCCCACTCTTAATACCGGCTTCCACCCTTTCGCCAGTCAGAATCAGTTCAGTAAACCCTGCAGAAGAGCTCCCGATCAAATGGTTGAAGAAAGGGCCAGATAGGGTCCCCAAGAACATATCAACTAGTTCCCTATCTGAAAGCGGTGGCTGCACCCTTCCGGCCAAGTCGCGCCACTTCTGGGCGTACTCTTTGAACCCCTCATTTGAGGCCATCCCCATACTTTATAGTTGAGTACGGGTAGGCGCCAAGTCAGCGTTATATTGATACTGGCGATAGAAGGCAGCTGCCAAGTCCTCCCAGTTATGCACTTCTGACCTCTCAAGCTGGTAAAACCAATCTAGCTGTGTACCAGACAAGTTGTCCTGGAAGAAGTGTACCCAAAGATTTCTATCAGATGAATGAGGTTGAATTTTTTTGACATATGACCTCAAGTGCATCTTTGGGCAAGACAGACCGTCATATTTTGCAAAAGATGGCACCTTGAACTTGGGAGGGATAACAATCCCAGCGATCAATCCCAATTCTTCAAAATCTAGTCCGGGAACCCTTTGCAGCTCCATAGCTTCCAGTATATCCTCCAGATTTTTATATTTGTCGTCCGCTGGTGGATATTGCTGCTCTGAATAATCTTCATCCTCTTCAACCTCTTCCTCTTCAGCCTCAGACTCAGAGGGTAATGCAGCTCCTTTTCCTTTGCCGGTCCCCTCGTCGGATGTTGAGGGGAATTCCAGAACTCTCCTAGCTTCATTCTCAAATCTTCTTCCCAGTGTAGCTACCCCGACTCTTTTCTTTTTCTTTTTTCCTTTTTCCTACTCTTTATTCCCTAACAGTGCTTTAAGATCCTCCTGACCCTTTTCCAAGGTCATGAGGAGTTGTTGAAACTGCGAGTTTTGTGCTTGCAGATCTTTGACCGTCTGCTCAATATCCATCTTGCTGAAATAAACAGTAGAAAGATAAGGAAACCTGGTGTGAAGACCTGTTTATGCATATGATGAATGATATGTTTATTCATGTAATGCATTCAAGGATTTAGAAATTCAAAGTTGTTGCAGACAAAAAGAACACACGTCATATTAATAAGAAGAAATTTTGTCAGTACATAAATGCCCCATGGGCCAAATATTACAAAAACTTCTTAAGGTAAAAAGATGTTGCGCATCCCTTTTGGTGCGATGTAGGTGTTAAGGGTCTCCTCCTCGTGAAGTCGGCGGGTAAGCTCCAAAACCTTCTTCTCACTGGCATAGAAGCTGGCTTCAAAAGTATTCCGTTCTTCCTTGAGTTGGATCCAACTCTTCTGCATTTCCTCCCATGATGTTGGCATGTCAGGATGTAGGATGGTGTATGGAACCTCTCCTTTCTTAACAGGCTCTTTGATCAAGGGGAGAATGTGAGGGTAAGGCATCATAAGACTTTGGGCGCGGGTTCGTACCCACTTGAGGTAAGGCTCAAGGGGAATGGAGTTCGTGTGCCCCAGTGTCTTACTATCTACCTTGTTAGGCATCCTCCAAGCTCTGATGAATCTTTGTCGAAGTCCTTGTGCATCGTTGTCGAAGTCAAAAACTAGGTCAGGAATCAGCATGTCATGAGGGCCATCCCTCCGAGCATATCCAAATTATCTTAAAGCTAGACAGGGATTGTAGGTAATGCCTCCCCTAATGCCAAGTAATGGGACATTATGGAACTCCCCACAACGATCGATGATAATGACATTTTCTCTGGACCGAGAACACCAATGTACATCAGAATGTGTGAGGGTCATCAATCGTTGTGACCACCTTGAACCCTGCTCATTCTTCAAAACTGATTGTGGAAGGTGAGAAATAAACCACCTTGCTAGGAGAGGGGTACAGCACATGAGAACACCTCTTTTCCTCATTGTTCGTGTGTAAAATGAGTGTAGGATGCCCCCAAGCAATGTAGGTATGGGATTCTTGGACATGAAAATCTTGACAGCATTCACATCTATAAGTTGGTCAGGGTTTGGGAACAAGACCAACCCATAAATAAGGAGTGCCACAATCTCTTCAAAGGATTGAAGGTCCAAAGAATTCCAACACTCTTGTGCCTTCTCAAACAAGAACTTTGCCAAGAAGCCCTTGACACCACTTATGGTTTCCCAATTCCCCTTGATGTCAGATGGTTGCAAGTGTAGTGTTTGAGCAACATCTTCAGGTTTTGGTTCTTTTTCCGTACCGTTGTAGGGTAGTTGATTAAGAATAGGAATTCTCAGGAGTTGAGAAAATTCCTCCAAAGTAGGCACCAATTGGTAGTCGGGGAATGTGAAACAGTGGTTAAGAGGGTCAAAGAATTGGAACAACACTTTCACCATGTCTTCTTCGATGCTGGTGTTGACTAGGTTGAGAAGTCTACCATGTCTTTCACTGAAGAGAGAATTTTCTGGAATTCTGGATGTAAGCTCCTTGAGTTGAGGAGGGATTCTCACAAGGTTGACTTGAATCGTTTTCCTGCGAAGAGTTTCCATAACCTACAAAACAAGAAAAAAGATGAAGATCCAAATCCTTGAAATGGTTAGTGGATGCATATGATGCTTTATGATGTTCATGATGTATGCACAAACACATGTACAAGCAAGTCACACAAAAACCCTAGTTTCAGGCTTGCATGAGGTTTCATAGGTAAGTACCCTCTTGAGTGTAGTTGGCTTAAAAACCTGTCCTATAAATAGTAACCGGGTTCTAAGGAGCTCAATATCATTGGATTGTTTTCTATGTTCATTGTTTTGGTTTAGCCACTTAACTAGCGACCAAAATATTCCAAGAAAACAACCCTCAATGAGTGTAGTATCGAGTATCTACCAACTTCGGACTGCACCAAAGCCGGTCATCTCACTACCCCTAATAAAAGGCCAAGATGGTCAAGTAAGGTTCTAGGTCATTAGTGCTTAGTGACATCATTCAGCGGCCCCTTATTCTCTTTGATTGACTCAAAGGCTACCGGTACTCACAAATATGTCGCACTAATATAGCTATTGCTTCAACCGTGTCGGTATACCCCGCACAGTTTCCACAACGTATTGCTATCTATGAATGTTTCCCCAAATTCGGGTGGAGGATTTCA
The DNA here is from genome assembly GCA_948472305.1 of Vicia faba. Lineage (NCBI taxonomy): Eukaryota > Viridiplantae > Streptophyta > Magnoliopsida > Fabales > Fabaceae > Vicia > Vicia faba. The sequence goes on from OX451741.1 coordinate 313,617,654, forward strand.
AGCCCAAACAAGAGAACCAAAATGTAAAGCAAACAATAAGCATGCAAAAGGGTGATCTAGGCCCTAAGGTTACTCCACTTTTAAAGTCGTCCCCAGCAGAGTTGCCAGTTCTGTAATACGGTAGGAGAACTGACTTGAGGTTTTGCGTTTGTGTTTGCAAATGTTTCGGTTTAGCAAGAGTCGCCACCGACTTTTTATTTTATCCTAAGGAAAGGTCAAAAAGCACAGGAAAGACCTTTGAGATGTTTTCTTGGGTTCGGGGAGTAGATTATAGAAAGGGAAGGTATTAGCACCCTTTCTATCCATGGTTATCCATGGGCTCTTAGTTACTTGCTTAGATCACTTGCTTTGCATTTTCAATTGTTTGAAATGGTGCTTTGTGTGTGGTTTTGAAAGATGTTTTGAAAAGAGGCCATTGTTGTGGCAACCTTTGTAATGATTCTTGTTTGAATGTATACAAAGGTGTTTTTGTCTTTTGAAAAAGGTTTTCAATGTTTTTGAAAGTTATTTTGAAATTGTGTTGTGAAGTGTGCTTTTGAAAATTAGCAAGGATTTTTTTGCAAGTTTGATCAAGTAACTAAGAGTTGTCTACCCTATTTTACTCTAAGATCTTTCCTTATGTTTTTAACCCTTTTAACAGTGTTGTTTCACCATTGTATTTGGTGAACAACCTTGTGTTAGGATGTAAACGGGACAGGCGCGGGTCATCGTATAGACCATGAAGGCAATAGTGTCAAGTATCTTTGGCAATTTTCTTGAGGGACTTGATCATTTTTTTTAGGCAACCAAGATAGCGTCATCGAGGGACTATGATCTTTCGTTTGTTTTTGTTTTTCCAAAGTACTTGACATGCAACCATGGCCCATTTTTAAAGGCAACAAGTGGATGAAACCCTAGGGGTGTGAGTGTGCATTGTGTTTGTTTTTTCATGCATGTTTATCTTGAATTAGGTCAAGCTATTTGTTGATTGATTTTGCATACAAGCCCTAAGTCTAAGCATGGCATAATTTGGAAACTTTTAAATGTGCGAGAATTTAAAGTCCTAGATTATTACAACATGATTATAGGGATGGGGATACAAGTTTTGAATTGGGGATATTTGACAAGGAAATAAATGCTAAGTTATTACAACCATATCGAATATACAAGTTAATATTTAACATTTAAATAAATACAATTAAATAAATATCAAAATGAAATGTATTATGCAAAAAAAAAGATTGTTTATGTATGTGAAAAAGGGTTTTTTATGTTTGAAGTATAAACAAAATAAAAAAAGTCAATTTTTGATTATTTTTTGTTGTTTTAAGGCAAAACCCTAATTTTTTGAATAAATAGTATTATTTATTAATTATGTACAATATATATTAATTTATGCAAAAAATAAAAAGTATATTGTTAAAAAAAAGTATTTTTAGGGTCAAATATTAAATAAAAATAAAAGGTATTATTTCTATATTTTGTCCTAATTATGTAATAAAATATATATATATATATATATATATATATGTGTATATATTAAATATATTAAATATGCTAAGTATGTACAAAAATAAAATATTAATTATTTGCAAAAAAAAAATGTATATTCAAGAAAATGTTTTCAAAAATGTAAATAAAAATAATGACTGAAAAGTATATATTTTTATATTATTTTTTAGGGTTTTAGATGAAAAGGATTTATGTTATTTACATATATATGGCTAAAAAGTAAATAAATGTCAAATAAACATAAAAAATGTGAAAAAATTATTTTTGTTATTTTTTATGTTTGAACAAAAAATATAAAGTCAGAATAAAAAAGAAAAACACAAAAATGTCAAATATTTAATCAAATGGGCCAGGGGGGTGCAAATTGAAAAAAGGGGTGCAAAAAGCAAGGATGGCTCAGGCCCAACCCAAGCCATCATCTTTTACCTCCAGCTTCTGTTTGAACAAAAAACGTGCGCGCCTCTTGTACCAATGCTATCTCCTGATTCTTTGACCTTTTGACAAAACTTAAAACATGAAACTTATAGAGCTTGAAACCACGATTTCAACCATATAAAACACTTGACCTAACTCTAAGAAACCAAGGAGAATTTTATCACCCCCAATTTCTGACCTAGTTTTTTTCAAATGTTCATGGCTAAAATTCTCAAAACATGCTTAACATAAATAAAAATTGATCACATGTATGGCTTCAGGGCTATGAGTAGGACATGTTTCATTCACAAACCTAAGCCTAACCATTCCTAGATAGAGAGATAGAAGTCCATGGATTACCTGTTTCAGCTTGACTCGAGTAGAGCAATGTAGCAACCTTCAATGGAGTTTGAGCTTCTGTTGAGCTTGCCTGAAGTCCAAGGATGCTTCCCAAATACTTGGCTTGCTTTGAAACACCTTGTATCATGCTGTAGAAGTTCACCTGCAAAGCTTGAAAATGAAAATGGCAAACTGGATTAGAGGTGTTACAGCTGGAGTTTTAGGTTTGCAATAGTTAAGGTGGATGGTATGGAAGGTGTTTGAACAGGTTTTAGCAAAAATGCACGAGCAATTTGAGTTGTGGACTTCAATCTGCAGGGGGTGCCCTGTTTTTGCAGCAAAACAGTGATTTGGTGTATTAGGAGGAATGAGGGATGGAAGGGTCGTGCCTTAGGTCTGTTTTGATGTGTGGAAGATGTTCACAAAGTTTGCTTTGCCTTTTGTTTTCAGGAATCAAAGATTGTATGTGTTTTGCCAAGTTACCTCTACTTGAAGCAAGAAAATGTAAGTTTCAATACAGGCCTGTACAATGCCCTAAAGTATGCTGCAACTTTGGCTCTTGGTAACTGGAATTTGTGTACTCAATCTGGCCTCAAAGATCTGGCCCCATGTCTCAAGGATTTGGAATTTGACATAAAGTGTAACTTTACCAAAATGACATTATACCTTTTTCTAATTAAGGGTTAGTTTAGCATGTAATGCCCAAATGGATGAAATAACACCTTAACACAATGGTTAGGAATTAAATTATTGAGTGTGAATGGGTTTAGAGGCCTGCAAGATAGCATAAACCAAGCTTATTTGAAAATTCCATTTGCTATGAACATGCCTTGGCCATGAACAAAAGTGAGTTTTGGCCAACTTTGTGAATTCGATTCTCTCTAACCACAAGGGTGTTTGAGGAGTTCTTGGACAATTTGGAAAGCTTGGAACATGTATTACAATCCATATTTGTAATGCAAATTGAAACTCCAAGTGGAACCATGTGAAAAATGGCCAAGAAGATGGGCCAAAATCCTGCCTAGAATAGGGCAAATTTTCTCTAAGTTAAAAGTTTTAGGCACCCTTGTTCCAAAAATCATAACTTGAGATACAAGCTTCCTTTGAGAAAACTTTGTGAATAAAAGTTGTAGATTTTGTGATGGGCTACAACTTTCATGTTTCAAGTTTTGTTTGAATCCAATTTCATCTTGGTGAAAAAATGGGACAAAGTTAGGAAATAATAAGAAATTTTCATAACTTAGAAAATTTCCAAGTTATGAAATTTTTTCATTTTAAACCCTAATTTGCAATTTTGGGTTTCTTGATGAACAAGTTTCATAATTTGACATGTATTGATTAAAAATTAATCTTGGCACTTGATTTTGACCAAAAAGTCAAAGTTTGACTTTTCAGTGTAAAGTCAAATTTTGATCAGTTGACTGGAAAATTCATCTGTCAATCCTATGCATTTGAGATCTTTTGAACTTGTTGAATGGGTCAAGACAATTCCATTGAGTCCTTGAGTCCATATGTGAGCTTGGTTTGCCATTGGTTAGGTCAAACAGTCAAAAATTGCCTTTGTGCAGTCAAAACCCTAAAAATGACCATTTTGCCCTTTTGGTGATCTGATCAAATTTCTAGTGGAATTGTGATCCAAACTTGATCAAATGGTTCGTATGAGTTCATAATGTTGATGTGGTTCAAAATTCATGAGGTTTGACTGTCAATTGGCTACAGTTGACTTTTTCCCCAATACAGTTGATTTATAGGTCAACTGTCCAATTGATTGGGCAAAAATTTGAATCAAGGCTTGAAACTTGATATGGATAAACTTGTGAGTCCAACATGAAGTATGAAAGTCACTTTGGGCATTTTAGGTCAAAACATCCATGTGCAAACTCAAATCCTAATTTGGGTCAACAGTGCAAGGAGGGGTCTTGAGTAGAGCAAACCCTAACTTGATCTTGAGTTCCAAGAGTTTTGTGATGAGAAAATGTTGATGAAATAAGAGGGCTAATTTTGGGGTACAAAACTTGGTATGGGCAAACTTGTGAACCCGACATGAAGTATGAAAGTCACTTTGGGCATTGTAGGTCAAAAAATCCCTGTGCAAACTCAAACCCTAATTTTGGTCATTAGTGCAAGGAGATGTCTTGAGCAGAGCAAACCCTAGCTTGATCTTGAACTCCAAGAGTCTAGTGATGAGAAAATGTTGATGAAATGAGAGGGAAAATTTTGGGGTACAACACAACCCTAACCCTTTTGGCAAATTTAACCCTATTTTCACTTAACCATAAAACAAAACCTTTTTTTTACAAACCCTAATTAAATTAGGTTTTAGGTTTTTTAATCAAATTTTAAATTAGTCTTTTTTTACTAACTAAAATTAATTAATTTTTTAGGTTTTTTCAGTAACCCTTTAATTTGATTAGTCAACCTTTTTATAAATTTTAAAATCAATTAGAATTTTTAGGTTTAATTAATTAATTATCATCAAAATTTATTTTTATAAAAAACATCAAAAACACTTTTTTTTCCTTCGATTCTATTTTCATTTTACATTTTTAGACCAACTGTATAGGTTTCACAATTGTAATCTTTATTTGTCACTTTCTTTTTTCCTTATTATGTAACTGCTCCTAGATATAATAACTTAGGATTTCTTTTCCACACTGTCCATTATGTATCTGCCCCAAAGCGTTGTAATAGTTTAGGGTTTATGTTTCTGCTTTATTTCTTGCTATTATATTTTTTTATACTACTGCTTAGTAATTAGGGTTGTATGGAAAGATAAAAACCAAACGATTGAAAACCTTAAATCTAAGGATAAATAACTGAATACAAGCAACTCGCACACATGCCCCTCTAGGATAACCTCTCTTGTTGCCTTCAGATCAAAAACAGTCATGTCCCTCGAACGTGGGGACGCTTTAGCAAAGCCCCTCGAATAAAAGATCATAGTCCCTCTATGACCCTTTGACGTTGCCTTTCGGTAAATGATCTAGTCCCTTATGAAATTTCTAAAGCATCCTTATAAGTTGCCTTCGATGACTGTACAATGACCCTGCGCATGTCCCTTCACATCCAACGATAGGGCTTCCTACGAACTAATGGTACGGATAGCACTATCTAAAAGAGAAGGAAAAGTACAAGAACGACCTTGAGTGGGTAGAACTTTTAATCACTTTCTCATAAAAACCTTTCAAAAACAAAACATTTTACACAAACACTTTCAAAGGTATTTTCAAAACACTTTGTACGCATTCTTTAGGATTGATACAAGAATCGTTACAAAGTTCAAACTTCAAAATATGTTCAAACACACACACACACAAAAAAGAAAAATTTCAAAGTGAACTAAGCGATTAAGAGCCCGTATATAACTATGGATGAAAAGGGTGCTAACACCTTCCCTTTTCATAACCTACCCCTCGAACTCAAAATCCTCAAGGTATTTTCTGTTCTTTTCACCCTTTCCTTATTGGATAAAAGAAAAGTCAGTGGTGACTCTTGCTATCCACAACATTTGCGATGAAATGAAAAACAAGTCAGTTCTACCACCATATTACACTCATTGAGATTTGACTCACGGGATGTTTTGGTGGCAAATCAATTGTTGTACTAAAATAAAACCTTCAAGAAAGATCTGTGATATGAGACTCTTAGAACCCGATTACTTTTTAGGACTGGTTGAGCCAACTTAACTTCTATAGAAAGGGTACTTACCTACGAACCTCATGCAAGCCTTTAAACATAAGGCTCTTGTGTGCTTTATTTGTGTTTTCTATCTATTCAAACATGACATCATGACATCCTAACATCGCATTTTCACTAACCATTTCAAGGATCTCAGGGACCTGTGATGCAAGTTTATCATAAACTAGATTGTTAGAAAGGGGAAAGGGGATTTATTTTCCTCTAACCGAATGCCGTCAAAGACCGAAATACATTCCCTTGAATCAAAGGCTAGGATCCACTCGACATGGTGAGCTCAATTCTCATATAAGGACGTTCAAATATGCAAAGTTCTTCAGTTAAAGCTGCAACCAAACTCAACATCTAACATTTCACTTTTGTCTATCCCGCGAGATCTTTGAAAACATTGCACATGCATACCATACACATCATATTATAACAGGTATTTCCCAAGATAGGTTTTCTCATCTTCTTGCTGTTTATTTCAGTAAAAGATGGCTCTTGAACAAACCGTCAAAGAAATGCAAGCTTAAAATGCTCAATTCCAACAAATGTTCCTGGATTTAGCCAAGGGGCAGGACGAGATGAAGACCCTCATCACCAAAGAGAGGAAGAAGAAGACTAAGAAACTAGATATCATCCTTAATATGTTTAGAAGATTCAAAGGTCTGGTCAGGAGGGCTCTAGATTTTAAGGTCCCATCAAATGAAGATGATAACCAAGAGGAAGATGATAAGAGTGTGAAAGTTGTGGAGAATAACAACTAGGATTCTGATGAAGTAGACTATTCAGATGAATAATATCCTTCGGCTGATGACAAATACAAACAACTAGAAGATCGTCTTAATGCTATGGAGATCCAGAGAGTCCCGGGGTTTGATTTTAAAGACCTGGGTTTAATCTCGGGAGTTGTAATTCCTCACAAATTCAAGGTACCTACTTTTGCAAAGTATGATGGTGTTTCCTATCCAAAGCTTCATTTAAGGTCATATGTTCAGAAGATTCAACACCATACCGCTGACCAGAAGTTATGGGTGCACTTCTTTCAAGAAAGCTTGTCTGGAACACAGTTGGAGTGGTTCTATCAGCTGGAAGGGACCAATATCCATACTTGGGAAGACTTGGCTGCTGCTTTTTACAAACAATACTAGTACAATGCTGATCTAGCACCAACTAGCATGCAATTACAAAGTATGACTATGGAATCAAATTTAGGCTTCAAAGAGTATGCCCAAAAATGGAGGGATCTAGATGGGAGATTTCAAACTCCTTTTTCTGATAGGGAGTTGGTTGATATGTTTATGGGAACTTTGACGGGTCCTTTCTTCAATCATCTGATCAGAAGCTCTTCAGTCGGATTCTCCGAGCTGATAATAACAAGGGAGCATGTTGAAGGTGGAATCAAGAGTGGAAAAACTTAGGTGGTTGCGTCTTCGAGTACTGTAAAGAAGACATTCAATGGGAAAAAGAAACTAATGTAGTGTATGGACAGAAGGGTCGTGCTAGAAATGACTACAACCAATCTGTGGGAGTTGTGCTGATTTTTAATCCTACGCCAGTACAACAATATCAACAAGGCAATCAGTGTAGGTCAGACGCACCCATGAGACAATTTACTAAGATCATCATGCCATTGTCTCAGGCATTACAATACCCATTGAAGGGAGAGTTGAAAACGTTAAGAGATCCTCCTCAGAATCCCAACACTTCCTCCCCCAAGTACAATCCTAATGTAAGATGCACCTATCATTCCAATAGTCCCGAACACGACACAAATAACTTCTGGGCTTTGAAAAATAAAATTCAAGATATGATTGACAATAAAGAGATTGAATTTGATCCTCCCGAGACCCCCAATGTGATTACTGCTCCTATGCCTAAGCACGACAAAGGCATTAGTGCTATTGATGATATTTCATATGTTTATGTTGTCAGTGACTTGAATACTCCCCTCCTGATTATTAAGAATAATTTGTTGCAAGCTGGTTTATTTTCGGGTTGCATTGAAAGATGCTATTGTTGTGTAACCCAGCCCAATGGCTGCAAATTGCTGAAAGAAAGTATTCAACATTTGATGGATAACCACATAATTCTAGTTGATAAGATTCCTTCTATTGAGAATTCATTTCAAGACTTGGAGCTTGAAGAGGTATCTGTAATTTCTGGTACACCTATAAGGATCACTACCAAAGGCCCTGTGAAGATTAAGGTTGAGCCTAGAGTTTCTCCTATAATAATCACCGCACCCGTGCCAATCCCATACTCCTCTGACAAGGCTATGCCTTGGAATTATGGGGCCGACGTCTACTACTATGGTGCCAAGCAAGAACCATTGACTGTTGAAGGTGGAAATACTGAAGTTACTGATCCCAACGCGTTGACAATATTGCCGGGACCAGTAAGGTTACTAGGAGTGGAAGGGTTTTCTCTCCAGAAATATCTCCGAAGACTGTCGCCACACCAATTCGTGTTACCGCTACCGAGTCAATTACTGAGACTCTGGGCAAAGGAAAAATGAATGAGCCTGCCTAAACGGAGGCACCAAAAGAGGTTACTGCTGAAGATGCCTCCAAGCAAGAAATGGAGGAGGTACTGAAAATCATCTGAAAAAGTGACTACAAGATTGTTGAAAAGCTGGGGCGGACTCCCTCCAAGATCTCCATGTTATCACTGTTATTGTGTTCAAAAGCCCATGCTCATGCTTTAGTGAAGTTCTTAAAATCTGCACATGTACTGTAAGAAATATCTGCTGATCAATTTGAAAATTATGTTGCTAGACTGACCATGCTAATGGACTAGGCTTTTCTGATGTTGACTTGTCTCCCGAAGGAAGGAATCATAACAAGGCCCTGTATGTCTCTATTGAATGCAGGGGCACTAACTTAGCTCATGCGTTGGTTGATAGGGTTCCTCGTTAAACGTTTTACCGAATGGTGCTTTAGACAGGCTTGAAGGGGTTGTGTTAAAATCCAATGACATTGTGGTCAGATCCTTTGATGGTTCAAAGAGGATGATGCATGGAGAGGTGGATCTTCTGATCAAAGTAGGTTCGCAGGTCTTAAACTCTACCTTCTATGTGATATACATTCGTACGGGCTATTCCTATTTACTTGGAGGCCCTTGGATTCATGGGTCAGGCGCTGTTACCTCCACTCTATATCAAAAGCTGAAATATCCCGTGAAAGGAAAGGTTGTCACGGTTTATAGTGAGGAAGAGTACATGGTAAGTCACTTAAACCCATTCAAGTATGTTGAGATGGACGGCGAATTCATCGAGACTCCCTGCCAAACTTTTGAAGTTATTTCTCGGACAACTACCACTACTAAGGACGTTTCTACTATTCCTAAGGGTACTAGGGTTCCGCCCAGGATGGCTTCTCTGGAGGATGCAAGAGTTGTGGTAGAAGACGGTGGTTGTACTACTTGGGGTCAACTTCCCTACATTCCGTACAAATCTGAAAAATTTGGTTTGGGTTTCATTGCAGAGGCTCATAGGGATATTCTTCGTGCTCGTGCTGGAAGACCACCATTCTACGTCAGCAACAATGGAGTCAACATGGTAGAAGATACTGATATTGACTACGACCTAGGTAACTGGATTTTTCCCACCACCGGCAACGGGCTCAGCAATTGGAAGACTAAAAATGTTATACTGATCTCCTTTAGTCAAGAGTAAATTCTATTTTTGTTTCTTTTTGATTTTGGCTATGTAATTCTTAAAACAATAACTTTAAGCTTGTGCCTTACCCGAGGCACAACGGTCCATTTGTTAGGGTTGTCATTTCATTCGCATATTTTCATTCAATAAAATATTGGACGTTTGCATTCAAATTTTGCGCTTTATGTATTTCTTTTACTTTATTACTTTCAAAATAGCTATGTGTTCTTACACACACCCACATAACAAATTTCAGATCCACATCCACTCTGGATCCCGTCGATAACAATTTTGCTATTGCCAATTATGACTTCAAAAATCCGATCTACCAAGCCGAGGACAAAGGTGAGTGTAATACGGTGGGAGAACTGACTGTTTTTTGCGTTTTATCGCAAATACTGCGGATAGCAAGAGTCTCCACCGACTTTTATTTTATCTAAGAAGGAAAGGGTGAAAAGAATAGGAAAGACCTTGAATATTTTGAGTTCCGGGGGTAGGTTATGAAAAGGGAAGGTGTTAGCATCCTTTTCATCCGTAGTTATCTACAGGCTCTTAATCGCTTAGCTCACTTTTTTAAAAATTGCTCTGTGTTGTATGTTTGAAAATATTTTGAAAGAAAACTTGCCAATGTAAGGCGAAACTTTGTAATGATTCTTGTATCTTTCCTCGAGAATGCGTACAAAGTGTTTGTTTAAAAATATTTTGTGTGAAATGTTTTTTGTTTGTTTTTAAGAGCTTTGTGAGCAAGCGGTTACGAGTATTTACCCACTCAAGGTCATTCTTGTACTTTTCCTCCTCCTTCAGATAGTGTTATCCATACCATTAGTTAGTAGGAAGCCCTATCAGTTGGATGTGAAGGGACATGTGAGGGTCATCGTACGGTCATCGAAGGCAACTCATAAGGACGCTCTAACAATTTCGTAAGGGGTTGTCATTGTTTTATTCGTAGGCAACTCGAGGGACTAGATCATTTCTGAAAGGCAACATCAAAAGGGTCATCGACGGACTGTAATCTTTTTGTATGATGACTTGATTGAGGGTCTTTACTAAGGCATCCCTACGTTCGAGGGACATGACCGTTTATTTTCCGAAGCAACAAGGGAGGTTACCCTAAAGGTGTAGGTGTGAAGAGTGTATTATATTCAGTTATTTATTTTTGAGTTAGGGTTTTATATCGTTTAGTTATTAGTTTTCCCATATAAACCCTAATTACTAAGCAATAATAGCAATTATAGAAAAGCAGTAAATGTGCGGAAAGTAAAGGCAGAAAGTAAACCCTAACCTATTACATCACTTCGGGGCAGTTACATAATAGAAAGCGGAAAGTAAAATCCTAAGCTATTACAACCCGTAAACAATTACATAATAATTAAAAAAGTGGCAAAAATAAACAATGTCATTTACAATTGCAAAAATAAAATAAGAATAAGAAAGATGAAAAAAGGAAATGTTTTTGGAGGGTTTTTTATGAAAAAAAAAGGTTTTTGATGATTAACCTAAAAAAGTCTAATTAATTTTAATTAAAAAGATTGATTAATTAAATTAATAAAAAAAGTTAGTGATAAATTAATTTTTTATGTGAGAAATAATAAAAAAATAAAATAAAAGTGTAAAAATAATTAAATTATTTTTTAGGGTTTTTTATCATCAAAGAAAATAATTTAAAGTATTAAATATAAAAATGAAAAAAATAAAATACGAAAGAGTTAGCAGGGGGTGAGATAGCAAATCAGTGGTAGTGCTAGCAAAACCAAAAAGCCCAGGAAGCCAAAAAGCCCAATACAGCTTCGTCCCTGTCCTGCCTTCTCCTTCCTCACGCTATGGTCGGTTCAACCTGTAACTTCCTCATGCTTTCATAAAAATGAAAACTTATAACATGAAAAATGTAGCATTTGAACTCACGATTCCAACCATATAAATTATGTAATCTAACTATCAAAGATCAAAGAGAATTTTGAAATCCCTAAATCCTAACCTAAAATTTTCAGAGATTTCAACCACCAAATTCTCTTAGCACAAGTAATATAAATGCAAGATAATGATATGTACAGCTTCGTTATGATGAGAACTACATTTTTTATTCACAGATCGTGGCCTGAGGTTGCCTGTACAAGGAGATAAAGTTTGAAAAATTACCTCCTTCAGCTGGAATCGTGTATGGAAATGCAGGGACTTTGATGGAGGCCTGATGATTGCTTGAGCTTCCTTGAGCTTCCCTGAATCTATTCCAACCCCTACCTTGCTCTGAAAGTGGCTAGAACTCCCTGACCAAGTCCAACTGCAAGCTTAAAAGTTAACAATGTCAAATGGTGAAACAGAGGTTACAGAACATGGATGATGGTTTGGATTGACTAGGTATCAAGTATGTAAGATGTTTGGATGATCTAAACACAAAACACACGAGCCAAATGGATGCTGGATATGTTTGTGCAGAAACTGTATGTTTTGGACAGTTTTTGGTGCTTTTCTTGATCTAAGTGTTTCAGGCCTTTGCTTGGTGTCTTTTTTATGTTGTATATCCTTTGCATATTAGTATAGAAATGGTTTTAAGTCAGCTCTCTATCAGATGTACAAGCCCTAGCCTTTTTGCAACTTTTCTTGTACTTGAAGCAAAGTGACAAGACAAAACTCTCATGCTTGTACCGGCTTTCTTAGGGTTGGTATTTCTTCCCTACAAGTTGCCTTTGGTCTATGGTACTTGCTTGTATCAAGGGGACAAGTCCAATGCTCAAGATCACAAAGTTTGCAAAAGTTTCCCTTTATGAAAATGGCAATGGAACCTTTTTTCCATAAGTGGAATTACAAGTTGGATAACGGTTCAAAAGCATGGATATAGGATTTGTCAACTCAGTAAGCATTTAATTAAGGAGTGTGTAGCAAGTTTAGGACCTGTACAACATGAGATAGCCAACATAGGTTTGATTTGCGACTTGGTTCTTCATGAAAATGGCTTGAACAAAAAGTGAGAAAATGCCAACTTCCTCTCTTCGATTCTACCTACTCAAAAATGATTTTGGAGAGTTATTTGACATTTTGGAAAGCTTGCAATGTGCTCTATAATCAATATTTAAAATTAATTTTGAGATACTTCTTGGAACTAGGTGAAAAATTGCCATGAAGTTGGGTCCAAAACCTGCCTAAATTAGGGCAAAATTTCACTAAGTTAAGAAGTTCATGACCATGTATTCACAAATTTATAACTTGAGATCCAAGCATCTTTAGGGAAAGGTTTATGAAGCAAAGTTGTAGTTTTCATGGAGTTCTACAACTTTCATGTTGGGGACTTTCCTTGAATCAATAGGCATCATGGTGTAAAAGTGGTGTAAAGTTGAGAAAAAATAAGAAAATTTTTATACTTAGAAAAATTCTAAGTTATGAAAATTTTCAAATTCAAAACCCTAATTTTCAAATTTGGTTTTCTTGATAAACAAGTTTCACATTTTGACATGTCTTGATGAATTATGACCCTTGGCACTTGATTTTGACCAAAAAGTCAAAGTTTGACTTTTTAGTATACAATTGACTTTTGATCAGTTGACTGCAAATTTCATCTGTCAATCCAATGAACTTGGGATGTTTTGAGACATGTAATTAAGTCAAGATTATTACATTTAATCCTTGAAATCATTCTTGAACTCAATTGGTCATTGTCTAGGTTAAAAATCAGAAATTGCCCTTCCTCAATCAAAACCCTAATTTTGACCATTTTGCCCTTTTGATGATTTGATCAAATTTCTTGAGGAGTTTTAATCCAAACTTGATCAAATGGTACATATGAGTCTAAAATGTTGATGTGGATCAAAAATTATGAAGTTTGACTGTAAATTGGCCATGGTTGACTTTTTCCCCAATACAACTGATTTTTAGGTCAACTGTCCAATTGACTGATCAAAAATGTGGTTCAAGGCTTGAAACTTATCATGAGCAATCTTAGGGGTCCAAAATGATGTATGAAAGTCATATGAAGTATTGATAGTCCAAGAATCCTTATGAAAACTCCAACCCTAATTTTAGGTTATCAGTGCAAGATGAGATGTCTTGAGCTGATCAAACCCTAATCTTGTCTTGAGTCAAAGAAGTCTTGTGAGAAAAGTCTTGATAAATGAGAGGGAAGATTTTGGGGTACAACAGCTGCCCCTGTTCAATCTTCTTGAACCTGAAGAGTTAGATTGGCGAGCTTTTTCATTCGTGACTCGAAGGTAAAAGATGATTGGACACTAGAGTGCCCGTAAATTTGCACTCGACAAAGTGTAGTTGAGGAAATGGGCTTAAAGATGCCATTTGGAGAGATGATAGAATATTGTTGAGGAGATGGGCTTGTAGATGCCATCCAAGGATGTTTATTGAATTGCAACTTGAAAGCTGAAAGAATGAGTATCAGAATGATGTCTGTGTCTGGAACGTATCTGAGTTGTATCTGTATTTGAAATCTGAATAAGTATCAGAATGGCATTTGTGCCTGGAGCGTATCTGGACTGGAAATCTGGATGAGTAACAGAATGGAATCCGTGTCTGGAGCATATATGTACTTGAAAATTTGAATGAGTAACATAAATGGCAACCGTGTCTGGAGCGTATTTGTACTGTATTCGAATGTTGAAATTTGAATGAGTATCAGGATGGTATCCGTATCTGGAGCGTATCTGAACTGTATCTGATAGCTGAACTCTGAATAAGTAACAGGATGGCTTCCGTGTCTGGAGCGTTTCTGAACTGTATCTGAAAGATGAATCTGAATGAGTAACAGAATGGCAACCGTGTCTGGAGCGTATCTGAACTGTATCTAGATTGCATATTGTTAATGGTAACTTGTTAGTCTTATCCTGAAAAGGGTAAAATGTTAGCTGAAACACAAAGTTATGTTGCATGAAATGTATGATGTAATATATGTGTTTTATCAATGTTTATGATATGTGGATGTAATGTATGCGCATGTAAGCTGATTTGCTGAGGAAAATAAATCCTTGACTGCTGCTGAGGATATGTGGATTCTTCATGTCTTAAAGTTGGAGTAATTGACAAAAATTCTATTGTGAGCAATGCCATGTATTGCTTGAGGAATCTGCTTGAGGAATCCAGAGAATTTTGATGACTTCTACTGGGAATTAATAATGGTAGTCTTCGTTCCGTTGGGGAGCAATGAAACTCAGTGGGAAAAAGCTTATTCCTGCTTGGGCAAAAGTTCAGGAGTTTCGGTCATCTGTGACTCTACCGGGGAGTTATCCTAGGTTAGGGAGAAACAAAAGTTAACTGTTGTCCGGTTGATTTTCAGGCTTCAAGATAAATTGCTGGGGAATTTGGAGAAACTGGATGGTTTTCACCGAGGATTAATAGTTTGAAGTTTCAGCTCCGCTGGGGATCTTAATGACGTACCGTAGGGATTACTCATGGAATAGCCTAAAGACGTTTTCCTATTCTTTCAACCTGTCAGTAATTGTTCTTTCTTCATTTTGTTTATTTGTAAACAGTAATTATATTCAAATGCATATGTTCATTAATGAATCATTGGATATTTTTGCAAATAAAACACAAGTGTAAAAAGAAAAGGATAAATAGTTTTCTGTACTTTAAAGAGATATCTTTGTATTCACTTTGAATAAGTATTTTGTACAAAGGAGACAGACATCCTAGTAAGAGGATGGTGTCATGAAAATAAGAAAATTTTATACAAAGAAAGATACCTGTGTGTGATAATCCCATGGGGTTCCCATTCTGCTATAGCCTCCGTATCTCCGAATATCTTGTCTATTTGATGCTTCGTCCGAAGATGATTGAATCTATCAGAACTACGAGTTTGTCAGTGAAGAGGTTGAAGTTGTCCTCAAAGTGATCCAACGAGACATAGTCATACGATTTAATTCCCTAATTTTTTCCTGGACCACCCTTTCGGGTTTTCAGTCCACCGGGAAACCCTTTTTTCCCAAGTCGCCCTTTCGGGTTTTCAACTTGCCGGGTGTACAGATTTTTTTTGTTTTATCCCTAATTTTTGCCCGAACCTTTTAGTTCACCGGGATGCCCTTGTTTTGCCTAGGTGTGTCAACCTAGCGGGTCTCTTATGCGTAGTATCTTTTGACTATGTCTGCATTTGCAGGATGTGGCGGGTCGTCGCCGTCCATGGTGGTTAAGATCGTTGCCCCACCGGAAAAGATATTCTTGATTACAAATGGTCCTTCATAGGTAGGAGTCCATTTGCCCCGTGGATCACTTTGGGGCAAGATGATGCACTTGATCACTAGATCTCCAACTTGATATACTTGGCGTCTGACTTTCTTGTTGAAAGCCTTAATCATCCGTTTTTTATACATCTGACCATGGCAAACAGCAGTAAGTCTCTTTTCATCAATTAAGTTTAGTTGATCAAGTCGGGTTTGGATCCAATCATCCTCACTCAAACCTGCATCTTTCATAATTCTCAAAGAGGGGATCTGAACCTCAATAGGCAAGACAACCTCCATTCCATAAACCAAATAATAGGGTGTTTCCCCAGTTGATGTGCGAGCCGTGGTACGGTACCCATGGAGAGTAAACGATAGCATTTCATGCCAGTCCTTGTAGGTGACCGTCATTTTCTGTATGATCTTTTTAATGTTTTTATTAGCAGCTTTGACTGCACCATTCATCTTTGGCCGATAGGGGGATGAATTGTGATGTTGAATCTTGAACTGCTCGTACAAGGCAGTGATCATAGTATTGTTAAGGTTTGTACCGTTATCAGTGATGATCCTTTCTGGGATACCGTACCGGCAAATAAGATTCTGCTTGATGAAGCGGGCAACAACATTCTTAGTAACGGAGGCGAATGAAGTTGCTTCGACCCACTTTGTTAAATAGTCAATGGCCACTAGAATGAAGCGGTGTCCATTGGAGGCTGTAGGATTGATCTCCCCAATCATATTGATTCCCCACATAGCGAAGGGCCAAGGAGATGTTAAGACATTTAGAGGAACCGGAGGCACGTGCACCTTGTCTGCATAGATTTGACACTTATGACAGGTCCGGGAGTGTTGATAGCAGTCTGCTTCCATGGTAGACCAATAGTAGCCTGCCCGTAGAATTTTCTTCGCCATCGTATGCCCACTAGGGTGAGTGCCAAAGGTACCTTCATGTAATTTGGCCATGATCTTTTCAGCTTCAATCTTATCCATACAATGGAGTAGAATAGAATCATGATTACGTTTGTACATGATGCCATTACTTAGGAAGAACTTAGCGGAGAATCTCCTTAAGAACTTTTTATCATTGATTGAAGCTCCTTCTGGATATTCTTGAGCCTCGAGATACCTTTTGACTTCATGGAACCAAGGCTGATCCACTACTTCTTCAGTATTAATCTCGTGACAGTGTGCTGGTTCATTCATTCGTTCGATAGTGATATGGGGAGCCTCGTTATCCCAATTAAGTTTGAACATAGATGACATTGTGGCTAGAGCATCTGCTAGCTGATTTTCTTCTCGCGGGAAATGCTCGAAGGTAATCTGCTCAAAATGTGGTAGCAATGTCAAAACATGTTCTTTGTAAGGGATAAGGTTTGGGTGCTTAGTGTCCCATTCTCCTTTGATCTGACTGATGACCAAAGCTGAATCTCCAAATACAAATAAAGATTTTATTCCCAAGTCTATGGTAGCCTTGAGACCAAAGATACATGCTTCATATTCTGCCATGTTGTTTGTTCAGTTGAAGCAAAGTCTGGCAGTAAAAGGAGTATGGCACCCTTCCGGAGATATGAGTACAACACCGATACTGTTACCAAGTGCATTGGATGCCCCATCAAAGAACAGGGTCCATCGGGATCCTTGTCCAGGTCCATCATGTGGTCTGATTTCTTCACAATTGTCTAATGTCATGATGTCTTTGTTTGGGAATTCAAACTTCATGGACTGATAATCTTCTACAACTTGATGAGCAAGATGATCAGCTAGCACGCAGCCCTTTATAGATTTTTGGGTAGTGTACTGTATGTCATATTCTGTTAGGATCATCTGCCATCTAGCTATCCTCCCAGATAGAGCAGGCTTCTCAAAGATGTACTTTATCAGATCCATCTTATATATCAGCAAAGTGGTATGAGTCAACATATACTGTCTTAGCCGGCGAGCATCCCATACCAGAGCGCAACAAGTTTTCTCGAGCAGTGAATATCTGGTTTCACAGTCGGTAAACTTTTTTCTCAGGTAGTAAATAGCGTGCTCTTTTCGGCCAGACTCGTCATGCTGCCCCAATACACACCCCGTTGAGTTCTCTAAAACGGTCAGATACATGATCAGTGGTCTTCCCTCGACTGGTGGCATCAAGACAGAAGGCTCTTGTAAATACTCTTTAATTTTGTCAAAAGCAATCTGACATTCATCATTCCATCTGACTACTTGATCTTTCTTCAACAGTTTGAAGATTGGTTCACAAGTAGATGTTAGGTGAGAAATAAATCTAGCAATCTAGTTCAGGCGTCCCAAGAATCCTCTGACTTCCTTCTCAGTACGAGGAGCAGGCATTTCCTGTATTGCTTTAACCTTGGCAGGATCAACCTCGATGCCTTTGTTGCTGACAATGAAACCTAAGAGTTTACCGGACCGGACTCCGAATGTGCACTTGTTTAGATTCAACCTTAGTTTGTACTCCTTCAATCTTACAAATAGATTTTGCAAGTGATCAAGGTGCTCCTCTTCAGTTTGTGATCGGGCTATCATGTCATCTACGTAGACCTCTATCTCATGATGTATCATAACATGAAACAAAGCTACCATGGCGCGTTGATAGGTTGCTCCAGCATTCTTAAGCCCGAATGACATCACTTTGTAGCAGAACGTGCCCCACTGTGTGACAAACGTAGTTTTCTCCATGTCCTCAGGTGCCATTTTGATTTGGTTATAGCATGAGAATCCGTCCATGAAAGAAAATACTTTTTGTTGGGCCGTGTTATCAACTAGGATATCGATGTGGGGGGGGGGGGGGGTGGAAAATCATCTTTAGGGATGGCCTTGTTTAAATCTCTATAATCCACACACATCCATACTTTACCGTCCTTTTTTGGCATGGGAACAATGTTGGCCACCCATTGAGGATAGGAAGTAACAGCCAGAAATCCAGCATTGAACTGTTTCATGACTTCCACTTTGATCTTCTCTGACATGTCAGGTCTCATGCGGCGGACTTTTTGCTTCACTGGTGGACAATCTTATCTTATGGGTAGACGATGTACCACGATGTCTATATCGAGTCCCGACATGTCTTCGTATGACCAGGAAAAGATCTCAACATAATCATGCAATAGCTGAATTAGGCGCTCCTTGACACTCGGCTCTAAATTGGCACCCACTTTGATTTCCTTTTTATCTTCCTCGGTACCCAAGTTTATTGTATCCAACAGCTCCTCATGAGGCTGAATAGCTCTTTCCTCTTGTTGTAGTAGTCTGGCCAATTCCCCTGGCACCTCATAATCTTCCTCACCTTCGTATTCAGCTTGGTAGATCAGATCTTCAGAGTCACTGAAGGCTATAGCATCATCGTTACCCATGGGATCCGGAATGGAGGGGTACCTGCATTTGTGAGTGTGGGTGTGTGTAAGGGTATAGCCATATTTAAACAATAAAATGTAAAAGAAAGACAATGAGCACAAAATATTTGTATGTGAAAAAGCGTCCATGATTCATTGAATGTCATATGAAGATGAAATAATAACCCTTACAAATGGACCATTGTGCCTCGGGTAAGACACAAGGTTTTTAAAGTGTGAATTGTTCGTGAATATTACAAGTCCAACAGAAATATAAAAGATAAATTACTGAGAGATGAAAGTTATTGGGACAAAGTCTCTGGCTTCTCAATTGCGAAGTCCTCCGTTGACAGTAGGAAATATCCAATCTTCCAAGCGGCCATCTTCTTCATTGTCTTCTACTGCATTGACCCCTTGGTTTCTAATCTTCAAAGGTGGCCCTCCATCACGGGCACGGTGCACAGCCCTCTGAGCAGTTGAATTAAACCCCAAGCCAAACTTGTCTGATTTATACGGAATGTCCGGAAGCTGCCCCCAGATGGTGCATCCACCCTCCTCTATTATTGCCTTTGGGTCCTTTAGAGATGACATCCAAAGTGGAGGTCTTGTGATCTTGGGAATCGATGATACTGCCTTGGTTGCTACTACTTCTTGAGAGACCTCTTCGAAATGTTGAAAAGGAGTTTCAATGAACTCGCCATCCAAATCCACATATCGGAAAGAATTCAGATGACTAATCATGTACTCTTCCTCCCCGTGGACAATTATGATCTTTCCTTGGACTGGGTATTTCAGCATCTGGTGCAACGTAGAGGTAACAACACCAGCATTATGGATCCAAGGCCATCCTAACAGATAGGAATAAGAGGGACGGATGTCCATCACATAGAAGGTTGAATTGAAAGTCTGAGTTCCCACCTTTATCGGGATGTCCACCTCCCCATGGACCATCCTCTTCGAGCCATCAAATACTTGCACAATTATGTTACTGGGTTTCAACGTCAGCCCTTCGCAATCCAATATGTCAAGAGCTTTCTTTGGTAAGACGTTCAAAGATGATCCCGTGTCCACCAAGACATGGGCCAGAGTCATTCCTACACACTCTATAGAGACATGAAATGCCTCGTTGTGCATTCTCCCTTTGGGCGTCAAATCAGCATCAGAGAAGCCCATGCCGTTATAAACTGTCAAGCTGGCTACACATTCTTGGAATTGGTCAGCAGACGTCTCTTGTGGCACATGAGCTGTCTTCAGAAATTTTACCAGAGCTTTCGCATGTGCCTCAGAGCACAACAACAATGCTAACATGGAGATCTTAGAGGGGGTTTTCCCCAACTGTTCAACCACATCATAGCCACTCTTTTTTATTATCCTTAAGATCTCTTCCATTTCCTTCTTGGATGTTTCGGGGATAGCTAGTGATTGAGCCTTCATCTGGACAGACTCTCCTTGAATGCTTTTTCCTTTATTCTCAGCAGTAGAAGTATTGGTAGGGACAGGAATTGTATCGTCTTTGCCGGTAGGTACGCTTGCAGGTATAATTACTGGTGCAGAGGTAATCTTCGGAACGGCCACGGGTCCAAAGAATTCCTTTGGAGGGGAAATCTCTGGAGAGAAGATTCTACCACTACGGGTAATCTTGCTAGTTCCAGCAATGTTGCTAACATCAGAGTTTTCTTCTTCGGAGCTCTCTTCTTCGGCAGTCAGTTCATCTTGTTTTATTCCATGGTAGTAGATTTCTCCACCATAATTCCATGGTACTGTTTTATCTGACTCATACGGGACCGACCCGGGCATTGTGATCTTAAGTGGAGTAGTTTTTGGAGCAGGTGTAATCATAACGGGTCTTTTAGGGGCCCTGGAAGGATTGGCGAAGATGGTTATGATTGAAACTTCTTTAACAGGAATAGGTAACACGGGAGCATTCTCAAATAGAATTTATTGGTTATCAATCAGGCGTTGGATACCTGTTTTTAACAGAGGGCAATCAAATGATGAGGATAGGCAAACAGGGAAGTCTTTATCACAACTTGGGAACATATCAGCTTCCAACAAATTCAACTTAATGATCGGGAGTGGAGTCAACAGTTCATCTACTGTGGCAACAAATAAATCTTCCTCGACAACATTGGCATTGTGACCATGCCTAAGCATCGGAGCGGAAATGACATTCGGTTTCTCAGGTGAATCAAACTCAACTTCCTTCGCATCTATTAGGTCTTGAATTTTGTTCTTCAGAGCCCAATAGTTGTTAGTGTCGTGCCCTGGACTTTCAGAATGGTATGCGCATCTGGAATTTGGATGATAATGAGGGGATGCAGTATTGGGATTCTTCGGGGGCCTCTTTTAAAGTTTCCAGATTCAATTTCAGAAGATGTGGTAGAACCTGGGCTAGAGTCATGTTAATCCTGGTGAATTGTCGGACTGACCTTTCCTCCCTTGGCTGGTTATTTCTAGGCTGGTCAGATGCGGGCTTTGGGATCATAACAGCCCCCACCATCGATCGGCATTCAGTTCTTCCTTGATTCCTTTGTGAATAAACAGCAGATACTTCCTTCTTCCCCGTGAAGGGTTTTTTCACAGCTGTAGAGGCAGACGAATCTTTCTGAATCTTCCCACTTCTTATACCATCTTCCACCCTTTCTCCGGTTAAAATCAATTTAGTAAACCCTGCAGAGGAACTCCCAATCAGATGATTGAAGAAAGGGCCTGATAGAGTTCCCAAGAACATGTTCACCAACTCCCTTTCAGACAGAGGGGGTTGCACTCTTCCGGCTAGATCTCTCCACTTTTGCACGTAATCTTTGAAGCCCTCATTGGAAGCCATAGCCATACTCTGAAGTTGAGTACGGGTAGGCGCCAAATCAGCGTTGTACTGGTATTGTTTATAGAAAGTTGTGGCCAGGTCTTCCCAATTGTGGATGTCGGTCCTTTCCAATTGGTAAAACCAATCGAGTTGCGTTCCTGATAAACTGTCTTGGAAAAAGTGGACCCACAAGTCTTTATCAGTAGAGTGTGGCTGAATCTTCCTGACATATGATCGGAGGTGCATTTTAAGACAAGACACCCCATCATACTTGGGAAATAATGGCACTTTAAACTTTGGAGGGATTACAATTCCTGACACCAGCCCCAACTCTTCAAAATCTAGACCTGGTACTCTCTGGATTTCCATAGCGCTTAATATCTCTTCAAGATGTTTGTACTTATCATCAGC
Source organism: Vicia faba (assembly GCA_948472305.1). NCBI lineage: Eukaryota > Viridiplantae > Streptophyta > Magnoliopsida > Fabales > Fabaceae > Vicia > Vicia faba. The sequence goes on from OX451741.1 coordinate 313,639,941, forward strand.
CAGAGGGTATTGCTCTTCAGAATAGTCTTCCACTTCCTCCTCTTCTTCAGAGTCTGATGGTACTGCCGTTTCTTTTCCTTTTCTTTCCCCTTCATCAGATGTTGCTGGAAAATCTAAGGTCCTTCTAGCTTGTCCCTGAAACCTTCTACCCATGATTACCACACCAGTTGGTTTCTTCTCTTTCTTCTTTTTCTCTTTTTCTAGCAGAGTCTTCAGCTCTTCTTGCCCCTTGGCTAAGGTCATGAGTAACTGTTGAAATTGTGTCTTTTGAGCTTGGAGATCTTTGACCGTCTGTTCGAGATCCATCTTACTGAAATAAACAGTAGAGAGATGAGGAAACTTGTTGCAAAGACCTGTTTATGTTTATGATGAATGATATGTATTCATGCAATGATTTCAAGGATTTAAAAATTCAAATTTGTTTCAAACAAAAAGAAACACACGTTATATTGATAAGATAGAATTTGAGTACATCAATGCCCCTTGGGCAAAATAATACAAAATTATAAGATAAAAAGACATTGCGCATCCTCTTTGGTGCAATGTAGGTATTTAGAGTCTGCTCCTCATGAAGTAGCCGAGTGAGTTCCAAAACCTTCTTCCCGCTTGCGTAGAATTGGGCTTCGAAAGTATCACGCTCTCCTTTGAGCTGTATCCAATCCCTTTTTAGGTCTTCGAGTGATGTAGGCATGTCAGGATGTAGGATAGTGTATGTAACTTCTCCCTCCTTAACAGGCTCAATAATCACTAGGAGAATGGAAGGATAAGGCATCATAAGACTTTGAGCGCGTGTTCGTACCCACTTGAGGTAAGGCTCGAGAGGGATGGAATTCTTGTGTCCCAAAGTATTGCTATCCACCTTGTTTAGCATCCTCCAAGCTCAGATGAATCTCTGGCGAAGTCCTTGATCGTCATTGTCGTAGTCGAAAACCAAACCTTGAATCAGCATATCATGTGGGCCATCCCTTCGGGCATAACCAAACTGTCTTAGAGCTAAGCACGAGTTGTAGTTGATGCCTCCCATAATTCCAAGTAGAGGGACATTAGGGAATTCCCCACAACGGTCAATAATGATAACATTCTCTTTGGATCGAGAGCACCAATGAATATCTGAATGTTTGAGCATCATTAACCTTTGTGACCACCTCAAACCTTGCTCATTTTTTAAGACTGATTGGGGAAGATGAGAAATAAACCATCTTGCCAGGAGAGGAGTGCACCACATAAGAACACCTCTTTTCCTCATTGTACGAGTGTGAAAAGAGTGTAAGATATCCCCAAGCAATGTAGGCACTGGATTGCGTGACATGAAGATTTTAACAACGCTCACATCTATGAGTTGGTCAGGATTGGGGAACAAGACTATCCCATAGATAAGAAGAGCCACAATTTCCTCAAAAGCTTACAATTCTAAGGAATTCCAACAGCTTTGGGCCTTCTCAAACAAGAACTTTGATAAAAAGCCTTTGACACCACTTCTAGTTTCCCAATGGGTTGTGACATCAGATGAGTGCAAGTGCAGAGCTTGAGCAATCTCTTCTGGCTTTGGATCTCTTTCTGTACCGTTGAAAGGTAGTTGATTAAGAATAGGAATCCTCAAAAGTTGAGAGAATTCTTCTAAAGTGGGCACAAGTTGATAGTCAAGAAATGTGAAGCAATGATGCAAAGGGTCAAAGAACTGGAAGAGAACCTTCATCATATCCTCCTCTGTGTTGGAGGTGACTAAGTTGAGTAGACGACCATGTCTTTTGGTGAATGGAGAGTTCTCAGGGATCCTTGAAGCTATCTCCTTGAGTTTTGGAGGAATTCTTACAAGGTTGATTTGGATAGTTTTACTGTGAAGTGAATCCATATCCTACAAAACAAGAACAAAGATGAATCTCCAAAATCCTTGAAATGGTTAGTGAATGCATATGATGTTCATGATGTCCATGATGTTATGCACAAGTATGTATATACAAGAAAATTAAACAAGTTCTTAGTTTAGGCTTGCATGGGGTTTTATAGTAAGTACCCTCTTGAAGTTTAGTTGGCTCAACATGTCCTAACAATAGTAACCGGGTTATAAGGAGCTCAATATCACCAGATTGTTTCCTTGGTCATTGTTTCAGCTCAAGCCTCTTTAATGGCGACCGAAATATCCCAAGAAACCAACCCTCAATGAGTGTAGTATCGAGTATCTTCCAACTTTGGACTGCACCAAAGCCGGTCATCTCACTACATCCTAAAGGCCAAGTTGGTCAAGTAAAGGGTTCTAGAAGTTCATTAGTGTTTCATGACATCACTCAGCGGCCCCGTATTCTCTTTGATTAACTCAAAGGATACCGGTACCCACAAATATGTCACACTAACATAGTTATTGCTTAGACCATGTCGGTATACCCTGCACAGTTTCAACAACGTATTGCTATTTACCTATAATGTTTCCCAAATTCGGGTAGAGGATTCAAACCCAAACAAAGAACCATAATGTAAATCAAACAAGTCAAACAATTGTAAGCAAATAAATGTGATCTAAAACCCTAAGGTAACCCCACTTTTATAACTTTTCCCTAGCAGAGTCGCCAGTTCTGTGATGCGGTGGGAGAACTGACTTGAGGTTTTGCGTTTTGTCACAAATGTCGCGGTTAGCAAGAGTCGCCACCGACTTTTCTTTTATCCAAAAGGAAAGGTGAAAAAGCACATGAAAGACCTTTGAGAAGTTTTCTTGAGTTCGGTGGGTAGATTATGAAAAGGGAAGGTGCTAGCACCCTTTTTATCCATGGTTTTCCATGGGCTTTTAGTTACTTGCTTATATCACTTGCTTTGGTTTGTTTGAAATGATGTTTGGTGTGGTTTTGAAAGTAATTTGTAAAAGAGGCCATTCGTTTAGGCAATCATTGTAATGATTCTTGTTCGTAAGAATGTATACAAAGATGTTTTGTCTTTTGAAAATGTTTTCAATGTTTGTAAGATGTTTTTGAAATGTGTGTGTTTGTTTTGAAAATAGCAAGGATTTTGTTTGAAATGGAGCAAGTAACTAGAAGCTATCTACCTACTCAAATGTCTTTCCTATGTATTTTCTATTCCTTTGAAATTGTTGGCTTACCATTGATTTGGTAAGCAACCCTTTTTTTGGATGTAAACGGGACGGGCATGGGTCATCGTATAACCATGATTAGCAATATTGCAAAGCATCTTAGCATTTTTGAGGGACCAAGATCATTTTTTAAGGAAACTTTGAATAGCGTCATCGAGGGGCTATGATCTTATATTTGTTTTGTTTTGCCAAGATACTTCGCATGCGTAACATGGCCATTTTATTTTAGACAACCAAGTGGGAGAAACCCTAAGCGTGATTGTGTGCAAAGTATATCATTTTCATGCTTTTGATCTTGCATTTAGGGTTTTCTATTTGTTTTGTTTCGTTCTTGTCATACAAACCCTAATTACTAATCATGGCATATGAAAGCAATAAATTGCGTAATGTAAAACTAAATACGTTATTACAACCAATTTTATGGGAGGGGGAATACAAGTTTGAACGGGGATTTGCACAAATATAAAACTAAATACATTATTACAACCAAATCGAATTTGCGCGAATTAAAATAAATATAATACAATATTTAAAATGTAATGCAATGTAATGTACATGTGAAGATATTTGTGATGTCTTATTTTTATGTAAAATGATATTTAATTTAAACCTAAAAAAATATAAGGAAAAAGATTTAATTTTGAAAGGGATTAAACCCTAATTTTTATTTAAAAGAAAATATTCTATATTATTATTTTGTGCATTTTTTTGTATAAAAAAATAAATAATATTGTATATAAATATTAAAATTAAATATATGCAAAAAAAAAAGGTATTTGTAAGTATTAAATGTAAAATAAAAATATTAAGTATGTTTAATTATATATATGAGTTTATTAAGAAAATAAATTAAATCCTATCAAAATAAATTAATTTTTTATGTGAGAAATAATAAAAAAATAAAATAAAAGTGTAAAAATAATTAAATTATTTTTTAGGGTTTTTTATTATCAAAGAAAATAATTTAAAGTATTAAATATAAAAATGAAAAAAATAAAATATGAAAGAGTTAGCAGGGGGTGAGATAGCAAATCAGTGGTAGTGCTAGCAAAAACAAAAAGCCCAGGAAGCCAAAAAGCCCAATACAGCTTCGTCCCTGTCCTGCCTTCTCCTTCCTCACGCTATGGCCGGTTCAACCTGTAACTTCCTCATGCTTGCATAAAAATGAAAACTTATAACATGGAAAATGTAGCATTTGAACTCACGATTCCAACCATATAAATTATGTAATCTAACTATCAAAGATCAAACAGAATTTTGAAATCCCTAAATCCTAACCTAAAATTTTCAGAGATTTCAACCTCCAAATTCTCTTAGCACAAGTAATATAAATGCAAGATAATGATATGTACAACTTCGTTATGATGAGAACTACATTTTTTATTCACAGATCGTGGCCTGAGGTTGCCTGTACAAGGAGATAAAGTTTGAAAAATTACCCCCTTCAGCTGGAATCGTGTATGGAAATACATGGACTTTGATGGAGGCCTGATGATTGCTTGAGCTTCCTTGAGCTTCCCTGAATCTATTCCAACCCCTACCTTGCTCTGAAAGTGGCTAGAACTCCCTGACCAAGTCCAACTGCAAGCTTCAAAGTTAACAATGGAAAATGGTGAAACAGAGGTTACAGAACAGGGATGATGGTTTGGATTGACTAGGTATCAAGTATGTAAGATGTTTGGATGATCTAAACACAAAACGCACGAGCCAAATGGATGCTGGATATGTTTGTGCAGAAACTGTATGTTTTGGACAATTTTTGGTGCTTTTCTTGCTCTAAGTGTTTCAGGCCTTTGCTTGGTGTCTTTTTTGTGTTATATATCCTTTGCATATTAGTATAGAAATGGTTTTAAGTCAGCTCTCTATCAGCTGTACAAGCCTTAGCCTTTTTGCAACTTTTCTTGTACTTGAAGCAAAGTGACAAGACAAAACTCTCATGCTTATACCAACTTGCTTAGGGTTGGTATTTCTTCCCTACAAGTTGCCTTTGGTCTGTGGTACTTGCTTGTATCAAGGGGACAAGTCCAATGCTCAAGATCACAAAGTTTGCAAAAGTTTCCCTTTATGAAAATGGCAATGGAACCTTTTTGCCATAAGTGGAATTACAATTTGGATAAAGGTTCAAAAGTATGGATAGAGGCTTTGTCAACTGAGTAAGCATTTAATTAAGGAGTGTGTATAAAGTTTAGGACTTGTACAACATGAGATAGCCAGCATAGGTTTGATTTGCAACTTGGTTCTTCATGAAAATGGCTTGAACAAAAAGTGAGAAAATTTCAACTTCCTCTCTTCGATTCTCCCTACTCAAAAATGATCTTGGAGAGTTCTTGGACATTTTGGAAAGCTTGCAATGTGCTATATAATCCGTATTTGAAATGAATTTTGAGATACTTCTTGGAACTAGGTGAAAAATTGCCATGAAGTTGGGTCTAAAACCTGCCTAAATTAGGGCAAAATTTCACTAAGTTAAGAAGTTCATGACCATGTATTCACAAATTTATAACTTGAGATCCAAGCATCTTTAGGGAAAAGTTTCTGAAGAAAAGTTGTAGTTTTCATGGAGTTCTACAACTTTCATGTTGGGGACTTTCCTTGAATCAATAGGCATCATGGTGTAAAAGTGGTGTAAAGTTGAGAAAAAATAAGAAAATTTTTATACTTAGAAAAATTCTAAGTTATGAAAATTTTCAAATTCAAAACCCTAATTTTCAAATTTGGTTTTCTTGATAAACAAGTTTCACATTTTGACATGTCTTGATGAATTATGACCCTTGGCACTTGATTTTGACCAAAAAGTCAAAGTTTGACTTTTCAGTATACAATTGACTTTTGATCAGTTGACTGCAAATTTCATCTGTCAATCCAATGAACTTGGGATGTTTTGAGCCATGTAATTAAGTCAAGATGATGCCATTGAATCCTTTAAATAATTCTTGAACTCAATTTGTCATTGGCTAGGTTAAAAATCAGAAATTGCCCTTCCTTAGTCAAAACCCTAATTTTGACCATTTTGCCCTTTTGATGATTTGATCAAATTTCTTGAGGAGTTGTAATCCAAACTTGATCAAATGGTACATATGAGTCTAAAACATTGATGTGGATCAAAAATTATGAAGTTTGACTGTAAATTGGCCATGGTTGACTTTTTCCCCAATACAGCTGATTTTTAGGTCAACTGTCCAATTGACTGATCAAAAATGTGGTTCAAGGCTTGAAACTTATCATGAGCAATCTTAGGGGTCCAAAATGATGTATGAAAGTCATATGAAGTATTTATAGTCCAAAAATCCTTGTGAAAACTCCAACCCTAATTTTAGATTATCAGTGCAAGATGAGATGTCTTGAGCTGACCAAACCCTAATCTTGTCTTGAGTCAAAGAAGTCTTGTGAGAAAAGTCTTGATAAATGAGAGGATAAATTTTGGGGGTACAACACTTGGTAATAAAGCGTATCATTTTATCACAAGGTTATCCCATGGGAAAATGGACTCCCACATACGTAGGGCCATTTGTGATTAAAAGGATATTTTCTGGCGGCGTTATGATACTAACCACCATGGACGGTGAAGATTTCCCGCACCCTATAAATACAAACATAGTCAAAAAATACTACGCATGAAAGAGAACCGCTAGGTTGCCTGGTGTAGGAAAAAATAAAGGCATCCCAGCGAACCAAAAGGGTTTGGGAAAAAATTAGGGATATATATAAAGTTTGTACATCCCGCAAGTCAAAAACCTGAAAAGGCAGATTGGGCAAAAAAGGGTATCCCGATGGACTGAAAACCCGAAAGGGCGGTCCAGGAAAAAGTTAGGGATTAAAGCTTACAAATATGTCTTGTTGGATCACTTACATACAACAAGATTTATTATCAATGTCAAGTTCAAATAGTACAAATCAATTAAGTCAACTTCTTCCGACAGTAAGGGATGAGATGCTTCAAGACATAGGGGCAATAGTAGAGTTGAAACCCGATGAGATTTTTTCCACATAGTTGTATTTCCTTGTTTTCTTTGTACTTTCTTCATTTTTACGATGGTTTCCTCTTACTAGGATCTATGTCTCCTTGTACAAAATTTTCTGTTTATAGGCAAACCATCAATACAAATATAATTCAAAATTCAAATTTACTTTCTCTGTTTTGTTTGCAAAAACGTCAAATGACTAAACTGAATAAACATATGCATATGAATATGATTACTATTAACAAATATGTGAATAAGAACATGGTTAGCATTTACTAAAGACTCTAGGAGTTGGGATAATGTCCAAGTCGTCCACAAATCTCCACAGGGAAATCCCGGCAGAGCTACCTTTATAAACTCATCCCCAACAAAGATATATTCCTCATCAAGTCTAATATACCTTCAGAAAAAAATTGAGGCATCTTCCAGTAGTTCACTTGATCAGCTTCCCCAATAGGTCCCTATAAGGTAAAGAAGTGTGATCATTTCCCCAACATACGATGGAAACTTCCTCCGCACGGCCTATGAAATTCCAATTCCCATAAGAAGTGATTCCCTCAGTACAGTTTATAGGAATTTAATTCCCTAGCAGAATTTATTCCTCCAACACTATAAAATCCCCAACAGAATTATCTTCCCCAACAGGGTTTATTTCCCCAACAACGTTTATTTCCCAAACAGAGGTTATTTCTCCGATTATCGCAATTCCCCGACAGAATTCTCTTCCCAGGTCAGATGTCATTCAACTTTGTCCTCCCCAGAAAAGTGGACGTTCCCGCATCAGAGGAATATATATCTCTTTTATCCCTAGTCAGCATACATAAGAATCAAATCCTTCAAGAGAACGATGAATGACTAATGTTCCAGAATTCTTCTATCCCCATGCAGAAGTCGAACGTCCCCAGCGGAATATCCTCAAACAAAGTGGGAATACCCAACAAAATTAGCCCCGGCAGAGGGAAGATTCATATCCTTCATCCCTAGCAACAGTTAGGGATTTATTTTCCCCAACCTAAGATGCTATACGTAGCTACCATTATCGTCAGGAACATCTCATATGCATACGAAACGCATACGACACTCTCATTTATTTTGAGAACATCATTATGCAATGCATTACATACATCATGACATTGCATAAAACTAACTTTGTTTCTTCCAGGTTAGTCTTCAAACAGACGAATATCATCAGCAATTTTCAAAGCAGATCAAATATTAATTCCTGTAACAAGACGGGGCAACTATCTATATGATCAGGCGGTATGAATTCCTGAAACAGGATGGGTTTACCAACAAAAAAATAGGTCAAAGATTAATTCCTGAAACAAGACGGGGCAACTATCTACATGACTAGGCGGTATGAATTCCCGAAATAAGACAGGTTTACCAACAAAAGTGGGTCAGAAATTAATTCCTGAAATAAGAAGGGGCAACTATCTACACGACCAAGCGGTATGAATTACCGAAACAAGACGAGTTTACCAACAAAAGCGGGTTAGAGATTAATTCTTGAAACAATATAGAGCAACTATCTATACAACCAGGCGATATGAATTTCCAAAACAGGACGAGTTTACCAACAAAAGCGGGTTAGAGATTAATTCCTGAAACAGGACAAGGCAACTATGTATATGACCAGGCGGTATAAATTCCTAAAACATGATAGGTTTACCAATAAAGAGCGGATTGTAGATCAATTCCCGAAACAGGACAGGGCAACTATCTGCATGACCAAATGATTTCCCTCAGAGACTGAATTCTGAAAAGCATCTCCCTTCAGAGATTAAATTTGTAAAAGCATCTCCTTCAGGGCCTTTGTTTTGAAAAATATTTTTCTTCAGAAATTCTCATTATATAAGATCAAGTCAAGCGTAGACTCATTTTGATACTCCTATCAATAGTTACTCTGGATGGCATCTATAAGCTCATCTCCGGTAACACTCTATCATATCCCCAATGGAATCTTTAAGCAATATTATCAACCAATTATTACTCCATGTACATGTGAGTGCAAATTTCTGGGCACTTAAGTGTTCAATCCTCTTCTACCTTCAGATCACGAATGGCGAACATGCCAATCTAACTCTTCAGGTTAAAGAAGATTGAACATGGGCAGCTACTGTACCACAAAATTTCCCTCCCATTCTTTATTCAAGATAACTTCTCATGCTTCAAGAATTCTCAATTGCTCAAGGTTGCTCAAGAATTGATCATACAAATTCTCCTCCTAAGCATTTGACCCACAACTAGGGTTTCACTTCTCTCAAGGAAATATGAGCTTATAACGCCTTAAGTGTATTTCATGGTTTCTCATATGTCTCAAGGAATGCTCATGCCAAATTTTAAGCCTTGCATCACAAGTTTGCTCAGTCAATTGCTCAGATGACTGAAAATCAACTATATTGGACAAAAATTCAACTGTGGTCAACATACATTCAAACGTCAATATTTTTGGTAAACATCATGATTTTGAAGTCACATTCATCATTTGATCAAGGGTTGATCATGATTCATCAAGAAAACTCCTAATTCACCAAAAGTAAAAAATTACCAAATTAGAGTTTTCTTAAGGAGAAGTCAACTAAACTTTGACCAAGCACAACTTTTACATGCTTCATCAGATATTTCTCTACCAAAGATAATTTGAAAGGAAATTCAATTCTTTACAACTTTGTCTCTATAAACTCAAGTCCAAAAAATGCTTCATTTGAGAGATATGGGCCAAAATATTATAGGCCATTTCAAAAGTCAACAAAAAGACACTTTTTTGTCAAGGAAATTTACATCAAGATAAATTCTTCAAATGCAAAAATGGTCATCATTGAGGTTGTAGAGGACATCTCTAGCTTTCCAAAAAGTTCAAGATCACCTTCATATAATAAAAATTGAGAGAATTATGATTGATGCAAGTTGGGTAATTTTAGGAAAATGCATGAAACCTAAAGTGACCAAACTTGAGTTTTTGGGCTTGTGGGTTGATGTTTCAAGGTCCAAACGTGCATAAGACCTTATTGTGAACATCTAAAATCATTGATACACCCCTTGGGGTTTTATTCTATTTTTTTATTTTTTTATTTATTCTAAGTCAAAAATAAATTAGATAAAAGTCAAGGCTTTCTTACAAAGGACCAAGTCCAAATCTTTTTGACCTAATTCAGCCTATATATACTCTTTATTCAGACAGCAATAGGACACAAATCCCTTGCGCAAGCAACCATTCTAAAAATTTCAAAAATTCTCAAAACTAGGGCAAATCAAAAACTCTAGTTAAAGACTCTTTCCAAGCAAGCCAAACCTTCAAATCACTTTCAGAAGCATTGTAGGGTAAGATTTGATCATCCATGATGATCCAAGAGACCTGAGAATCGCGTATATGCCTCACCGGTTTTGTTTATTGCATGAATTTCATACCTTCGTTTGGTTTGTGTTTTAATGCATACTAATGATATTAATTTGCTTATGAGGTGTATTAGTACAGGATAGAACCATTGTATGACCCATATAATTCCCAGATGAAGGGTTTCCATATTTGAACTGATTTGATACATTTGCTTCGTATCTCACAATCTAGCATGATTTGGCCAAAACTAACACTTCCATTGAAATTGCAAGGCCTGAATTAGGAGGGTAGGGTACCCTTGAATCATTAATACTTCTTATTTTACAGGAACGAAGGACCAACTCGCTGGAGAAGATGACCGGAGCTAGGGCTTATCGCTTCTCCGACCCATTTATTTTGTTTATTACTTATTTAATTCTTTTCATAGATATACCAGATGAGAAGCATGGATCAGTGCAAGCGCACGTAAGATAAGGAATTACTCTCTTAAGGCGTAGGTTCGATCCCTGCCTTTTGACATTTTTTTGTGTTTTCTTAATTCTTACAGGATTATTACATTTTTAATGGTGTCTATTCTACTAACACCAAATCAGGCTGAGTGCAGTGGTAAACCATGCAGTATGGAAGGCTAAGAGCGTGAGTTCAACATCCACCCCTGGTATTCTGCCTTGTTTTGCTTCTAACTTGTTTTCTTTTCTATTTTCCAACCCTAACCCTTTTGGCAAATTTAACCCTATTTTCACTTAACCATAAAACAAAACTTTTTTTTACAAACCCTAATTAAATTAGGTTTTAGGTTTTTTAATCAAGTTTTAAATTAATATTTTTTTTACTAACTAAAATTAATTAAATTTTTAGGTTTTTTCATTAACCCTTTAATTTGATTAGTCAACCTTTTTTGAAATTTTAAAATCAATTAGAATTTTTAGGTTTAATTAATTAATTATCATCAAAATTTCTTTTCATAAAAAACATCAAAAACACTTCTTTTTCCTTCGATTCTATTTTCATTTTATATTTTTAGATCGATTGTATAGGTTTCACAATTGTAATCTTTATTTGTCGCTTTCTTTTTTCATTATTATGTAACTTCTCTTGGATGTAATAGCTTAGGATTTATTTTCTGCACTATCCATTATGTATCTTCCCAAAGCGTTATAAAAGTTTAAGGTTTACGTTTCTGCTTAATTTCCTGCTATTATATTTTTTATACTATTGCTTAGTAATTAGGGTTGTATGGAAAGATAAAAACCAAACGATAGAAAACCTTAAATCCAAAGATAAATAACTGAATACAAGACACTCACACACTCTCACCTCTAGGGTAACCTCTCTTATTTCCTTCGGAACAAAAACAGTCATGTCCCTCAAATGCGGAGACGCTTTAGCAAAGTCACTCAAATAAAATATTATAGTCCCTCGATGACCCTTCGAGGTTTCCTTTCGATAAACAATCTAGTCCCTTATGAAATTGCTAAAGTGTCCTTACAAGTTGCCTTTGATGACTGTACGATGACCATATTCCCATCCCTTCACATCCAACGATAGGGCTTCCTACTAACTAATGGTACGGATAACACTATCTAAAGAAGAAGGAAAAGTACAAGAAAGACCTTGAGTGGGTAGAACTTTTAATCGCTTGCTCACAAAGACCTTTCAAAAACAAAACATTTTACACAAACACTTTCAAAGATATTTTTAAAACACTTTGTACGCATTCTTGAGGACCCTTACAAGAATCGTTACAAAGTTCAAACTTCAAAATATTTTCAAACACACACCCAAAAAAGAAAATTTTCAAACTGAGCTAAGCGATTAAGATCCCGTAGATAACTACGGATGAAAAGGGTGTTAACACCTTCCCTTTTCATAACCTACCCCCCAAACTCAAAATCTTCAAGGTCTTTCCTGTTCTTTTCACCCTTTCCTTATTGGATAAAAGAAAAGTCGGTGGCGACTCTTGCTATCCGCAACATTTTCCATAAAACACAAAACAAGTCAATTATCCCACCGTATTACACTTGTTGAAGTAGTTTTCCCAGCCTTGAACACCTAGTTCCTTCTTTAGGTCACACCCGTTTACATCTAAGTTGTCAAAATCAACCATGAGTTCTCTAAGAATGATTAACCCTTCTGGTTTCAAATTGCAATGAACCTGGGCACTTTTTTGCGTAATGTAATTCTCACCCAAAGGGTTTGAATAAGATTAAGGAGCAGATGAAGTTGACGGAGGAAAAATTAAGGTGATGGAGCCACACTTGAAGATGATAGAGTAACGATTGAGGATATCGAAACAGTTGGATTCAATGCTTGTTCTAATTCACTTGCAAACTTAATAACTTCTTGTTGATCAGAGGTCATCATTATTGAAGAATGATGAAGATTGATGAACTTGACGAAGAATGTTGATGAAGATGATGAACATAGAGATCTTGTTGAAAGGTTGAGAAAAAAGAGGGTTTAGGGTTTCTAAAGTGTGGGAGTGAAGTGAAAGTGTGTGTTTTATAGTGTTTTAGAAGTGAGAAAAAATAAAAAGAAATAAATACAAATAAACATAATTATTTGGAGTATTAAATAAAAGTAATAATTATGATTTTAATCAATTCTAAGAAATACGCACATTGCTCATTGCATAGCCTAGGTAGCGTGTGATGATTAAGCATAACCAAGGGTTACACACGTTAATCACTACATCTAATTAGGTGACACGTTTTGTTATCCTCATAATTTGAAAACCAAAAGGTTTCCATCTGATCAGAGACATTTTTGACCGAAACATCTTTTGATAACTGAGGTTCTGAAAGGAATACATTACCGTTGTTTAACTCAGAGTCTCATATTCTTCAAAAGGTTTAAAAGCTGATCTTGTTCAGACAGGAGCATCTTTGTTTCCTAGAATTAAATCTTCAGGATGGGATGATGAAATTCTGCTTTTCCTTTGTTGTGGTTGACTAGAAGGAGCTAGGGGTGTTCAAAACCAAACCGACCCAATAGAAAACCGTAAAACTAAACCGAACCAAACCGAAACCACAAAAACTGCATTTGGTTCTGATGTGTTTGGGTCATTTTCTAAAGGAATCGCGCGGTTTGGTTCGGTTTGCAGGTTGTATTTTTCAAACTGAAGGAAACCAAACAAAACCATATTATGTTATAAAATCTTACTAACCAATGTATATTTCTTTAATTCTTTAGAGAAATCAACATGTATTATGTGTATATTTTATCATACTTTGTATGATATTTATTTTAATTTTCAAATCATAAAAAATAAAATATTATTCATTTATAAATACTATTTTCACAAAATATATTTTATCGTCTTCTTTGTATAATATTTATTTAAGAATGCAATCTTGTCTATATCATTCTTTAGATTTAGATAAAATTATAATATACAATTTTATGTATCAAATTATAAACTTATTTTGACAATTATAAATTTTTTTATGGTAATGTATGAACAATTAAACAAAAAATTATATTTTCCTCTATATGTGTATGTATAGCTTAATTTTTTTTTGTGTAAAAAACCGAACCAATTCAAACCGTATTAGTTTGGTTTGGTTTGTTTTGGTTCAGATTTATTTTTAAAAGCCAACTGAACCAAACCAAACCTCGTGTTTTTTTCTCTTGCGGTTCGGGTGATTTTTTGCTTCAAAACCGCCTAAACCGCACCACGAACACCCCTAGAAAGAGTAACAACAATATCAGATACAAGAGCTTCTGATTCTTTATCTTCTTGTATCTTTTCCTTAAGTTCTAAAAACGTTATTTCCACATCAATAGTTCCAGAGCCAATGATCTCTCCCATCTGATTTCCTCTGAAACCAATGACTCCTCCAGACTTAAGTTCCAAACCTTGGAACATATGCCTTTCGCCCGTCATGTGTTGCGAGCATCCACTGTCCAGATACCATGACTGATGTCTCAGTGGCATCATCAAGGATATCTACAACATAGATTATCTAATCCTTAGGTATCCATCTTCTGGGTCCTTTCTTATTAGTAGTTCCAGAGGTTCTAACACATTTGGAGTCTTGTGAAACAAGACAATCAAGTGGAATTTGTGCATGATATTTAGGCTTAGAAGTTTCCTTCTGTGTATGTGGTTGTGTTTCAGTAGAATCAGAACCTTCTTGTTCTGGACATTTCAAATCAGTGCCAGCAAGCACGAAATATTCAGAAATAGGTTTTGGTTTGACACTCAGAGTCTCATCAATTATTTTTGATGGTCCTGAATATCCAAAGTCTCTACTTCTGTTTCTGCTAACACCATATTTCATTTGAAGCCATCTTGCCTCTATCTATGCTTTTAGCTAGGAAGTGCTGAAAAGCTCTATCATATATAATTACTTCATCAGTAACAGACGTGCTTGAGATAATCTCTTCTTCTAATATTGAAACTTTACTTTTCAGAGCAAGATTTTATTTTTCTAAAACAAATAATTTTTCATTTAAATCAGAAAGATTTTGCTTATCTTTAGTATAGTTCTCAGAAGTAACTACAAAATTCTTTTTCATAGTTTTGTGTTTACTTAAAAGAAGCTGGTATTTTCTCATCATTTCAGATAAAAAAAGTTTCAAGTTCAAAACGAGAAAGAGAAGCCATTACCTCAGCATCACCTACAGAGTCTGACTCATCATCAACTGTCAGCTCATTTCTTGAGATAACTTCAATAGTGCTTGTATTGGCCATGAGTGCCACGTTAGCATGTTCTTCATCAAATTCTTCCTCTTCTGATTATGAATCATCCCATGTTGCCATGATACCTTTATTAGATTTGAAAACCTTCTTGGGCTTCTTGTCTTTCTTAAGCTTTGAGCATTCATTCTTGTAATGTCCAGACTCCTTGCACTTATAGCATGTAACTTCCTTCCTAGAAGCTTTCTTCTAACCAGACGTAGATTCAGATTCGTTTGTTCTTCTTGGTCCTCTGAACTTACTCTGTATGTGTTTCCAAATCTGACTTATCCTTGTGGATATCAGAGAAAGTTCATCTTCATATGAATCTTCTTTAGATCCTTCTGATTCTTCTTCTGCTTGAAAAGCCTTGGTATTTCTAGACTTATACTTTAGAGCTACAAATTTGACTCTTTTCTGAGGTTCATTTTGTTTAAGCTTTATCTCATTAATTCTTAACGAACTAATTAGCTCCTCAAGACTAGTATTGTTCAAATCCTTTGTTCAGAACCTTGAGTCCCGCAACAAGAGTCTGGAATCTTGAAAACATAATTTCCACAAATTCATCATCTTCCGTTCTGAAGGGTTCATATTTCTGGATTAGGGCTAAAACCTTTGTCTCCTTAACTTGAGTGTTGCCTTCATGAGTCATTTAAAGAGAATAAAAAATATACTTTGCAGTCTCTCTATCTGTGATCTTATCATATTCATTATAATAAATATCACTTAGAATAATTGTTATCTCTTTGTAGTGATTTCTATAAACCTTCTTATGAGCATCTCTCATTGCACTTCTTGCAATCTTTGGACCTTTGCCATCTACTTGGTGAGTGTAGACATCAACTACCAAATCCCATAGATCCAAGTGTTGTATCCCAAAATTTTCCCTCACATTTTATAACAAAATTGATTTAAGCCACTTCCTCATGCTCCTAGGATTCTCAATTGCTCAAGAATACTCAAGGGTTTAAGCATACAAACACCCCTCCTAAGCAATGGCCTACAATTAGGGTTTTAGTTTTCTCAAGGAAAATTGGACTCATAATTCCTCAAGTGAGTTTAATGGTTTCTCATATGCTTCAAGGTACCCTCATGGCAAGTTTCAAGCCTTGCATCACAAGTTTGCTCAGTCAATTGCTCAGATGATTGAAAATCAATTATATTGGATAAAAAGTCAACTATGGTCAACATATAGTCAAACTTGAATATTTTTGATCAACATCAATATTTTGAAGTCACATTCATCATTTGATCAAGGGTTGATCATAATTCATCAAGAAAACTCAAGATTCATCAAAAGACAAAAATTACTAATTAAGGTTTTCTTAAGGAGAAGTCAACTAAACTTTGACCAAGCATAAATTTCACATGCTTCATCAGAAATTTCTCAACCAAAGCCTATTTTGAAGGAAATCCAATTCTCTACAACTTTGTCACTCTAAGCTCAAGGCCAAAAATGCTTCATTTGAGAGATATGGATCAAAACATTACAGGTCATTTTAAAAGTCAATAAAAAGACGTTTTTTGTCAAGGAAATTTACATCAAGTTAAATACTTCAAATGAAAAATTGACCAACATAAAAATTGTAGGAGGCGTCTTGAGGTTTCCAAAAAGTCCAAGATCATCTCCATATGACAAAAATTGTGAGAGTTATGGTTGGCACAAGTTGGACAATTTTTTAGAAATGCATAAAACCTCAATTGAGCAATTTTGAATTTTTGGACTAATGGGCCTAACTTTTAAGAATCAAACATGTTTATGACATGATAGAATACCTCTAAGTCCATTGGTACATGGTCATATTTTTTATCCTATTTATTTAAATTTTTATTTAATTTTTATAAAAGATTTAAATTAAAAATAACAAATAGTTGGATTAATGTTAGACTATGATCATTTGGACATCTTCTAGAAGGCCCGAGACCTCATAAAAGCTTGCCAAAACCGTGAGAGACATGTTTGAGACAAGGATCTTCAAAAAAGGCAAGTTAGAAAATATGTTTCATTGATTTTTGGTAACACTATGATCACTTGATTCTTTCCTTCTTTGGTGACTTAAATCTCCTCCTCTATAAATACTCAAGCCCTCACACTACAATGACACGAAAATTCTTCCTCAAGAAAAGTCTCAAAAATCACAAATTTTCAAAGAAAGTGCACCATTAAATCTCAAGTTCCAGTTTGATTCAGTCCAAACCACCACCTCAAATCATACGCGTTGTTAACTAATTCTAACAATTTAGATCGCTTAGCATGATTGTTTAGAACAGGTTTGAAGCCTTACATGCAAGTTTTAACATGCGGAATAAGAGATGCCATTGTTAGGGCATAAAATTCTGTTATTTTCATGGCGCAGTGGTAGTGTTCTTGCTTGGCAAATGAGAGGGCATGGGTTTGAGCCTGGGCGCTTGCAACCATCTTTTATTTGTTTTCCACTTTCCATTATTTTTACTTATTTTCTTATTTAATTTTCTACTAATCGTTTTAATCCATAAAAAATAAAAATAAAATAGTCTTAGGGTTTTTATTAATTAATCTAATCTTGGACATATTTTTAATTCAATTTTATTAGACTTAATTTTTTTAATTAATTAACCTTTGTAATTAGTATAGAAATAGATAACTAATTATTTTCTAAATGCTTAAAACTAACCAAAAAATACAAAAAAATTAACTTATAATATTTAGACATTTAGGTTTGTAAAAATATAATTTCTTAACACTTATTTTCCATTTTGTTTATTATTTCTTTCGTTTTATTATTTAGACGACTGTATAGGTTCCGCGTCGAATTTGTAATAGTTAGATTTAATTTTCGCAAGGTTTTAATTATCATGTAACTCTCCTGAGGCCATGTAATACGGTTAGGTTTTATCTTCCGCACTTTACTTTCCGCACTTATACTTTATGCCCTATATATATATATATATATATATATATATATATATATATATATATATATATATATATATATATATATATATATATATATATATATATATATATATATATATATATATATATATATATATATATATATATATATATATATATATATATATATATATATATATATATATATATATATATATATATATATATATATATATATATATATATATATATATATATATATATATATATATAACTGTGTAGTAATAAGCTTGTGTGGCAATATAAAATTAATCGGTAGATAACCTTAAACAATTCCAAGATAACATAATTGTAATTGAATCACTTTGCACACATACACCACTAGGGTAATTTCTTCTTGTTCCCTTCGGATAATTAGTCATGTCCCTTGAAAGTAAGGGTACTTTAGCAAAGACCCTCGATTAAATCATCATAGTCCCTTCGAATAAAGATCATAGTCCCGTTATGTCCCTTGAGTTACCTACGAAAAATGATCTAGTCCCTTGTTGACTACAAATAATATGATGACAATCCCTTCAAATTGCTAAAGTATCCTTACAAATTGCTTTATATGACCATTCGACGATCCTTCGCTTATCCATTCACATCCAATAGATAGGGCTACCTACCAACTAATGGTATGGATAGAACTATCTCTAAAGGAGAAGGAAAAGAATAAGAATGACCTTGAGTGGGTAAGAACTTTTAATCACTTGCTCACAACTCTTTTATAAAAAATAAACATTTTACACATCACCTTTTCAAAAGCAAATATTTTCAAACACTTTGTACGCGTTTTTAAGGACTGATACAAGAATCATTACAAAGTTAGCCGTACTTTGGCTTTCAAAGCAAATTTCAAATCACATACACAAAGCAAATTTCAAAAAGTGAGCTAGCGATTAAGAGCCCGTAGATAACTACTGATGAAAAGGGTGCTAACACCTTCCCTTTTCATAACTTACCCCCCGAACTCAAAATCTATCAAGGTTTTTCCTATTCTTTTTAGCCTTTCCTTATATTGCATAAAAGAAAAGTTGGTGTCAACTCTTGCTATCCGCAACATTTGCGATAAAACGCTAAAAAAGTCAGTTCTCCCACCGTATTACAGAATTAGCGACTCTGCTAGGGATAATTAAAAGAGGGGTTACCTTAAGATTTTAGATCACTTTACTTGCTTAAATTGTGTGTTTTGTCTACTTTAACTTTAAGGGCTTGCTTGAGTTTATTACTTGTAAGATCTTACACCCGGATCTAGGGATTCCTTAGATAAGTAGCGATAGATCATGAAAACTGTACGACGTAGACCAATATTGTTGAAGTGATGGCTACGGTTAGTGTGACACTTTGGTTTATACTAATGTTCCTTGAGTCAGTCAATGATAACATTAGGCTTCTGCCTGGTGTCATTAGCACTAACTAACTTTTTAGAACCTTAATTGACCCATCTTGGCCATTAGAAGGTTGTGAGATGACCGACTTTGGTGTAGTCCAAAGTTGGTTGATACTCGAAGCTACGCTCATTGAGATTGACTCTCGGGATGTTTTGGTAGAAAACCAGTTGCTGTACTAAAATAAATCATTCGAGAATGATCCGTGATATGAGATTCTTAGAACCCGATTACTATTTTTGGATAGGTTGAGCCAATTTAACTTTAATAGAGAATGGTACTTACCTATGGACCTCATGCAAGCCTTTAAACATAAGGCTCTTGTGTGATTTATTTGTGTTTGCTACTTGTTTAAACATGAACAGAACATCATGACATCATAACATCATAACATCATGACATGCCATTATTACTAACCATTTCAAGGATCTTAGGGACCTTTGGTGCAGGATTATCATAAGCCAAATTGCTAGCAAGGGGCAAGAGGATTTATTTTCCTCTAACCATATATCGTCAAAGATCGAAGTATGTTCTCTTGAGTCAGAGGCTATGACCCACATGATATGGTGAGCATGATTCTTATAGAAAGACGTTCAAAATAAAGACTCAAAGTTCTTCAGGACAACGCTACAACCAAATGCATTTTCAAATTTTTAATCCCGCAAGATCATTGAAAACATTGCATATGTATCTACATGTCATGCATATCATAACAAGTATTCTCAAGACAGGTTTCTCATCTTCTTGCTATTTATTTCAGCAGAAAAGGGCTCTTGAACAAACAGTGAAAGATCTCCAGGCTCATAATGGTCAGTTCCAAGAGATGTTCCTAAGCTTAGCCAAGGGGCAAGAAGAACTGAAGGCACTCATCGTCAAAGAGAAGAAGAAGAAGACAAAGAAACCAATTGGAATTACCAACATAGGGAGAAGACTCAGAGGTCCGACTAAACAGGTCAAGGAGATCAAAATCCCAGAGGACAATGATAATGAACACAATGACAACAATGAAAGTGATAAGCATGAGGAAAATAACAATCATGGTTTTGTCAAATACTCTGCTGAAGAGGAAGAAAATTATTTGGATGAACAATATCCCCCTGCTGATGAGAAGTATAAGCTGTTAGAAGGGCGTTAGAAAGCTATGAAGATCCAGAAGGTGCCTGGCTTGGACTTCTAAGAATTGAGTTTGGTCTCAAGAGTCATCATTCCTAAAAAGTTCAAAACTCCTACCTTTGCTAAATATGATGGTGTTTCTTGCTCCAAGCTGTATTTGAGGTCATATGTTCGGAAACTCCAACCACACACTGCTGACAAGAAATTTTGGGTTCATTTATTCCAAGAGAGCATGTCTAGAACACATTTGGAATGGTTCTATCAACTAGAAGGGACCAATATTCATACCTGGGAAAGATTTGGCTGCTGGTTTCTACAAGCAGTACCAGTATAATGCTGATCTCGCACCAACTAGTATGCAATTGCAGAGTATGTCTATGGGCTCTAATGAAAGCTTCAAATAGTACACCTAAAAATGGAGAGATCTCACAGGCAGGGTTCAAACTCCTTTAGCTAACTTGGAATTAGTTGACATGTTCATGAGCATGCTGACAGGTCCTTTCTACAATCACCTACTTAGAAATTCTTCAGCCGGTTTCACTGAGCTGATATTGACAGGGGAACATGTTGAGAATGGAATTAGAAGTGGTAAAATACAGATTCCTACCTATTCCGATACTAAGAAGAAGTCATACAGTGGGAAGAAAGAGTCCAATACTGTGTACGGTCAGAAGGGTCAAAATAAGAGAGACCACAACTAATTTGTGGGGGTAGTACTGATTTCTAATCCTGCACCAGTGCAATAATGACAATATGGTAATCAGCATAAGTAAGATACACCCAAAAGATAATTTACCAAAATCAACATGTCATTGGCTCAAGCATTGTAACACATGTTTAAGGCAGAGTTGATTGTGTTGAAGGATCCTCCTCTGAATCCCAATACTTCCGCTCCTAGCTATCGTCCCAATGCAAGGTGTGCATACCATTCTAATAGTCCTGGACATGATACAAATTGTTGTTGGGCGTTGAAGAAAAAGATTCAAGATATGATTGATGCTAAGGAGATTTAGTTTGACCCTCCTGAGACTCCTAATGTGATCACTGCTCCCATTCCAAATCATGACTAAGATTGAGAGCGTCCAGTTCATTTAAATTTTCAGTTGTAATTTATTTTGTTTGTTCGAACACTTATTTTTTTTGACAAACTTTGTTTTTTTTCCATTAATGCATTGCGTATGTTTGTCTTAAATTAATCCATTCGTTTTCACTATATTTAAACTGTGCTTTTTATTTCCTTTTTGTGATATTCAACTCTCGTTAAAAGCTATAAGCCTTTAGAGGAAGCATGACGAAAATCATACCATAATCTCATACAATATGCTTTTAAACAGACCTTGCTGACAATATGCTTTTCCTAGTCAACCCCTTTGAGCCTAAGAAGTAGGAGTTTTCTTTTTTATGCAAATTGAAACCCTTAATCATAACCTGGGGCAGGGTAGTTTCTCAGTTAATTCAATTGTGCATTCAATCGCAAGCTTTTCCTTCATACACAGCAGGTAGTATCGAAGACATCCTTCCAAATCAAAAGTCAATGATGGTTCCCCGTAATCATTAAGTCGGGAAGTCATTATCTTTCAAAAGAAAAGCCCACTAAGTCGAACCTATAAAGGAGACTTAGGAAAAAAACGGGGGCATCCCATTGACTGTAATCTCAAACAAAACAATTCAGGAGAAATTTAAGGATAATAAAGTCAAAAGAGGTCGCTACAAATCCTCAACAAAAGAAATATGTTACAAGAAAAACTGACTGCCTTCTCGAATAAACTTTCGGTTTCTGAACCATCACCAAGTATCAGTGCTATAATTCCAAACTCTATTGGAACCTAAATGCATAATTAACTGAGTATAGGACTGAAGGACATCATGGAGAACGGGTTGGGTACAAATAAACATTGATCCTTTATCCTTTGTTTCTCAAACCTTGAACTAGGACACGTTACAACCCTTCAAAGTCCTAACTGATGTATGGGTTAGTTCAAAACATACTGTTATAAAAAGGTATCCCGACTCTTGTAAGGCTTACTATAAATAAGAAATTGATATCACATTCTTACAAATTTTGTTTTACAAAAAAATGCAATTTTTAAACTTCAAGACAGACATAAGCTTTGCATTTTAATACCACTGTTTGCATATGACTAAGTGTTTGACAACAGAGAAATTCGTATGACGAATATTCAATGAATGAAAATCCTCCCAATGGATATAATTACTTCAGAGGATGGGTCAAAGAGAAAGACACTTCCAGTAATAGGCCTTTCATGGACACAATGGTTATAAATCAAGGGGCATGATATGTTATTGTCCAACTCATCAGTGGCAGTCAAGTCAAGATTCAAATAATCTCTCAAAAGTGTTGAATTGCCAGGGGCAGATCTCCATCTAAATCACTTGGGTCATGTTAAATTGATCATGAGTTTCAGGAAAAGCCACTATGAAAATTGAATCTTCGGTATCACCAAATTGCTTGTCTATGTCAGCAGTATTAGATGGTGTCATTCTTCCGCGACAGTTCTTAGAAAAATACTGAGGAAGCTCAAGACTATTAGAAACCTGGTAAACAATGGTTGATTAATAACTTCAAACATTGCATGCACTAGACTAATCCCAGGGGCAAATGGAATCCCGTATACGAAGGGCCACATATGATCACGAAAATATTTTTTGGCAATGCTACAACACTTACTACCATAGACAGTGAAAATTCCCCGCGCCCTGTGAACGTGGACATAGTAAAAAATACTACGCATGAAAAAGAGACCCGCTAGGTTGATTGGCCTAGGCAAAAATAAGGGCATCCCGGTGAACCAAAAGGGTTCGGGAAATAATTAGGGACATATAAATAAAATTGTACACCTGGCAAGTCGAAAACCTAAGAAGACGGCTTGGGCAAAAAGGGGTATCTCGATGGACTGAAAATCTGAAAAGACAGTCCAGGCAAAAGTTAGGGATTAAAGCGTATGACTATGTCCCGTTATCTCACCACTTGTTTATCAGTAGAAGATTTATCACTCTAGGAGTTAGGATAATTTTCAAAGTTATCCACAAATACCCATAGAGAAATCTCCATGGAACTATCTCTATAGAGCTACCTTCACAAGCTCATCCCTGACAGAGATATATTCCCCAGCTAGTCATGCCCTCAGGCAGAAATTGGGGCATCTTTCAGCAGTTCACCTCCATATCCTTGATGGATAGCTTGACATGATCATCTTCCCCAATAAGTCCACTAGCATATAAGGAAGTTTTATCATTTCCCTAGCATACATTGGAGACTTCCTCAGCACAGACTATAAAATTCCAATCCCCATCAGAGTTTATTCCCTCGACACAGTTTACAGGAATTTAATTTTCCAACAGAGTTTATTACTCCAACATCGTAAATCCCTAAGAAAATTCTCTTTTCCAACAGGGTTTAATTAAAGTTGCTATCCCTAGAAGAGTTTTTACGGTATCTTAAACCTGGACAATTAGCACACTGGAGGAATATCCATCTCTTTTATCCCCAATCAGGGTACGTAAGAATTAAATCCTTCAACGAAAAGAATGGCGAACAACCAAATCTCCTTGAATGCCTCTATCCTCAAGCAAAAGTCGAAAATCCCCAGTGAAGTATCCTCAAATAAGAAAGCAGGTATCCCAACAAAATTATTCCCAGTAGAAATTGAAGAATCACTTTCTTCATCCCCAACAACAGTCTGAGATTTATTTTCCCTAGCTAGACATTGTTACAAGGAGCTACCGATACGCTTCAACGAAAAATTATGTCTATACATCATTTCACAATACATCATAGCATATGTGTTGTACCCCAAAATTTTCCCTCCCATTTTCTTCAAGGCATTCTTTTAAAGCTTCTCAATTACTCAAGAATCTCAAGGGATGACCAGTCAAATGCTCATCCTAAGCCAAAGGTCTACAACTAGGGTTTTGAGTTTCTCAAGGAAATTTGGGTTGAAATATCAAGTGGTTTCCATGGTTCTCCATAGGTATTCAACAATGTTCATGTCAAGTTTCAATTCTTGCATCACAAGTTTGCTCAATTAATAGCTCAGATGATTGAAAATCAATTGTATTGGGTAAAAAGTCAACTATGGTCAACATACAGTCAAAATTAAATATTTTTGGTCAACATCAACATTTTGAAGTGATATTAATAATTTGATCAAGTTTTGATCATGATTCCCCAAGAAAAGCTCTCAAATCATCAAAAGTCAAGAATTGTCAAATTAGAGTTTCCTTACAAAAAGTCAACTAAACTTTGACCAAGCATAACATTCACATGCTTCATAAAATTTTCCCCAACCAAAGCCCATTTGGAAGAAAATTTAATTCTCTACAACTTTGTTTTTATGCTCAAGTCCAAAAAATGCTTCATTTGAAAGATATGAGCTAAGACATTATAGGTCATTTTAAAAAGTCAACAAAAGAAACTTTTTGTCAAGGCAACTTACATCATGATAATGTGTCCAAGTGCAAAAATGATCAAAAGAGAAATTTAAGAAGACATCTTGAGATTTTCAAAAAGTCAAAGATCAACTTCGAATGATGAAAATTGAGAGAGTTATGACCATTGAAAATTGGGAAATTTGGTAAAATGCATGAAACGCAAAGTGAGCAAACTTGAAATTCTAGACTAATGGGCCTAATTTTTTATGTTCAAACATGTTCATAAGATGTTATAGGACCTCTAAGTCCATCCATATCTTGCTTTGACTTTTATTTGTATTTACTTTGATTTTATTTAATTTAAAAACAAAATAAATTGAATAAAATCATAAAATTATGAGTTAATGCATATGGGCTTGGTTTTTGGTCAGCTTTGAGGCCCAAGTACAAGCCAGCAACATGCCAACTCGTGCAAGATCCAAGAAGGCAAGAATTCTTCAAAAATAGAAGGTTTTCAAATTGTTTTATTTTGTTTTATGAGGGACATCATGGCTTAACCTTATACCATATATGGTGAGCCATTCTCTTCATCTATATAATGCAAGCAAAGCTAGGCCAAAAGGACACGAAAACACTGCCTAAGAGAGAGCTCGAAAATTCCATAAAAATTCAAAAGAAGTGTAAACCGGATCTCATATTTCCAGACACTCTCCATCCAAACCAAAGCCATCAATCCAATCCTGAGGTCCCCAGGAGTCCTCCAGAGTCTAGGTTCAAGCCCTACGCATCCCAGAATCCCTTTATACCATTCCACCAGTTTGGTAATAATTTGGATTTCAAATTCTTTAATCGTGTAATTTAAATCCATTTTATGCATGCATTCATATTATTATTGATGTTTGTAATTTTTAGAACGTCTTACATGTGAGTGTTGATGCAGAAATAACATCATGCCATAGTTAGGGCATGAAGCGTTTTGAGCTTCAGATTTCATGATGTAGGGGTTTTTAGCCCAAACGGATCCCAGATTTGGATTCAGAGGGAAATTTTAAGGGGAGTAGGATACCTTGTGCATTTTGATTTTGCGTTTCTTGCAGGTTTCAGTTTTCTTCTGACCGGAGAAGATGGTGGAAAACACCACAGACGGTGGTTTAAACCATTAACTACCCGCGTGGCATGTTGGAACACTGTGGTTGGTTCATTCAAATCCAGGGGTCCACCTGGTTGCACGCGTTTTGATTGTCTCATATTAGCATTTAATTTTATAATATATTGTTTGATTTGCATTCTAACACCGTATGTACAAGCTACCCCAGTGGCAACACACTTGCACTTAAGTCTCTCATACGCCTGGTTCTGGGTTCGATCCAGGCACAAGGCATTTTTTATTTTCCATGTTTTCATTTCATATCCGGTGCAAACTGATCCAGTGTGCCTACCATGCACTCCCTCAATCAACACCATCCAATCAGATCCAACACTGTTGATAGGTCATACCCACGATGCACTCCAGGAGATGGTCCTCACTAGATCCAGCGTAACAACCTGGGACCCTGAAATAGGCCTTGGGATTTCTTGATTCACACCTCCATTTTTTTTCTGGCAGGCCCATTTATTCTTTTTTTTTGTTTAGTTCACTATTTTCTTTTTTTAATTAATTTAATCAGAAAAATAACAAAAAAAATCATAAAAAAGGTAGATTTAGGTTTTGGTTTAATTATTTTAATTTTTTACAAATAAAATTAATTTAATTTAAATCACATTTTAATTCCTATCAATTAATTAACTAGAATTAGGTTTAATTTTTAATCACCTCAATTATTTTTCCATAACAAAAACAACAAAAAAGTATTTTCTTAAACGTTTAAGGATTTTTAGGGTTTTGACATCTCTTCAATCTCCGCGCGCTTATCTATTTCCACATTTTCATTTTCATAAATTATGTAATTGACAAAGGGATATAATAGTTTAAAATTAGGACTCTTTACATTTTCCCCCATTTGAGGTTTTGTACTCCCCATCCCCGAAGCACTGTAATAGCGTATGTTCAATTTCTCACATTTTTACTTTCCGCACTACTGTATGAATACTTGTTTATATTTAACTTCTAGCTTAATAGGATTGAATGGTAAGACTTAAAAGCAAATGTTATAAAACCTAACATCCAAGATAAAAATAATTGAAACATAACACACTTCACACACACGCACCTTTAGGATACTCCCACTTATTGCCTTCGGAAAACAACAATCACGTCTCTCGAACGTGGGATGTTTTAGCAAAGATCCTTTGGTTAAAAGATCGTAGACCCTCAATGACCCTTCGATGCTGCCTCGGTAAATGATATTAGTACCTTAGGATAATTGCTAAAGTGTCCTACGAGTTATTTTCGTGACTGTACGATGACCTGTGGCAGTCCCTCAAAATATCTAATGATAGGGCTACCTACTAACTAATGGTAGGATAAAACTATCTAAAGGAAAATAGGAAAAGAACAAAGAAATTTTGAGTAGGTACATAGCTTATAGTTGCTTGCTCACAAAACAAAACAATTTCTCACACATACACTCTCTTTTCTAAATATTTTCAAAGACAAAACACTTAGTATGCATTCTCAACGATACGAGAATCATTACAAAGTTTTCCGCACTAAGGCATCTTTTAAAAATATTTTCAAATACACTTACACAAAAAAGCATTTTCAAAGTGAGCTAGCAACTAAGAGCCCATAGATAACTACAGATGAAAAGGGTGCTAATACCTTCCCTTTTCATATTCTACCCCCTTACTCAAAAAAAATTTTGAAAGGTCTTTCCTGTTCTATTCACCCTTTCCTTTATTGGATAAAAGAAAATTCGGTGGTGACTCTTGCTAACCGCAACATTTGCGATAAAATGCAAAATCAAAAGTCAGTTCTCCCACCGTATTATAGAACATGCGACTCTGCTGGGGAGAACACTAAAGTGGGGTTACCTTAGAGATACTTCACATTTAAATGCTTTCATTGTTTGACTTGCCTGATTTATTCTTAAAGGGTTGTTTGGGTTATTCTTGTAAAGATCCTATACCCGGATCTGGGGCATTTTAGGTAAGTAGCAATAAATCGTGAAAACTGTATGCTGTACACCGATACAGTTGAAGTGATGGCTACGTTAGTGCGACACATTGGTTTGTATCGGTGACCCTTGAGTTAAGTCAAGGAGAATGCTGGGCTTCCGCATGGTGTTATAAAGTACTAACTGACCATAGAACCTTAGTTGACATAACTTAACCATTAGAAGGTAGCGAGATAGTCCGCTTTGGTGCAGACTGAAGTTGGTTGATACTCGATGCTACACTCATTGAGGTCGGACTCTTGGGATATTTCGGTCGCAAATCAGATGCTTGTGCTGAAACAATGCCTGAGAGAAAGATCAGTGATATTGAGACTCCTAGAACCCGATTACTTTCTTTTAGGACAAGTTGAGCCAACTAAAACTTCAAGAGGGTACTTACCTACAACTCTATGAAAGCTTTAACCTAAGGAATTATGTGTTTTGCTTGTGTATGATTAAATTTTTAGAACATAACATCATGCATCATAACATTCATACCATTTCATTTCTACTAACCATTTCAAGGACCAGGGAATTTATCTTTATTCTATTTTGCAGACTATAGCCTCTGCTCGCAAAAACACTATCTGGGTCAACTTTGTAAGGGTACCCCCTCAACATAAAGAGTTAGACTCAAGGGTTCCCGAAAGTTCTTCATTTATCAAGAGGCATGGTCGACTACTCAGTCTGGTTACCCCAGGTTTCGACAACGACATGATGAGTTTTCTCTTCTAGTTCTTTGACCATGCACATCACTGCTTCACCTTTCCCGATTATCAGTTGGTACCCACTATAGAGGGGTTATCTCAATTACTGGGAGTACCTGTTCTTGATCAGATGCCCTTCACCGGTTTAGAGGAAGCTCCAAAGCCAAAAGTTATTGAAGCAGCTTTGCATCTGAAGCGGTCCAACATTGTATCCAACTGGGAAACGAGAAGTGGAGTCAAAGTTTTTCTGGCTAAATTCCTGTTAGAGAAGGCTCAACTATTCCTAGATTCTATGAGTTTCCAGGCTCTTGAGGATATCTTGGATCTTCTAATCTACGGGTTGGTACTATTCCCTAATCCAGACCACTCATAGATGTAAACACCGTTGTGATACGGTGGCAGAACCGACAGTTATATACTAGTTTTGCGTTTTGTATTTGCAAATGTTGCGGTAAGCAAGATTCGCCACCGACTTTTCTTTTATCTAAATTAAGGAAAGGGTTAAAAGAACAGAAAAAGACCTTTTCGAGAGTTTTTTTAGTAAGGGGGTACGTTATGGAAAGGGAAGGTGTTAGCACCCTTTCCATCCATAGTTATCTATGGGCTCTTAGAGGTTTGCTCATTTTGAAATACCTTTTTGCTTTGCATGTTTGAAAATGTTTTGAGAATGCCTTAGTACGGAAAACTTTGTAATGTTTCTCGTGATAGTGGAGAAAGTATACAAAGTGTTTCGAAAATGTTTTTGAAAAGTAGTACTTGTGTAAGTGCAAAATATTTTGAGAAAACTTCTAACAACTATCTACTTTATACTCGAAAAGGGTCGTTCTTTTCCTCCTATCCTTTAGACAGTGCTATCCTACTATTAGTGAGTAGGTAGCTCTATCGTTGGATGTTTGAGGGACAATCGAAGGGACATTATAATCACGAAGGCAACTTGGAGAGGAATTTTAGTAACTGTCCTAAATTTCTAAGATCACTTTTAACCGAGGCAACGTCGAGAGGGTCATCGAGGTACTTGTGATCTTTCAAACTAGAGAACATCCACTAAAACTTCTCACATTTCGAGAATTATGACCGTTTTATGAAGGCAACCGGAGTGGGATACCCTAGAGGTGCGTATGTGTAATTGTGTTCAATTCAATTATTTATTTTGCGTTATTAGGTTTGCTAACATTTTTATTTTTCATTCTTATCATGCAATCCTAGTTACTAGCAGTTAATATGTATAGAAAAATGTAAAGTGCAAAAGTAAACCCTATGCTATTACATGGTTTCGGGGAGGGGATTTACAATGTACAAAAATTGGGGGAAGAAAAATAAAGAAAGTGGATAAAAGTCCTAATTAGTTATTACATACCAGTATGTAGTTACAATAATGTAAAAATGCGAAAAATAAATAACGCGCGAAAGATTGAAAGTTCGTCTAAGAAAACCTAATAAGAAAAATCTTTTTTGTTGTTTTTGATTTAAGAAAAATAGTCAATTATCCGAAAGTCTATATAATAAAATTAAATTAAGAAAAATAATCTAATTTCATTTTTAATTTTTTATTATTATGAAAGGAAAATAATCAGTCCTAAATTCTAATTCATTTTTAATGAAGAAAAGATTAAAGTTTTAATCAATTAATTAAAGAAATTAATTATTTAATTAAGAAATCTAAACCTAACTTTTTAGTGAGCTTTTTTTATATTTTGTTAATTAAACCAAAGAAAACAATAATAAAAACAAATATAAGAAATGATACAAAAAGAAAAATGCCAAATGGGCTTAGGTATGCAGAATAAATAAAGGGGGTGTGCTGTTGAATTTATTGGGCCCAATTGAATGTTAAGCCCAAGTCACACTGGATCAGGTGAGGTGAAACTCTGAGGGCGCATTGTAGATCTCAAATTAAAACCCTTAGATCCAGAGCCAACATGATTTGGATGGTCAGATTTGATGGTGCATGGTATACGTCAAGCCAATAGGAATACCAAATCTGCATGAAAATGTTAAGAAATAAGAAAATGCTGGACTTGGGACTCGAACCTAGGTCCTCTCCCTCACATCCACGCTTCTTTGCCAGCTGAGCCATTTTATCATTCATTATATAAAATGAAACAAGAATATTATATACAACAAAATGTCAATATCTAAAAAATAAATAAAAAATGCACGCTTATTTGAATTGGCTAATGGGGGGCTGCCACGCATCATCTTCTTCCTCTCTCCGTCGTCTTAGGTAATAAGACCTGTAGTGACAGTTTTTTGCTTGTCACTATAGCACCTGCATCGTGAAATATCCAAAATATGCAATATAAATTACATGTGAGGCCATGGATCATTTGGCCTCATCCTCTTGAGCACGATGGTGCCCCTGGTTTGGGATAATTTTGGCCAATATAGAAAACCCCAATTTGGAGGTTCAAACCCTAACCATGGCCAAATGCGATTCCTGCATCAAAACTTCAATCCAACCATGCAGGAAGCTTAGAATTACTCAAATGAACAGAAATGCATGGTCAAATGGATTTAAATTACATGAATCGAGCAAAATGAAATTAGAAAAGAAGGCAAACCGTGAGAGCTGGTTGGGTTGTTTCATGACGTTTCAGGACTTGGTAATGGCTAGAACAGCTTCAGGGAACCTTCAGGAATGTGCTTGGATCCTTTGTTTGGACCGAGGAAGGCTGGAACTGTGTTTTTGAATTTTAACAACTTTGCTTTCTTTTTTTTGCAATTTCTTGTGACTTTTTGGGGTTGTGTCTTCGTGCTGAAATGCTTGCTAATGTCTTGTTTATATAGAGAGGAGTGAGGAGACAAGATATCATAGGATTAAACAGCCTTGATTATGTGTTTGAAAGCCATGAATGAAAATTTGTAACTTTACCAAAGGTGTGGAATTTTGTCCTTTTTTAATTTGGATGAACTTGGACATGCTAGCACGAAATTCATGGGCCTCTAGGCTGTCCAAAACATCAGCCCACATGCCAAGGCCTACTTCTAATTATTTTATACATTTTATTTTATATTTATTTGAAATAAATTAAAATAAATATGTACAAAATGATTAAAAATGCAAGGCATGGTAAAAATGATATTAGGGGCTCTTCATGAGAACATGAAAGTGTTTGAAGTCCAAAAAGTTATGTCATTGCCTTAAAAGTTCAAATTTGCTCAATGCACATTTCTCAAAATTTTCTAAATTTCCCAACTTGGGAAAGCCATAACTTACTCAGTTTGGATCTCATGATGATGACCTTGGGATTTTTGGAAATCCCAATATGTCTACTTCAATCCATCTTTTGATCATCTTTGCATTTGAATATTTTATCTTGATGTAAAAGGTCTTAGCAAAAAGTGGCTTTTGTTGACTTTCTGAAAATGACATGTAATGTCTAAGCTTGTATCTTTCAAATGGTGCATTTATTGAACTTGTGGATTGAAGAGAAGTTATAGGGAATGAGATTCTATTTAATATGAGCTTTGGTTAGGGAAAAATGGATGAAGTATGTGAAAGTTATGCCTGGTCAAAGTTTGGTTGACTTTTCCTATAGAAACCCTAATTTAGCAATTCTTGACTTTTGATGAATTAGGGACATTTCTTGAGGAATCATGATAAACCCTTGATCAAATGATGGATATCACTTCAAAAGGTTGATGTTGACAAAAAATCTTGAAGTTTGACTATATATTGGCCACAATTGACTTTTGACCTAGTACAATTGATTTCCAAGCATTTGAGCAAATGACTGAGCAAACTTGTTGTGTAAGGCATGGAACTTGTCATGGACAATCTTGAAGGCATATTAGGACAATGTAAAACATTTGAGACCTTTGGAGCTCACACATCTTGATGAGAAGTGAAACCCTAGCTAGAGGTTTATTGCTTAAGAGGAGAATTTGTCTGGTCAATTCTTGGTCAACCGTGAGCAATTGAGGATTTCTAGTATCATGTCTTGAGTAAATATGGGAGGGAAAATTTTGGGGTACAACAACTGCCCCTGTTCAATCTTCTTAAACCTGAAGATTTAGATTGGCTTGTCGGTCTTTCGTGATCTGAAGGTGGAAGATGATTGAACACTAGAGTGCCCAGAAATTTGTACTCACATGAAGTAACACTGATTGTTGATGATGGCGGGAATGGGATTACAGATTCCATTTGGATAATATGACAGAGAGTTGTCAGATATGGGCTTAAAGATGCCATCCATAGGTTATTATTGATAGAAATTAAACTAAATCTAAGCTTGATTTCAACTGGAAAAGAATCAGAATAAATCTTTGATTGATTTAAACTGAACCAGAAGAAATGTCTATCGGAACAGAATCGGGATAAACCATTGATCGATTTAAACTGAACCAAAAGAAATGTCTACCAGAACGGAATCAGGATAAACCATTGATCGATTTAAACTAAACCAGCAGAGGTCTTGAATAAACTTTAAATGGAAAAGAATCAGAATAAATCTTTGGAGCAATTTATTTGAACCAGAGAAAGTGTCTACCGGAACGGAATTAGGATAAACCATTGGTCGATTTAAACTGAGCCAGCAGAGGTCTTGAATAAACTTTAACTGGAAAAGAATCAGAATAAATCTTTAGAGTGATTTTTCTGAACCAGAGAAAGTGTCTACCAGAATGGAATCAGAATAAACCATTAATCGGTTTAAACTGAACCAGCAGAGGTCTTGAATAAACTTTAATTGGATAAAGAATCATAATAAATCTTTGAAGCGATTTATTTGAACCAGAGAAAGCGTCTACTGGAACGGAATCAGAATAAACCATTGACCAATTTAAACTGAACCAACAAAGGTTTGAAGGAAGTGTTCATCGTGTAGCTAGTCACCCCGTCTTGTTTCGGGAACTGATATGCAATTTGTTCACAAATAGTTGTCCTGTCGGGTTTCAGGTTTTAATTTGGATCTTGAGAATAGAGATAGTTTTGCTGGGGATTCCCTTTCTCTTCCGGGGATCTTCGACTTCTGCTTGAGAATGATTTTTCCGGGGGGAAGAGTTCTGTTGGAAGATTTCACCAATTTGGAGAAATAAACTCCGCTGGGAGATTAACTTCCGTAGCTAGAGAAATAAACTCTACTAGGGATAAGGCTTTATAAAATACTTGACATTTATAAAACTCTATTATGCAATACTTTGATTTTATCTCTCTAAGGGAACCTTGTTAAAGAGAGGGATTTGCAAGTGATTTGTGGTAGAAACACACTCAAGTTGGGAAGTGTAAGAATAAATCCCTTCCTAGATTGTATCTTAAGATGTATCGAATGTGTATCAGGATAATATCCATATCTGGAGCATATCTAAATTGTATCTGAAAGAGAAATCTGGAATAAGTATCAGAATGGCATCCGTATCTAGAGCGTATCTGAATTGTATCTGGAAGCTGTATTGAATGAATATCATAATGGCATCCGTATCTGGAGCGTGTCTGAACTGTATCTGGAAGCTGTATTGAATGAGTATCAGAATGGCATCCGTATCTGGAGCGTATCTGAACTGTATCTAGAAGATGTATTGAATGAGTATCAGAATGGCATCCATATCGGGAGCGTATCTGAACTGTATCTGGAAGCTGTATTGAATGACTATCAGAGTGGCATCCATATCTGGAGCGTATCTAAACTATATCTGGAAGATGTATTGAATAAGTATCAGAATGGAATCCGTATCTGGAGCGTATCTAAACTGTATCTGGAAGCTGTATTGAATGAGTATCAGAATGATATCCATATCTGGAGCGTATCTGAATTGTATCTGGAAGTTGTATTGAATGAGTATCAGAGTGGGATCCGTATCAGGAGCATATCTGAAATGTATCTGGAAGCTGTATTGAATGAGTATCAAAATGGCATCCGTATCTGGAGTGTATCTTAACTATATCTGGAAGCTGTATTGAATGAGTATCAGAATGATATCCATATCTGGAGCGTATCTGAACTGTATTTGGAAGTTGTATTGAATGAGTATCAGAGTGGCATTTGTATCTGGAGCGTATCTGAATTGTATCTGGAAGCTATACTGAATGAGTATCAGAGTGGCATCCATATCTGGAGCGTATCTGAACTATATCTGGAAGTTGTATTGAATGAGCATCAGAATGGCATCCGTATCTGGAGCGTATCTGAACTGTATCTGGAAGTTGTATTGAATAACTATTAGAGTGGTATCGTATCTGCAACGTATCTGAATTGTATCTGGAAGCTATATTGAATGAGTATCATAATGGCATCCGTATCTGGAGCGTATCTGAACTGTATCTGGAAGCTGTATTGAATAAGTATCAGAGTGGCATCCGTATCTAGAGCGTATCTGAACCGTTTCTAGAAGAGAATCTACTTTATTTAGAATGTTTCTGCTGGGAATTCCTATTTTGTTGCTTTGAGAAGAAATTTATTGGGGAAATGAAAAGTTTGTGAACCAGGCTAGTGAATTCTTTAAGATGCCAGAGCAGTGATTGGATATTCTTGCTCTACCGGGGATACAAGAACACCTGACATCACAAGGTTGTAAGCTAAGGATGTGGCGGTGACCTTTTAGTAGGATGCCCCTGCATCTGTACCTGCTGGAGAAAGTATCTGCGGAGGTTTTGTGGATGGTTTGAGTGTCATCCTAACTCCTGGGGTTTTGAGTCAATATTGATCAGGGCGATAAGTCTTCAACTGATAGACAAGTGACGAGATGACGGGACATAGTTGTACGCTTTAAATACCTAACTTTTTCCTTGACTATCCTTTCAGATTTTCAGTCCAACGGGATACCCTTTTTTGCCCAAGCCGCCATTTCAGGTTTTCGACTTGCCGGGTGTACGATTTTTTTATATATCCCTAATTTTTTCCCAAACCATTTTGGGTTCGCCGGGATGCCATTATTTTTTCCTAGGCCTGTCAACCTAGTGGGTCTTTTTCATGCGTCGTATTTTCTGACTATGTCCGTGTTCATCGGTTGTAGAGGATTGTCACTATCTATAGTAGCAAGTGTTGTCACACTTCTAAAAGATGTTTATGTGATCGCATGTGCCCTTTCATATGTGGGAGCCTGTGTGGGGCTTCTTCAGGATGAATCTGGTGCACCTGATGCTTGATAAAGTTTCTGATAGTCTTGAATTTCCTAGGTATATTTTCTAAGAACTGTCATGGAAGGATTCGAAGACATGATACCGACACCATCTGATACTATTGGCATAGACAAGCAATTTGGTGGTACCAAAGGTTCAAATTTCACAGTGATTTTTTATGGAATCCCCGATCAATGTAACATGCCCCAGGTGATTCAGATGGAGACCTGCCCCCGACTATTCAGCACTTTTAGAGATTCTTTGCATATTGGCTTGACTGCCCCAAATTAACTAGACACCATTTCATGCCCCTTGATTATGAAAGGCCTGTTATTGGGAATTTTTTTTTTCCGTCTGAGGTGATTCTGTCCACTGAGAGGATCTTTGTTCACTGAATATTCGTTGTATGAATTTCTCTGCTGTTTGAACAATTATCCATATGCAAACAATGTCATTTAAAGAATGCAAAGCTTATGTCTGTCTTGAAGTTTAAAAATTCATTTTTAGTAAAACAAACAAATTTTGTAAGAGTGTGATATCAACTCAGGATTAGTAGCAAGTCCTACAGGATTCAGGATACCTTTTGTAACAGTATGCTTCCAAACTAACCCATGCTTCAGCTAGGACTTTCAAGGGTTGTAGTGTGGCTTGGTTCACGGTTTAAGGAACAAAGGATAAAGGCTCAAAATTTATTTGTACCCACCCGTTCTTCGTGATGTTCTTCAGCCCTAAACTCAGCTAATTGTGCATTTTGAATCCCAATTGAGTTCTGGAATCATTGCTCTGATACTTGGTGATGGTTCAAAAATTGAACATTTATTTTGAGAAGGGAATCATTTTTTTTGCAACCTTCCTTTTTGTTGAGGATTTGTAGCGACCTATTTTTTTTTATTATCCTTGTCTTTTGTCTGAAATGTTTCTTTTGCGATTACAGACAGCGGGATGCCCCAGTTTTTCTTAAGTCTCCCTCATGGGTTTTGACTTAGCGAGATTTTATTTTAAGAGATGATGACTTCATGTCTTAATGATCATATGGAACCATCACTATCTTTTGGAGAGCATCTTCTACATAAGTTCTCGTGTATGAAGGGAAAGCTTGCGATTGAATGCACATCTGAATTAACTGAGAAAACTACACTGCCTCAAGTTATGATTAAGGGTTTTTAATTTTGTGAAAAGAAAAACTCCTACTTCTTAGGCTCAAATGGGGTGACTAGGGATTATATTCCTTATAACTCCACTGTTTAGGATTTGAAACAAAGCCTGTACATCATCAGCGGGGTCTATTCAAAAGCATATTGTAGAGATTTTGGTATCATTTTCGTCATCCTCCCTCTAAAGGCTTACAACTTTTAATCAAGAGTCGAATATCACAAAAAGGAAGTAAGAATGCAGTTTTGAAATAGTGAATACGAATGAATTTATTCAAGACAAACATATGCGATACATTGATGAAATAACAAAGTTTGACATAAATAAGTGTTCGAACAAAAAGAAAATTACAATTTCAAAAATTCAAATGAACAAAAAGCCCCTTTGTCTAAACTTGACACTTCAGATGGTGTGCCTTTGAGGGATGGCATAAGAATTCAGTCTGATCACCTTGTATGAACTCCAACACTCCTTCATTGATCAGGTCTTGAATCTTATTTTTCAATGCCCAACAATCATTCATATCATGTCCAGGACTACCAGCATGATAGGCACACCTTGCATCAGGATTGTAGTGAGGGGAAGAAGTTTTGGGATTTGGATGAGGTCCTATCACTATAATCAGATTCATCCTTAACATGTGTTGCAAAGCTTGGGACATCGTCATGTTGATTTTAGTAAACTACCTCCCGGGCTTGTCTTGCCCTCGCTAATTACCCCGTTGCTGTTGTCGAGGTCTTTGTTGGGCTCGTGATGTAGCAGCAAATTGGAAAGGTCCACTCTATACCCAGTCATCTCCTTGTCTCATCAGGGGCTGATTAATGACTTGTCCCCCAGTCTCGACCGTTTGTTTCATACGGTTGCAACCGTCTTGATGAAGTTTGCTGGCGAGGACTCTTATCTCTTCTTGTCCCCGAGCTAAGCTTTGGATAAGAGCCATTTGACTGATCATCTGGATTTTCATCCTTTCCATCTCAGCTTGCAATTGCTCCAACTGGTCATCCTTATTTTCGTCGGGATTTTTCTTGGTCAAGTTCCCAGCAAGGAGTGCCTTCAATTCTTCTTGCCCCTTGGCTAGATTCAGGAAAATTTCTTTGAATTGAGCATCTTGAGCTTGGAAACCTCTTTTGTTTTGTTCGAGAGCCATTTTCATTGCTTAAATAAACAGAAAGGAAATGAGAAACCTGTACTGGAAGACATGTTATGAAATGGCATGCATGCAATTTTTTCAAGGATCTCGCGGGGTAAATACAAGAAGATATTTGAATTTGACTGCAGCTTCGATTGAAGAACTTTGTATCGTTGAATGTCCTTCTATGAAAATCAAGCTCACCATGTCAAGTGGGTTATAGCCTCTGACTCAAGTTGTTGCTTTGGTCTTTTGACGGCATTGGCTAGAGGAAAATAAATCCCCTTTCCCTTGCTAGACGTCTGGTTCATCATAACCTGCATCACAGGCCCTTGAGATCCTTGAATTAGTTAAGGAAATGCTATGGTATGATGTTATGATGTGTATGTTATGCTTTAAGCAAATAGTGTAAGGTGATGAAGACAGGTAAGTGTA
This sequence comes from Vicia faba, assembly GCA_948472305.1. Lineage (NCBI taxonomy): Eukaryota > Viridiplantae > Streptophyta > Magnoliopsida > Fabales > Fabaceae > Vicia > Vicia faba. The sequence goes on from OX451741.1 coordinate 313,678,388, forward strand.
AACAAATCCTGCATGGAATTCAAGTTGTTAGATAAAGAAATCAAACAAGTCACACAAGTAGCCTTAGGTTTAGGCTTGCATGGAGTTTGTAGGTAAGTACCCTCTTGAAGTTTAGTTGGCTCAACCTGTCCTATTAATAGTAACCAAGTTCTAAAGGATCTCAATATCACTGATCTTTCCCACAAGTTTCATTCCGATCGACAACTTACTTGCCACCAAACAAAACTCGGGAGTCAAATCTCAATGAGTGTAGTATCGAGTATCAACCGACTTCGGGATACACCAAAGACGACTATCTCACTACTTCCTAATGGCCAAGTTGTTCAATTAAAGGTTCTAAGGTCAGTTGATGCTTCATGATACCAGGCAGCGGCCCCGTATTCTCCTCGACTACTCAAGGGCTACCGATACCAACCGAAGTGTCGCATCAACATAGCTATTGCTTCGACTGTGTCGGTATACCCCGCACAGTTTTCACAATCTATTGCTACTTACCTAAAATGCGCCCCAGATCTGAGTGTAGGATCTATAGTAACCCAAACAAAGCCCTCAAAAAGTAAAGCAAACAAAGCATACAGAAGCAATTAAATAATGAACTAACTCTAAGGTAACCCCACTTTTTATAATTCCCCAGTAGATTCGCCAGTTCTGTGATACGGTGGCAGAACCAACTGTTATATACTGGTTTTGCATTTTTTATTCGCAAATGTTGCGATAAGCAAGAGTCTCCACCGACTTTTCTTTTATCCAGATTAAGGAAAGGGTGAAAAGAACAGAAAATACCTTTTTGAGAGTTTTCTGAGTAAGGGGGGTAGATTATGAAAAGGGAAGGTGTTAGCATCCTTTCCATCCATATTTATCTACGGGCTCTTAGAGGTTTGCTCATTTTTAAATACCTTTGTGCTTTCCATGTTTGAAAATGTTTTGAGAATGCCTTAGTACGGCGAACATTGTAATGTTTATCGGGATAGTGGAGAAAGTATACAAAGTGTTTCGAAAATGATTTTGAAAAGTAGTATTTGTGTAAGTGCAAAATGTTTTGAGCAAACTTCTAACAACTATCTACTTTATACTCGAAAAGGGTCGTTCTTTTCCTCCTATCCTTTAGACAGTGCTATCCTACTATTAGTGAGTAGGTAGCTCTATCGTTGGATGTTTGAGGGACAATCGAAGGGACATTACAATCACGAAGGCAACTTGGCGAGGAATTTTAGTAACTGCCCTAAAGTTCTAAAATCACTTTTAACCGAAGCAACATCGAGAGGGTCATCGAGGGACTTGTGATCTTTCAAACTAGAGAACAACCACTAAAACTTCTCACGTTTCGAGAATTTTGACCGTTTTCCGAAGGCAACCGAAGTGGGATACCCTAGAGATGCGTATGTGCAATTGTGTTCAATTCAATTATTTATCTTGCGTTATTAGGTTTGCTAACGTTTTTGTTTTTCAGTCTTATCATGCAATCCTAGTTACTAGCAGTTAATATGTACAGAAAAATGTAAAGTGCGAAAATAAACCCTATGATATTACATGGTTTCGGGGAGGGGATTTACAATATACAAAAATTTGGAGAAGAAAAATAAAGAAAGCGAATAAAAGTCCTAATTAGTTATTACATAGCAGTATGCAGTTACAATAATGTAAAAACGCGAAAAACAAATAACGCGCGAAAGATTGAAAGTCCGTCTAAAAAAAACCTAATAAGAAAAATCTTTTTTGTTGTTTTTGATTTAAGAAAAATAGTAAATTATCCTAAAGTCTATATAATAAAATTAAATTAAAAAAATAATCTAATTTCATTTTTAGTTTTTTATTATTATGAAAAGAAAATAATTAGTCCTAAATTCTAATTATTTTTAATTATGAAAAGGTTAAAGTTTTAGTTAATTAATTAATTAAAGAAATTAATTATTTAATTAAGAAATCTAAACCTAATTTTTTAGTGAGCTTTTTTTATATTTGGTTAATTAAACAAAAGAAAACAATAATAAAAACAAATATAAGAAATAATACAAAAAGAAAAATGCCAAATGGGCTTAGGTATGCAGAAGAAATAAAGGAGGTGTGCTGTTGAATTTGCTGGGCCCAATTGAATGTTAAGCCTAAGCCACGCTGGACCAGGTGAGGTGAAACTCTGAGGGCGCATGGTAGATCTCAAATTAAAACCATTAGATCCAGAGCCAACATGATTTGGATGGTCATATTTGATGGTGCATGGTATACGTCAAGTCAATAGGAATACCAGATCTACATGAAAATGTTAAGAAATAAGAAAATGCTGGACCTGGGACTCGAACTCAGGTCCTCTCCCTCACATCCACACTTCTTTGCCAGCTGAGCCATTTTATCATTCGTTATATAAAATGAAACAAGAATGTTATATACAAAAAAATGTCAATATCTGAAAAAATTTAAAAAAATGCACGCTTATTTCAATTGGCTAAGGGGGGCTGCCACACATCATCTTCTTCCTCTCTCCGTCGTCTTAGGTAATAAGACCTATGGTGTCAGGTTTTTGCTTGTCACTATAGCACCTGCATCGTGAAATATCCAAAATACGGAATATAAATTACATGTGAGGCCATGGATCAATTGGCCTCATCCTCCTGAGCACGATGGTGCCCCTGGTTTGGGCTAACTTTGGCCAATACAGAAAACCCCAATTTGGAGGTTCAAACCATAACCATGGCCAAATGCGATTCCTGCATCAAAACTTCAATCCAACCATGCAGGAAGCTTGCAAATACTCAAATGAACAGAAATGCATGGTCAAAATGGATTTAAATTACATGAATCGAGCAAAATGAAATTGAAAAAGGAGGAAAATTATGAGAGCTGGTTGTTCCGTTTCGTTACGTTTCAGGACCTGGTAATGGTTGGAACAGCTTCATGGAACCTCCAGGAATGTGCTTGGATCCTTTGTTTGGACTGGGGAAGGCTGGAACTGCGTTTTTGAATTTTAACAATTTCACTTTTTTTTGCAATTTCGTGTGACTTTTTAGGGTTGTGTCTCTGCTGAAATACTTGCTAATGTCTTGTTTATATATAGGGGAGTGAGGATACAAGATATCATAGGATTAAACAACCTTGATTATGTGTTTGAAAACCATGAATGAAAATTTGTAACTTTGCCAAAGGTGTGGAATTTTGTCCTTTTTTGAATTTGGATTAACTTGGATATGCTAGAACGAAATTCATGGGCCTCTAGGTTGTCCAAAACATCAGCCCACATGCCAAGGCCTACTTCTAATTATTTTATATATTTTATTTTATATTTATTTGAAATAAATTAAAATAAATATGTACAAAATAAGTAAAAATGCAAGGCGTGGTAAAAATGAGATTAGGGGCTCTTCATGAGGTCATGAAAGTGTTTGAAGTCCAAAAAGTTATGTCATTGCCTTAAAAGTTCAAATTTGCTCAATGCACATTTCTCGAAATTTTCCAAATTTTCCCAACTTGGGAAAGCCATAACTTACTCAATTTTGATCTCATGATGATGATCTTGGACTTTTTGGAAATCCCAATATGTCTACTTCAATCCCTCTTTTGATCAAATTTGCATTTGAAGATTTATCTTGATGTAAATGGTCTTAGAAAAAAGTGCTTTTGTTGACTTTCTGAAAATGACCTGTAATGTCTGAGCTTGTATCTTTCAAATGGTGCATTTTTTGAACTTGTGGGCTGAATAGAAGTTGTAGGTAATGAGATTCTATTCAATATGAGTTTTGGTTAGGGAAAATGGATGAAGTATGTGAATGTTATGCCTTGTCAAAGTTTGGTTGACTTTTCCTATAGAAACCCTAATTTAGCAATTCTTGACTTTTCATGAATTAGGGATATTTCTTGAGGAATCATGATCAACCCTTGATCAAATGATAGATATTACTTCAAAAGGCTGATGTTGACAAAAAATCTTGAAGTTTGACTGTATATTGGCCACAGTTGACTTTTGACCTAGTACATTTGATTTCCAAGCATTTGAGCAATTGACTGAGCAAACTTGTTGTGCAAGGCATGAAACTTGTCATGGACAATCTTGAAGGCATATTAGGACAATGGAAAAAATTTGAGACCTTTGGAGCTCACACATCTTTATGAGAAGTGAAACCCTAGCTAGAGGTTCATTGCTTAGGAAGAGAATTTGTCTGGTCAATTCTTGGTCAACCTTGAGCAATTGAGGATTTCTAGGAGCATGTATTGAGTAAAGATGGAAGGTCAAATTTTAGGGTACAACAGCCGTCAAGATTTTTCTCGCTCGTAATCCTGTGCCTACTTTGCTCGGAGACATTCTGCATTCGCTTCACACTCGTACTATGAAAAGGCGAGGAACTCTCATGTGTTGTATACCTCTGCTATCCAGGTGGTTTATTTCACACCTTCCCCACTCGGTAATAAAGTATGAACAAGGTTTGAGGTGGTCGCAAAGAATAATGTCACTTTCTCATACAAATATCTATTGGTGTTCTCGATCTCATGAGGATATCATTATCATTGATCGTTGCAGGGAGTTCCCTAATGTGCATCTCCTTGGCATTATGGGAGGTATTACTTATAACCCTTCCTTGGAGCTACGTCAGTTTGGTTACGCTCGAAGAGATGGTCCTCGTGACGCACTTATCCAGGGTATTATGTTCGATTATGAAAGTGATCTTCAAGGTTATGCAGAGGTTTATACATGCTTGGGGCATGGTAAGCAAGATTGATAGTAAGGCTTTAGGACAGAAGAATTCCATCCCTATGGAGCCTTATCTCAAATGGGTACGAGCTCGCCCGCAAAACCTTATGATGACATATCCATCTATTTTACCAATGATCATGGAGTCTATTGTCGAAGGAGACGTTCCTCGCACCATCCTCTATCCAGAAATGCCTACTAACATTGAAGAATTGAAGAAGTCTTGGATTCAACTGAAGGAAGAACGAGACACCTTATTGTACCCCAATTTTTTCCCCTAAGATTCCTCTATCATAACATACCAACTCAATCACAACAAGATCACACTAGGGTTTGGCTCTTCTCCTTATCTTTAGCTTTTCTCATGGGGAATCACCAACCACCTTGACTTGTATTTTGTGGTTATCTTTGTTTTGTATTGATTAACTCTTAACTAATAAATACAATGAATGTTTTCCCTAATTGTTGATATCATAGGTGAAAGCACAACATATTCCATCAAGTTGATCTACAAGCTCATGATTTTATTCCCTTACCTTCTTCAATAAAGCTTCATTGAGATTCAAGCTTCATCATTGAATATGCTTTGAAGTAATATCATGACAAAGTCTATTATGATTCATCATGCCTCAAGTTGTCAAAAATAGTTCAAATATATAAGGGGTTGATTGGAGAAGTTTGACCTAGTTGGACAAGTCCTTGATTTCTTGATCACAAGTACATATTTCCCTCAATTATTGATGTTTGGAAGTGGTTATGGTTGAAATTGTTTCTCATTATCATCCTTAAAAACATATATTTACATGACCAAAGTATTTGTGCAAGAAAGCTTATCAAAATTGAAAAGGGTTTCCAAGGAATTTTGTTGCTCTAGGAGCTAGGGTTTTGAACTTCAAAGGGGTATACCTTGTTCATATTTTGGTATTTTTGAGTGATTCCAAATACATGCTTATCTTCAAAGAGTTATAAAAAAATCACTTTAAAAGTTTCAAGGAAATTTTGTGTGGAAGATACCTAATGATGAATAAAGATTACAAGTCCTCTAGATAAACCATCAAATTCCCTTATGTGACTTCAAAAGATCATAACTTGGTCAATTTTTGTCACCTTGAGCCCATTCTTTTTCCATAATGATCTTAAAGATGTGAACTTTGACTATTATTTCATGTGAAAAGTTTGAAAATATGTGGAAGATGCCCTAAGGATGCAAAATATTATAGGTCATCTCATGAATTTTCACCAACTTAACCAAGTCATAACTTTCTCATTTTTTGGAGATTTTAAATGGTTCAAGTCTCATAATGTCATTCAAGATATCTACTTAATTCCATATTTTTTGGCCAAGAGAAAATTTCAAATGGAAAGCCATGTTATGAAAGACATTATAGGTCACTTTTGAAGAAAAACTTAGAAAATTTCTAAGTACCAAAAGTCAACCTTTTTTTCTCAACTTTGACTTATCACAATTTTCAGCGCAAACATCCATTTGATTCCATTATTTGCACATTGTAAAGCTTGTGATCTCATCTTTCTAAAGCTTCAAGGATCATTCCCTAAGACCCCTTGAGTTGTGAATGCGATTGATTCAAAAATGGTACTTTGAAACTGAAGTTTCACTTCAAGTCAGAATTTGAAACTCATATTGTGACTCATAAACATCAAATTAGCACGCGTTTTTGGTCTAAACATGTTTAACCAACTTGCCAAAGTGGATTAGAGCCTTGAAAAGCAAGGATTAAGTAAGTTTGAATGCTAAACATATCACATATTCCTCATGTATCAGGTTCACACGAATTCCCTCCAAATATCATCATCCCACACACTTGAGCATTCTATCAGTTTCCCTATAAATAGAGGATCATACCTCATTCATTTCCTCAAGCTTATAGAGCCAGAATCACCCTGTCAAACTTCCTCTTGAACCCACTTTTATGCAACTTCGAATTTACTTTTACAGCTTTCCTCAATCCATTTTCTTTGTCAACTCTTCATCCTTGAACCTCACTGAAGCTAAAAGAAGAAGAACCAAGCTCTAAGACTTCCGAAATCATGCTAGCCAAGTCAAGTTTCAAATCACTGAATTTGAACTTCAATAGGTAGATTCCTTCACCAATTCTCTCAAACTTTGATAATGTTATGATGCTCTCATCATTCTGATTCTATTCGAAACATTTATTTTCAACTGGAAGTGCGTTTTGACCATGAATTTTCAAATCCCTTTTCAAATCTTTCCATCCAAAATGACTAGCTACACCTTACATAAATTTTTTGTGAGGGTACCATTGGAATCGTCTTGAAGAGAAAAAGCGAATGGAACCAGTCTCGAGCTCTAATTTTACCATTTCAAGGACCTGTAATTCGCGTGGATGGAGGTTGGATATAACCAACGTGTCATCTCTCAACCAATGAGAAATTGCCATTTGTTTTTTCAAATCTGATTTTAATAAATGATCATGTGTTTTATTCACTAAAGACCATGATATGCACAATGCGTCTGATCTATTAGATTAGCTTACTAACACGTTTTGACTCTCATCCATTGGTCCATATTTTTTTGACTTTATTTTTTAATTCTGATTTTTATATATAAATTGTTTTAAACTTCAAAAATCATAGAAAATTCATTTTTGACCCAAAAATTATGCAAAAATTCACAAAAATATTTTCAAATATTCTCTTTCTAAATTTTATTTTTTCATAGTTTTATTTTCAGATTTGGTATTTTTTATAATTTTTCTTTGCTTTGGTTTGTTTTTAATTGCTTAAAAAATACTTTTGAACATTTTTAAATTCTGAAAAATTCATCAACATCATTTCTTATTTCTGACCTTCTGAAAAAAAATTTAGAATTTTATTTTTACTTCTAATATTTTTGATCTTTTTTCCATTTATTTGAGTAATTTTAATTAATTTAAAAATAGTTTCTGACTTTAAAAAATTACTAAAAAATTTCATAAAAATATTTGAGCTCATTTCTGATTTTTCTATGGTCTTATTTGATTTTTCTTGGATGTTTTGAATATAGTTGCTATTTTCTCCTTTTATTTTCATTTTAAAACCATTTTAAAAATCTTTTCCTTTATTATTGAATACAATTTTATTTTTGTATATATTCGGGTTGATCTTGGACTATGAAATTTTGATCATGAGCTTTATTAACATCATTGGATCCATGATGTTGAGTTTAACTCCACAAAAATGGATGAATGATTATAATAATAGCTTGATTAAATTTTTGGTTCAAAAGTGGTTTAACTCTTATCCCATCCCTCTTCATCTTATCCCCTTCTTATTGTATCACATGTTATTAGAGGATGATATACATGTCATCTCTCCAAACATAGGACACATAAATTGCTATTGATCAACCTCAAAATTAGGTGCGACTTCTATATAAGTCCACTTACGGTTGCTTAACGTAGCGCTAAATTTTGTCCCGTTTCGAGAAATGATCATTCGTGAGCCACACTCATGTTTGTAAGCCCAAGTATGTTAATTTGAATCATTTGATACAATAACCTTGAGATTCATTGTTAGGAGGCTTTGGTCTTATCAATCCTCTAATGAATCTTCATAAACTTTGGTCAAAGTGAATCACTTAAACGTCATTGATCATTTATTGTTGCCCTTGAGAATTTTAAATGAATGGTATACTTGACAAAAAGAAAATGAAACTTGTTGTTGAGAGGCTTTGATTTGATCAATCTTCTAATGAGGTTCAAATGCAAGTTTCAAGACGGTCACTCAATTAACCTCTAATTCCTAACAATTGACTTTATTTTGTGCTTTTACTTTATGCTTTTACTTTAAGCACATTTATTTTAGCATTTACGTTTCATGCTATTTTCATCTTTGCTCATTTGAGCATTTATCTTTTATGTCATTTTGATTTGCTCACTTGAGCTTTTTATTTCTTTTTGAAGATACCTAATAATTAACTTGAACCATAAAAAACTTTAATTTTACTTGGACTACATGGTTACTATCCTTGGCATTATGGAGTGATTATCTTCTTGGACTTAGGATTAGAGACCTTGACCTACCTTGAGACCTTGTGACCTCAACTTTTATTTTTGTCTAGAGTTCTTGGGGTTTACCCAAAGACATTGGGTTGTTTGTTTGCTTGGTGTGCAGGTTATTGTGATTACATGATTTGTCTGTGATTGGGAATTCATTTGTATACAGTCGTTATTCTGCCTAATTTTTCTGAAGACTTAATGCAATTGAAGCTTGGTTTTCTTAAGAGGTTTATTATCTTTGCTTGTTTGGTTTCAAATCCAAAGGATGGGAATTCTACATTGACTCGTTGTGTCAAGTGTTTGCTTCTTTTTGGTTAGATGGTTCTTTTCCCTAGCTTTTACCTTATGCTTTAGGATAGTCCCTTCATCTCCTCCCATATTCTTTAATTTCAAAAATCTTCTCCCTCCTTTTGAAAACTCTTCTTGTTTTAAAACTTGAACCACTTTCATAATAAACTTGATTTAGGTCCATGCATTTTCAAAAATATTTTCTTAATTAAACTTTAATCAACTTAATAATATCTTGACATTTTTGTGAGAAGACTAAAGGTCAATCAATCTCATTCAAACCATTTTGCCACTTTGGCTTTTTACCTTAAAAATTTTCTCAAAAGATTAGACTCTTGTCAATCCTTGTAGTGATGCAAACTACTATACTTCTATGATATATAGTGAAGTGAGATATTTTCCACTTGGGTGTTGAGTGAGGCTTTTGTTAATTCCAAAATCCAAGCCATATCCTCCACTTTGAGATGACGCAAATTCTCCTTTCTCATAATCGTGGGCAGTAAGTATGTTTTCCACTCGGATAAGACGATAATGCCTTGTCTCTTAAAATTAACCAACACATTTGTGTTTTAAATTTTTTAAAGATGAACTATGAGTACCCTGACCCCCTATTGCACGAAAGGTGGTACGTAGGCACTAAAGGTTCACAACCGCGGAGGGTGCAAAAATCATAAAAAAAATACTTCTTTTCTCATCTCTACCATCTATTTTTTATACAACATTTATAGCCAAAATACACATATTTTCAAAGAGGTTCCTGTGGAGTACCGTATATGTTTAGGATGCTAATACCTCCCTTTTGCATAACCAACCCCCAAACTTAGATTCTATCCCCTCTTTTTGGGTTATTCGCTCTTTTCCCATTCCTTTGGAAACAATACAGTGTCGTGGCAACATTTATTTTGATATGTGCGAGTCAAGTCAATCTAATGGCTTAGTCTCAATATTTCTATCGCTACAGAAAAAAAAAATGGAGAATTTGCTGGGGAAAGATTGACCTATTGCTAGTCCATCCCTAAGTGGGTTGAGCCTATCCTTGCTTATTTGTGTATGAGTATTTGTTTGTTGTATATTATATGCTGTATGTATGTTTTCCTGGATTTTCCTGGTTTTTAGGGTGCTTGGTGATTTCTCATAAGTCCTCTACCCGGACTTGGGAAAACTTAAGATAGGACGGGCGGTATAGTCATGTTAACTTTGAGGGAGTAATCCCAAAAAAGGATACATGAAATCCCCCACTCAGTGGAGGCTACTTTGATTGTATTGTCGTTTATTGAGTAATCGAGAAGACGTGTTGCTTTCAACCTGGGAGCCTGCTGAAACTGAGGATCGTAGAACTTTTAACCCATCTCAGCCTCTTAGGTGTAGTGTGGAAGCTATGACAGAGTAATCTGGAAATGGTTGTCACGCGATACTATGCTCGGACGAGTTTTTCTTGAGAATATTGCTAATTACCGAGTTAATCGGGAAGTTGGTAATATCCGAAGGAAGGATATAGACTCTGGGAACCTCTTAGAACCTTGTTCAACAGGTGATAAAGTTTTAGACCATACCTTGTGGGTAATACCTTCGACCTCATGCTCGTGACGTTGAACCTATGAACCCTATGTTTTTGATCTTGTGTGTGGTTGTTGCATCGTGCATTCATACACCCATGAGCATCTTCTAAAAACATTTTGTTTCAAGGGACTTAAAAGTTGACTCTGTGAATATCTCAGGTACTTTTTGACCATGGATTCTGGAAAAAGAAAGACTGGTAAGTACAGTTTCAAACATCCCAAGATAGATGAGTTGACTAGTCTGATTCCCGAGATCGAGAGTTCTACAGATTTTTGGAGGAAGTATAGGTCCATCATTTCTCTTATGAAGCTCAGGATGAATGAGGGTATTCTCTCGACTTTGGTCCAGTTCTATGATTAGACGTATCAATGTTTTACTTTCCCTGATTATCAATTGGTGCCTACATTGGAAGAGTATTCTTATCTACTGGGTTTACCTATTACTGATCGTGTTCCTTTTACCGGATTGGAGGGGGGGCCAAAATATCATGATATTGCTGCTTTGATCCATTTGGGGATGTCTGAGGTTGAATCCCACATGACTACCAAAGGAGGGATTAGAGGATTACCAGCTCAATTCTTATTGGAGAAACCCCCTACTTTTCTAGGATGAAGAGTACGGTTGCTTTTGAGGCCATCTTTGCTCTACTTGCTTATGGATTGTTTTTATTTTCCAATATCGACAAATTTATGGATATCAATGTCATTGTGATCTTTATGATTGGGAACCCAGTTCCTACATTATTGGGTGATGCTTATTAGTCTATTCATCTTCGGGATTCTTATCACAAAGGGATGGTCATTTGTTGCACGCCTTTGTTGTATCAGTGGTTTATTTCTCACTTGCCTAGATCTGATGCTTTCTGGGATGTCAAGAAGGAGGCTTGTTGGGATATAAATATTATGGCCCACACTCATTCAGATTTTGTTTGGTATCATCAGGCATACTATGATGTAAAGATTATCAACAGTTGTGGTAGTTTCCCCAATGTACCTCTTCTTGGTACAAAGGGGGAATTAACTACAATCTTGTTCTTGCATGACGACATTTTAGATATCTGATGAGGGATAAGCCAAATAGTATTCATTTGAGTGGTTTATTCCTTAAAGAGGAAGAGGCTTATAAGGAATCTAAAGAAGAGATCGCAAAAGCTTGGCGTCATATTCGCGGGAAGGGTAGAAAGGACTTGGAACCTAGAGGAGCTATTTCTTTGGAGCCTTATCTTCAATGGGTACAAGCAAGAGCCATCCAATTGAAGATGTTGTATTCTCGTGAAGCACCCATGCCTGATATGTTTTTGAAGACCACTCATCCCCTATTGGATGATGTGGAAGAGCTCCAGCTTGCCCTAGTCAGGTGCAACAGGAAAAGGAAGCTTGGTAAAATAAGTGTCAAACTTTAGAGGTGTCCTATCAAGCAGACCTGAAGGAGAAAGATGATCTGATCGAGATTCTTGAGAGTTATGCCATAGAGACGATGGAAAGGAAAGAGGATTTATTTTCCTCTAAACCTCATTCAGGACCTAGTTGCTTACTTTTCGACTCTGGTAATTAGAAAGAGGTCGTCGACAGGTATGCAGAAGAGAATAAGCGATTCAAGGCTCAAATTACAAGACTCACAAGGAAGTGTTAGTGTGCAGAGTGATCTCCATCTGCTTTGCTTTCTTAGGGTTTTAGACTTTATCTTCATCTTGGACTTGGGATTATTGAAGCTTGTACTAAAAAGTTGTAATCCATTTTGAAGTTATTATAATGAGATTTTCAGTATTTCAAAACTATTAGTACTTTAATATTTGCAATTTATCTATAAATCTTTGATTTCCTTGAAATATTAATAATAAAATAAATCATTTGCATTGCACATCATACATCATATTGTACATACTTCTTGCATTTTTGTTCATATCTAGGTGTCTTACTGAGCTTCTTTACTTCATTCAACAAGCTGTCTCATCAGTATAATACTCGGGCCAATTTCAGAAGGAAGATGGATAATCTAGAACAAGAGAATCGCGAGCTGCGCGAAGAAGTTTCCGCTCTAAAGGCTGGTATGGATAATCTCACTGCTTTGATGGAATCGTTGGTGGCAGCTCAGAATCAGCCACCACTTGCTCAACCTCAATAGAAAACGGTTACTTCTGAAGCTCTGACAATTCCTGTTTCTGTTTCTCCAGTAAATGTGTTCAGAATCGTGTGCCTCAGGGTTGTCCTTGGGGAATGCTAGAGAACTTTATGCCAGAAGGTTATAATCAAGATGCTCAAGTTACTACACTTTCTTAGGCTGCTGCTCCTCCTGCATCTTCTGTGGTGCATATTACTCCTGCTGCTAGAAATGAGATTCACTATGATGCACCTCCCTCAGTGAATGTTGTACCATTTACTAATTATGAAGTTTATCGCCCTATTCCTCCACCAAGTGAATGCTTGGGTGTGTATGATCGAATGGACGATTTTCAAGACCAGTTTGATAGGATGCAGAAAGAGTTGAAGGCCCTCAGAGGAAAAGAATTGTTTGGGAAAAATGTGAATGATCTGTGTTTGGTTCTGTAATACGGTGGGAGAACTGACTTGGATGTTTTCTTTTTATCGCAATTGTTGCGGATATCAAGAGTCGCTTCCGAATTTTCTTTTATCCAATAAAGGAAAGGGTGAAAAGAACAGGAAAGACCTTTTGAGATATTTTCTTGAGTTCGGGGGGTAGGTTATGAAAAGGGGAGGTGTTAGCACCCTTTTCATCTGTAGTTTGTCTACGGGCTCTTTGTTGCTAGCTCACTTTGAAAATGCTTTGTTTGAAATGTGTTTGCGATGGGTTTTGAAAGTATTTTTGAAAAGCGCCTTCGTTTAGGCAAACTTTTTAATGATTCTCGTCTCTATAAGAATGTATACAAAGTGTTGACTTTTGAAAATATTTCATGTTTGAAAGTGTTGGTGTGTTTTGAAAGAGGGTTTGAAGATGTTTTGTGAGCAAGCAACTATGAACGTTTTACCTACTCAAAAAGTCTTAGTTCTTTTCCTCCTCCTTTAGATAATGTTATCTTACCATTAGTTGGTAAGCAACCTTATCATTAGATGTGAAGGGACAAACGTGGGTCATCATATAGTCATAGAATGCAATGTTGTGAGACATCTTAGCATTTTTGTAAGGGTCTAAGATCATATTTGAAGGCAACATTTGAAGGGTCATCGAGGGACTATGATCTTGTATTCGAGGGTCATTGCTAAAGTATCCCACATACGAGACATGACTATTTTTCTCAAGGCAACAAGTGGGGTTAACCCTAGAGGTGCAAGTGCATAAAGTGTTTGTTTTTTCATGCATTATTTATCTTGAATTAGGGTTTGCTACTTATTGATTTTAGTCTTGCCATACAAACCCTAATTACTAACATTTATATTGAAAGCGATAAAGTGCGGAAATTAAATATCCTACGCTATTACAACACTTTAAGGGATGGGGGTTCAAATTTACAAATGGGGGGATGACAAGTAATTAAAACCTAATTACTATTACAACCATATTGAATGAATAATAATGTACAAGAATGAATAAATGTACTACAAAGTAAATGGAAAGGAAAATTGATTTTGTTTGTGTTTTTGTTAAGAAAAGGTTTTCTAACCTAATTAACTAAGAAAATAAATTAATTTGATTTAATAAAACTAAACCTAAGTTGATTAGAAAAGAAATTAAATTAATTGAGAAAAACAAGTTTTTGGGGTTTTATGAAAAAAGATTTTAGTTTAATTAATCAAACTAAAGTGAATAGAAAAATTAATTAAATTCCTAATTTCTAAATTAATTTTAATAAAAAAATAAAATAACCTAAGTCTAATATTAATTATATTTAAGGAAATGAATTTTGAATAAGAAAATATTTTGCCTTTTGGTTTTAAAAGAAATAAAATATAGGTATATAAAAAATTAAATATTTTTGGTTTTTTATTAATAAAAATAAAAACGATAATAATAATAATAATAGTAATAATAATAATAATAATAATAATAATAATAATAATAATAATAATAATAATAATAATAATAATAATAATAATAATAATAATAATAATAATAATAATAAATATATAAAAAAGGAAAAGAAAGAAAAAAAATATAAAAATAAGTCAAGGGTGAAAAATGTAAAAGAGTGGTTTTGTAGTAAAAAAGATTTGGTTTAGGCCCAAGTTTGTTTTTGTAGTCAGAAAAAAAAAATGAAGTGGGTTGTGTGATGTTAGCATACAGGGGGTGATACAAAGTAAAAATGATCAAGGCCCAACAGAGGGAGCCCGACGCGCTAGCCAACAAAAAGAAACAAGGAAAAATATTGAGAAAAATAACAAAAGGAGTCCCTGGGGATCGAACCCAAGACCCTTAACACTAAAGCCTTACGCACGCTCCTCCTGCCACTGGGGTGGCTGTTTCATCCGGTACTAAAACAAAACCAATGAATTATATTATAAAACAAGTCCATGGCTGTATCAGCTTTAACCTCGCACCGAAATGTTCTTAACCATTTTTTCAAATCCTGTAACTTCCTCATTTCTCAATAAAAATTAAAGATGTAAACATGAATGTTGCTGGAAATTTTACCATGAATCCAACCATGTAAATAACTAAAGATTTAAATCAAAGATGAATGCGAATTTTGTTGGCCCTAATCTGAAACCTAATTTTTCCAGAAATTTCAAACTCAAAATTCTCCATGCTCAGGCAATATAAATGAAAACTATGGACATGGTTAGCTTTAGGGCAATGATATCTACATTTTATCTTTGAAAATGGAAAGCTAACAATGCCTATATGAAGAGTTTGAAAATCAGAAAACTTACCTCAAAACTGAACTTCGTGTTTTGAGTTAGAGCTCACTTCAAGATGTTTTGATGATCTGGTTAGCTTCCTTGAACCTCCGGGAAGCTATTCCAATGGCTACTTTGGGCTGGGATCTCCTGAATCAAGCTGGAGAAGTCAATGTGAAAAGCTCTGTTTTTGAGTTTGAACAATGGTGGAAATAGAGTTATAGAACTGTAACAGATATTGGGATGAGTTATGTTTGATGTTTAGAAGCTTTTGAAATGGTTTGGCCAAGAAACGCACGAGTGGATTTTAAGATGGAAGTTTTTTGACAGATTCTGCACAACAATGGAAGTTTGTATGCAATCTAAGTTTGTACGAGTTTTGGGATGCTTGAAAGATTATGAACTCGTGCCTTAGCTCATAAATAGTGTCTCTATTTATAAGCAAGATGTTTGGAGTGATCAAGTTGATCAGATTTCAAATTCACATGTTTAAGCTCAACATGTCGTTTTTTTTACAAATCAAGTTTCTATGCTTTGTACTTCATGATCAAGAGTTGTTAATCACTTTAAGCATAATGCTTCTGACTTTGTGGATGGAGTGTAAACAGAGCAAACAAGCTAAGAGCCTAAGAAGCTGACTTTGTCCATAAAGCTTGCTTTACAAGAATGGATATGTTACTTTCTTCCCAAAATGGCAAATTAATTTGGATAATGCTTGAATCAATTGGATAATGGCTCAATCAATTGTGTAAAACATTAATTATGGAGTGAAGCACAATTTTAAGGCCTGTAAATCAAATATTATGCAGCATGGGCTTGAGATTTTAGTTCTTGTACATCACAAAATGACCTATAATTCAAGAATGAAACCCTAACTTCATCTCTTCGATTCTCTTAGCTCAAGCATGAACTCAATGAGTTCTTGGACATTTTGGAAATCTTGTAACATCCTCTACAACCTTCATGTTGGACATTTTTGAGGAGTCCAATTGGAACCATGTGAAAAGTTGCCATGAAGATGGTACCAAAAATCTGCCTAAAACACTCAAAATTTCACTACGTATTTTTCATACCATGTACATGACTTTATGAATTTGTAACTTAAAATCCAAGCACTTCTAGAACTTGATACATTCTACAAAGTTTTATATCTCATTGAGATATAAAACTTTCATGTTGGAAGTTTTTCTTAAATCATCTTGTATGATGGTGAAAAAATGGCACAAAGTCATGAAGAAAAACATGTTTTAAACCCTTAGAAAAATTTCCAAGTCTTATAAAATTTGACTTTTCAAGATGAAATTTGACTTTTTGATTTCTTGATGATCAAGTTTCATATTTTTGCATGTCTTGATGAAATGTGATCTTCAAAACTAAATTTTGATCAAAAAGTAAAAGTTTGACTTTACAGTGTACAATTGACTATTCATCAGTTGACTGAAATTCATCTATCAATCCATTGATCTTGAGAAGTGAATTTAACTACGAAATTAGGTCAAGATTATGAATTTGAATTCTTTATATCATGTTTCAAACCAATAAGCCGTGTATTAGGTCAAGAGTAAAAAATAAAGCCTTCTCAATCAAAACCCTAATTTTGACCATTTTGCCCTTTTGGTGACTTGATCAATTTTCTTGGAGAATTGTGATCCCAACTTGATCAATTGATACATATGCTTTCAAAATGTATATATGGGCCAAAAATCTTGAAGTTTGGCTATAAGTTGACCACAGTTGACTTTTTGCCCACTATAATTGATTTTAGGTCATCTGATCAATTGACTGAGCAAACTTGAACTGCAAGAATTGAAACTTGACATGAGCAATATTTAAGTTCCATGATGATCCATGAAAGTCATTTTAGGCATTAAAAATCCAATTGTCCTTGTGAAAACTCAAACCCTAATTTTGAGGTTCAGTGTTGAGGAAGTGTCTTGACTAAGTCCATACTTGTGCAAGCTTGAGCAATTGAAGATTTTGTGAAAAATGTATTGAGAAAATGAGAGGGGGAAATGTTGGGGTGCAACAGCTTCCCCTGTTCAATCTTCTTAAACCTGAAGAGTTAGATTGGCGGATCCGCCATTCGTGACTTGAAGGTGAGATGATTGAACACTAGAGTGCCCAGAAATTTGCACTCGATGATGTGTTGATTGTATCGAGAATGGGCTTAAAAATGCCATTTGGAGAAATGATGAATAGTTGTCGGAGATGTGCTTATAGATGCCATTCATAGTGTCTGTTGGTAGAAACCGAGGAAGGTATCAGGATAAATCATTGGTTGATTTACACTGAAACTGTAGGTATCTTTTGCCTGTCTTTAAACTGGGAGAAATAAATCTGATCCATAAGAGGTCTTGTGATTGGTGACTTCACTTGGGAAAAAATTCTAACCAGAAGAGGCCTGTTGATTTCCTATCATTAACTGGAGGAGGTGAATCTAGCCGGAAGAGGACTGTTGATTTCCTATTATTAGCTGGAAGAAGTAAATCCGACCAGAAGAGGACTTTTGTTTTGTTGATTGATTTTTCCTGCAAGGAATAGGGTTAGTTGCATGCAGATGTATGCATGGCATAATGATGGTCTCAAAATAAATGAGATTATGTTGTATGCATTTATCATGTATGTAATATGATGTATGCATGCATATTGTTGAAGCGTATATTTGTCTAGGGAAAATAAATCCTTGACAAATTGTTGGGGAGCTTTGGGAAGTTTAAATCCCAGATTGCATTTGAGGATGAAGAACATGTGTATATTCAAGCTTTGTTTAGAATATTTCTGCTAGGGATTCATGTTTTGTTGTTTGAGGAGAACTCCAATGGGGAACATTGATTTTGGCTCTTTGCTTGAGAAGACCCTGCGGGGAAAAGTTAATTTATGCTTGGGGAAAAGAGTTCATGTATTGTCCATTACTCTACTGGGGAATTATCCTTGACTGGGGAGAATGAAAGTTAACTGTTATCTGGTCGAAATTCAGGCTTCGTAGCAACTTGCTGAGGGTAATACAGTTGACCGTTATCTGGTCGTATTCCAGGCTTCGCAGTAACTTACTGGGTTTGACTGTTATCTGGTCGAATTCCAAGTTTCACAACAACTTAGATGACATTAAACTGTTACCTGGTCGGATTCCACGCGTCACAGGAAATTGAAGTTAAACTATTATTTGGTTGAATTCCAGGCTTCGCAGTAACTTTAGATGAGGTTAACTGTTATCTGGTCAAATTCCAGGCTTCCCAGCAATTTAGATGAAAGGATGAAGTTAATTTCTATCTGGTTGGATTCCAGGCTTCGCAGGAAATTGAAGTTAAATTGTTATCTGGTCGAATTCCAAGCTTCGCAGTAACTTTAGATGAGGTTAACTGTTATCTGGTCGAATTCCAGGCTTCGCAGCAATTTAGATGAAAGGATGAAGTTAATTGCTATCTGGTCAGATTCCAGGTTTTGCAACAACTTACTGAAGTTGAACTGTTATCTGGTCGGATTCCAGGCTTCGCAATATCTTTCGGAGACAGTAATGACTCCGTTGTGGATTGTAATGACTCTATCATGGATTAAGGGGTTTTGTCCATTGATTTGTAATAGTCTGAGAAACAAACTCAAGTTGGGCAGTTTGTAGTTTGTTGGGGAAATAAATCTTGTTGAAGTGAATATTTGGACGACCTAATGGGGAAGTGAATTTCTTTTGGGAAGAACTTCACAAGGCTTCCTCTTTTAAGACTACTTCAGTTGGGGAGAGGGTTTCGAAGAGGTTGGAATTCTGGATGTATAAACTCACCTCAGTGGGGGTAATTTGGTTGAAGTAACTCTGTGGGGATGTCCCAAATCTTCAAGTAAATACTGATCACTCTTTTTTTAAGTATTCATCTATTAATAGTTTAATCCTGTTCATATGCATATGCTCATTCAATTTTAGTCATTGGATGCTTTTGCACTCAAAACAGAAAAAATAAAAATTTTGCACTTCAAAGTATATTTGTATTGATGTTTTGCCCATAAATAGGCATTTTTGTACAAGGAGACAAAGATCCTAGTAAGAGGAAATCATCAAAAGAATGAAAGGAATACAAAGTGAAGACAAAAATAATAGCCACATGGAAGTGATATCATTGGGTTCCAACTCCGCTATTGCCCCTATGTCTTCGAACATCATCCCTTGCCGTTTGAAGAAGTTGACTGAATTGATCTTAGACCATTGAACTTGGACCTTGGTAATAAAGCTGGCTATAGAGATTCCACGAGACATAGTCATATGCTTTAATCCTTAACTTTTGCCTGGACCGCCCTTTCAGGTTTTCAACCCACCAGGATACCCATTTTTGCCCAAGCTGCCCTTTCAGGTTTTCTACTTGCCAGGTGTACCATCTTTTGTATATATCCCTTATTTTTTCCATAACCTCTTTGGTTTGCCGGCATGCCCTTTTTTTTCCTAGGATGTCAACATAGCGGGTCATTTTAGGCATAGTATTTTTTAACTATGTCCGTGTTCACGGGTTGTGGGAAGTCTTCGTCGTCCATAGTAGTCAGCATCATGGCTCTGCCAGAGAAAACTTTCTTAACAACAAATGGCCCTTCGTAAGTGGGAGTCCATTTTCCCCTGGGATCGCCTTGTGGTAAAATGATGCACTTTATTACCAAGTCGCCAGTCTGATACACTCGAGGCTTGTTCTTTTTGTTGAAAGCCTTGATCATACACTTTTGATACATTTGACCATGACAAACAATAACCAGACTCTTCTCATCAATTAAGTTCAACTGATCCAATCTTGTTTGAATCCGTTCGTCTTCATCTAGGTCTGCTTCTTTCATGATTCTTAGGAGATGGATTTGAACTTCAATAGGAAGGACAACTTCTATGCCATAGACTAAAGAGAAAGGAGTTGCCCCAATTGACGTTCGAGCTGAAGTACAGTAGCCATGAAGAGCAAATGGTAACATTTCATGCCAATCTTTGTAGGTCACCACCATCTTCTGCACAATCTTCTTGATGTTTTTATTGGCAACTTCCACTGTGCCATTCATCTTAGGTCTGTATGGAGAAGAATTATGATGTTTGATTTTGAACTGAGTGTAGAGCTCCATAATCATAGCATTGTTGAGTTTGGTTCCATTGTCAATGATGATCCTTTTAGGGATACCATGACGCCATATGAGGTTATGTTTGATAAACTTAGCTATAATGTTCTTTGTTACTGAGGAAAATGAGGCAACCTCGACCCATTTGGTGAAGTAATCAATAGCAACAAGGATGAAATGGTGTACATTGGAAGTAGTAGGTTTGATCTCTCCAATCATATAAATGCCCTACATTGCAAATGGCCAAGGAGTAGTCATGACATTCAAGGGAATTGGAGGTACATGAACTTTATCGGCATAGATTTTGCACTTGTGGCAAGTCCTCGAGTGATGGTGACAACCGGTTTCCATTGCTGACCAATAGTAACCAGCCCTCAGAATCTTCTTGGCCATAGTGTGTCCACTAGAGTGAGTCCAAAGATACCATCATGCATGTCTTCCATGATCTTTTTTGCCTCCTTCTTGTCCATAAAACGGAGCAGAATAGAATTATGGTTTCACTTGTACAGGATTCCATTGCTTAGGAGGAATTTCGGTGAAAATATTCGCAAGAATTTTTAATCAGTGATAGAATCTCCTTCAGGGTATTCTTGTGCCTCAAGATATCTCCTTACTTCATAGTACCACAACTTCTCTTCATCAGTGTTAATATCGTAAAAGTGTGCAGGTTCGTCAAATCTTTCAATTGTAATTCTAGGGGCCTCGTTATCCTAATTAACCTTGAACATGGAAGACATTGTTGCCAAGGCGTCTGCCAAATTATTTTCTTCTCTAGGGAAGTGCTCAAAGGTGACCTCCTCAGAGCATGGGATCAGGGTCAACACAAGCTCTTTGTAAGGAATCCGATTAGGGTGCTTGGTATCCCATTCTCCTTTAACTTGACTGATCACTAAAGCAGAATCTCCATATACATCCAAGAACTTGATCCTTAGGTAAATGGCAGCTCTTAGACCCAAGATGCACGCCTCGTATTCAGCCATGTTATTCATATAATCGAAGCACAATCTAGCGGTGAAAGGTGTATGACAACCCTTAGGAGAAATAATCCCAACACCAATTCCCTTTTCTAAGGAGTTTAAAGCCTCATTAAAAACCATAGTCCATCGGGATCCTTGTTCAGGTCTGTCATACGATTCAGGCTTTTCGCAGTCAATCACTAACATGATGTTCTCATCCGGGAATTCAAAGTTCATGGGCTGGTAATTCTCAACAGCTTGATGAGCCAAATGATCTTCCAATACTCTTCCCTTGATGGCGTTTTGTGTTGTATATTGGATGTCATATTCAGTAAGAATCATTTTCCATCTAGCTATTCATCCGGAGAGAGCGGGCTTCTCAAAAATATACTTGATAGGGTCCATCTTAGAAATCAATAGAGTGGTGTGAGTCAACATACATTGTCTTAGCTGGCGAGCATCCCATGCCAGAGCACAAAAACTTTTCTCGAGCAGTGAATGTCTGGTTTCACAGTCGGTAAAATTTTTGCTCAGGTAGTATATTACATGCTCTTTTTGGCCAGACTCGTCATGTTGGCCCAGCACGCACCCCATAGAATTCTCTAATATAGTCAAGTACATAATCATAGTTCTTCCTTCAACTGGAGGCATCAGGATATGAGGTTCTTGTAAATATTCCTTGATCTTGTCGAAGGCTGCTTGGAAGTCGTCGTTCCATTCGATTACTTGATCTTTCTTCAAGAGCTTGAAGATTGGCTCGTAAGTAGCAGTTAGGTGAGATATAAAGAGAGCAGTGTAGTTAAGTCGACCCAAGAAGCCTCTGACCTCTTCCTCAGAACAGGGTGCTGGAATTTCTTGAATGGCTTTGACCTTCGCATGATCCACTTCAATAACTTTACCACTGACAACAAAACCCATATGCTTTCCAGAACTTACCCCGAAGGTGCACTTGTTAGGATTTAGCCTTAGCTTAAATTTCTTCAATCTTTCAAACAACTTGTGTAATTGATCAAGGTGCTCTTCCTCAGTATGCGATCTTGCAATCATATCATCCACATAGACCTCTATATCATGATGGATCATGTCATGAAATAGAGCTTGTTGCACCCTGTTGTACCCCAAAAATTTTCCCTCTCATTTTACTCAATACATGCTCCCAGAGATCTTCAATTTGCTCAAGGTTGCCCAAGAGTGAACCAGACAAACTCTCTCCTAAGGCAGTGTACCTCAAATTAGGGTTTCCATTTTCATCAAGATGGGTGAACCAAAAAAGCCTCATATGCTCTCCATGGTCTTAATATGTTCTCAAGACCCTACATGTCAAGTTTCATGCCTTTCACAAAGGGTTTGCTTAGTCAACTGCTCAGATACTTGAGAATCGACTATATTAGGTCAAAAGTTAACTATGGCCGACATACAGTCAAACCTCAAGATTTTTGGTCAACATCAACATTTTAAAGTAACTTCCATAATTTTATAAAGGTTCGATCATGATTCCTCAAGGAATTCTCCAAATTTATCAAAACCCAAAAGTTGCTAAATTAGGGTTTTGCAGGAAAAGTCAACCCAACTTTGACCAAGCATAACTTCCACATGCTTTATCAGAAATTTTCCATCCAAAGCTCATTTTGAATAGGATGCAATTCCATACAATTCATATTCATCTCACAAGTTCAAAATATGCACTCATAAAAAGATATGAATTTTTGCATTATGGGTCCTTTTGAAAAGTCAATAAAAACACCTTTTGGATCAAAGATTCATACATGAACATGGAAGATCCAATTGAGATGAAACCAAAAGGGTTGGTTAGGGGACATCTTAAGATTTATAAAAAGTCTAAGAACACCTCTCTAGGGTTAAAATTGAGAGAGTTGTGTATTGTCAAAGATGGCAATTTTTGGAAAATTGTCAAAAGTCAACATTGATCAAATTGGCATTTTTTCCAAAGGGGCCCATGTTTTCTTGTTTGAAACATGTTTCTAATAGGACCCACGACCCCTGAGCTTATCCACCTATTATTTTATTATTTTTATTATTTATTTTGATTTTTTATTCATTTAAATCAAAATAAATGAATTTAAATGGTAAAATAATAAAATTAAATCAAATCTTAGATTTTTTGTGCACATTATGAGTCCATATACAGCTAGCATGGCATGTAATTCGTGCAAGGATGATTTAGATTGAAAAAGTCATGATTGGAGCTATTTTGGAAAGAAATCATACAAGGCCAAAATCAAATCAAATCTTCATAATTCCTCAAGATACCATGAGATTTCTTCCATTATTTTTGACCTAAGTTCCTCCTATATATAAACACAACACCCTCATACACTAGGGAGCACGAAATTGGCTGCCCAAGAACACTCTCTAAAAACCTCAAATTCTGTCAAAACTAGTGCAAAGTCAAAACCAAAGATCCAGCCACTTTCAGTCCAAGCCATCAATTACCAATCATTCCTGAGGTATCTAAGGGTAAGAATAGGTCGAAAGTCATGGCCATTGATGCTTGAAACAAGCATGCTCATCTTCTCTGATTTTCTTTTCTTTCAAACATTCATATAATTAATTTCATGCATTGCTAATGTTTATTAACTGTCCAAATGAATTCTTGTTGTTACGTAGAACATGTTTGAATCACAAACAATAGCTTGGCATGGTGGATGAGGTGCCTAACTGTGACCCAAGGGGCATGGGTTCATCACCCACCCCATGCATTTTTCACTTTTTTGACTATTTTCTTTTCTAACCCTTTTCATTTATTTATTTTTCACTTGATTTGTTTTCTATCATTAATTTAATTAACATATAAAATCACAAAAAAATCATTAAATATTAGTTTTAGGCTTTTAATTAATTAAAATAATTTTTGACATAAAAGTTATTTTGATTTAATCAATATTGGTTTTATTTCATAATTAACTTGTAAATTAATCAGAGTTAGGTTTTTAATTATTAATTCACACTTTTATTATTTTCCTAACAATTTACTGCAAATTCAGTACATCACCATTCCACGTGTCCATCATACGCTCATAAATCCTACCCTTTGGACCATCCCTTGGTCCAGATCCAGCATCCAAACACAGCAGCCCATGGTGCACTCTCTGAAGCTAATCCACATGGGATCACACACAAGGAACATGGGCCAACCAATTTGGGCCTAACAATTTTGCAATGCACCCCCCAGTCTGCATTCTACCACACAGGCCCAATCTTTTCTTTTTTTATTTTATTTCAATTCTTTTTATTGTTTTAATTTATTTATTTTATTTATTTTCCAAAAATAATTTTTAATCAAAACATAAAAATCAGAAAATCACAAAAAATATTAGGTTTAGTCTTTTTTTTTCATAAAATATTTAATTGCATTAATTAGTTTAATTAGGTTAACTTAAATCTTTTTTTATAATTAAAATCAAATAGAAATTAGGTTTAATTCTTAATTTTAATTCCTTCTCAAAATAAAAACACAAAAATAGGTTAATTGTTTTTTTCCCATTAATTTAATGATTTTTCATAATTAAAACTTAATTAGTGATTAGGATATTTTGCAATTTATTCTTTATTTCCTTAAATAAAAATGACAAAAAATGATTTTTTTTCCTTTAATTAAATTCAATTTGGTTTTCAAGGGTCAAAACCCTAATTTCTCACATTTACGTTTGTCGTACGTACTTTTCATTATATTTTTGTAATTTCTCTGAGGTTGTAATATTCTTTTAAACTAGGATTTTGTTTACTGTTTAATTTCCCCCAAGTTTTGGTTATGTAATCCTCATTCCCCGAAGCCTTCTAATAATTAGATTTACTTTTCCGCTTTTAATTTCCGCAATCTTTAACTGTCTAGATGTATGGCTAATAGGATTGTATGGCAAGAATGTCTGGAAAATTAAAACGATAGATCACCTAATGTGAAAAGATTAAATAACTGAAACAAATCATATGCACATATTCACTCATAGGGTTTACCTCACTTCGGTTGCCTTCGGTAAACAATCATTAAGCATAGGAAATTTTAGTGGTCGCTCTCCAGCCTAAAAGATCAAAATGTTTCCTCGAAAATGTTGCCTCAGAAAGATCTTAAGGCTATAGGGTTACTACTAAAGTTTTCTAACTATTGATTTAGTGATTGTACTTGTCCCTTTCGAATGTCCCTTACAACTCCGACGGCGGTGCTACCTACTCCTTAATAGTAGGATAGCGATGTCTAAAGGAAATGAGAACATACAATCTTTTTTCGAGTAGGAAGAATCTTAAGTACTTGCTCAATAAAAACTTTTCACACAAACACCTTTTTAAAACAAATTTTCAAAACAAACTTCGTCACATCCTTGAGGACTGATACAAGGGTTATCACGAAGTAAAAACATTTTCAAGACAAACACACACAAGCAATTTGAAAAATGAGAAAGTACCTAAGAGCCCGTAGATAACTACGGATAGAAAGGGTGCTAATACCTTCCCTTTCTATAATATATCCCCCGTACTCAGAATATCTCGAAAAAAGGTTTTTTCTGTTCTTTTTCCTTTTCCATGATTGGATGAAATAAAAGTCGGTGACGACTCTTGCTTACCGCGACATTTTGCAAACAAAATACGCAAAACACATACCAGTATTAAACAATCGGTTTTGCCACCGTATCACAGAACTGGCGACTCTACTGGGGATTTCTATAAAGTGGGGTATACCTTAGGATTTAGATCATTTTAAAATAGCTTCTCTTGATTGTCTTGATTGCTTTACTTTTGAGGATTTGTTCGGGGTTACTATAGATCCTACACCCGGATCTGGGGAACACCTTTTAGGTAAGTAGCAATAAACTGTGAGGGAACTATGCTGGGGTATACCAACACGGTTAAAGCAGTAGCTACGTTGATGTGGCACTTTGGTTGGTATCGGTAACCCTTGAGTCAATCAGGGAGAGTACGGGGCCTCCGCATGGTGTCCTGAAGCATCAACTGACCTTAGAACCTTTAATTGCACAACTTGGCCAGTATGACGTAATGAGATGGCCAACTTTGGTGTATGCCCAAGGTCGACAGATACTTGATGCTACACTCATTGAGGTTTGACTCTTGAGTTTTGTTTGGTTGCGGGTCCATCGCCTATTGAACGAAGCTGGGGGAAAGATCACTGATATTGAGATCCCTTTTAGAACCTGGTTACTATTTATAGGGCAGGTTGAACCAATCCAACTTCAAGAGGGTATGACCTTAAAACTCATGCAAGCCTTAAACCTAAGGAATTGGTGTGACTTGTTTGTTGTTTGTTATACCTGTAATTTTCTAACCTAATCATGACACCATAAGCATAGCATATCATGACTAACCATTTCAAGGATTCCCGGGGGCTCATTTTTGCTCTGTTTTGTAGGACATGGCATATGCTCGTAGGAACACTATATAGATCAACCTTGTGAAAGTGTATCTCTAACTAAAGGATCTGGCATTAAGGGTTCTCGAAGGTTCTCATTTCACTAGAAAGCACAGTCAGTTGCTCAATTTGGTCACTGCAAAACCTGATGAAGAGTTGTTAAAAGTGTTGTTTCAATTCTTCGATTCGGTGCACCATTGTTTCACCTTCCCGGATTACCAGCTAGTACCTACTATGGAGGAGTTTTCTCAGTTATTAGGGGTACCTATTCTTGACCAATTGCCTTTTAATGGCACGGAAGAACATCCAAAGCCTGAATAAATTGCTAGAGCTCTATCTTTACAACGGTCTGACATAGTGGCAAATTGGGAGACTAGAGGGAGTGTCCAAGGAATTCCGGTTAAGTTTCTATTTGAGAAGGCCTATCATTTTTGGGATACCTTAGATTTACAAGCTTTCGAAGAGGTGCTGGCACTTCTCGTTTATGGGACGGTACTTTTCCCTAATGCTGATCAACTCGTAGATGTGAGCACTATCAAGGTTTTCCTGTCTCATAATCCAGTACCTACATTACTCGGGGATATTCTGCACTCTTTGCATGCTCGCACTGTAAAGAGAAGGGGAACCCTCCTGTGTTTCACTCCTCTATTGTCTAGGTGGTTTATTTTGCACCTACCCAGGTCTGTTTTGAAGAATGAGTAGGGTTTGAAATGGTCTCGCAGGCTGATATCCCTTAAACATTCAGACATTCATTGGTGTTCACAGTTCTCAGAAGACGTTACCATCATCGATCGCTGTGGTGAATTCCCTAATTTCCCTCTCTCAGGCATTGGGGGAGGAATCACTTACAACCCTTGTTTGTCCTTGAGTCAGTTTGGTTATGCGAGAAGGGATGGTCCACATGACACGCTCATCCAAGGAATTTCCTTCAACTATGAGAATGATGCTCAGGAATACCGCAAAAGGTTCATAAAGGCTTGGGGCATGGTACATAAAATTGATAGCAAGACACTAGGACACAAGAATTCCATTCCTTTTGAGCCTTATCTCCGGTGAGTACGAGCTCGCGCCCAAAGCCTTAGGATTCCTTACCCAGCTGTCCTACCAATAACTGTGGAGCCAACTACTGAAGGATACACTACTTCACTTGGTCATCATCCCGACATGCCAACCGATCATGAAGAGTTACAGAAGTCCTGGGTTCAACTCAAAGAGGAGAGGGACACATTTGAAGCTCAGTTATATGCTAGCGAGAAGAAGGTCCTGGAGCTCACTAGGCTACTTCATGAAGAAAGGAACATAAATGCCTACATCGCGCCAAAGAGGATGCGCTCCTGGGAGGCCTAGTTTCTTTCTTCAAGTTTTGTTTTGTCTAATTGTAAGCCTAAAAGGCGTTTTTTGTAACAATTTGAACTTATTAATGCAATTAATGTGTGTTTCTTTTGGTTAAACAAATATGAGCCTTTAAGAATCCTTGAAATCATCGCATACGCATCCCATCTATATCATTGCATAAACAGGTACCATTACAGGTTTCTCATCTTCTTCGCTGTTTATTTCAGCAGAAATGTTTTCTGAACAAAGCATCACGAACCTTCAGGCACAGAATGCCCAGTTCCAACAAATGTTCATAAGTCTGGAAAAAGGGCTGGAGGATCTGAAAGCCCTCATTCTGAAAGAGAAGAAGAAAAAGAAGAAGGTTGTCGATATTCCGAATATGGGCAGAAGGTTTGGAGAGTGGTTGAAGTGACAAACTGATCTGACCTCTTCATCCAGGGAAAGGGAGAATCAGGAAGAGGAGAAGGACCCTAGTCCTGTAGTCTCTGACAATGATACTGATTATAACGACGAACAATATCCTCTGGCTGATGATAGATACAAACATCTAGAAGACCGTCTGAGTGCCATGGAAGTTCAGAGGATACTTGGACTAGATTTTGAAGAACTGGGATTGGTGTCGGGAGTGGTCATCCTGCAGAAGTTCAAAGCTCCAGTTTTTGCTAAGTATGATGGGGTGTCCTGCCAAAAGCTCCATCTCCGTTCCTACATCAGGAAAATCCATCCCCACACCGCTGATAGAAATTTATGGGTTCATTTCTTTCAAGATAGTCTATCAGGGACTCAGCTTGAATGGTTCTACCAGCTGGAGAGAGCCAATGTCTGAAATTGGGAAGATCTGGTTGCTGCTTTCTATAAGCAGTATCAATACAACACCGACCTTGCTCCTACTCGTACTCAACTCTAGAGTATGTCCATGGGGGCAAGTGAAGGCTTTAAAGACTATGCCCAGAAGTGGAGAGACTTGGCCGGAAGAGTCCAACCCCCATTGTCTGATAGGGAGTTGGTTGATATGTTTCTAGGTATGCTATCTGGTCCATTCTTTAATCATTTGATCGGCAGCTCGTCAGCAGGTTTCACTGAGCTGATTCTGACTGGAGAAAGAGTAGAAGTCGGGATCTAGAGTGGTAAGATCCAGACAAATACCTCTTCGAGTATAGATAAGAAGTCATTTGGTGGCAAGAGGGAAGCCAATGATGTGCACGGCCAGAAGGGGCGTAGCAAGGCAGACTACCACCAATCTGTGGGGGCAGTGTTGATCTCTAATTCAGCATGCACACAGTGACCATAACAATGAAACAATCAGCTAAGGGTGGAAAGACCTCAAAGGCAGTTCACCCAAATCAACATGCCATTGTCACAAGCGCTGCAACACATATTGAAGATGAATCTAATTAAGGTGATAAACCCTCATCCGAACCCTAAGGCTTCTTCTCCTAACTACAACCCGGATGCAAGGTGTGCTTATCATTCTGGTAGCCCGGGGCACAATACTAACGATTGTTGGGCATTGAAATACAAGATTCAGAATATGATTGACACCAAGGAGATCGAATTCGATCCTCCTGAGACTCCCAGCGTGATCACTGCTCCCTTGCCAAAATATGGGTAGGATTGAAAGCATTTTTGTTCATTTAAATTCTGAAGTTGTATTTTCTTTGCTTATTCGAACAATTATTGTCATGTCAAACTCTATTATCTCATTAATGCATTACACATGTTTGTCTTGAATTAATTTGTTTTCATTATGCTTAAATTTTTTTATATTTCCTTTTCGTGATATTCAACTCTCGACTAAAAAATTGTAAGCCTTTAGAGGGAGGATGACGAACACAATACCACAATCTCTACGGTATGCTTTTAAACAGACCTTATTGACAATGTACAGGCATTGTTTCAAATCCTAAATAGTGGAGTTATAAGGAAGATAATCCCTAGTCAACCCCTTCGAGCCAAAGAAGTAGGAGTTTTTCTTTTCACACATATTAAAACCCTTAATCATAACCTGAGGCAGGGTAGTTTTCTCAGGTAATTCAGAGGCGCATTCAGTCACAATCTTCCGCTTCGTACACAATGAATGGCATCAAAGACATCCTTCCGAAATAAAAGATGGTGACAGTTCCCTATAATCATCAAGACAGGCAGTCATTATCTCTCAAAATAAAAGCCCATTAAGTCAAAACCTATGAAGGAGACTTAAGAAAAAACACATGGGTATCCCGCTGACTGTAATCACAAAAAGAAACAGTTCAGGCAAGAGACATGGATAATAAAATAAAAAAGAAAGAGGTCATACAAACCCTCAACAAAAAAGAAATGACTGCCTATTCAAAATAAACTGTCAGTATCAGAACCATCACTGGGATATCAGAGCAAAGACTCAAACGGGATCTAAATGCACAATTAGCTGTGTTTAGGATCGAAGAACATCACAGAGAGCGGGTGGGTACAAATAAAATTTGAGCCTTTATCCTTTGTTTCTTAAACCGTGAACTAGGACACGTTATAACCCTTAAAAGTCCTAGCTGAAGCATGGGTTAGTTCGAAAGCATACTATTACAAAAGGTATCCTGACTCCTGAAGGTCCGTTACAAATCCTGAGTTGATATCACATCTTTGCCAAATTCTATTTTTTCTTTAAAAAAAACTGTATTTTCAAAACTTCAAGACAGACGTAAGCTTTGCATTCTTAAAATAACATTGTTTGCATATGACTATTTGTTGAACAACAGAGAAATTCACATGACGAATATCTAGTGAACAAAAACCTTCTCAATAAAAATGATCACCTCAAGTGGAAAAACACTTCCAACCAAGGGGCACAGCATGATCATTGTCCATCATCTGGGGCAGTCAAGTCAAGATTCAAGGAATCTCTCAAAGATGCCAAATAACCAGGGACAGATCTCCATCTGAATCACTTGGGGGCATTGGGCATGAATTCTAGCAACGAATCTTGTACGATCAAACAAACATCTTCTAGTAGTGTGGAAACACAAAACTACCGACAGTGACAACTCCCTACACCCTGAGAGCATGGACATAGTCAGAAAATACTGCGCATGAACAAAGACCTTCTAGGTTGACTGGCCTAGGCAAAAATAAGGGCATCCCGGCGAACCAAAAGGGTTCGGGCAAAAATTAGGGATAAAAACAAAAAAGATATGTACACCTAGCAAGCCGAAAACCTGAAAAGGCGGCATGGGCAAAAAAGGGTATCCCGGTGGACTGAAAATCTGAAAAGACAGTCCAGGCAAAAGTTAGGGATTAAAGCGTACGACTATGTCCCATCATCTCGTAACTTGCCTATCAGTAAAATACTTATCATTTTGATCGAAAGTTACCAAGCACCTCATATGTTGGGATAACACTCAATCCACAAGGCCTCCGCAGACACTCTCTCCAGCAGGTACAGGGGCAGAAAATCTTGATACAAAGTCATTGTCGTATCCTTAGTATGCGTCCCAGTAACATCTACACTCCCCACAGAGTAGAGGAAACCAAAGGTTTAATCTCTGCCTCCCCAAACAGGAGTTACTTTCCCCAGCCAAGATCTTTTGGAGAGCCGACGTCTATATTCCCCAGTTGAATTTCGTAATCGCAAGCGGTTCATAAAGTTTTCTCCCGAATAGAGTTTATTTCTCTGAATATAGAAGCTCAATCCCCGACAGAGTTTATCCCTTCAGCTATGGAAGCTTCTCTCTCCAACAGAATTATTCCCCCATAGAGTTGTTCTCAAGCAGAGTCTCTCCTCGGCAGAATATCCGTAAACAAGGGGCAAATCCCCAGCATAGTCATCTCTCGTTCACCATCTCCAGCGGAAGTAGAAGAACCACTTTTTCTACGACAGTCAGGAACTCAATTTCCATTACTCTCCAACAGCAGTCAGGGATTTATTTTCCCAAACTCGGACGTGCCACAATAGCATTTCATGTTCATATATCATGACGTGCGCATACATATTGCACACAGCATAATCTCATTTATTTTGAGAACATCATCATACAATGCATGTCATGCATCATATACGATTAATCATGTAACTTTTCAGGAAAGATAGTTATCAACAACTTCCAGCAAGTTTAAGATTATCTCCTGAAACTAAACAGAATAATTATCTGCGCGACCAAATGCAGCTTTACACGGGTTCATCATAAAGCAATCTTACATGGGTTTCTCCTAAATGTAGCTTCACACGGGTTTATCCTAAAAAATCTTACATGGGTCCTTTCTCATACATTTCCGAATGAAGTTTTACACGAACTTATCACAAAGTAACCTTACCCCAGTTCCTCCTTAAGTTTTACACGAACTTATCCCAAAGTAACCTTACCCAGGTTCATTCTGAAGTTTTACACGAACTTATCACAAAGTAACCTTACCCCGGTTCCTCCTGAAGTTTTACACGAACTTATCCCAAAGTAACCTTACCCCGGTTCATTCTGAAGTTTTACACGAACTTATCATAAAGTAACCTCACACCGGTTCCTCCTGAAGTTTTACACAAACTTATCTCAAAGTAACCTTACCCCGGTTCATTCTGAAGTTTTACACGAACTTATCACAAAGTAACCTTACCCAGGTTCCTTCTGAAGTTTTACACGGATTTAGCCCAAAGTAACCTTACCCAGGTTCCTTCTCAGTTCAGATGCAGTTTTACCCAAACTCCTCACAAAGCAACCTTACCCAGGTTCCTTCTCAGTTCAGATGCAGTTTTACCCAAACTCCTCACAAAGCAACCTTACCCAGGTTCCTTCTCAGTTCAGATGCAGTTTTACCCAAACTCCTCACAAAGCAACCTTACCCAGGTTCCTTCTCAGTTCAGATGCAGTTTTACCCTAACTCCTCACAAAGTAACCTTACCCAGGTTCATTCTCAGTTCAGATGCAGTTTTACCCAAACTCCTCACAAAGAAACCTTACCCAGTTTCCTTCTCGGTTCAGATGCAGTTTTACCCAAACTCCTCAAAAGCAACCTTACTCAGGTTCCTTCTCGGTTTAGATGCAATTTTACCCAAACTCCTCACGAAGCAACCTTACCCATGTTCCTTCCCATAATCCCTACTGTTGTACCCCAAAATGTTCCCTCCCATATTTCTCAATACATTTCAAGTAAGGTCTTCAAATTGCCCAAGGAAGTCCAAGAGTTGACCAGATAAACTCTCTCCTAAAGGCAGTCTACCTCAAATTAGGGCTTCATGTTGCATCAAGATACTTGAGTCTAAGGGATCCAAAATGCTCACCATTGTCCTAATATGTTCACAAGATCATCCTTGTCAAGTTTCAAGCCTTGCAGAGGAAGTTTGCTCAGTCAATTGCTCAAAAGCCTGAAAATCGACTGTGCAAGGGCAAAAGACAACTGTGGCCCACATACAGTCAAACTTCAAGATTTTTGGTCAACATCATCATTTCTAAGTATTATTCATCATTTTATCAAGTTTTGATCATTATTCCTCAAGGATTGCTCACAATTCATCAAAACCCAAAAGTTGCTAAATTAGCATTTTGTAGGAAAAGTCAACTCAACTTTGACCAAGCATAACTTTCTCATACTTTATTAGAAATGACCCATCCAAATCTAATTTTGAAGATGATGCAATTCCCTACAATTCATATTCATCTCCCAATATCAAAATATGCACTCACAAGAAGTTATGAATTTGGACATTATAGGTCATTTTGAAAAGTCAACAAAAACACCTTTTTTGTCAAAGCTTCATACATGAACATGGAAGACTAAATTGAGATGAGACAAAAAGGGTTGCTTATAGGACATATTGAGCTTTCTAAAAAGTCTAAGAACACCCTTATAGATTCAAAATTGAAGGAGTTATGCATTTGTGAAGTTGACCTTTTTTGCAAAATTGCCAAAAGTCAAAGTGCCTCAAATTGCATTTTTTGTCAAATGGGCCCAACTTTTTGTGCTTGTATTGAGTTTGTAACATGGTCCACGAGCCATGACCCTTCCCACTTGCCTTTATTTTATTTTTGTCATTTATTTTGATTTTTATTTCAATTAAATCAAATTAAATCAAAATAAAATCATGAAAATATCAAAATCATTTAAACCTTGAGATTTTGTGCATATTTCAGGTCCATGAATAGCTGGAAAGGGAATCAAATCGTGCAAGGCTTATTTGTACACAAAAAGATTGAATTTTTCTTGTTTTGGAAAGATTGGATACAAGTGTGAATCAAGGATCAAATCTTCATAATTGCAAAGATTGGATGCAAATTTGTAAACCTAATTCACTCAAGGCTACATATAGAACAAGTCCACACCAAATGCATAAGGTTTAGAGGCGTGAAAAGAGAAGGAGAACTTTCAAAAAATCAATAAAAAGTGGCAATCTGATTTCATAGTTCCAGGCTATCTCAAGCCTTCCAAGCTATCTCATTCGCTTCTTGGGTGTTCAAGGAGTCTATCCCAATCACCAACAAACATTTTCGTGCACAGAAACGCGATGTAAGTGCCTCACGACATCCTTCCCTTTTTGAAATCGAATCTCATGAATTTGACATTTTGAGCATGATTGGTTTATATATTCTGAATCCCTGAAGCATTTGCAAGCTAATGGTAACAATTAATTGCATTTTTGCTAACCATACAGAGATCCACCATTGTTAGGTTTTCTTTGTTCGTTTTAGGGTTTTCTTATGCAGGTGAAATTGGCCCAAAAGAGAGGTACTATGGTGTTCACAAGGTCAAGACAAATTGATCTGTACCATTAGTTTTCATTTATGATGCTTGTGTGAGATTTTGGAAACACGTAGGGCTTTAGCTACAGACTTTTGTCTGTAAGTAAAAGTCTGGGACTTTTACCAACGGAGAGAGGAAGAAGAAGGGTGGCATGGCACCCCCTGGTTGGTCCGTTTAAACTGGCGCGCGCTTTTTGCTATTTTCCTCCACTAACTCAGGTTATCACATATTATTAATTGTTGTTATTTCATATACAAATAAGCAGCGTGGCACAGATGGCAACAAGGTGATGGTTTGAAGCTTGAGGACCTGGGTTCGATCCCAGGTCCCAGCAAAACGCTATTTTCTTAGTTTCTTGTTACAGATTTAGTGCACCCTTGGTCCAAGCATCCATCATACATCCTCAATGCACAACCAACCAGATGTCCACAGGCCAGATCTAACGCCCATCATTTGGAGGTCCATGATGCACCCTGGTTAATTTGCAACATGGAATCTGAGAAGTCAACTTTGGGCCAAGGCTTATTGGGCTTAAAAGTCAGATTGGCACCCCCCTTTTGCTTTGGATATCATGCCCTTTTTCTTTTCTTTTATATTTTCCTTTTACTTATTTATTTTATTTAAATTATTTTCTCACATAAAAATTAATTCTTTTTATACAAAAAATTCATAAAATCAATTTTCATCAAATTAGATTTAGGTTTTGTTTTTTTACCAAAAATTAATTTAATAATTAGTTTAATTTAATTTTAGGGCAATTTTAACCTTTTGCAAATAAATTAAAATCAATTAGAAAATTAGGGTTTTGTTTAATTTAATTTTCATTTTCTTTTTTCTAAAATAACAAAAATACAAAAATAGGTCAAAATTAATTAATTTTCTTAATTTAATTTAATTAGTAATTAGGTTTGTATTTATTTAATTTAAAACCCTATTTTCTTAAAATAAAATAAAAAACAACCAAAAAAATGTTCTTCCTTTCAATTAGGTTTAGACGAGGTCAAAACCCTAATTTTCTCTCGTCCTCGATTCGTCGCGCGTATTTATTTATTTTTACAATATTAATGTAACTGCTCATGGGATGTAATAGTTTAATTAGGACTTTTCGTTTATTTATTGTTTTATGGGTTTTTGGTTATGTAATTAATCCCCCTCCCCGAAGCCTTGTAATAGCGTAGCTTTATTTCTCGCATTTTAATTCTCGCAAATATTAACTGTTAGATGTATGACAATAGGATTGCATGACAAGAATGTATGTTAATTTTAAAACGGTTAGCAAACCCTAAATGTGCAAAGATAATAACTAAAATTAAATCACTCGCACATGCGCACTCCTAGGGTATACTCTCACTTCGGTTACCTTCGGTAAACGATCATTAAGTATAGGGTATTTTAGTGGTCGCCCTCTTGTCTAAACAAAGATCAAATGTCCCGTTCGAAAATGTTGCCTCGGAAATGTTGCCTCGGAAATGTTGCCTCGAATATGATCTTAAGACATTAGGGTTATTACTAAGACGTCCTAACATTGCTTTAGTGATCGTACGTCCCTTTCAAATTGACCCTTACAACTCCAACGACGGTGCTACCTACTCACTAATAGTGGGATAGCGCGGTCTAAAGGAAACAAGAACATAAACATTCTTTTTTTCCGAGTAGGTAGATGCTAGTAGGTACTTGCTCAAAATCAAACTTTTCCATACTTACACTCTTTTTCAAACAAAGTTTTCAAAACGACTTCGTAACACTCTTGAAGACAGAAGCAAGGGTTAAAACGAATTAAAACAAAACTTTTCAAAACACATAAACACGGAAGAAATTTTTAGTGATGAGCAAGTACCTAAGAGCCTGTAGAAAACTACGGATAGAAAGGGTGCTAATACCTTCCCTTTTTATAATCTACCCCCCGTACTCAAAATCTTGAAAAAGGAATTTTTCTGTGCTTTTGTCCTTTCCAGTTGGATAAAATAAAAGTCGGTGGCGACTCTTGCTTACCGCGACATTTTGCGAACAAAAAACGCAAAACGCAAACCAGTATTAAACAGTCGGTTCTGCCACCGTATCACAGAACTGGCGACTCTGCTGGGGATTAAATAAGTGGGGTATACCTTAGGATTAGTTCATCATAAATTGCTTCTTTTGTTTGATTTGATTTCTTTACTTTTGAGGGTTTTGTATTGGGAGTTACTATAGATCCTAACCGGGATCTGGGGGACACCTTTTAGGTAAGTAGCAATAAACTATGAGGGAACTGTACGACATAGACCGATACATTTGAAGCAGTAGCTACGTTGATGTGGCACATTGGTTGGTACCGGTATCCCTTGTGGAGAAACGAGGAGAATACAGGGCTGCTATGTGTATCGTTAAGCATCAACTGACCTTAGAACCTATAATTGACCAACTTGGCCATAGGAAGTAGTGAGATAGCCAGCCTCGGTGTAAAGCTGAGAACTGGTTGATACTCGATACTACACTCATTGAGACCATACTCTCGAGATAGTTCCGGCTGCAAGAAAAGATTGCGTGAGCTGAAATGATGACCGATGGAGGATGGTCAGTGATATTGAGAACCTCTAGAACCCGGTTACTATTATTAGGACAGGTTAAAACCAACTGAACTTCAAGAGGGTAATACCTAGACCCCATGCAATCCTGAAACTTAAAGGCTCTTGTGTGACTTGTTTGCCTTTACCATGTTTGTTATTTGCAATACCTGTTGTGTGTTTTACCATGACATCATGCATCATAACATAGCATGCATACTCCATTACACTAACCATTTCAAAGACCGAGGGGATTTATCTTTGTTTTGTTTTGCAGATTATGGCTTCCATGCGCAGAAACACCATTCGAGTTAACTTTGTGCAAATACCTGCTCAACTCAAAGATTTAGCCTCGAGAGTTTCTGATACTTCTTCATTCATTAGGAGGCATGGTCAGCTTCTTAGCTTGGCTACCTCAAAGTTTGATGAGCAGATGATGAGTGTGCTTTTCCAGTTCTTCGATCCGGTGCATCATTGCTTCACCTTCCCGGATTATCAGCTAGTTCCTACTATGGAGGAGTTTTCTCACTTATTGGGCATATCCATCCTTGAGCAGATTCCCTTCACAGGTTTGGAAGAGACTTCTAGACCAGAAGACATTGCTTCAACTCTACATTTGAAACGGGTTGATGTAGTATCTAATTGGGAAACACGAAGCGGGGTTGAAGGTTTATTAGCCAAGTTTCTGATAGATCAAGCTCAACTATTCTGGGATAACTTGGACTTTCAGGCTTTGAAGACATCTTGGCACTCCTTATCTACGGTTGGTTCTTTTCCTGAATCCAGATTCCTTCATAGATGTGAACGCGGTTAAGATCTTCCTGTCTTGCAATCCTGTGCCTACTCTTCTGGGTGATATTTTGCATGCCCTCTATACTCGTACTATGCGAAGAAGAGGGACTCTCATGTGTTGTATGTCGCTGCTGGCGAGGTGGTTTATTTTTCATCTCCCCAAGTCCGTGTTGAAGAACGAGGAAGGTGTAGGATGGTCTTATAGGATAATGTCCCTTGCCCATACAAACATTCTTTGGAGTTCTAAGGCTATGGAAAGCATTGCTGTCATTGATCGATGTGGGGGATACCCTAATGTCCCATTGCTCGGAATCAGAGGGGGTATAACCTACAGTCCTTGTTTAGCTTTACGACAATTAGGTCGCGCTCGGAGAGACGGTCCTCATGAGCTACTTCTTACAGATATTGCATTCGACTACAAGAAAGACGTTGACGAGCATCGCCGAAGGTTTATACGAGCTTGGGGCATGGTGAATAGATCTGATCCTCAAGAGCTAGGACCAAGGACTTCTCTCCCTATGAAGCCTTATCTCAAGTGGGTCCGAGCTCGAGCCCAGAAGCTTGGGATGCCTTATGAAGCTGTGTTGCCAGTGATTGTGGAGCCTACCAATGAAGAGGGCATTCCTTATACAGTCCCTTATCCCTACATGCCCATTGATCTTGGGGAATTGAAGAGGTCTTGGATTCAACTGAAGGAGGAGAGGGATACCTATCGGGAGAAGTATCATGAGCAATAAAGGAATATCTTGAAGCTCACTGGGCAACTTGAGAATGAAAGGACAATTAATGACTACGTCAGCACGAAGGGGAAACGTCCATGGGATTTCTGATTTTGTTTTCTCTAATTTAGATTTGTTTTCCATTTATTTCTTTTGTAATGCCTCAAACGCATTGTTAAACATTTTTACAAGTTTAATCTAACAACGTTTGTTTATTTCTTGGTTTGCAAAGTTAAATATCCCAAAGTCTTTGAAATCATTACATACGCATCCCATTATCATGCACATCATTACAGGTATCGTTACAGGTTTCTCATCTCCTTCGCTGTTTATTTCAGCACGAAATGTCTTCTGAAATACCTATCGATCAAGCCATCAAAGCTCTTCAGGCACATAATGCCCAATTCCAAGAGATGTTCTTGAACTTGGCTAAAGGGAAAGAGGATTTGAAGACTCTCATCCTAAAGGAGAAGAAGAAGAAGGTGGTTCTTCTGAATATGGGTAACAGATTCGGGAATAGGTTGCGACAGGAAGCTGATATGTCTCTTTCATCCAAAGGAGAGGAGAACCAAGAAGAAGAAAAGGGTCCTAGTCTTGTAGTCTCTGATAATGACACTGATTTTAATGATGAACAATATCCTCCTGCTGTGGATATGTACAAACAACTTGAAGACCGTCTGAGTGCTATGGAGATTCAGAAGATCCCTGGTTTGGACTTATGAGATTTGGGACTGGCATCGGGAGTGGTGATCCCTCATAAGTTCAAGGCTCTAGTTTTCGCCAAGTACGATGGAGTATCCTGTCCAAAACTCCATCTCCGCTCGTACGTCATAAAAATCCAACCTTACACTGCTGATAGAAATTTGTGGGTGCATTTCTTTCAAGATAGTCTGTCAGGGACTCAGCTTGAATGGTTTTATCAATTGGAAGGAGCTAATGTCTGAAACTGGGAGGACCTTGTTGCTGCTTTCTACAGGAAGTATCAGTATAATGCCGATCTTGCTCCCACTCGTACTTAGCTTTAGGGTATTTCTATGGGTGCAAGTGAAGGCTTTAAGGACTATGCTCAGAAGTGGAGAGATTTGGCTGGAAGAGTCCAACCCCCTTTATCTGAAAGAGAGTTGGTTAACATGTTTCTAGGGACGTTATCTGGTCCGCTTTTCAATCATCTGATCGGTAGTTCATCGTTTGGGTTTACAGAATTGATTTTGACTGGGGAGAGAATAGAAGCCGGTATCCGAAGTGGTAAGATACATAAAGGTGCTTCATCAAGTGCAGAAAAGAGGCCTTTCACCGGTAAGAAAGAAGCTAGTGCAGTCTACGGCTCGAGGAGCCAAAGCAGACCTGAACACCGTCAAGCAGTAAATGCGGTAGTAATATCAAGACCTACAGTTGATCCACAATGCAAAAATCAATAAAGAATGGAGAGACCGCAGAGACAATACACTCGGCTTAATATGACTTTGTCTCAAATTCTACCACAATTGTTGAAGACCAACCTGGTAACTCTGAGGGAAGCCCCGAAGAATCCCAGCACCACATCTCTGCTATATAATCCGAACGCCTGCTGTGCCTATCACTCTGATAGACCAGGTCATGATACGAATAACTGTTAGGCCTTGAAGAATAAGGTGCAAGATTTGATTGAAGCTAAAGAGATTGAGTTTGACGCTCCAGAGAAACCCAACGTCATAACTGCTCCTATGCCCAAGCATGGTCATGGAGTAAATGTTGTGGATGATGATTTATTTGTGACCTCCGTGGAAGAAATTTCTACTCCTTTGATGACAGTTAAGAAGAATCTATTGTTGGCCGGTTTATTTCCGGGCTGTGGCGAAGGTTGCCACATGTGTTCAATTCTGCCTGTTGGTTGCCACTTATTGAAATCAGGTGTTCCACGCCTGATGGATAATGTTGTACCCTAAAATTTTCCCTCCCATATTTCTCAAAACATGTCAAGAATAATCTCAAGTTGCTCAAGATGGCTCAAGAATTGGACAGTCAAAACATCTCCTAAGGAAGTCAATTCAAAATTAGGGTTTTGTGTTACACCAAGGTCCTTGCATCCAAATGCTTCCCAATGTCTTAATATTATCTCAAGTTCATCCATGTCAAATTTCAAGCCTTGCAGAGAAAGTTTGGTCAGTCAATTGCTCAAGAGGTCCAAAAATCGACTATGCTAGGGCAAAAGTCAACTGTGACCCAAATACAGTCAAACCTCAAGATTTTTTGTTAACATTCTCATTTTGAAGGATAATTTATCATTTGATCAAGGGTCGATCATGATTCATCAAGGGTTTCTCAAGATTCATCAAGATTCAAAAGTTGCTAAATTAGGGTTTTGCAGGAAAAGTCAACTCAATTTTGACCAAGCATAACTTTATCATACTATATGAGAAATGATCCATCCAAAACTCATTTTGAATAGGATGAAATTTCCTACAATCCATCTTCACACCCCCAAGATCAAGAAATGCACTCACAAGAAGTTACAAATTTGGACATTATAGGTCATTTTTGAAAGTCAACAAAAACACCTTTTTTCCAAAGCTTATAACTTGAGCATGGAATATCAAAATGAGATGAGACCAAAAGGGTTGGTTTGAGGGCATCTCAAGGTTTCTAAAAAGTCCAATACCACTTCCAAAAGTTCAAAATTGAGGAAGTTATGCATTGTTGAAGTTGGGAATTTTTCCAAAATTGCCAAAAGTCAACTATCCTCAAAACTCCAATTTTTGACAAAAGGGTCCACTTTTTCCCACTTGATATGATCTTGTCACACCACACACGTGTCCTATCTTCAGTTTCATATCCATTCATTTATTTTTCTATTTTATTTAATTTTTATTGAATTAATTCATTTTAAATCAATATTAATTCAAATAAAATCCAAAAATTGATGGAATAAGATTTTTTTTATCATTACAGGTCTTAAATATCATGATACACTCAATCAAATTCGTGCCATGCCATATTGTGAACAAAATCTTGGATTTGGCATAATTTTGGAAGCTTTGTTAATGGAGATTAAATCAAATCTCAAATCTTCAATGCACATGGATTCAAGCCCAAAGATTTAACCTAATGCAGTACCTTATACATGTACAAGCTAGGCATATCAAGGACACGACCTGAAGCTGCCCAAAACGGCCAAACAAAAGTTGAAAAAAGCTTGGAAAAAGTGGAAACTGAAATCATACTTAGAGCACGATTCAATCCAAAATCTCCACATAGCCTTCTTGCCTGAGATCCAACGAAGCTATTGGGATCAAAATCAAGTCCTGAAACCACCTGAAAAGCGCTGTAAGTGTTCTTGAACATAGCTCTGAACATGAGATCGTGATTCCATATTTTGGCATCTTCTGAACAAATCATTTGTACCTTCATGTTTACCATGCAATTTCCAATCAATCTGCATTATTCAATTGGATTTTTGTAGCCTATATCTCCCTACCCGAACCTAGGGTTTTGGAGGTTTGCATTTGGGGTTTTGTTTTGCAGGAACAATTAGAACAAATCATGGGCATAAATGGACTTAGGAGGAAGAGGCGAGCAGGATGATGGCTTTGGCTGGCATTTTTGTGGCCTAAAACTCACTATAGGAGAAAGCAATGGATTTTGCTGCGGATAAGAATCCGCAGGAAAATACACAGGGGCCAGCGAAGAATATGATTGTGTGGCCACACCCTATTCGCTTGTTCAAATTATTGGCGCTCATATTTTTTTATTCCAGGCCTAATGCTTTGTTTTACATATAATGATTAGTGTTTATTCCAATAACAAATGAGCAGGTTAGATGAGTTGGCAAGCGCGTTGGTGGAAACCCCTATGGGACCTGGGTTCGAATCCCAGGTCCCCAACATATTTCTTGATTTTTTCTTTCAGATATTTCGGTGCAAGGCAAGGCGTGTGGTACATGATACTCCCTCAGATCTTGAGGCGCCAGATGGCCCCAGGCCAGATCTGGCAGTTTAGGGATGATGGTCTATGGTGAGGCCTAGTCAATGTGTCACATGGAAGCAGCAAAGTCAATACAGGCCTGCGCTTGTTGGGCCAAAGAAATGCTGATCTCACCCTCCTCTTGGGCCCAACACCCCCCTTGGTTTATTTTTCTTCTCATTATATTTTTTATTTGTTTTATTATTATTATTTATTATTTAAGTCATTAACTAATTAAATTATTTTTCTTAATAAAATCAAAACCACAAAAAATATTATTTTTATTAATTTCATTATTTTTGTAAATAAATATTAATTAATTAACTTAGTCTTAAATAGGTTTAAACATTTAATATTTTTGCAATAAAATTAAAATTAATTTAGAATATTAGGTTTTAACAATTTTAATCATTTCTTTATTTTATTTCCTTTAATATTCAAACAAAATCAAAAAATATTTTCATTATTTAATTTAATTTAATTATTAATTTAGTTTATTTCCATAAATTCAAAAATAACAAAACATGCTTTCTTTAATAAAAAGGGTCAAAACCCTAAAAATGCGCCGTTTAATTTTCTCGCACGCGATCCATTTATTTGCAATATTATAATTGCTTCCAGTATGTAATAGCTTTTAATTAGGACTTTAATTATTTATCGCTTTATTTTACTTTCCGCAATTTAAATTAAAGGGTTGTTTTTGGCGATGTAAATACCCGACGCCTTGTAATA
The DNA here is from genome assembly GCA_948472305.1 of Vicia faba. Taxonomy (NCBI): domain Eukaryota; kingdom Viridiplantae; phylum Streptophyta; class Magnoliopsida; order Fabales; family Fabaceae; genus Vicia; species Vicia faba. The sequence goes on from OX451741.1 coordinate 313,721,897, forward strand.
GTTTAGATTTAATTTCCCACAATTTAATTTCCGCACAATATTAACTGTTAGATGTTTGATAACTAGGAAATGCATGACAAGATCAATCTTTAACCTAAAATCAATATAGCTCACCCATGACATGTACTGATAAAATTAACCGAAATAACACACTTGCACATGCTACTCTTAGGGTACACCTCACTTGGTTGCCTTCGAACGTGGTCATTGAGTATAGGAAGTTTTAGAGGTTGCCTTCTTGTCCAAAGATCATAAGTTGCCTCGAAACGGTTGCCTCGGAAAAAATTATCTAAGACATTAGGGTTACCACTAAGGCGTCCTAACATTGCTTTAGTGACCACACATCCCTTAATCGAATTGACCCTAAAACTCCAACGACGATGCTACCTACTCCTCAATAGTGGGTTAGCATTGTCTAAAGGACATTAGCACAGTTTAATTCCTTTTTGAGTAGGTAGATGGTTCTTAAGTACTTGCTCCTTTTAAAACAAAACAAAACTTTTCACACTTACACGCTTTCAAAATAAAAACTCTTTTCAAACCCACAAACACAAAGAAAAGCAAACTTTTGAAAACACAATGAGCAAGTACCTAAGAGCCCGTGGATAACCAAGGATTTAAAGGGTGCTAACACCTTCCCTTTCTATAATCTACCTCCCGAACCCGAGAAATATCTCAAAAAGGAATTTTTCTGTGCTTTTGGCCTTTCCTTGTTGGATAAAATAAAAGACGGTGGCGACTCTTGCTTACCGCGACATTTTGCGAAAACAAACGAAAACGCGAACCAGCATTCCCAAAAACAGTCAGTTCATTCCCACCGATCACAGAACTGGCGACTCTGCTGGGGAATATTCTTAAGTGAGGTGTACCTTAGGATTAGATCATTGTGTTTTCAATTGTATGCTTTGTATGCTTTAATTTTGTGGGCTTGTATCGGAGTTTCTATAGATCCTAACCCGGATCTGGGGGTACCCTTTAGGTAAGTAGCAATAAATTGTGAGGGAAATGTCCGGCGTAGACCGACACGGTTGAAGCAGTAGCTACGTTGGTGTGGCACTTTAGTCTATACCGATATCCCTTGTGTTGGAACGAGGAGAATATGGGTCTTCTAAGGGGTCATTAAGCACCAACTGACCTTAGAACCTTAAATTGACCAACTTGGCCATAGAACAGTAGCAGTATGCTACACTCATTGAGACTAAACTCTCGCGACGATTCGGCTGCAAGAAAAGGTTGCTAAACTAGAATTATGACCGATTGAGGGTAGTCAGTGATATTGAGATCCTCTAGAACCCGGTTACTATTTTTAGGACAGGTTTAAGCCAACTGAACTGAAAGAGGGTAGTACTTAAGCTCCATGCCAGCCTGAAATCTAAGGGCTCTTCAGTGTGACTTGTGTGCCTTTACCATGTTTGCTTTTTGTGGATACTTATGGTGGGCTTACTATCATGACATCATAACATTGCATACATCTTGCATAAGGACTAACCTATTTCAAAGACAAGAGAGATTCATCTTTGTTCTGTTTTGTAGGTCATCATGATGCCCATGTGTAAGAATACCATCCGAATCAACTTTGTCCAAGTACCTACCTTGCTTAAAGAGTTGGTTGCCAAGATGCCTGAAACAACTTCCTTCATCAGTAGGCATGGTTCTCTTCTTAGTTTGGTCACCTCCAAATTGGACGAGCAGATGATGATTGTTCTGGTCCAATTCTATGATCCTCTATACCATTGTTTTACTTTTCAAGACTATCAGCTGGTTCCTACCCTAGAAGAGTTCTCTGAGCTGCTCGATATCTCTGTTCTGGAGCAGACCCCATTTACTGGTTGGGAGAAGACCCTTAGGCCCGAAGAGATTGTTGCAACCCTTCATTTGACCAAAGAGGAGGTAATGGCTAATTGGGAAACTAGGAGTAGAGCAAAAGGATTTCTGACTAAGTTCTTGGTTGGCAAGGCTAACTACTTCTGGGATAGCCTAAACTTTAAGGCGTTCGAGGATATTCTGGCTCTCTTGATATATGGCTTGGTCTTGTTTCCGAATTCTGACACTTTTGTTGATGTTAATGCCATAAAGATCTTCATCTCTCAGAACCCTGTACCCACTCTCTTGGGTGACATTCTTCATCAGCTCTATGCTCGTACTGCCCGAAAGCGGGGAACCTTGATGTGCTGTGCTCCTTTATTGTCGAGGTTGTTTATTTCGCACCTCCCTAAGTCAGTGCTGAAGAACAAAGAAGGAATGGGCTGGGCTTATAGGGTGATGTCTCTTTCTCATAATGACATTATCTGGACTCTCAAGGGTATGGATGAGGTGACTATCATTGATCGTTGTGGAGAGTATCCTAATGTTCCATTGATAGGAACCCATGGAGGAATTTCTTACAACGCATGCTTAGCTCTCCGTCAGTTTGGAAGAGCCAGAAGAGAAAGACCTCATGAGATGCTGATGCCTCATATCATCTTTGATTTTCAGGGGGATAGCGACGAGAAGCGTCGCAGATTCATAAGGGCTTGGGATAGAGTTCACCAATCTGATCCACATGAGTTAGGCCCAAAGACTTCTCTGCCAATGGAGCCATATCTCAGATGGGTCCGCATCCGTGCCCAAAAGCTAGGTATGCCATATGAAGCCGTCCGGCCTGTTACTCTTGAAGTTGCTAATGAAGAAGGGGTTCTTCCAACCATCCTCCATCCTTACATGCCCACTGACATTGGGGCACTGAAGAGATATTGGATGCAACTAAGGGATGAACAAGATTTTTACCGAGAGAAGTTCAACGAGCAAGAGCAAAAGATCCAGAAGCTGACTAGGCAGTTAGAGAACGAGCGAATTCTCAACGAATGTGTCCGCACTGATAAGAAGAGACCATGGGAGCATTGATTGACCTTGGATGATTTCCTTTCTAGTTTTTATTTACTTTTCAGTATATCCATTCTTGTAACGCCTTAATGGCATCAGTTGAACAATTTGAATTACAAAGTTATCTAATAAAGTGTGTTTCCTTTCTTGTTTACAAATTTGAATCTCAATTGTCTTTGAAATCATAAATCATATGCATTTCATCCCATGCACTTCATAAACAGGTACCCTTTACAAGTCTCTTATCTTCTTCGCTGTTTATTTCAGCGCTCATCATGTCTACTGAACCTTCAACTGAGCAAGCTATTAAGGCCCTCCAGGCCCAGAATGCCCAATTTCAAGAGTTGTTCATGAGCCTAGATAAGGATCAGCAGGACCTGAAGACCTTGATTCTGAAAGAGAAGAAGAAGAAGAAGAAGAAGAGGACAGTCCTGTTCAACACTGGTCCTAGGTTTGGAAACAGGCTACGGGATAAAGTTAATTTGACCACCTCATCTGGAGGGAAAGACAACCCACAAGAAAGGAGGTCTCCTAGACCTGTGGTCTCGACAACGAGATGGACTACGATAAAGAACAGTATCCTCCGGCCGAGGATAAATACAAGCAACTGGAAGACCGTTTGAGTGCTATGGAAATTCAGAAGGTGCCCGGTCTGGACTTCGGAAATCTAGGTCTATCATCTGGGGTGGTGATTCCCCATAAATTCAAGGCACCAGCCTTTGCCAAGTATGACAGAGTTTCCTATCCGAAGCTGCACCTCTGGTCATATGTGAGGAATATCCAACCTTACACTGCTGATAAGAACTTATGGATCCACTTCTTCTAAGACAGTCTCTCAGGGACTCAGCTTGAGTGGTTCTATCAGTTGGACGGAACCAGTATCCGCAGTTGGGAAGATTTGGCTACTGCTTTCTATAGGCAGTATCAGTACAACTCCGACCTCGCTCCTACGCATACTCAACTCCAGGGTATGTCAATGGGAACGGGTGAAGGATTCGAAGATTATGATCAAAAGTGGAGAGACCTCGCCGGAAGTGTACAACCGCCCTTAGCTGATCGGGAGCTTGTTGACATGTTTTTTGGGACCCTGTTTGGTCCATTTTTCAACCACTTGATTAGAAGCTCTTCATCTGGGTTTACAGATCTTATTTTGACTGGTGAGAGGATTGAGGCTGGTATTAAGGCTAGTAAGATACAGAAGGGTGCTTCATCAAGCACCGAGAATAAGTCGTTTAAGAAAGAGTCCAGTGATGTCTACAGTGCAAGAAGACAGAATAGACCTGAACACCGCCAAGCTGTCAATGCGATTGTTATTTCAAAACCTGTTGGGGCTCCTCAGTACAACAATCAACAAAAGGACGAGAGACCTAAGAGGCAATTCACTCGTCTCAGCATGACCTTATCTCAGATTTTGCCATAGTTTCTAAAGACTAATTTGGTGACTCTAAGGGAAGCCCCAAAGAATTCAAATACAACGTCACCAAGGTATAACCATATCGCCCGCTTTGCTTATCACTCCGATAGCCCGGGGCATAATACAAATGATTGTTGGAGTCTGAAAAATAAGATACAAGACTTAATTGATGCAAAGGAGATTGAGTTCGAGGCGCCCGAGAGGCCTAATGTTGTGACTTCTCCCATGCCCAAGCATGGAGTGAATGCTATAGAGGAAGACTTGTTTGTAGTTTTTGTGGATGACATTGTTACCCCTCTGATGACTGTCAAGAAGAACCTTTTGCTAGCCAATTTATTTCCGGGTTGTGACGAAGGTTGCTGTATGTGCTCTGCCCGTCCAAATGGTTGTCCGCTTTTGAAATCAGGTGTCCAGCGCCTGATGGATAGTAAAGAGATTCTGTTTGAGAAGACTGTTGTTCCCTCAGTTCCTTCTGAAGAAGTTGCCATCATTACCATTTTCGATAATTCTTCCAATGCTCCCTCGAGGAAGCCTGTTAGAATTACATATGTTCCGAGAATCGCACCTGTGATCATCACTGTTCCGGGGCCCATCCCCTACACCTCTGATAAAGCTGTCCCTTGGCACTATGGGGCTGATGTTTATTTTCATGGAGTTAAGCAAGAGTTGGATGTTGGTACTGACATCGGCAACATTACTGGACCTGCTAAAGTCACCCGTAGCGGAAGACTTTTCTCACCTGATATTGCTCCACCAATTGTCCGAAGACCTGTTGTTATTACACCTGCAAGTGTACCTACTGCCATTCCTGATCAAGTTCCTATTCTTACCCCTGTCGCCGAGTCATCTGACACTCGGGGAAAATGGATCACCACTGATGTGCCTGCCCAGACAGAGGCACCGAAGACAATTACTGTTGAAGCTTCCAAACAGGAGATGGAAGAGATTCGGAAGATTATTAAGAAGAGTGATTATAATGTAGTTGAGCAGCTGGGGAAAACCCCATCCAAGATTTCTATGTTGTCATTGTTGTTGTGCTCAGAGGCCCATGCCAAGGCTCTGATTACCTTCTTGAAGACTGCCCACATACCACAAGAGACATTAGCTTATCAGTTTACAGATTGCATGGCCAATTTAACTGCTGATAATGGGTTGGGTTTCTCGGATGCCGACTTGACGGCCAAGGGGAAAAATCATAACGATGCCCTGCATGTCTCCATTGAATGTAGGGGCACTACTCTTGCACATGTATTGGTTGATACTGGTTCCTCATTGAACGTCTTGCCCAAGAAAGCTCTAGACCGGTTGGATTGTGAAGGGTTGGAGCTGAAACCAAGTAATATTATTGTTAGGGCCTTTGACGGGTCTAAAAGGATGGTGCATGGAGAGGTTGATATCCCGATCAAGGTTGGTTCTCAGGTCTTCAATTCTACGTTCTATGTGATGGACATTCGGCCATCCTACTCTTATTTGCTGGGTCGTCCATAGATCCATAAATCCGGGGCCGTAACCTCAACGCTTCACCAGAAGCTAAAGTACCCGGTCAAAGGGAAGATTGTGACAGTACAAGGGGAGGAGGAGTATATGGCCAGCCACCTCAACTCATTCCGATATATAGAAATGGATGGGGAGTTCATTGAGACCCCATTTCAGCACTTTGAAGAGGTTCCCCAGACACTGGTGTTGTACCCTAAAATTTGCCCTCCCATATTCTTCAAGATTTGCCAAGATCAAGGTTCAAAATCTCTCAAGGGTTGCACAGTTCAATGGCCTCCTAACAGTCAAAAATTAGGGTTTTGGTTCTGGCAAAGAAGTTGAAGTTTCCAAGGGACCAAACAAGTCCCACATGCCTATAAACATTGTCAAGCATCCTCATGTCAAGTTTCAAGACTTACAGCACAAAATTGCACAGTCAAAAACCCTAATTGCTCAACAGTCAACTGCAGGGGCAAAATGGTCATTTGACAGTAAAAAGTCAAAATTTTTGGCCAACATCTTATTTTGAAGCCACAAACATCATTTGATCAATTCTTGATCATGATTCTCAAGGCATGGCTCTAAAAGTCTCAAGATGCATAAGTTTCTATATTTGGACAGTTGGAAAAGTCAACTGTAACTTGACCAAGGCATAACTTCCACATGGTTTATCAGAAAAATTCCATCCAAAGCTCATTTTGAAGAGAATGACATTTCCTATAACTCCTCTTCACACTTCAAGTCCAAGAAATGCTCTCACAAAAAGTTGTCAATCTCAACATTATAGGTCATTTTCAAAAGTCAACAAAAAGACACTTTAAGTCAAAGACCATAACTTGAGATTGGTAAATCAAAATGACATGGGACCAAAGGCATTGGTTAGAGGACTTCAAGACCTTTCCAAAATGTCCAAGAACATGATCAAAGCTTAAACATTGAGCAAGATATGCCTTGTGGAAGTTGGGAAATTTTTGGGAATTTTGAAAAGTCAACTTTGCTTCAAATGCCTCAAAATTGCTAATGGGCCTCAATTTCTTCCAAGAATCATCACCCAAAAGCTATGCACGACCCATTGACCCAAAGGGGAGTTATTTTCCTATTTTTAATTAATTAATTGAATATTTAATCTATTTAATTAATTTAATTAAAATTAATTATAAGAAAAATACTAATCCATGCTTTTCAAATCTTTTTGTGCATAGAATTCACTCAAAATTTTGTGCACTATTCAATAAGGAAATAATCAAGGTGATTGGCAATGATTGGCATGTTCTTCACATGAAAAAGATTGAAAAAGATACCATTAAAATCAAATATTGAAACATTGATTGCAAAGGTTTATGGACTTGGATTTCTACCCTAATTCATTCCATATACATACACAAACCTAAACCTAATCACAGGGCTCAGAAGCTGCGCCTCAAACAAAAGAATCACTTTGCATTTTTTGTCAAAAAATTGAAAACTGAAAACACACATAGAGCACTTTTCCAAGCCAAAGAACGATTCCATTACATTCCTGACGCATCAAGGGAGCTTTCTGAATCAAAACCACAGCCTCTAACCCCAAGAATCGGTAGAATGAAGCCGCCCTGTTCTTGATATTTTATATATTCGTATTTACATTTTCATGCCATATTAATGCATTCTAATGATTGTTTTGCACTAACATGAACTCACTAAAGCTAATGGTGCCATTGAATTGGATTAATAGTGCTTGTATAGAAAGATGCCATGGACGTTTTCTAGGTTTTCAGAGGTTTGAATTTGGGGCTTTCCTCTTCTGGAAAAATCAGACAACAAGACCTATGCCATTAGAATCAGGGCTTCTTGACGATCCAAAGCCATGCCTCGCGCTCAATTTATATGAGCCCAGGGCCTAATCGCTATTTTTGTGTTCTTCACTTAGTGGGGGTTTAAAACCCCCGCTATCCATTCTATATTTTTTCAGGTGAAAACGAAGCCAGGGAGAAGAAGATGAGGTGTTGGACTATGGTTGGCCGGTTCAAAAAGCTGGCGCGTTTTTTTCTTCATATCACTAACCCTTATTTTTTTATTATATTAATTGTTTTCTATTATAATAACAAAGTTGCTAAATAGCTCAGTTGGTGGAAAGTGATGTTTGCAAGCCTTGGGACCTGGGTTCGATTCCCAGGTCCCCATATTCCTCTATATTTTTTATGTTTACATGTTCATGTGATCACCACACTCAAGGGAGTACCATAGGCCTCAACGTTTGTGCCTGCCACGCGCCAGGGAGATTCATCTAATGGCCAGATCACGCAGTCCACCATGTACCCTCAGTCAACCATGTGCATACAAGCCAGAAAAGTCAAAAAAGGCCTCCTTCAAATGGGCTCAATTGCTGCAAATTCACCTCCTCCATTGGGTCAACACCCCCATCTGTTTGCATTTTCTTCTCTTCTTTTTTCTTTTCTTTCATTTATTTTAATTATATTAATTGTTTATTTAATTCCACAAATTAATTTTTTATAACATAAAAAAAAAATCAGAAACTATAAAAAATAAAAATATGTTCATTTATTTTTTTTAATCAATATTTTGTAAATAAAATTCTAATAACTAATTAGTTTAATTTTAGGTTTAATTTTAATATTTTTTTAATAAACTAAAAAAAGGTAGAAATTAGGGTTTTTATACTTTTATTCTTTTTTTTTCTTTTTCACCATATTTAATTATTAATTATTTTTTGTAAATAAATATGCCATTTAATTAATTAGGGTTAAATTAGGTTACAACTTAAACATTTTTTCAATAAATTAAAAAACGATTTAGAACTAGGGTTTTAATTAACTTTTACTTCCAATTTAATTCTCCTTAATTCCATAAATACAAAAACTCCCAAAAAAAAAGGTTCTTTCTTTTATTTAATTTAATTAATTTATGATTTCAATTTAATTTCTTTAAAAGGGTCCAACGCCCTCACATTCTCGATTTTATTTCTTTTCGCACATTTACTTTCATTTCCCTTTTTTAGAATTTCATGTAATTGCCCCAAAGCTTTGTAATAGATAATCAGGATATTTACTTTCCTTATTTTTATTTATTTCAAATCGGGTCTTGGTTTAATTTGGCGATGTAGACCCGTGCCTTTGTAATAGCGTAGGACTTTTATCTTCCCACACCTTTTAACTGCTAATAACACATGAAAGAACGTATGCCAAAAATAAAATCAAAGCGTAGAACACTCAATGCATGATCAAGATAAATAATAACTGAAAATGACACACGAATTCACACACCACTCCTAGGGTACGTCTCACTGTTGCCTTGCCCCTCGAAACGTGGTCGTCGAGTAGAGGACGTTTTAGTAAGTCCTCATGTCCATGAACATGGCATGTGGGTAGCTTCTAAGGTGTCTTCCTATTGCTCCGGTGACCACACTGTCCCTAATCCTCGAATTGACCCGAACACCTCCAACGGTGGTGCTACCTACCCTTCAATGGTGGGATGGCACTACCTCAAGGACATTTACACAGACGAATTCCTTAGGGTAGGTAGATGACTCGTAGATACTTGCTCTAATTCAAAACAAATCAAAAACTTCTTTTCACACCGACACTTTGCAAAAAGATTTCAAAAACAACTTTTCAAACACTCTTGAGGACTGATACAAGAGTCGATCTGAAACTTTCAAAAGAAACTTTTTTCAAACCCACTCAGACTTTGAAAAGCAAACAAACATTTCTGAAAACACAAATGAGCAAGTATCTAAGAGCCCATGGATAACCATGGATAGAAAGGGTGCTAACACCTTCCCTTTCTATAAATCTACCTCCCGAACCGATAACTAATCTCAATAAGGAATTTTTCTGTGCTTTTATCCTTTCCATGTTGGAGAAAATAAAAGACGGTGGCGACTCTTGCTTCCGCGACATTTCGCGAACCAGCGTTAAACAGTCAGTTCCAGATCCACCGATCACAGAACTGGCGACTCTGCTGGGGAATTCTTTATAAAGTGAGGTGTACCTTAGGAATAGTTCGCTCTTGTTTTCAATTGCTTTGACTTGTTTGCTTTATCATTGTGGGACTGTCTTGGGAGTTACATAGATCCTAACCTGGATCTGGGGATACCCTGTTTAGGTAGCATAAGCTGTGAGGGACCTGTCCGGCGTAGACCGACATGGGTGAAGCAGTGGCTACGTTGGTGTGGCGCCTTGGTCTGTACCGATATCCCTTGTGTCGCAACGAGGAGAATATGGGTCTTCTGAGGAGTCATTAAGCACCAACAGACCTTAGAACCTTAAATGACACAACTTGGCCATTAGAACAGTAGCAGTATGCTACGCCCATTGAGGCTAAACTCTCGTGATGGTTCTGGCCGCAAGAAAAGATTGCGATGCTGGAGTTATGACCGATTGAGGGTAGTCAATGATATTGGGATCCTCTAAGAACCCGGTTACTTTTGATAGGACAGGTATGAACCAACAAACTGAAAGAGGGTAATACCTAGACCTCATGCTGGCCTAAACTTTAAGGGCTTGTCTTGTGTGACTTGTGTGCCTTATCATGTTTGCCTTTGTAAATATCTGTGGTGTACTTTATCATAACATCATAACATCATGAGCATTGCATGCATCCTGCATAGGGACTGACCATTTCAAAGACAAGAGGGTTTCACCTTTACTCTGTTTTGTAGGACGTCATGATGCCTGTGCGAAGGAATACTATCCGGTTCAACTTTGTTCACCCACCTGAGTTGCTTGAAGAGCTGGTTAGCAGGATTCCAAATACCACTTCCTTCATCCAGAGGCATGGTTCTCTTCTCAGTTTAGTCACTGCAAAGCGGGATCAACAGTTGATGAGTGTCCTGACCCAGTTCTATGACCCTCTGTACCAGTGTTTCACCTTTCAAGACTTCCAGCTGGTCCTTACCCTGGAAGAGTTCTCTGATTTGCTTGGCATCCCTATCTTGGATCAGACTCCCTTCACTGGTTGGGAAAAGACCCTCAGGCTTGAGGAGGTGGCTGCAGCTCTTCCCTTGACTCATCAAGAAGTAATGGATAACTGGGTGACTAGAAGCGGGGTTAAGGGTTTCTTGGCCAAGTTTCTGGTTGGTAAAGCTAACAAGTTATGGAATGACTTGGACTTTAGGGCATATGAAGACATCCTGGCTCTCTTAATCTATGGGCTAGTCTTGTTTCCTAATCCTGAGAACTTCATCAATGTCACTGCCATAAGGATCTTCATGTCTCAGAATCCTGTGCCCACTCTCTTGGGTGACATCCTGCAATAACTTTATGCTCGTACTGCCCGAAGACGAGGAACTCTGTGGTGTTGTATCCCTTTGTTGGTGAGGTGGTTTATTTCGCACCTCCCTAAGTTCGTACTGAAGAATCAAGAAGGAAGAGGTTGGGCTCATAGGTTAATGTCTCTCACCGATAAGGACATCATTTGGACTTTCAGAGGTTTGGATGAGATAGCTGTTATTGATTGTTGCGGAGAATACCCTAATGTTCCTTTGATTGGTACTCAAGGAGGAATCTCTTATAATCCATGTCTAGCTCTCCGTCAGTTTGGAAGGGCCAGAAGAGCAGGGCCTCATGAGATGTTGGTGCCTCACATCAGTTTTGAGTTTCAGGTAGATAGTGACGAGCTGCGTCGTAGGTTCATCAAGGCTTGGGACAGAGTTCATAAAGCTGACCCACAAGAGTTGGGGCCAAAGACTTCTCTACCTATGGAAGCCTACTACAAATGGGTTCACATCCGTGCTCAGAAGTTAGGTATGCCATATGAAGCTGTCAGACCCGTCATTCTTGAGTATCCTGACAAAGATGGGGCTCCTCCGACTGTCCTCCCTCCTCAGATACCTACTGATTCTGAGACATTAAAGAGGTCTTGGTCGCAACTCCGAGAAGAACGGGATTCGTATCGGGAAAAGTTCAACGAGCAGGAATTGAAGATCCAGAAGCTGACAAAGCAGTTGGAAAATGAGCGAGCTCTGAATGACTACATCCGTACTGAGAAGAGGAGACCCTGGGATCAATGAAGAGCTCTGGATGTTCTTTTACAGTTTTATTTCCCTTTTCAGTATTTCCCTTTTATGTAACGCCTAAGGGCAATCTGTTGAACAATTTAAATTTCAAAGTTGAATCTAATGAAGTGTGTTCCTTTTTGTTTACAAAGTTGATTCCCGATTGTCTTTGAAAACATAAATCATACGCATTCCATTCATCACGTGCATAGTAGGTACTCTTCTTTTTCAGGTTGCTTACTGTTCTTCGCTGTTTATTTCAGCATCATGAACCCTGACTCATCATCAACTGAGATGTCTATCAAGGCCCTTCAGGCGCAGAACGCGCAATTTCAGGAGCTGATCATGGGTTTGGCTCAAGGCCAAGAAGAGCTGAAGGCTTTGCTCCTGAAGAAGGAGAAGAAGAAGAAGAGAACTGTTCTTTTCAACTCGGGCCGGAGGTTTGGTAACACCCTGCAGAATGAAGAAGCTGGTTCTTCTGTAGGCAAAGACAGTCCCCAGGGGGGAAAGGCTCTCAGTCCGGTAGTCTCTGACAACGAGACTGACTTTAATGAGGAACAGTATCCTCATGCTGAAGATCGGTACAAGCAGTTGGAAGACAGACTGAATGCCATGGAGATCCAACAAGTGCCTGGGCTGGATTTCGGAGACTTGGGCTTATCTACTGGCGTGATCATTCCTCACAAGTTTAAGGCGCCATCTTTCACCAAGTATGACGGGGCGTCTTGCCCCAAGCTGCACCTCAGATCTTATGTGCGGAAGATTCAACCGTACACAGTGGACAAGAACTTGTGGATCCACTTCTTCCAGGAGAGTCTTTCAGGGACTCATCTCGAATGGTTCTATCAGCTGGATGGAACCAAGGTTCGTAACTGGGAGGAGTTGGCTACTGCTTTTTACAAGCAGTATCAATATAATGTCGACCTTGCTCCTACACGTACCCAACTCCAGGGTATGTCGCTAGGATCAAGCGAAGGTTTTAAAGAGTATGCACAGAAGTGGAGGGATCTGGATGGCAGGGTGCAGCCTCCGTTAACTAACCGTGAGCTGGTAGATATGTTCTTGGGGACCCTCTCCGGGCCGTTTTTCAATCATCTTATCGGTAATTCGTTTGCAGGGTTCACTGATCTTATTCTGACTGGGGAGAGAATAGAGGCTGGAATGAAGTCCGGTAAAATTCAGAAAGGTGCGTCTTCAAGTGCTGAGAAGAAACCCTTTAAAAAGGAGGCCAGTGCTGTGTATGGGCCTAGGAGGCAAGAGAAACCAGAACGCCGCCAATCTGTCAACGCGGTGGTTATTGCTAAACCTGTTGCCGCTCCTCGGCAAACCAATCCACAAAGGGCTGAGAGACCCAGAAGAGAGTTTACCCGGCACAGTATGACTCTATCACAAATCTTGCCGCAGTTGCTATCCACCAATTTGGTGACTGTCCGGGAGGCCCCAAAGGTTGTGAACACTGCCTCTCCTAAATACAATCCAAATGCCCATTGTGCTTATCACTCCGATAGCCCGGGGCATTCCACTGATGACTGCTGGGCCTTAAGGAACAAAGTGCAGGACCTTATTGATGCGAAGGAGGTACAGTTTGAGGCACCTGAGAAGCCCAATGTAGTGACAGCTCCCCTGCCTTCCCATGGAGTGAATGCTATTGGGGAGGAAGACGAAGTGGAAGAGTCAGAGTTCGATAGCTGGATTTATCCGACGGCCGACAGTGGACCTAGCAATTGGATTGCAAAAGACAACCTACCTGTTACTTTTGTTACGCAGTAATAAACTCCTTTGTTTTTGTTATTTGTAATAAACAATGAATTAAAACTCTATGGCCCGGTGTCTTACCCGGGGCACCGTGGCTTCATTTGTGAGGGCATATTAATTGTCATTTCATATATCATGAATAAAGACCTTGGACGTTTTCTCGCATTTCAAATCTTATGCTCCTTTTCTTTCTTTCCTTTCTTTATATATTGCAAAACAGCTGTATTTACACACACTCACTCATACAGGTTTCAATCCACTCTGGATCTCACTGGTAACGACTCTGCTACTGCCAGTTATGACTTCGAAAATCCGATCAACTTAGCCGAAGACGAAGGTGAAGATGATTGCGAAGTTCCTGGCGAGCTTGCAAGACTGTTACTCCAGGAGGAGAGGGCGATTCAACCACATGAAGAGCCAGTGGAAACGATAAATCTGGGTACTGAGACGGACAGAAAGGAGGTTAAGATTGGCGCCAACCTAGAGCTCAGCGTGAAGCAACGGTTGACTCAGATGTTACATGATTACATGGAAATATTTGCCTGGTCCTACGAAGACATGCCTGGCTTGGATACCGACATTGTGGTCCATCATTTGCCTACCAAGGAAGACTGCCCTCCGGTCAAGCAAAAGGTCCGTCATATACGTCCAGAGATGTCTGAGAAGATCAAAGCCGAGGTTATGAAACAGTTTGATGTCGGGTTCCTTGCAGTGACTTCTTATCCTCAGTGGGTTGCTAATGTGGTGCCGGTACCAAAGAAAGACGGTAAGGTCAGAATGTGCGTTGACTACAGGGATCTGAACAGGGCCAGCCCCAAAGATGACTTCCCCTACCTCACATTGATGTCCTGGTTGACAATACTACTCAGCATAAGGTGTTCTCTTTCATGGATGGTTTTTCAGGCTATAATCAGATCAAGATGGCACCTGAAGACATGGAAAAAACTGCCTTTGTTACTCAGTGGGGCACCTTCTGCTACAAAGTCATGCCTTTTGGACTGAAAAATGCTGGGGCAACCTACCAACGTGCCATGGTTGCTTTATTTCATGACATGATCCATCATGAGATAGAAGTGTATGTTGACGACATGATCGCAAGGTCCCAAACTGAGGAAGAACACCTTGATCATCTGCAGAAATTGTTTGACCGTCTGAAGTTGTACAAGCTGAGGTTGAACCCGAACAAGTGCACCTTCGGGGTAAGCTCTGGCAAGTTGCTAGGCTTCGTTGTAAGTGATAAGGGTATTCAAGTGGACCCTGCTAAGGTTAAAGCCATTCAAGAGATGCCAGTTCCTAAGACAGAGAAAGAGGTCAGAGGCTTTTTAGGACGCCTGAATTACATTGCTCGGTTCATCTCGCACCTAACTGCTACCTGTGAACCAATCTTCAAGCTGCTGAAGAAAGACCAGGTAGTACGTTGGAATGATGAATGTCAGGCCGCTTTTGACAAAATCAAAGAGTATCTCCAAGAACCACCCATCCTTATGCCACCGGTTGAAAGGAGACCTCTGATACTATACCTAACGGTACTTGACAACTCAATGGGGTGTATGCTGGGCAACATGACGAGTCTGGCCGAAAAGAGCATGCCATTTATTACCTTAGCAAAAAGTTTACCGACTGTGAGACCCGATACTCACTGCTTGAGAAAACTTGCTGCGCTTTGGTATGGGCTGCTCGCCGGCTGAGACAGTATATGCTGACTCACACTACCTTGTTGATTTCAAAGATGGATCCAATAAAGTACATATTTGAAAAGCCTGCTCTGTCTGGGAGAATAGCAAGATGGAAAATGATCTTGACAGAATACGACATCCAGTACACAACCCAGAAAGCCATCAAGGGAAGTGTATTGGCAGACCACTTGGCACATCAGGCAGTAGACGACTATCCGTCAATGAACTTCGAGTTTCCAGACGAGAGTATCATGATAGTGACTGATTGTGAAGTACCTGGACCGGACGAAGGACCTGAGGAAGGATCCCGATGGTCTATGCACTTTGACGGAGCCTCCAATGCGTTGGGTAACGGTATCGGCGCTGTGATAATATCCCCCCAAGGCACTCATACTCCACTCACTGCCCGGCTATGTTTCAACTGCACCAACAACATGGCGGAGTATGAGGCGTGCATCATGGGTCTCCAAGCTGCGATCGACTTAAGGATCAAGTTTCTGAGTGTCTTCGGAGATTCCGCCCTCGTGATCAATCAGATCAAAGGGGAGTGGGATACGAAACATCCGAATCTTATTCCTTACAGAGAATGTGTGTTGACATTGATCCCCCACTTCACAGAGATAACCTTTGAACATTTCCCGAGAGAGGAGAATCAGTTGGCGGACGCGTTAGCTACGATGTCTTCTATGTTCAAATTCAAATGGGACAATGAGGCTCCCGGGATCATTATCTGGAAACTGGACGAACCGGCATACTGTTGTGATCTTGAAACTGAGTTGGTGACCGAGAAGCCTTGGTACCATGAGGTGAAGAGATACTTGGAAGCTCAGGAATACCCTGAAGGTGCGTCTATTAATGATAAAAAGTTTCTAAGAAGATTCGCAGCCAAGTTCTTCCTTAGCAACGACATCCTGTACAAGCGAAACCATGATTCGACCTTACTGCGTTGTGTGGATAAGACTGAAGCAGAAAGGATCATGGCAGAGCTGCATGAAGGTACCTTCGGAACATATTCCAGTGGACACACTATGGCAAAGAAGATCCTTCGGGCAGGGTATTTCTGGTCCACAATGGAAGCCGACTGCTACCAACATTCTCGGACATGTCACAAATGCCAGATTCATGCAGACAAGGTGCATGTTCCTCCACTTCCTCTGAATGTCTTGAAAACACCTTGGCCGTTTACAATGTGGGGCATAGATATGATCGGTGAGATTAAACCTACGGCATCCAACGGGCATCGCTTCATCCTGGTAGCAATTGATTACTTCACGAGGTGGGTTGAAGCAGCTTCCTACGCTACAGTAACTAAGAACGTTGTGGCACGGTTCATTCGACACAACCTGATCTGTCGATACGGCGTCCCTGAAAGAATTATTACTGACAACGGTACCAACCTTAATAACAAGATAATCACTGAGCTCTGCGAGCAATTTAAAATATAGCACCACAACTCTTCTCCCTACCGGCCGAAGATGAATGGGGCTGTAGAAACAGCAAATAAAAATATTAAGAAAATTGTGCAGAAGATGACAGTGACTTATAAAGATTGGCACGAGATGTTACCGTTCGCTCTTCATGGGTACCGTACCTCAGCAAGGACGTCAACCGGGGCAACTCCTTTCTCCTTGGTCTACGGTATGGAGGCAGTCTTACCGATCGAAGTGCAGATACCCTCTCCCCGGATAATGAAGGATGCAGATCTGAGCGAAGATGATTGGATCCAGACACGACTTGATCAATTAAACCTGATTGACGAAAAGAGACTTGCCTCTATTTGTCATGGTCAAACGTACCAAAAACGGATGATCAGGGCATTTAACAAAAAGGTCAGACCACAAGAATATCAAGTTGGGGATCTGGTAATCAAGCGTATCATCCTTCCTCAGAGTGATCCAAGGGGCAAATGGACCCCTACGTACGAAGGGCCATTTGTGGTTAAACATGTGTTCTCAGGAGGAGCCATGATCCTAACCAACATGGATGGTTACGACCTTCCTCACCCCGCCAATGTAGACATAGTAAAAAGATACTACGCATGAGCTAAAGACCCGCTAGGTTGACATACCTAGGCAAATATTAGGGCTCCCGGCGAACCAAAAGGGTTCGGGCAAAATGAAGGGATGAAATGAAAAAATCTGTACACCCGGCAAGTCGAAAACCTGAAAAGGCGGCTTGGGCAAAAATGGGTATCCCGGTGGACTGAAAACCCGAAAGGGCGGTCCAGGAAAAAGTTAGGGATAAAGCGTAATACTATGTCTCATTGGATCACTTTGCATCCAGAATCCGGTATCAACATCAAGTTCAGACGACATCGATCAATCAGCTTCATCTTCAACTAGGTCATCAAGTGATGAGACGCTCGAAGATATAAAGGCAATAGCAGAGTTGGAACCCAGTGGAATTATTCTTTTCACACAGCTGTTTTGTTTTCCCTATTGTACAAATTGTATAAACTCTTTTGTTCGGCGGCGTTCTCTTACTAGGACGTCAGCCTCTTGTACATAAACGCCTATCTTACAGGAAAATTCAAAAATCAATACAAATCACTTTTCAGTTAAAATTGCCAAGTGTTTTTTCCTTTTTCTGTTTTGTTTTGCGAAGAACGTCCAAGGTTCAATTTGTGATATATGCATTGACACCAATTTCTAACTCATAAATATTTGCATACGAAACAAAGGATTAATTACAGGTAACATTAGAAACAGGGGCAATAATGAGTTGTCTAAGCGATCTAATTGCTTTGTCCACCAAGGTATCAGGGTAGATTCAGCTGGAGAACACAACCAGTATATCTTAACCCCCCAGAGAGTGAGCCAGCAAGTCAGTGCACTCTCCCCAAGCAAAGCTACAATCAGCCTTAAGGAAGTTGGGTATCCTCCAGCAGATCTCAACATTCCCCAGCACATACAGACATTCTTAACAAGCATCCCCGACAGTCTTGATCTAAGATTGTTCCCCGGCGGTATACTCGACATTCAGTGGAATCTCTTCCCTAATATATCCCAAAGATTTCCCCAGGAGAGTCCAATCAAGATTCCCCCAGGAAAGTTTGAATCATCTCCCCGGCAGGAAGCTTATCCCCAGTAGATTCTGGAAGCTTGCCACCTACAGAGCACGAACGCGTCTCCCGGCTTTATTCAAAGGTTATTTCCCTACCAGGATACAACTGGGTTATCCTCAGCCAAAAGCCACGGAAAGATCGTCCTCGGCGAAGTCTTCTTATCCCCAGCGGAGTCTATCAAAACTCCCAACATAACAATGGTATCCCCAGCGGAGTTATCATCATCCCAGCAAAAAACCTCTCTTCCCACAGAGTACTGTTCCCCCAGCAAGATTGCTAGAATATTTTTCTCCCCGCAGAGTAATCCATTCGCCAAGTTTATTCCCCAACGGAGTTATCTTCTCCTACCGGTATTCTTGCAACCATCACTCCCCAGTGGAAACATAAGCTCTACATCAGCCCAGGATTTAACTTCCCGGCACCCGTCAAGGATTTATTTTCCTAAGACAAAAACATACATTCAAAAACATCACATACATCATGATACATGCATAAACGCATCATACCTTACAATCTCATTTATGTTGAGAACATCATTGCTTGATCCATATCATGCATTGCATATGACTGACCTTTACCTTTCAGGAAAGATCCAGTTAAGTTCTCAGCTATGTCCAAGACTTTAGCCTGGTTCAGTTAAATCGACCCTAAGATTTTCCTGATTCTTATCCAGTCAAAGGCCTTCTTTGGTTCAGTCAGATCGACCCTAAGATCTCCCTGATTCTTATCCAGTTGAAGATATTCCAAGACCTAGCCTGGTTCAGTTAAATCGACCCTAAGATTTTCCTGATTCTTATCCAGTCAAAGGCCTTCTCTGGTTCAGTCAGATCGACCCTAAGATCTCCCTGATTCTTATCCCAGTAGAAGACATCCAAGATTCTCTCAGCGTTCCTGTTGAGGTAGTAATCGTCCAAGATTCTCTCAGCGTTCCTGTTGAGGTAGTAATCGCCCCAAGATTCTCTCAGCGTTCCTGTTGAGGTAGTAATCGCCCCAAGATTCTCTCAGTGTTCCTGTTGAGGTATTAATCGTCCAAGGTTCTCTCAGCGTTCCTGTTGAGGTAGTAATCGTCCAAGGTTCTCTCAGCGTTCCTGTTGAGGTAGTAATCGCCCCAAGAATCTCTCAGCGTCCCTGTTGAGGTAGTAATCATCCAAGGTTCTCTCAGCGTTCCTGTTGAGATAGTAAACACCCAAGGTTCTCTCACCGTCCCGTTGAGGTACGCAAGTTCTCGCTAAGGAATCTCTTACGCGATCGACACCCAGATGGCATCTATAAGCCCATCCACCTACCCATCACCTCTCAACATGGCATCTGTAAGCCCATATTCCTATCCATCAATCTCCAAATGGCATCTGTAAGCCCATTCCCATCATCATGCTATTATGTGAGCGCAAATTTATGGGCACTCTAGTGTTCAATCATCTTCCACCTTCGGATTACGAAAGGCACGTCAGCCAATCTACACCCTCAGGTTTAAGAAGATTGAACAGGGGCAACTGTTGTACCCCAAAATTTGCCCTCCCATATTCTTCAAGATTTGCCAAGATCAAGGTTCAAAATCTCTCAAGGGTTGCACAGTTCAATGGCCTCCTAACAGTCAAAAATTAGGGTTTTGGTTCTGGCAAAGAAGTTGAAGTTTCCAAGGGTCCAAACAAGTCCCACATGCCTATAAACATTGTCAAGCATCCTCATGTCAAGTTTCAAGACTTACAGCACAAAATTGCACAGTAAAAAACCCTAATTGCTCAACAGTCAACTGCAGGGGCAAAATGGTCATTTGACAGTCAAAAGTCAAATTTTTTGGCCAACATCTTATTTTGAAGCCACAAACATCATTTGATCAATTCTTGATCATGATTCTCAAGGCATGGCTCAAAAAGTCTCAAGATGCAAAAGTTTCTATATTTGGACAGTTGGAAAAGTCAACTGTAACTTGACCAAGGCATAACTTCCACATGGTTTATCAGAAAAATTCCATCCAAAGCTCATTTTGAAGAGAATGACATTTCCTATAACTCCTATTCACACTTCAAGTCCAAGAAATGCTCTCACAAAAAGTTATCAATCTCAACATTATAGGTCATTTTCAAAAGTCAACAAAAAGGCACTTTAAGTCAAAGACCATAACTTGAGATTGGTAAATCAAAATGACATGGGACCAAAGGCGTTGGTTAGAGGACTTCAAGAACTTTCCAAAATGTCCAAGAACATGATCAAAGCTTAAACATTGAGCAAGATATGGCTTGTGGAAGTTGGGAAATGTTTGGGAATTTTGAAAAGTCAACTTTGCTTCAAATGCCTCAAAATTGCTAATGGGCCTCAATTTCTTCCAAGAATCATCACCCAAAAGCTATGCACGACCCATTGACCCAAAGGGGAGTTATTTTCCTATTTTTAATTAATTAATTGAATATTTAATCTATTTAATTCATTTAATTAAAATTAATTATAAGAAAAATACTAATCCATGCTTTTCAAATCTTTTTGTGCATAGAATTCACTCAAGATTTCGTGCACTATTCAATAAGGAAAGAATCAAGGTGATTGGAAATGATTGGCATGTTCTTCACATGAAAAAGATTGAAAAAGATACCATTAAAATCAAATATTGAAACATTGATTGCAAAGGTTTATGGACTTGGATTTCTACCCTAATTCATTCCATATACATACACAAACCTAAACCTAATCACATGGACTCAGAAGCTGCGCCTCAAACAAAAGAATCACTTTGCATTTTTTGTCAAAAAATTGAAAATTTAAAACACACATAGAGCACTTTTCCAAGCCAAAGAACGATTCCATTACATTCCTGACGCATCAAGGGAGCTTTCTGAATCAAAACCACAACCTCTAACCTCAAGAATCGGTAGAATGAAGCCGCCCTGTTCTTGATATTTTATATATTCGTATTTACATTTTCATGCCATATTAATGCATTCTAATGATTGTTTTGCACTAACATGAACTCACTAAAGCTAATGGTGCCATTGAATTGGATTAATAGTGCTTGTATAGAAAGATGCCATGGACGTTTTCTAGGTTTTCAGAGGTTTGAATTTGGGGCTTTCCTCTTCTGGAAAAATCAGACAACAAGACCTATGCCATTAGAATCAGGGCTTCTTGACGATCCAAAACCATGCCTCGCGCTCAATTTATATGAGCCCAGGGCCTAATCGCTATTTTTGTGTTCTTCACTTAGTGGGGGTTTAAAACCCCCGCTATCCATTCTATATTTTTTCAGGTGAAAACGAAGCCAGGGAGAAGAAGATGCGGTGTTGGACTATGGTTGGCCGGTTCAAAAAGCTGGCGCGTTTTTTTCTTCATATCACTAACCCTTATTTTTTATTATATTAATTGTTTTCTATTATAATAACAAAGTTGCTAAATAGCTCAGTTGGTGGAAAGTGATGTTTGCAAGCCTTGGGACCTGGGTTCGATTCCCAGGTCCCCATATTCCTCTATATTTTTTATGTTTACATGTTCATGTGATCACCACACTCAAGGGAGTACCATAGGCCTCAACGTTTGTGCCTGCCACGCGCCAGGGAGATTCATCTAATGGCCAGATCACGCAGTCCACCATGTACCCTCAGTCAACCATGTGCATACAAGCCAGAAAATTCAAAAAAGGCCTCCTTCAAATGGGCTCAATTGCTGCAAATTCACCTCCTCCATTGGGTCAACACCCCCATCTGTTTGCATTTTCTTCTCTTCTTTTTTCTTTTCTTTCATTTATTTTAATTATATTAATTGTTTATTTAATTCCACAAATTAATTTTTTATAACATAAAAATACAAAAAAAAATCAGAAACTATAAAAAATAAAAATATGTTCATTTATTTTTTTTTAATCAATATTTTGTAAATAAAATTCTAATAACTAATTAGTTTAATTTTAGGTTTAATTTTAATATTTTTTTAATAAACTAAAAAAAGGTAGAAATTAGGGTTTTTATACTTTTATTCTTTTTTTTTTCTTTTTCACCATATTTAATTATTAATTATTTTTTGTAAATAAATATGCCATTTAATTAATTAGGGTTAAATTAGGTTACAACTTAAACATTTTTTCAATAAATTAAAAAACGATTTAGAACTAGGGTTTTAATTAACTTTTACTTCCAATTTAATTCTCCTTAATTCCATAAATACAAAAACTCCAAAAAAAAAGGTTCTTTCTTTTAATTAATTTAATTAATTTATGATTTCAATTTAATTTCTTTAAAAGAGTCCAACGCCCTCGCATTCTCGATTTTATTTCTTTTCGCACATTTACTTTCATTTCCCTTTTTTAGAATTTCATGTAATTGCCCCAAAGCTTTGTAATAGATAATCAGGATATTTACTTTCCTTATTTTTATTTATTTCAAATCGGGTCTTGGTTTAATTTGGCGATGTAGACCCGCGCCTTTGTAATAGCGTAGGACTTTTATCTTCCCGCACCTTTTAACTGCTAATAACACATGAAAGAATGTATGCCAAAAATAAAATCAAAGCGTAGAACACTCAATGCATGATCAAGATAAATAATAACTGAAAATGACACACGAATTCACACACCACTCCTAGGGTACGTCTCACTGTTGCCTTGCCCCTCGAAACGTGGTCGTCGAGTAGAGGACGTTTTAGTAAGTCCTCATGTCCATGAACATGGCATGGGGGTAGATTCTAAGGTGTCTTCCTATTGCTCCGGTGACCACACTGTCCCTAATCCTCGAATTGACCCGAACACCTCCAACGGTGGTGCTACCTACCCTTCAATGGTGGGATGGCACTACCTCAAGGACATTTACACAGACGAATTCCTTAGGGTAGGTAGATGACTCGTAGATACTTGCTCTAATTCAAAACAAATCAAAAACTTCTTTTCACACCGACACTTTGCAAAAAGATTTCAAAAACAACTTTTCAAACACTCTTGAGGACTGATACAAGAGTCGATCTGAAACTTTCAAAAGAAACTTTTTTCAAACCCACTCAGACTTTGAAAAGCAAACAAACATTTCTGAAAACACAAATGAGCAAGTATCTAAGAGCCCATGGATAACCATGGATAGAAAGGGTGCTAACACCTTCCCTTTCTATAAATCTACCTCCCGAACCGAGAATTAATCTCAATAAGGAATTTTTCTGTGCTTTTGTCCTTTCCATGTTGGAGAAAATAAAAGACGGTGGCGACTCTTGCTTCTGCGACATTTCGCGAACCAGCGTTAAACAGTCAGTTCCAGATCCACCGATCACAACTGGCATCAGCTGAGACTGTGGTTGAAGATTCTCCTATGAAAATGGCTTCCTTAAAAGATGCCCGGGCTGCTATTGAGAAGGGTGAGTGTGCAAATTGGGGCCGACTTCCTGATTTTACACAGAAGACTAATAAGTTTGGTTTGGGTTTTACTGTAGAAGCTCAAAGGGTTGTTCGAAGTGCAAGGATCGGAAGACCTCCTGTGTTCATCAGTAACTCGGGAGTGAATGCCATTGAAGATGATGTGGAAGAGTCTGAATTCGAAAGCTGGATCTATCCTACGGTCGATGGTGGACCAAGCAACTAGACCGCAAAGGACTTCATCCCTATTACTTTTGTTACCCAGTAATGGAACTTTTGTTTTGAATTTGTAACAAACAATGTTTTAAACTTTATGGCCCGGTGTCTTACCCGGGCACTATGGCTTCATTTGTGAGGGCTTTTGTGTGTCATTTTCATATATCATTAATAAAAGCATTGGACTTTTCTTGCATTTAAAATTTTGCGATCCTTGTTTTTCTTTATTATATATTGAAAAACAACTATTTTACACACACTCACGTATACAGGTCCACACCCACTCTGGATCTCACTGGTAACGACTCGGCTACTGTCGTTATGACTTCGAAAATCCGATCAACTTAGCCAAAGACGAAGGTGAAGATGATTGCGAAGTGCCTGGTGAACTTGCAAGACTGTTACTCCAAGAAGAGAGGGTTATTCAGCCACACGAAGAGTTGGTGGAAACAGTGAATCTGGGTACTGAGACAGACAAGAAGGAGGTCAAGGTTGGTGCAAATCTAGAGCTTAGTGTGAAGCAACGGTTGATTCAGATGTTGCGTGACTACGTTGAGATCTTTGCCTGGTCTTACGAAGATATGCCTGGGTTGGATACTGATATTGTGGTTCATCGCCTGCCTACCAAGGAAGACTGTCCCCCAGTGAAACAGAAGGTTCTCCCTATGCGCCCAGAGATGTATGAGAAAATCAAGGTTGAGGTTATGAAACAGTTTGATGTCGGCTTTCTAGAAGTTACTTCTTACCCTCAGTGGGTTGCCAATGTGGTTCCTGTACCGAAGAAAGATGGTAAGTTCAGAATGTGTGTTGACTACATGGATTTAAACAGGGCGAGCCCTAAGGACGACTTCCCTCACCTCACATCGACGTTCTGGTTGACAATACTGCTCAGCACAAGGTATTCTCATTTATGGACGGGTTCTCCGGTTATAATCAGATCAAAATGGCTCCCGAAGACATGGAGAAGACGACCTTTGTTACTCAGTGGGGTACCTTTTGCTACAAGGTCATGCCTTTTGGACTGAAGAACGCTGGGGCAACATATCAGCGTGCCATGGTTGCTTTGTTTCATGACATGATCCATCATGAGATTGAAGTATACGTCGACGATATGATTGCAAGGTCCCAGACTGAGGAAGAACACCTTGACCATCTGCAGAAGCTGTTTGACAGGCTAAAGTTGTACAAGCTGAGGATGAACCCGAACAAATGCACCTCCAGGGTGAGATCTGGAAAACTACTAGGTTTCTTTGTAAGCGACAAAGGTATTCAAGTGGATCCTGCCAAGGTGAAAGCTATACAGGAAATGTCAGCTCCCAGAACAGAGAAAGAAGTCAGAGGCTTTCTGGGACGTCTGAACTACATTGCCCGATTCATCTCGCACCTAACTGCTACTTGTGATCCAATCTTCAAGTTACTGAAGAAAGATCAGGTAGTACATTGGAACGATGAATGCCAGACTGCTTTCAAAAGGATTAAAGAGTATCTCCAAGAGCCACCCATTCTGATGCCTCTAGGTGAAGGGAGACCTTTAATCTTATACTTGACAGTACTCGACAACTCAATGGGGTGTGTGCTGGGTCAGCATGACGAGTCTGGCCGAAAAGAGCATGCTATTTATTACCTTAGAAAAAAGTTTACCGACTGTGAGACCCGATACTCACTGCTCGAGAAAACTTGTTGCGCTTTGGCATGGGCTGCTCGCCAGCTGAGGCAGTATATGTTGACTCACACTACCCTGTTGATTTAAAAGATGGATCCAATCAAGTATATCTTCGAAAAGCCTGCCTTGTCCGGAAGAATAGCAAGATGGTAGATGATATTGACTGAGTATGACATACAATATACGACCCAAAAGGAAATGAAGGGAAGTGTGTTGGCAGACCATTTGGCACATCAAGCAGTGGATGATTACCAGTCTATGAACTTTGAATTTCCGGACAAGAATATCATGGTAGTGTTTACAGTGATTTCTGGTAAACAACCGCTAGTCCTCCAAACTATCGAATAAACTTACTGACTGTTATTCAATTTCTCTGGTAACTCGCAGGATCGACTAGATTGATCCTAGGACGTGTTGGTCATTAGGTTAACTCTCATGATCGAACTGGTATTCATGGTTGGCATTTAGAATGTTGTGTAGGTGTTTAACTTATTTCGATTTTTCTATTAAAGATCTAAAGGTGTGATCAAATAAATGTGCACGAAACTAAATTGCATGAATAATGGTTAATTGTAAAGACATGTAAAAACTGCATAAAAGACAAATAAATGACTTCGAATCATAAAAACGGTGAATGTAAACGATTCTCTGGAATGTAAAAGATTCGAAATATGAAGAAAGCGTTTAAATGCAAGAAAACTGTAAAATGGCTTTAAGTAAAAAATTGTTCGAATGATAAAAACTTAAAGATAAAGGCATGAAATGTATAACAGTTTCTGAAATGTAAAGTATTTGAAATGGAAAGAAAGCATTTAAATGTAAGGCATCAGTAAAAAGATTTCGAATGAAAACATTTTAAATGCAAAAACTTGTAAATGGTATTGACATAAAGATAAAGGAAAGTACTGGAAATGATAAAGAGTTTTCATTAAATCATAAATATGTGGTGTTATCATACGTACATTGCTCTTGCATTCGTTTCCCTAGCCATGTGGTAATTTGAATGTTTACTGAGTTTTTTTGTACAATAGATATGACACACGAAATCCTAATGCTAAGACTTCTATTTATACTACTTCGACCATAACGGTCTTCCTATAAGATTCTGCCACGTTCAGAACATGCAGAGCAATGCCTCTCTCTTGCTTCCACGCGTCTTCGAATGCTCCAGCGCATATATTACAAATTTCGAACATCCCGCTTGCATTTGAATTTCAAATGTTTTGGCACTTCTTCGCTTCGAACGCATTTCTTAGACACAGCCTAGTTATCATTTCGAGACTTCTTTGGATATATTCTCATAACTGTCACTCGAAGCTCCAGGCTTTGATATGCCCATTCGAAGCACTGCTTCTACCATTTCGAAACATGACGTTTTGTTTCATTTCAATCGAAACGTCCAATTTACTTTGCTTCTAATAATATCATCAAAATCTTCAGCCAACAGGTAGTGACTGATTGTGAGACACCTGGACCGGATGAAGGACCTGAGGAAGGATCCCGATGGTCTATGTACTTTGATGGAGCTTCGAATGCTTTGGGTAATGGCATTGGCGCCGTGATCATATCTCCTAAAGGCTCTCATACTCCATTCACCGCCCGACTATGTTTCAACTACACCAACAACATGGCAGAGTATGAAGCGTGCATCATGGGTCTTCGAGCTGCAATTGACCTAAGGATTAAGTTTCTAAGTGTCTTCGGAGATTCCGCTCTTGTGATCAGTCAGATCAAAGGAGAGTGGGATACGAAACACCCAAACCTTATTCCTTACAAGGAGTATGTATTTACGTTGCTTCCCCATTTCGAGGAGATAACCTTTGAACACTTCCCTAAAGAGGAGAATCAGTTGGCGGACGTGTTGGCTATGATGTCTTCTATGTTCAAAGTCAATTGGGACAATGAGGCTCCCCGGATTATCATTGAAAGATTGGACGAACCTGCACATTGCTGTGATCTTGAGACTGAAGAGGTAACAGAGAAGCCCTGGTATCATGAGGCGAAGAGGTACCTTGAAGCTCAAGAATACCCCGAGGGTGCATCTGTTAATGACAAGAAGTTTCTGAGGAGGTTCGCGGCGAAGTTCTTCATCAACAATGGCATTCTTTACAAGCATAACCATGATTCGACCTTACTGCGTTGTGTGGATAAGATTGAAGCAGAAAGGATCATGGCAGAGCTGCATGAAGGTACTTTCGGAACTCATTCCAGTGGACATACCATGGCAAAGAAAATCCTCCGGGCAGGATATTACTGGTCCACAATGGAAGTCGACTGTTATCAGCATTCTCGGACATGTCACAAGTGCCATGTCTATGCTGATAAGGTGCACAGACCTCCAGTTCCTTTGAATGTTTTGACAGCGCCTTGGCCTTTTTCAATGTGGGGCATTAATATGATCGGCGAGATCAAACCTACAGCATCCAACGGGCATCTTTTCATCCTGGTAGCGATTTATTACTTTACGAAGTGGGTTGAAGTGGCTTCCTTTTCTACTGTAACCAAGAACGTCGTGGCATGACTCATTCGGAATAATCTGATCTGTCGATACGGTATACCAGAGAGGATCATTACGGACAATGGTACCAATCTCAATAACAAGATGATCACTGAGCTCTGCGAGCAATTCAAGATACAACATCACAACTCTTCTCCCTACCGGCCGAAGATGAATGTGGCTGTTGAAGCAGCCAATAAGAACATTAAGAAGATTGTGCAGAAGATGACAATGACATACAAAGACTGGCACGAGATGTTACCATTTGCTCTTCATGGGTACCGTACCTCAGCACGAACGTCAACATGGGCAACACCCTATTCCTTGGTTTATGGAATGGAGGCAGTCTTGCCTATTGAAGTTCAGATACCCTCTCTTCGGATCATGAAGGATGCAGGTTTAAGCGAAGATGACTGGATTCAGACCCGGCTTGATCAACTGAACCTGATCGACAAAAAGAGACTTATTGCTATTTGTCATGGTCAGACGTACCAAAAACGGATGATCAAGGCATTTAACAAGAAAGTTAGACGACAAGAGTATCAAGTTGGGGATCTGGTAATCAAGCGCATTATCCTACCTCAAGGGGATCCCAGGGGCAAATGGACCCCTACTTACGAAGGGCCATTTGTGGTTAAGAAAGTTTTCTCAAGAGGAGCTATGATTCTAACCACCATGGATGGTGACGACCTTCCCCACCCCGTCAATGCAAACATAGTGAAAAGATACTACGCATAATCAAAGACCCGCTAGGTTGACTGGCATAGGCAAAAATAAGGGCTTCCCGGCGAACCAAAAGGGTTCGGGAAAAATAAGGGATGAAAATAAAAAAATTGTACACCCGGCAAGTCGAAAACCTGAAAAGGCGGCTTGGGCAAAAATGGGTATCCCGATGGACTGAAAACCCGAAAGGGCAGTCCAGGAAAAAATTAGGGATTAAGGCGTAACACTATGTCTCATTGGATCACCTTGCATCCAGACTCCAGCACCAACTATCAAGCTCGGAAGGAACTAATCAATCTGATCTACCTTTAACCAGTAGCAAAGTGATGAGATGCTCGAGGACATAAAGGCAATAGCAGAGTTGGAACCCAGTGGGATTATTCACATAGCTATTTTGTTTTCTTTTCACAAATTGTAAAATTCTATTTGTTCGGCGGCGTTCTCTTACTAGGACGTCAGCCTCTTGTACAAAAACGCCTATTTACAGGCCAAACTTCAAAATCAATACAAATGCATTTTCAGACAAATTTCAAACTGTTTTTCCTTTATCTGTTTTGTTTTACAAAGAACGTCCAATATTTGTTTTTGGTATATGCATTTGAAATTAATTGCTGATCATAAATATTTACATGTGAAACAAAAGATGAATTACTGGTAATATCAGAAACAGGGGCAATAAGAATTGTTCGAGTTGTATGGTTGCTCTGTCCACTAGGTACAAGGTAGATCCAGCTGAAGAATATGGCTACGATACCTTCACTCCCCGCAGAGCAAGATAGTAATGGTAGCTCCCCAGCTGAGACTTGCAACTATGAACAAATCAGAAATACTCTCCCCAAGCAGAGTTAGTCTACCATCAGCCCTAAAAAGGTTTGGTATCCCCCGAAGGTCCTAATATTCCTCAGTGGAGTATAAGAATATTCTCTAGCAAGTATAAGAGTATCCCCGGAAGTCTTAATATTCCTCAACGGAGTATAAGAATGTTCCCCGTTGGAATACAAGATACCCCCAGTGGAGTAAATATTCCCCAGCACGGTCTGAAAAAAGGCTTCCCCAACGGAGTTGAATCATCGCCCCCAGTAGACTCTGGAAGTCTATCCCTAGCGGAGTACAAAAATAAATCTCCCCAGCCAAATTCAAAGGATCATTCCTGGCAAAACTCAGAGGTTTATCCCCACAAGAGTCTAACAGGGTTATCCCCAGCAAGTTGCAACTGAAAGATCATCCCCAGCGGAGTTCTTTCCTTTCACAAGCAGGAATTTAATTCTCCACAGATTCAATATCACCAGCAACGGTAATCCATCCCCAGCGGAGCTTATCAGCGGAATCCCCAGCGGAGTTTATCGTTAAAATCCTCACCAGAGCATCTCTTCCCAACAGAGTATTTCTCCTCGGAGTAATCTCTTCATCGGTTTATTCCCCAACGGAGTCATCTCCTCCTGCAGGTTTATCTTCACAGTCATCTTCGTTCATCATCCCCAGCGGAAACAAACAACTCAACTCTATTCTCCAACAGTTCTGGGATTTATTTCCCCCAACTAAAACATCACATTTTCATACATCATGATACATGCATATACGCATCATACCATACAATCTTATTTATGTTGAGAACATCATTGCTTGATCTATATCATGCATTGCATATGACTGACCTCTACCTTTCAGGAAAGATGCAGTTAAATTCTCAACTATGTCAATGGAGACAACATCAGTTAAATCGATTCCTACAGATTTTTCTGAGGTCAGTCAATGGAGACAAAATCAGTTAAATCGATTCCTAAATATTTTTCTAAGGCCAACCTGTCAATGGAGACAACCCTTCAATGGAGACAACCTATCAATGGAGACAACCTATCAATGGAGACAACCCGTCAATGGAGACAACCCGTCAATGGAGACATCCCGTCAATGGAGACAACCCGTCAATGGAGACAACCCGTCAATGGAGACAACCTGTCAATAGAGACAACCCATCAATGGAGACAACCTGTCAATAGAGACAACCCGTCAATGGTGACAACCCGTCAATGGAGACAACCTGTCAATAGAGACAACCTGTCAATGGAGACAACCGGGCTTGTACAACTGATAGAGAGCTGACTTAAAACCATTTCTATACTAATATGCAAAGGATATACAACACAGAAAAGACCAAGCAAATGCCTGAAACACTTAGAGCAAGTAAAGCACCAAAAAACTGCCCAAACATACAGTTTCTGCACAAACATATCCAGCATCCATTTGGCTCATGCGTTTTGTGTTTAGATCATCCAAACATCTTACATACTTGATACCTAGTCAATCCAAACCATCATCCCCGTTCTGTAACCTCTGTTTCACCATCTTCCATTGTTAACTTTGAAGCTTGCAGTTGGACTTGGTCAGGGAGTTCTAGCCATTTTCAGAGCATGGTAAGAGTTGAAATAGATTCAGGGAAGTTCAAGGAAGCTCAAGAAATCATCAGGCCTCCATCAAAGTCCCTGCATTTCCATACACGATTCCAGCTGAAGGAGGTAATTTTTCAAACTCTATCTCCTTGTACAGGCAACCTCAGGCCATGATCTGTGAATAAAAAATCTAGTTCTCATCATAACGAAGCTGTACATATCATTATATTGCATTTATATTACTTGTGCTAAGAGAATTTGGAGGTTGAAATCTTTGAAAATTTTAGGTTAGGATTTAGGGATTTCAAAATTCTCTTTGATCTTTGATGGTTAGATTACATAATTTATATGGTTGGAATCGCGAGTTCAAATGCTACATTTGTCATGTTATAAGTTTTCATTTTTATGCAAGCATGAGGAAGTTACAGGTTGAACCAGCCATGGCGTGAGGAAGGAGAAGGCAGGATTGGGGCAAAGTTGTATTGGGCTTTTTGGCTTCCTGGGCATTTTGTTTTTGCTAGCACTACCACTGATTTGCTATCTCACCCCCTGCTAACTCTTTCATATTTTATTTTTTTTCATTTTTATATTTAATACTTTAAATTATTTTCTTTAATGATAAAAAACCCTAAAAAATAATTTAATTATTTTTACACTTTTATTTTTTTTTATTTATTATTTCTCACATAAAAAATTAATTTATTTTGATAGGATTTAATTTATTTTCTTAATAAACTTATAAATATAATTAAATAAACTTAATATTTTTATTTTACATTTCATACTTACAAATACCTAAATTTTGCATATATTTAATTTTTAATATTTATATACAATATTTTTTATCATTTCATACAAGAAAATGTACAAAAATAATAATATAGAAACTTTATTTTCTCATAAATAAAATTAGGGTTAAACCCCTTTCAAAAAATTAAATCTTTTTCTTTATATTTTTAGGTTTAAATTAAATATTCTTTTTACATAAAAATAAGACATCAAAAATCTCTTCACATGTACATTACATTGCATTACATTTTAAATATTGTATTATATTTATTTTAATTCGCGCAAATTCGATTTGGTTGTAATAATGTATTTAGTTTTATATTTGTGCAAATCCCCATTCAAACTTGTATTCCCCCCTCCCATAAAATTGTTTTAATAGCTTAGTATATTTACATTACGCAATTTATTGCTTTTATATGCCATGATTAGTAATTAGGGTTTGTATGACAAGAATGTAACAAAACAAATAGAAAACCCTAAATGCAAGATCAAAAGCATGAAAATGATATACTTTGCACAATAGCACCCTTAGGGTTTCTCCCACTTGTTGCCTAAAATAAAATGGCCATGTTACGCATGCGAAGTATCTTGGTAAAACAAAACAAATTTAAGATCATAGCCCCTCGATGACGCTATTCAAAAGTTGCCTTACAAAATGATCTTGGTCCCTAAAAAATGCTAAGATACTTTGCAAACATTGCTAATCATGGTTATACAATGACCCACGCCCGTCTCATTTACATCCAAAGATAGGTTTGCTTACCAAATCAATGGTAAGTAAACAATGTCAAAGGAATAGAAAATGCATAAGAAAGACATTTGAGTAGGTAGATAGCTTCTAGTTACTTGCTCCATTTCAAACAACAATCCTTGTTATTTTCAAACACATACACATTTCAAAAACATCTTACAAACATTGAAAACATTTTCAAAAGACAAACATCTTTGTATACATTCTTACGAACGAGAATCATTACAAAGATTGCCTAAACGAATGGTCTCTTTTACAAAATACTTTCAAAATCACACCAAACACCATTTCAAACAAACCAAGGAAAGTAATCTAAGCAAGTAACTAAGATCCCATGGAAAACCATGGATGAAAAGGGTGCTAGCACCTTTCCTTTTCATAATCTACCCCCCGAACTCAAGAAAACATCTCAAAGGTCTTTCCTGTGCTTTTTCACCTTTCCTTTTGGATAAAAGAAAAGTCGGTGGCGACTCTTGCTAATTGCGACATTTGCGACAAAACGCAAAACCTCAAGTCAGTTCTCCCACTGTATCACACCCAGGTTTTACCACATCTTCTGAAATTGAATCTGGCAACTTTAAAGGAGGCCCCAAAGAACCCCAATACTACATCCCCTCATTATCACTCGAATGCCAGATGTGTATACCATTCCGAAAGTCCGGGCCACGACACCAATAAATGTTGGGCTTTAAAAAACAAGATTCAAGACCTTATAGATGCAAAAGAAGTTGAGTTTGACGCACCTGAAAAACCAAATGTCATTTCCGCTCCGATGCCTAGACATGGTCATAAAGCCAATGCTATTGAGGAAGATTTGTTTATTACTACAGTAGATGAACTCTTGACTCCGCTCCCGATCATTAAGATGAATTTGTTGAAAGCTGGTATATTCCCAGGTTGTAAGGAAGACTGCCATCATTGCTTACCCTCCCCAACTGTTTTCCCTCTGTTGAAGATAGACCTCCAACGCCTAAATTGACAATCAATAAATTCTGTTTGAAAATGCTCCCGTTTTATCTATTCCTGTTGAAGATATTTCAATCATAACCTTCTCCGCCAATCCTTCCAGGGCCCCTAAAAGACCCGTTAGGATTACATCAGTTCCAAAAACTACTCCTCTTAAGATCACAATGCCCAGGCCGGTCCCGTATGAATCAGATTAAACAATACCGTGGAATTACGGTGGAGAAATCTACTACCATGTGTTGTACCCCAAAATTTTCCCTCCCATATTTCTCAAAACATTTCAAGTGATATCCTCAAATTGCTCAAGGAAGTCCAATGGTTGACCAAACAAGCTCTCTCCTAAAGCAGTCTTCCTCAAATTAGGGTTTCATGTTGCATCAAGATACTTGAGTCCAAGGGACCCCAAATGCTCACCATGATCCTAATATGTTCTCAAGATCATCCATGTCAAGTTTCAAGCCTTGCAGAGGAAATTTGCCCAGTCAATTGCTCAAAGGTCTGAAAATCGACTGTGCTAGGGCAAAAGTCAACTGTGGCCCACATACAGTCAAACTTCAATATTTTTGGTCAACATCCTCATTTTGAAGTATTATTCATCATTTGATCAAGGTTTGATCATGATTCATCAAGGATTGCTCACAATTCATCTAGAACCAAAAGTTGCTAAATTAGGGTTTTGTAGGAAAAGTCAACTCAACTTTGACCAAGCATAACTTTCTCATACGTTATGAGAAATTACCTATCCAAAGCTCATTTTGAAGAGAATGAAATTCCCTACAATCTATATTCATCTCCAAAGTTCAAAATATGCACTCACAAGAAGTTATGAATTTTGACATTATAGGTCATTTTGAAAAGTTAATAAAAAACACCTTTTTTGTCAAAGCTCCATACATGAGCATGGAATACCAAATGGAGATTAAACCAAAAGGATTTATTTGAGGACATCTCAAGTTTTCTAAAAAGTCTAATAACACCTTCAAATAGTCAAAATTGAGGAAGTTATGCATTGGTGAAGTTGACACTTTTTGCAAAATTGTCAAAAGTCAACTATGCCTCAAATTGAAATTTTTGCTAAATGGGGCTAACTTTTTGAATTTGTTTTGAGTTGGTAGCATGGTCCACGAGTCCTAACTCTTCCCACTTGTTTTTATCTTATTTATATTATTTATTTTGATTTTTATTTGAATTAAATCAATTTAAATCAAAACAAATCATAGAAAATCCAAATCATTGAAAACTCAAGATATTGTGCATGTTTCAGGTCCTATATCCAGTTGGCAAGTGGTTGAATTTGTGCAAAGCCTTTGTGTGCACAAAAATATTGAATTTGGCCTATTTTTGGAAGGATCTTCAAGTGAATCAAATCCAAATCAAAAGCTATAATGGAGGAAGATTGAGATCATGTTTTGAACCCTAATCCAATCCTTGATATATATTGAACATTTGCAGACCTAAAACAAGGCTAGAGAGAGGCGCACAAGGTCAGAACAAACTTGAAAAAAAAACATAAAAAAGTGCTGAGTCGAATTCATAGTTCCATACATTTTCAAGACTCTTTAACCATCCCAATCGCTTCTTGAGATCACAAGCAAGCAAAACCAATCAAGAACAGGCATTTTCAGGCACTATAACTCACTGTAAGCCAGCCACGACAATGGCTTTTTCTTGAATTCGAATTGCATCATTCTGATACGTATAGCATGAAATAATTATAGATTCTTGCTCCTTGAAACATTTCAAAGCTATCTATATCATTTAATTGCGTTTTCATGGACTGTATTAGAGTTTGCCATTGTTAGGGTTTGTTGCTTCGATTTGGGATCTGGGTGTACAGGTGAAATTGGGCCATAAAAGGAGCACCATTGTGCTCAGCAGGTCCAGACGAACTGATTCATGGCCTTATATTTCATTTATCTTGCTTGTTCTTGATTTTGAGAAATTACAGGTTTGTAGCAACGGACGTTGTCCGTAGGTAAAGGTCTTCATACCTTTTAGCCACAGAGAGAGGACAGGGATGATCGCATGGCATTACCTTACTCGTCCATTTGAAAATTCCCACGAATATTTCATTATTTCTCTTGTTTATAATATAATAATTGTTGTTTATGTTGTATACAAATAAAACGCACAACTCAGTTGGTGGCCAGGTCATTGGAAAATGCTTTGGGGCCTGGGTTCGAATCCCAGGTCCCCCAATTCTTTCATATTATTTTCTTTCATGTGATCCAGCATGCACACAAGCCAAGGGACCACCATGTGACCTCATCATCCAACCTGCCAAGTGTCCTGGAAGCCAGATCTGAAGGTTAGCAGATGAAAGACCATCATAGGCCTTGGTCAAAGCAAAGTGTGGGATCCAAGAAGTCAACATGGGCTATTTTCTTTTGGGCCAAGAGCTTGCTATCCACACCTCACCAATTACTTTCAGGCCCATATCTCTTTCTATATTATTTTTTTATATTTTCTTAATTAATTAATTTAATTATTTCACTAACACAAAATAATAATTCTTTTTTATCAAAAATCACAAAAATAATATTTTCATCCAATTAGATTTAGGTTTATTTTTTGTCAAAAATTAATTAATTTAGTTAGATTATTTAATTTCTAGGGTAACTTAAATTCTTTTTGTAAATAACTTAAAAACAATTAGAAATTAGGGTTTGTCTAAATTTAAAATTCTATTTTCTTTTTCTTAAAAATAACAAAACACAAAAATAGGCCATGTAATTTATTTTCTTTAATTAATTTAATTAGCTAATTAATTTTGTATTTAATCTAAAACCCTAATTCTTTTTCTTAAAAATAATTAAAAACAACAAAAACAATTTTTTCTTTCGATTAGGTTAGACGGGGTCAAAACCCTAATTTCTTATCGTTCTTAATTTCCTCGCGCGCGCGTTATTATTTTATTTTTACCATATTAATGTAATTGCTCACAAGTTGTAATAGATTAATTAGGACCTTTTACTTTCATTTATCATTTTTTTAAGGGTTTGTTTTTGGCTATGTAAATACCCGAAGCCTTGTACTAGCGTAGCTTATTTCCCGCACTTTAAATTCCGCAAATATTAACTGTTAGATGTATGTTAGGGTTGCATGACAAGAATGTATGATTAACTTTAAAACTGTTAGCAAACCCTAAATGTGCAAAGATAATAAACTTGAAATCGAATCACTCGCACATGCACACTCCTAGGGTACACTCCCACTTTGGTTGCCTTCGGTAAACGGTCATTAGGTATAGAATGCTTTAGTGGTCGTTCTTTTGTCTCAAAGATCAAAGTTGCCTCGGAATGGTTGCCTCAGATATTGTTGCCTCGAATAATTGATCTAAGACATTAGGGTTATTACTAAGACGTCCTAGAATTGCTTTAGTGACCGTACGTCCCTTTCAAATTGACCCTCAAAACTCCGACGACAGTGCTACCTACTCACTAATAGTGGGATAGCGTTGTCTAAAGGAAACAAACATAGAACAATTATTTTTTTGAGTAGGTAGATTAGCTCTTAAGTACTTGCTCAAAACAAATAAACTTTTTCACACTTACACTCCTTTTCAAACAAAGTTTTCAAAAAAACTTCGTAACACTCTTGAAGACAGAAGCAAGGGTTAAAACAAAGTCAAAACAAAAACTTTTCAAATCACACAAACACACAGAAGCAATTTTGAAAATGATGGGCAAGTACCTAAGAGCCCATGGATAACTACGGATAGAAAGGGTGCTAATACCTTCCCTTTCTATAATCTACCCCCTGTACTCAGAAAATCTCGAAAAAGGAATTTGTATGTGCTTTTTTTTCCTTTCCTTGTTGGATAAAATAAAAGTTGGTGGCGACTCTTGCTTACCACGAGATTTTGCGAATACAAACGCAAAACGCAAACCAACATTCCTAAAACAGTCCTGGTTCTGCCACCGTATCACAGAACTGGCGACTCTGCTGGGGACTAATAAGTGGGGTGTACCTTACGAATAGTTCATCATATTGTTTTCTATTGTTTGATTTGATTGCTTTATCTTTGTGGGCTTTGTATCAGAGTTACTATAGATCCTAACCCGGATCTGAGGAACACCTTTTAGGTAAGTAGCAATAAACTGTGAGGGAACTGTACAGTGTAGACCGATACAGTTGATGTAGTAGCTACGTTGATGTGGCACATTAGTTGGTACCGGTATCCCTTGTGGAGGAACAAGGAGAATACGAGGCTGCTATATGGGTCGTTAAGCATCAACTGACCTTAGAACCTATAATTGACCAACTTGGCCATAGGAAGTAGTGAGATAGCTGGTCTCAGTGTAGAGCTGGGAACTGGTTGATACTCGTTACTACACTCATTGATACCATACTCTCGAGATAGTTCCGGTCGCAAGAAAAGATTGTGTGAGCTGAAACCATGACCTATGGAGGATGGTAAGTGTATTGAGAACCTCTAGAACCTGGTTACTATTATTAGGACAGGTTGAACCAACTGAACTTCAAGAGGGTAGTACCTAGACTCCATGCAAGCCTGAAACTTAAGGGCTCTTGCGTGACTTGTGTGCCTTTACCATGTTTGTTACCTGCTATACCTGTTGTGTGTTTTATCATGACATCATGCATCATGACATAACATGCATATTTCATTAGACTAACCATTTCAAAGACCGAGGGGATTCATCTTTGTTCTGTTTTGTAGATTATGGCTTTAGTACGCAAAAATACCATTCGAGTCAACTTCGTGCAGATACCTGTTCAGCTCAGAGAGTTGGCCTCAAAAGTTCCTGATACTTCTTTCTTTTGTTAGAAGACATGGTCATCTCCTTAGCCTGGTCACTTCAAAGTTGGATGAGCAAATGATGAGTGTGTTGTTCCATTTCTTTGATCCGTTGCACCATTATTTCACCTTCCCGGATTATTAGCTAATCCCTACTTTGGAGGAGTTTTCTGATTTATTAGGCATATCTATCCTCGATAAGACACCCTTCATAGGTTTGGAGGAGGTTCCTAGACCTGAGGACATTGCTTCAGCCTTACATCTAAAAAGGGCTGACGTAGTATCCAACTGGGAGACATGGAGCGGGGTTAAAGGTTTCTTAGCTAAGTTTTTGATCGATCAAGCTCAACATCTCTGGGATAACTTGGATTTTCAAGCATTCGAAGACATCCTGGCGCTCCTCATCTATGGCTTGGTTATGTTCCCGGATCCAGATTCTTTCATAGATGTGAACACAATTAATATCTTCATGTCTCATAACCTAGTGCCTACTCTTCTGGGTGATATTTTACATGCCCTCTATACCCGTACTGTGCGAAGAAGGGGGACCCTCATGTGTTGCACGCCGCTGCTAGCAAGGTGGTTTATTTCGCACCTCCCCAAGTTTGTATTGAAGAATGAGGAAGGTGTAGGTTGGGCTTACAGAATCATGTCCCTGGCTCATACGGACATCCTTTGGAGTTCTAAAGATATGGAAAGAGTAGATGTCATTGATCGATGTGGGGAATACCCTAATGTTCTGTTGTTTGGAATTAGAGGGGGAATAACCTACAGTCCTTGCTTGGCTTTACGACAGTTTGGACACGCTCGACGAGACGGTCCCCATGAGCTGCTTCTTACAGATATTGTCTTCGACTATAAGGGGGAC
The DNA here is from genome assembly GCA_948472305.1 of Vicia faba. Classification (NCBI taxonomy): domain Eukaryota; kingdom Viridiplantae; phylum Streptophyta; class Magnoliopsida; order Fabales; family Fabaceae; genus Vicia; species Vicia faba. The sequence goes on from OX451741.1 coordinate 313,761,084, forward strand.
GTCAATGAGCATCGCCGAAGGTTTATACGAGCCTGGGGCAGGGTGAACAGATCTGACCCACATGAGCTAGGACTGAAGGCTTCTCTCCTAATGCAACCTTATCTCCAGTGGGTTCAAGCCCGTGCTCAAAATCTAGGAATTCCATATGAAGCTGTTTTGCCGGTGATTGTAGAGCATACTAATGAAGAAGATGCCCCTTATACAATCCTTCATCCCTATATGCCTACTGTTCTGGGGGCATTGAAGAGATCTTGGATCCAGTTGAAGGAAGAAAGGGATACCTACAGGGAGAAGTATCATGAGCAGGAAATAAAGATCTTGAAGCTCACGAGGCAACTTGAGAATGAGAGGATAATCAATGATTATGTCAGCACGAAGGGAAAACGACCATGGGACTTCTGATGTCTTTTATTGTTTCTAGTTAGATTTGCTTTTTAGCTTATTTCTTTTGTAACGCCTTGAAGGCATTGTTAAACATTGTTACAAGTTTGATCTAACAAAGTGTGTTTTATTTTGTTTTACAAAGTTGAATCTCCCAAAGTCTTTGAAATCATTTCATACGCATTCCATTACCATGCACCTCATTATAGGTACCATTACAGGTTTCTTATCTTCTTCACTATTTATTTCAGCACATAATGTCTTCCGAAATACCTACCGATCAAGCTATCAAGGCTCTTCAAGCATAAAATGCTCAATTCCAGGAGATGTTCTTGAACTTGGCCAAAGGACAACAAGATTTGAAGACTCTTATCTTGAAGGACAAGAAGAAGAAGAAGAAGGTGGTTCTGCTGAATATGGGTCACAGATTTGGGAATAGGTTGCGAGAGGAAGCTGATCTGTCTCATTCATCTGGAGGAGGAGAGAATCAAGAGGAAAGAAAGAGTCTTAGCCCTGTGGTCTCTGATAATGACACTGATTTTGATGATGAATAGTACCCTCCTGCTGAGGATAGGTACAAACAATTTGAAGACCGTCTGAGTGCTATGGAGATTCAGAAGGTTCCTGGTTTGGATTTTGGAGATTTGGGGCTGGCGTCGGGAGTGGTGTTCCCTCACAAGTTTAAAGCTCCGGTCTTTGCTAAGTACGATGGAGTGCACTTTCTAAAAATCCATCCCCACTCATACGTCAGAAAAATTCAACCCTACACTACTGATAAGAATCTATGGGTCCATTTCTTTCAAGATAGTCTGTCAGGGACTCAGCTTGAGTGGTTTTATCAATTGGAAGGAGATAATGTCTACAACTGGGAAGACCTTGCTGCTGCTTTTTACAAGCAATACCAGTATAACGCCGACCTTGCTCCCATGCATACTCAACTTCAGGGTATGTCTATGGGTGCAGATGAAGGTTTTAAAGACTACGCTCAGAAGTGGAGAGATCTGGCTGGAAGAGTACAACCCTCTCTATCTGATAGGGAGTTGGTAGATATGTTTCTTGGGACTTTGTCTGGTCCATATTTCAATCATTTGATTAGAAGTTCATCGTCTGGGTTCACTGAATTGATTATGACCGGGGAGAGGGTAGAAGCTGGTATCAAAAGTGGCAAGATACAAAAAGGTGCTTCATCAAGTACGGAAAAGAAACCCTTCAAGAAAGAATCTAGTGCAGTTTATAGCTCAAGGAGCCAAAACCGACCTGAATGCCGCCAAGCAGTGAATGCGGTAGTAATATCAAGACCCACTGTTGCCCCACAACGCAACAATCAGCAAAGAGTAGAGAGACCTCAAAGACAATAATCTCGGATCAGTATGACTTTATCTCAAATTTTACCGCAATTGTTGAAGACTAACCTGGTAACTCTGAGGGAAGCTCCGAAGAATCCTAGTACCACCTCTCCGCTGTATAATCTGAACGCCCGCTGCGCCTATCACTCCTATAGCCCAGGGCATGATACGAACAACTGCTGGGCCTTGAGGAATAAGGTGCAAGATTTGATTGAAGCTAAAGAAATTTAGTTTGATGCACCGGAAAAGCCCAACGTCATGACTGCTCCTATGCCCAAGCATGGAGTAAATGTTGTGGACAATGATTCATTTGTGACCTCTATGGAAGACATTTCTACTCCATTGATGACCGTAAAGAAGAACCTATTGTTGGTCGGTTTATTTCCGGGTTGTGGCTAAAGTTGCCACCTATGTTCCATCATACCTGCTGGTTTCCATTTATTGAAATCATGTGTTCAACGCCTGATGGATAACAAAGAGATCTTGTTTGAGAAAACTTTGGTTCCATTGATTCCTGTTGAAGATGTTTCCATAATAACCATTTCCGCCAATCCTTCCAAGGCTTCCTCGAGAAAGCCTGTTAGGATTACATCTGTTCCGAGAATTGCTCCATTAATCATTACTATTTTTGGACCTATCCCTTACACTTTGGATAAGGTTGTCTCGTGGCACTATGGGGCCGATGTGTATTATCATGGGATCAAACAAGACTTGAAGGTTGAAGAGGCTGGTACTGATGTCAGCAATATTGTCGGGTCTAGCAAGGTCACCCGTAGCGGAAGACTCTTCTCACTTGATATTTCTCCTACGAATATTCAAAAGCCTATTGTCATTCCATCCTCCAGTACATCAACTGCTATTCCAATTCTCACTCCAGTTATCACCCCTGTCGCTGAGTCATCTGACACTCGGGGCAAAGAAGTTAAAGGTGAGCCTGCCCGGATGGAGGCACCTAAAAAGTCATTGTTGAAACCTCTAGGCAGGAGATAGAGGAAATTCTGAAGATTATCAAGAAAAGCGACTACAATGTAGTCGAACAGCTGGGGAAAACCCCGTCGAAGATCTCCATGTTGTCTTTATTGTTATGCTCAGAAGCCAATGCAAAGGCTTTAATTGCTTTCCTTAAAACTGCGCATGTGCCGCAGGAAACATCCGCTGATCAATTCAAAGACTGTGTGGCTAGTTTGACCGCTAACAACGGGTTGGGTTTCTCCGACGTAGATCTGACTGCCAAAGGAAGGAATCACGATGATGCTCTGTGTGTTTCGATCGAGTGCAGGGGCACTACTTTGGCCCACGTGCTGGTGGATACTGGGTCCTCATTAAATGTTTTACCCAAGAAAGCATTAGACCGGTTGGATTGTGAAGGGTTGGTTCTGAAGCCAAGTAATATTGAGGTTAGGGCCTTTAACGGGTCCAAAAGGATGGTACATAGAGAGGTGGATGTCCCTGTTAAGGTTGGTTCCCAGACTTTTGTGTCTACGTTCTATGTGATGGACATTCGACCATCTTATTCTTGCTTTCTAGGTCGACCATGGATTTATAAGGCTGGGGCAGTAACTTCTACGCTCCATCAGATGTTAAAATATCCAGTAAAGGGGAAGATTGTTATAGTACGAGGGGAAGAGGAGTACATGGTGAGTCATCTTAACTCCTTCTGGTATGTGGAGATGGATGGAGAGTTTATTGAAACCCCGTGTCAGAACCTTGAAGAGGTTCCCCAGACTCTGGCGTCGACTAAAAAAGCTGCTGACAAACTGTTTTACCCCAAAATTTGCCCTCCCATATTCTCCAAGAATTGCAAAGAGCATGCTTCAAAATCTCCTAAGGGTTGCACAGTTCAAGGGCCTCCTAATAGTCAAAAACTAGGGTTTTGGTTCTGGCAAATAAATTGAAGTTTTCAAGGGTCCAATCAAATCCCACATGCCTACAAACATGGTCAAGCATCCTCATACCAAGTTTCAAGACTTACAGCACAAAATTGCACAGTCAAAAACCCTAATTGCACTACAGTCAAATGTAGGGGCAAAATGGTCATTTGACAGTCAAAAGTCCAAATTTTGATCAACATCTCATTTTGAAGCCATAAACATCATTTGATCAATGCTTGATCATGATTCTCAAAGTATGGCTCAAAAAGTCTCAAGATGCAAAAGTTTCCATATTTGGACAGTTGAAAAAGTCAACTGTAACTTGACCAAGGCATAACTTCCACATGGTTTATCATAAAAATTCCATCCAAAGCTCATTTTGAAGAGAAAGACATTTCCTACAACTCCTCTTCACACTTCAAGTCCAAGAAATGCTCTCACAAAAAGTTATCAATTTCAACATTATAGGTCATTTTCAAAAGTCAACAAAAAGGGACTTTAAGTCAAAGGCCATAACTTGAGATTGGTAAATAAAAATGACATTGGACCAAAGGCATTGGTTAGGGGACTTCAAGACCTTTCCAAAATGTCCAAGAACATGATCAAAGCTTAAAAATTGAGCAAGATATGCCTTGTGGAAATTGGGAAATTTTTGGATATTTTGAAAAGTCAACTTTGCTTCAAATGCCTCAAAATTGCTAATGGGCCACATTTTCTTCCAAGATTCATCATCCAAAGGCTATGCACGACCATTTTGCCCAAAGGGGATTTATTCCATCATTTTTTATTATTTATTTGAATTTTTAATTACTATTAATTCATTTAATTAAATAAAATATGGAAAAATACTAAACCAATGCATTTGAATCTTTTTATGCAGTATTTGCTCTCCTTAAAGACTCAAGATTCGTGCATAACCCAAATTGGAAAGATTGGCCATGATTGGTATCAAATATGCATGGAAAAGATTGAAAAATATATGCATGGAAATCAAATATCTTGTACATCAATGCAAAGGTTTTTTGGATCCAAATCTTTACCCTAATCATTCCATACATAAGCCAGAAGCAAACCCTAGTGCTAAGAACCTCTAAGCTGCGCCAGAAAACAAGAACAAAGTTTGTGTTTTTTGTCAAAAATTCTAAAACTGAAAACGTGATTCCAAGGCTTTTCAAGACAAGAAAACCATCCTATTGCGTTCCTGAGGCTTCCAGGAACGTGTCTGAATCAAAATCATCAACTCTAACGCCCACAATTGGTAACTAGAAGTCAGACTATGTCATCGTTTTTGCCTAATCGTATTTCATCATTCATGCCATGATTTTGAATTCTAATGCTTGTTTTGTGTTAATCTTGTCATTCTGAAGCTAACTATATTGTTCAATTGAGTTTTCCTCATCCATACGTGAATCCACCATTGGAGTGTTTTAGGGTTGCAGGGGTTCAAAATTGGGGCTTCTCTGTTATAGAAAAATTGGAACACGAGACTTAGACCATTAAACTCAGGAAGCTTGGACGAACATAACTACCCTATCGCGCCTAATTTATGTAGCAAGACGAGCTATTCGCTATTTTTGAAAAGGGTACATTTTGGGGGGGTTTAAAACCCCCGCTAATTCTTTTTTTGTTTCAGGTAAAAATGCAAGCAACGAAGAAGAAGATCAGGTGTCAAGGCATGGTTGGCTCATTTGAATTTCGCGCTAAAATCATCCACTAACCCTTGTTTTGAATTATATTATTTGTTTCCTATACTATGTCCAGAACGCGTAAACGGCTCAGTGGCAAGGCATATGGTGTGGTAAGCGATAGGACCTGGGTTCGATCCCCAGGTCCTCTATCCCTTCAATAATATTTTTTCTAATATCATCCTATGCAGTTTCTCTCTAGAGGCCTACCATACGCCCATAATCCAAGCGCGCCACATGGCCACTGAGGGCAATCTAAAGGCCCAGATCTGATGAACACCATGGACATTGGTCAACGCACCTGCACGCTTCCAGGAAAAGTCAAAAAAGGGCCTCCAAAGATGGGCCTGATTGCTACAACTTAACCTCCAGTTTGGGGACAGAACCCCCCAGGGGTTTGCTTTTTCATTCTTTTTCATATTTATTTTATTTTATTTGTTTTAATTGATTTCCATTTAAATCTTTAAATTAATTTATTTTCATAAAACATAAAAAATAATAAAAATCAGAAAAAAGGCAAAAATAAAAATATATTTTTATTTTAAATATCTTTGTAAATAAATTGTACCAATTAATTTAGTTTTAAATTCTAGGATTAATTTTAATATTTTCTCAATAAACCTAAAAATTGGTAGAATTAGGGTTTTAAGCACTTTTATCTTTTTCTCCTTTTTTCACCATATTAATTATTAATTATTAATTATTAATTATTTTCTTGTAAATAAAATTGCATTAATTAATTAGGTTTAATTTTAATATTTTTCTTAATAAATAAAAATAGTTAGAATTAGGGTTAATTAATTTCTTAGTATCATAATCCTCTCATTAAAATTCCATAAGTACAAAAAAACTCTAAAAATCTTTTCTTTTTCATTTTAATTTAATTAATTTGTTAATTATAATTTAATTTCGTTAAAAAGGGTCCAACGCCCTCGCTTTCGATTTTAATTCTCTTCGCGCATTTTATTCTTATTCCTTCTTTTAAATATTCATGTAATTCTCCCAAAGCCGTGTAAATTCGATATTTATATTTCTCGCATTTTACTTTATTTTTTTTGTCAAATCGGGTCCTGGATTTAATTTGGCGATGTGGACCCGCGCCTTTGTAATAGTTTAGGAACTTTAATTTCCGCATCTTTTAAACTGTTAATAATTGCATGCAAGAATGAATGTCAAAATAAAAGCAACGCGTAGATCACCCCCGACATGAACAAGATAAATATAAATGAACATGACACACAAATCACACACCACCCCTAGGGTACGCTACACTGTTGCCTTGCCTCTCGAAAGGTGATCGTCGAGTAGAGGATGTTTTAGTAAGTCCTCATGATCCGGGAACCTGGCATGAGGGTAGCTTCTAAGGCATCTTCCAATTGCTCTGGTGATCACCATGTCCCGAACTTCGAATTGACCCAAACACCTCCAACGGTGGTGCTACCTACCTCTCAATGGTGGGATGGCACTACTTTAAAGGACATTTACACAGACGAATTCCTTAGGGTAGGTAGACGACTCTAGATACTTGCTCTAATTTCAAAACAAATCAAAAAAATACTTTTCACACCGACACCTTTTCAAAGAGCTTTCGAAAGCAATTTTTCAAACACTCTTGAGGACCGATACAAGAGTCGAACTGGAATTTTCAAAGAAACTTTTTAAAACCCACAGTTGAAAAGCAAACAAACCATTTTTGAAAACACAATGAGCAAGTATCTAAGAGCCCATGGATAACCATGGATAGAAAGGGTGCTAACACCTTCCCTTTCTATAACCTACCTCCCGAACCGAGAAACATCTCTTTAAGGAATTTTTCTGTGCTTTTGTCCTTTCCCTTTGGAGAAAATAAAAGACGGTGGCGACTCTTGCTTCCGCGACATTTCGCGAAACCAGCGTTAAACAGTCAGTTCTAGATCCATCGATCACAGAACTGGCGACTCTGCTGGGGATATCTTTATAAAGTGAGGTGTACCTTAGGGTTAGTTCATAACTGTGTTTTCAATTGTATTGATTTGCTTGCTTTAAATTGTGGGACTGTCTCGGGAGTTCTATAGATCCTAACCCGGATCTGGGGATACCTTCTTAGAAAGTAGCAACAAGGCTGTGAGGGAACTGTGCGGGGTATACCGACATGGTTGAAACATTCTGCTACGTTGATGTGGCACTTTGGTGTGTACCAGTAACCCTTGAGTTCAGTAAAGGAGAGTACGGGGCCTCCGCGTGGTGTCGTGAAGCATCAACAGACCTTAGGAACCTTAATTGAACTATCTTGGCCTCTTTAGGGTAGTGAGATAACTGACTTTGGTGCAGTCTGAGGTTGGTTGATACTCGATACTACACTCAATTGAGGGTTGCTTTCCTGGAATATTTCGGTCGCCAGTTCAGTGGCTAAATCGAAACGATGAACAATGAAAGCAATCTCGTGATATTGTGACCCTTAGAACCCGGTTACTTCTAATAGGACAGGTTGAACCCACCAACTTCAAGAGGGTAATACCCAGACCCCATGCTGGCCCAAACCCTAAGGGCTTGTCTTGTGTGACTTGTGTGCCTTACATGTTTGTCTTTGTAAATATTTGTGGTGTGTTTAATCATAGCATCATGACATCATCCAGCATCATATGCATTGACTAACCATTTCAGGGGTTCGAATCTTCATCTTTGTTCTTGTTTTGTAGGACATGGAAACTATTCATAGAAAGACAATTCAAATCATCCTTGTAAGGATCCCTCATCAGCTTAAGGAGCTTATATCCAGGATTCCCGAGAGCTCTTCATTCAGTGAAAGACATGGAAGACTCATCAGCTTGGTCAATACCAACATTGAGGAAGATATGATAAAGGTCATGTTCCAGTTCTTTGACCCTCTGCATCACTATTTCACTTTCCTGGATTATCAGCTGGTACCTACATTGGAGGAGTTCTCCCGGCTCCTGAAGATCCCTATCCTTGATCAACTACCCTACAACGGTACAGAAAAGGAACCCAAGCTTGAAGAGATTGCTAAAGCCTTACACCTACAGTCATCTGACCTCAAGGGACATTGGGAAGTTAGAAGTGGTATCAAAGGGTTCTTAGCCAGGTTTCTGTTTGAAAAGGCCCATGAATGTTGGAACTCCCTTGACTTACAAGCTTTTGAAGAAGTTGTGGCCCTCCTTGTCTATGGTTTGGTGTTGTTCCCTAACCCAGATCAGCTTATAGATATCAGTGCCGTCCAGATCTTCATGTCCAAGAATCCTATACCTACGTTGCTGGGGGACATCCTTCACTCATGTTACACTCGAACCATGAGAAAAAGAGGTGTCCTTATGTGTTGCACTCCTCTCCTGGGAAGGTGGTTTATTTCGCACCTTCCACAATCAGTTTTGAAGAACGAGCGGGGTTTGAGATGGTCACAACAGTTGATGACTCTTACACATGCAGATATACATTGGTGCCCTCGGTCTAGAGAGGATGTCACTATCATTGATCGTTGCGGGGAGTACCCTAATGTTCCTTTACTTGGAATCAGAGGAGGTATTACTTACAACCTATGCCTGGCTTGGAGACAGTTTGGTTATGCTCGGAGGGATGGTCCTCATGACATGTTAATTCCTGACATAGTTTTTGACTTCGACAATGATGCACAAGGACTTCGCCAGAGATTTATCAGAGCTTGGAGGATGCCAAGTAGGATAGACAGTAAGACACTGGGGCACAGGAACTCCATCCCGTTGGAACCTTATCTCAAGTGGGTACGAGCCCGCTCCCAGAAGTTAGTAATGCCTTACCCTCATGTGCTCCCTGTAATCAAAGAGCCAGTCTTGGAAGGGGAAGTGTCCTACACCATTCAGCATCCTGACATGCCCACATCCTGGGAAGAGATGCAGAAGAGCTGGATCCAGCTTAAGGAAGAACGGAATTCTCTTGAGACCAGTCTACATGCTAGTGAAAAGAAGGTCTTGGAGCTCACCCGCCTATTGCATGAGGAGAGGAATCTCAACACCTACATAGTTCCAAAGAGGATGCGTAGTGTCTTTTGGGATTGATTTGCTTTGTAAATTGTGCCCACGAGGCCTTAATGTACTGAACAATTATTTCCTTAATGATAACGTGTGTTCCCTTTTGTCTACAACAAATTTGAACTTTCGAACCCTTGAATGCATTGCATAAACACATATCATTCATCATGTGCATAGCAGGTTTTCTTCTTTTCAGGTTGCTTACCGTTCTTCGCTGTTTATTTCAGCATCATGAATCCTGACTCATCATCAACCGAGATGTCCATCAAGGCTCTTCAGGCGCAGAATGCGCAATTTCAGGAACTAATCATGGGTTTGGCTCAGGGCCAAGAAGAGCTGAAGGCTCTGCTCCTGAAGAAGGAGAAGAAGAAGAAGAAGAGAACTGTTCTTTTCATCTCGGGCCGAAGGTTTGGCAACACTCTGCAGAATGAAGAGGCTGGTTCTTCTATAGGTAAGAGTAGTCCCCAAGGGGGAAAAGGTCCTAGTCCGGTAGTCTCTGACAACGAGACTGATTTTGATGAGGAACAGTATCCTCCTGCAGAAGACAGATATAAGCAGTTGGAGGACAGACTGAATGCTATGGAGATCCAACAAGTGCCTGGGCTGGATTTCGGAGACTTGGGTTTGTCTACTGGTGTGATTATTCCTCACAAGTTCAAAGCACCATCTTTCACCAAGTATGACGGGGCGTCTTGTCCTAAGTTACACCTCAGGTCTTACGTGCGGAAGATTCAACCGTACTCAGTGGACAAGAACTTGTGGATCCACTTCTTCCAGGAGAGTCTTTCAAGGACTCATCTCGAATGGTTCTATCAGCTGGATGGGACCAAGGTTCGTAACTGGGAGGAGTTGGCTACTGCTTTCTATAAGCAGTATCAATATAATGCCGACCTTGCCCCTACACGTACCCAACTCCAGGGTATGTCGCTAGGGTCAAGCGAAGGTTTTAAAGAGTACGCATAGAAGTGGAGGGATCTGGCTGGTAAGGTGCAGCCTCCGTTGACTGACCGGGAGTTGGTAGACATGTTCTTGGGGACCCTATCTGGGCCATTTTTCAACCATCTTATCGGTAACTCGTCTGCAGGGTTTACTGATCTGATTCTGACTGGAGAGAGAATAGAGGCTGGGATGAAGTCTGGCAAAATTCAGAAGGGTGCATCGTCAAGCTCTGAGAAGAAGCCCTTTAAAAAGGAGGCCAGTGCTGTATATAGCTCTAGAAGACAAGAGAAACCTGAGCGCCGCCAATCTGTCAACACGGTGATGATTGCTAAGCCTGCTGCCGCTCCTCGGCAAGCCAATCCTCAAAGGGCTGAAAGACCCCGAAGAGAGTTCACCCGTTTGAGTATGACCCTATCGCAGATCTTGCCGCAGTTGCTGTCCACCAACCTAGTGACTGTCAGAGAGGCCCCAAAAGTTGTGAATACTGCCTCTCCAAAATACAATCCAAATGCCCGCTGTGCCTATCACTCCGATAGCCCGGGGCATTCCACTGACGACTGTTGGGCCTTAAGGAACAAGCTGCAGGATCTTATTGACGCCAAGGAGGTACAATTCGAGGCATCTGAGAAGCCTAATGTAGTGACAGCTCCCCTGCCTGCTCATGGAGTGAATGCTATTGGGGACGAAGATGAGGTGGATGAAGCTGAGTTTGATAGCTGGATCTACCCGACAACTGATGGCGGCTTGACCAATTGGATTGCCAAAGACCATACTCCTGTTACTTTTGTTACGCAGTAATAAACTTCTTTGTTTTGTTATTTGTAATAAACAGTTAAAACTCTGTGGCCCGGTGTCTTACCCGAGGCACTGTGGCTTCATTTGTGAGGGCATATAAATTGTCATTTCATATATCATGAATAAAGATCTTGGACGTTTTCTCGCATTTCAAATCTTATGCTCCTTTCCTTTCTTTCCTTTCTATATATTTCAAAGCAGCTGTATTTACACACACTCACTCATACAGGTTTCAATCCACTCTGGATCTCACTGGTAACGACTCTGCTACCGCCAGTTATAACTTCGAAAATCCGATCAACTTAGCCGAAGACGAAGGTGAAGATGATTGCGAATTGCCTGGCGAGCTTGCAAGACTGTTACTTCAGGAGGAGAGGGCAATTCAACCACATGAAGAGCCAGTGGAAACGATAAATCTGGGTACTGTGGCAGACAGGAAGGAGGTAAAGATTGGTGCCAACCTAGAGCTCAGCGTGAAGCAACGGTTGACTCAGATGCTACATGATTATATGGAAATCTTTGCCTGGTCCTACGAAGACATGCCCGGATTGGATACTGATATTGTGGTCCATCATTTGCCTACTAAGGAAGACTGCCCTCCGGTTAAGCAAAAGGTCCGTCGTATGCGTCCAGAGATGTCTGAGAAGATCAAAGTCGAGGTTATGAAGCAGTTTGATGCTGGGTTCCTTGCAGTGACTTCTTACCCTCAGTGGGTTGCTAATGTGGTGCCGGTACCTAAGAAAGATGGAAAGGTCAGAATGTGCGTTGATTACAGGGATCTGAATAGGGCCAGCCCCAAGGATGACTTCCCTCTACCTCACATTGATGTTCTTGTTGATAATACGACTCAGCATAAGGTGTTCTCTTTCATGGATGGTTTTTCAGGTTACAATCGAATCAAGATGGCACCTGAAGACATGGAAAAGACTACATTTGTTACTCAGTGGGGCACCTTCTGCTACAAGGTCATGCCTTTTGGACTAAAGAATGCTGGGGCAACCTACCAACGTGCCATGGTTGCTTTATTTCATGACATGATCCATCATGAGATAGAAGTGTATGTTGACGACATGATCGCAAGGTCCCAAATTGAGGAAGAACACCTTGATCATCTGCAGAAATTGTTTGACCGTCTGAAACAGTACAAGCTAAGGTTGAACCCGAACAAGTGCACCTTCGGGGTAAGATCTGGAAAGTTGCTGGGCTTCGTTGTAAGTGATAAGGGTATTCAAGTGGACCCTGCCAAGGTCAAAGCTATTCAAGAGATGCCAGTTCCTAAGACAGAGAAGGAAGTCAGAGGCTTTTTAGGACGCCTGAATTACATTGCTCGATTCATCTCGCACCTGACTGCTACCTGTGAGCCAATCTTCAAGCTGCTGAAGAAAGATCAGGTAGTATGTTGGAATGATGAATACCAGGCTGCTTTTGACAAGATCAAAGAGTATCCCCAAGAACCGCACATCCTTATGCCACCGGTTGAAGGGAGACCTCTGATACTATACCTGACGGTACTTGACAATTCAATGGGTTGTATGCTGGGGCAGCATGACGAGTCTGGCCGAAAAGAGCATGCCATTTATTACCTTAGCAAAAAGTTTACCGACTGTGAGACCCGATACTCACTGCTTGAGAAAACTTGCTGCGCTTTGGTATGGGCTGCTCGCCGGCTGAGACAGTATATGCTGACTCACACTACCTTGTTGATCTCAAAGATGGATCCTATAAAGCACATATTCGAAAAGCCTGCTCTGTCTGGGAGAATAGCAAGATGGCAAATGATCTTGACAGAATACGACATCCAGTATACAACCCAGAAAGCCATCAAGGGAAGTGTATTGGCAGACCACTTGGCACACCAGGCAGTAGACGACTATCAGTCAATGAACTTTGAGTTTCCCGACGAGAGTATCATGATTGTGACTGATTGTGAAGTACCTGGACCGGATGAAGGACCTGAGGAAGGATCCCAATGGTCTATGCACTTTGACGGAGCCTCCAACGCTTTGGGTAACGGTATCGGCGCTGTGATCATATCCCCTCAAGGCACTCATACTCCACTCACTGCCCGACTATGCTTCAACTGCACCAACAACATGGCGGAGTATGAGGCATGCATCATGGGTCTCCAAGCTGCGATCGACTTAAGAATCAAGTTTCTGAGTGTCTTCGGAGATTCCGCTCTCGTGATCAATCAGATCAAAGGAGAGTGGGATACGAAACATCCGAATCTTATTCCTTACAGAGAATGTGTGTTGACCTTGATCCCCCACTTCACAGAGATAACCTTTGAACATTTACCAAGAGAGGAGAATCAGTTAGCGGACGCGTTAGCTACGATGTCTTCTATGTTCAAGGTCAAATGGGACAATGAGGCTCCCCGGATCATCATCTGGAAATTGGACGAACCGACATACTGTTGTGATCTCGAGACTGAATTGGTGACTGAGAAGCCTTGGTATCATGAGGTGAAGAGATATTTGGAAGCTCAGGAATACCCCGAAGGTGCTTCTGTCAATGATAAAAAGTTTCTGAGAAGGTTCGCAGCGAAGTTCTTCCTTAGCAACGGCATCCTGTATAAGCGAAATCATGATTCGACCTTACTGCGTTGTGTGGATAAGACTGAAGCAGAAAGGATCATGGAAGAGTTACATGAGGGGACCTTTGGTACACACTCCAGCGGATACACTATGGCAAAGAAAATCCTTCGGGCAGGGTATTTCTGGTCCACAATGGAAGCTGACTGCTATCAACATTCTCGGACATGCCACAAATGCCAGATATATGCAGACAAGGTGCATGTTCCTCCAGTTCCTCTGAATGTTCTGACTGCGCCTTGGCCGTTTGCAATGTGGGGCATAGATACGATCAGTGAGATTAAATCTACAGCATCCAACGGGCATCGCTTCATCCTGGTAGCGATTGATTACTTCACGAAGTGGGTTGAAGCAGCTTCCTACGCTACAGTAACCAAGACTGTTGTGGCACGGTTCATTCGGCACAATCTGATCTGTCGGTACAGCGTCCCAGAAAGAATTATTAAAGACAACGGTACCAATCTTAATAATAAGATGATCACTGAGCTCTGCGGGCAGTTTAAGATACAGCAACACAATTCTTCTCCGTACAGACCGAAGATGAATGGCGCTGTAGAAGCAGCAAATAAAAACATTAAGAAAATCGTGCAGAAGATGACAGTGACTTATAAAGATTGGCACGAGATGTTACCGTTCGCTCTACATGGGTACCGTACCTCAGCCAGGATGTCAACCGGGGCAACTCCTTTCTCCTTGGTTTATGGTATGGAGGTTGTCTTACCGATCGAAGTGCAGATACCCTCTCTCTGGATAATGAAGGATGCAGATCTGAACGAAGATGATTGGATCCAGACACGACTTGATCAATTAAACCTAATTGACGAAAAGAGACTTGCTGCTATCTGCCACGGTCAGACGTACCAAAAACGGATGATCAGGGCATTTAACAAAAAGGTCAGACCACAGGAATATCGAGTTGAGGATCTGGTAATCAAGCGAATCATCCTTCCTCAGAGTGATCCAAGGGGTAAATGGACCCCTACGTATGAAGGGCCATTTGTGGTTAAACATGTGTTCTCAGGAGGAGCCATGATTCTAACCAACATGGATGGTGACGACCTTTCTCACCCCGCTAATGCAGACATAGTAAAAAGATACTACGCATGAAAACAGACCCGCTAGGTTGACATACCTAGGCAAAAATTAGGGCTTCCCGACGAACCAAAAGGGTTCGGGAAAAATGAAGGGATGAAATGAAAAAATCTGTACACCTGGCAAGTCGAAAACCTGAAAAGGCGGCTTGGGCAAAAATGGGTATCCCGGTGGACTGAAAACCCGAAAGGGCGGTCCAGGCAAAAGTTAGGGATAAAGCGTAATACTATGTCTCATTGGATCACTTTGCATCCAGAATCCGGTATCTACATCAAGTTCAGACGGCATCGATCAGTCAGCTTCATCTTCAACTAAGGTCATCAAGTAATGAGACGCTCGGAGATATAAAGGCAATAGCAGAGTTGAAACCCAGTGGATCATTCATTTCACACAGCTGTTTTTATTTTCTCTTGTACAAATTTGTATAAACTCTTTTTCGGCGGCGTCCTCTTACTAGGACGTCAGCCTCTTGTACATAAACGCCTATTTTACGGGCAAATTCAAAAAATCAATACAAAAATCACTTTTCAGTTAAAATTGCCAATTGTTTTTCCTTTTCTGTTTTGTTTTGCGAAGAACGTCCAAGGTTCAATTTGTGATATATGCATTGACAATAATTTGCTAACTCATGAATATTTGCATACGAAACAAAGGATTAATTACAGGTAACATTAGAAACAGGGGCAATAAAGAGTTGTCTAAGCAATCTAATTGTTCTGTCCTCCAAGGTATCAAGGTAGGTTCAACTGAAGAACATAACCAGTATATCTTAATTCCCCAGAGAGTGAGCCAGCAAGTCAGTGCACTCTCCCCGAGCAAAGTTATTATCAACCTTAAGGAAGTTGGATATCCCCCGCAGATCTCAATATTCCCCAGCAGTATGTATGCATTCCTAACAAGCATCCCCAACAGTCTTGGTCTAAAGATTGTTCCCCAGCGGTATATCAAAACATTCAGTGGAGTCACTTCCCCGATACAGTTCAAAACTTCCCCAGGAGAGTCCAATCCAGTTTCCCCAGGAAAATTGGAATCCATCTCCCCAAGCAGTAAGCTTACCCCCAGTAGATTCTGGAAGCTTATCCTCGCAGAGCACGAACGCGTCTCCCGGCTTTATTCAAAGAGTTATTTCCTTACCAGGATATAACTGGGTTATCCTCAGCCAAAAGCCATAGAAAGATCGTCCTCGGCGCAGTCTTCTTATCCCCAGCGAAGTCTATTAACACTTCCAACATAACAATGGTATCCCCAGCGAAGTTACCATCAACGACTCAACAAAGTACCTCTCTCCCTACAGAGTATTGCTTCCCAGCAAAGTAGCTAGAGTATTCTCTCCCTGCAGAGTGATCCATTCGCCAAGTTTATTCCCCAACGGAGTCATCTTCTCCTACCGGTATTCTTGCAACTATCATCCCCAGCGAAAGCAAAGATCTATTCTTCAACATCAGCCCAGGAGTGACTTCCCGGCACCCGTCAAGGATTTATTTTCCTAAGACGAAAAGATACGTTCATAAACATCACATACATCATTATAGCATGCATATACACATCATATCTTACAAATCTCATTTATGTTGAGAACATCATTGCTTGATCCATATCATGCATTGCATATGACTGACCTTTACCTTTCAGGAAAGATCCAGTTAAGTTCTCAGCTACATTTCAAGACCTAGACCGGTTCAGTTAAATCGACCCTAAGATTTTTCTGTTTCTTATCCAGTCAAAGGCCTTCTCTGGTTCAGTCAGATCGACCCTAAGATCTCCCTGTTTCTTATCCAGTTGTAGATTTCAAGACCTAGACCGGTTCAGTTAAATCGACCCTAAGATTTTTCTGTTTCTTATCCAGTCAAAGGCCTTCTCTGGTTCAGTCAGATCGACCCTAAGATCTCCCTGTTTCTTATCCAGTTGAAGATTTCAAGACCTTGTCCAGTTCAGTTAAATCGACCCTAAGATTTTCCTGTTTCTTATCCAGTCAACGGCCTTCTATAGTCTAGTTAAATCGACCCCTAACAGATTTTCCTGATAAAGAATCAGTAAAAGATATCCAAGATTCTCTCAGCGTTACTGTTGAGGTAGAAGTCGCCCAAGATTCTCTCAGTGTTACTGCTGAGGTAGAAGTCGCCCAAGATTCTCTCAGCGTTATTGTTGAGGTTGAAGTCACCCAAGGTTCTCTCAGCGTTCCTGTTGAGGTAGTAATCATCCAAGGTTCTCTCACCGTTCCTGTTGAGGTAGTAACCATCCCTGGTTCATTCATCACCTTTTGAAGCTCCAGATCCAGCTCCTGTAACCAGTCAGGACACATCTATACAAAGAGTTTGAAGACCAGCTCCTGTAACATGCCAGGTACTCATTTTTCTTCTGCAGGTACGCAAGTTCTCGCTAAGGAATCTCTTACGCGATCGACACCCAGATGGCATCTATAAGCCCATCCACCATCCATCATCTCCTAGCATGGAATCTATAAGCCCATCATCCTATCCATCAATCTCCAAATGGCATCTATAAGCCCATTCCACCATCACACTACTATGTGAGCACAAATTTCTGGGCACTCTAGTGTTCAATCATCCTCTACCTTCGGATTACGTAAGGCACGTCAGCCAATCTGCATCCTCAGGTCTAAGAAGATTGAACAGGGGCAACTGTTGTACCCTAAAATTTTCCCTCCCATATTCTCCAAGAATTGCAAAGAGCATGCTTCAAAATCTCCTAAGGGTTGCACAGTTCAAGGGCCTCCTAACAGTCAAAAACTAGGGTTTTGGTTATGGCAAAGAAATTGAAGTTTTCAAGGGTCCAATCAAATCCCACATGCCTACAAACATGGTCAAGCATCCTCATACCAAGTTTCAAGACTTACAGCACAAAATTGCACAGTCAAAAACCCTAATTGCACTACAGTCAACTGTAGGGGCAAAATGGTCATTTGACAGTCAAAAGTCCAAATTTTGATCAACATCTCATTTTGAAGCCATAAACATCATTTGATCAATGCTTGATCATGATTCTCAAAGTATGGCTCAAAAAGTCTCAAGATGCAAAAGTTTCCATATTTGGACAGTTGAAAAAGTGAACTGTAACTTGACCAAGGCATAACTTCCACATGGTTTATCAGAAAAATTCCATCCAAAGCTCATTTTGAAGATAAAGACATTTCCTACAACTCCTCTTCACACTTCAAGTCCAAGAAATGCTCTCACAAAAAGTTATCAATTTCAACATTATAGGTCATTTTCAAAAGTCAACAAAAAGGGACTTTAAGTCAAAGGCCATAACTTGATATTGGTAAATCAAAATGACATGGGACCAAAGGCATTGGTTAGAGGACTTCAATACCTTTCCAAAATGTCCAAGAACATGATCAAAGCTTAAAAATTGAGCAAGATATGCCTTGTGGAAATTGGGAAATGTTTGGATATTTTGAAAAGTCAACTTTGCTTCAAATGCCTCAAAATTGCTAATGGGCCACATTTTCTTCCAAGATTCATCATCCAAAGGCTATGCACGACCATTTTTCCCAAAGGGGATTTATTCCATCATTTTTTATTATTTATTTGAATTTTTAATTACTATTAATTCATTTAATTAAATAAAATATGGAAAAATACTAAACCAATGCATTTGAATCTTTTTATGCAGTATTTGCTCTCCTTAAAGACTCAAGATTCGTGCACAACCCAAATTGGAAAGATTGGCCATGATTGGTATCAAATATGCATGGAAAAGATTGAAAAATATATGCATGGAAATCAAATATCTTGTACATCAATGCAAAGGTTTTTTGGATCCAAATCTTTACCCTAATCATTCCATACATAAGCCAGAAGCAAACCCTAGTGCTAAGAACCTCTAAGCTGCGCCAGAAAACAAGAACAAAGTTTGTGTTTTTTGTCAAAAATTCTAAAACTGAAAACGTGATTCCAAGGCTTTTCAAGACAAGAAAACCATCCTATTGCGTTCCTGAGGCTTCCAGGAACGTGTCTGAATCAAAATCATCAACTCTAACGCCCACAATTGGTAACTAGAAGTCAGACTGTGTCATCGTTTTTGCCTAATCGTATTTCATCATCCATGCCATGATTTTGAATTCTAATGCTTGTTTTGTGTTAATCTTGTCATTCTGAAGCTAACTATATTGTTCAATTGAGTTTTCCTCATCCATACGCGAATCCACCATTGGAGTGTTTTAGGGTTGCAGGGGTTCAAAATTGGGGCTTCTCTGTTATAGAAAAATTGGAACACGAGACTTAGACCATTAAACTCAGGAAGCTTGGACGAACATAACTACCCTATCGCGCCTAATTTATGTAGCAAGACGAGCTATTCGCTATTTTTGAAAAGGGTACATTTTGGGGGGGTTTAAAACCCCCGCTAATTCTTTTTTTTGTTTCAGGTAAAAATGCAAGCAACGAAGAAGAAGATCAGGTGTCAAGGCATGGTTGGCTCATTTGAATTTCGCGCTAAAATCATCCACTAACCCTTGTTTTGAATTATATTATTTGTTTCCTATACTATGTCCAGAACGCGTAAACGGCTCAGTGGCAAGGCATATGGTGTGGTAAGCGATAGGACCTGGGTTCGATCCCCAGGTCCTCTATCCCTTCAATAATATTTTTTCTAATATCATCCTATGCAGTTTCTCTCCAGAGGCCTACCATATGCCCATAATCCAAGCGCGCCACATGGCCACTGAGGGCAATCTAAAGGCCCAGATCTGATGAACACCATGGACATTGGTCAACGCACCTGCACGCTTCCAGGAAAAGTCAAAAAAGGGCCTCCAAAGATGGGCCTGATTGCTACAACTTAACCTCCAGTTTGGGGACAGAACCCCCCAGGGGTTTGCTTTTTCATTCTTTTTCATATTTTTTTTATTTTATTTGTTTTAATTGATTTCCATTTAAATCTTTAAATTAATTTATTTTCATAAAACATAAAAAATAATAAAAATCAGAAAAAAGGCAAAAATAAAAATATATTTTTATTTTAAATATCTTTGTAAATAAATTGTACCAATTAATTTAGTTTTAAATTCTAGGATTAATTTTAATATTTTCTCAATAAACCTAAAAATTGGTAGAATTAGGGTTTTAAGCACTTTTATCTTTTTCTCCTTTTTTCACCATATTAATTATTAATTATTAATTATTAATTATTTTCTTGTAAATAAAATTGCATTAATTAATTAGGTTTAATTTTAGGTTCAATTTTAATATTTTTCTTAATAAATAAAAATAGTTAGAATTAGGGTTAATTAATTTCTTAGTTTCATAATCCTCTCATTAAAATTCCATAAGTACAAAAAAACTCTAAAAATCTTTTCTTTTTCATTTTAATTTAATTAATTTGTTAATTATAATTTAATTTCGTTAAAAAGGGTCTAACGCCCTCGCTTTCGATTTTAATTCTCTTCGCGCATTTTATTCTTATTCCTTCTTTTAAATATTCATGTAATTATCCCAAAGCCGTGTAAATTCGATATTTATATTTCTCGCATTTTACTTTATTTTTTTGTCAAATCGGGTCCTGGATTTAATTTGGCGATATGGACCCGCGCCTTTGTAATAGTTTAGGAACTTTAATTTCCACATCTTTTAAACTGTTAATAATTGCATGCAAGAATGAATGTCAAAATAAAAGCAACGCGTAGATCACCCCCGACATGAACAAGATAAATATAAATGAACATGACACACAAATCACACACCACCCCTAGGGTACGCTACACTGTTGCCTTGCCTCTCGAAAGGTGATCGTCGAGTAGAGGATGTTTTAGTAAGTCCTCATGATCCGGGAACCTGGCATGAGGGTAGCTTCTAAGGTATCTTCCAATTGCTCTGCTGATCACCATGTCCCGAACTTCGAATTGACCCAAACACCTCCAACGGTGGTGCTACCTACCTCCCAATGGTGGGATGGCACTACTTTAAAGGACATTTACACAGACGAATTCCTTAGGGTAGGTAGACGACTCTAGATACTTGCTCTAATTTCAAAACAAATCAAAAAAATACTTTTCACACCGACACCTTTTCAAAGAGCTTTCGAAAGCAATTTTTCAAACACTCTTGAGGACCGATACAAGAGTCGAACTGGAATTTTCAAAGAAACTTTTTAAAACCCACAGTTGAAAAGCAAACAAACCATTTTTGAAAACACAATGAGCAAGTATCTAAGAGCCCATGGATAACCATGGATAGAAAGGGTGCTAACACCTTCCCTTTCTATAACCTACCTCCCGAACCGAGAAACATCTCTTTAAGGAATTTTTCTGTGCTTTTGTCCTTTCCCTTTGGAGAAAATAAAAGACGGTGGCGACTCTTGCTTCTGCGACATTTCGCGAAACCAGCGTTAAACAGTCAGTTCCAGATCCACCGATCACACAAACCTCCGATGAAGATGGCTTCCCTCAAGGATGCCAGGGCTGTTATTGAAAAAGGTGGGTGTGCGAATTGGGGCCAACTCCATGACTTTGCACACAAGACTAACAAGTTTGGTTTGGGTTTTACTGCAGAAGCTCAAAGGGCGGTTCGACGTGCGCGAATTGGAAGACCTCCTCTGCACATCAGTCATCCGGGAGTGAATGCAATTGAAGATGATGATGAAGATTCAGATATCGACAGCTGGATTTACCCGACTACCAACGGTGGCTTGAACAATTGGATAGCGAAGGACTTTGTGCCCGTTTCTTTTATTACACAGTAATAGACTTTTGTTTTGAGATTTGTAACAGAAAATTTGAAAACTCTACGGCCCGGTGCCTTGCCCGAGGCACTGTGGCTTTATTTGTGAGGGCTTATTATTTGTCATTTTCATATATCATCAATAAAGCATTGGGCGTTTCTTGCATTACAAATTTTGCGCTCCTTGTTTTTCTTTTCTATTTTGCACTTTATCAAAACAGCTATTGTCTTACACATACTCACATATCATAATACAGGTCTACATCCATTATGGATCCCACTGATAACGACTCTGCTACTACTAGTTATGACTTCGAAAATCCGATCAACCAAGCCGAGGACGAAGGTGAGGATGATTGTGAGGTGCCTGGGGAACTTGCTAGACTGTTACTTCAGGAAGATAGGGCCATACAACCGCGTGAAGAGCCAGTGGAAACAGTAAATCTGGGTACAGAAGAAGACAAGAAAGAGGTCAAGATCGGTGCAAATCTGGAGTCTAATGTCAAGCAATGATTAATACAAATGTTGCGTGACTATGTTGAGATCTTTGCCTGGTCTTATGAAGATATGCCTGGGTTGGATACCGATATTGTGGTTCACCGCTTGCAAACTAAAGAAGACTGTCCTCCGGTAAAATAGAAGGTTCACCGGATGCGCCCCGAGATGTCTAAGAAAATCAATGCTGAGGTCATGAAACAGTTTGACGCCAGATTTCTAGCAGTTACTTCTTACCCACAGTGGGTTGCCAACGTGGTTCTGGTGCCGAAGAAAGATGGTAAGGTACGTATGTGTGTGGACTATAGGGATCTGAACAGGGCGAGTCCCAAATATGATTTCCCTCTGCCTCATATCGATGTTCTGGTTGACAACACTGCACAGCATAAGGTCTTCTCCTTTATGGATGGTTTTTCTGGTTACAATCAGATTAAGATGGCTCCTGAAGACATGGAGAAGACAACCTTCGTTACGCAGTGGGGTACTTTTTGCTACAAAGTCATGTTGTTTGGATTGAAGAATGCTGGGGCAACGTATCAGTGCGCCATGGTCACTTTCTTCCACGACATGATTCATCATGAGATTAAGGTATACGTTGACGACATGATTGCAAGGTCCCAGACTGAGGAAGAACACCTTGACCATCTCCAGAAGCTATTTGACAGGTTGAAGTTGTACAAGCTGAGGTTAAACCCAAACAAGTGCACCTTCGGGGTGAGGTCTGGTAAGCTGTTAGGTTTTGTCGTTAGCGATAAGGGTATTCATGTGGATCCTGCAAAGGTGAAGGCTATACAGGAGATGCCAGCTCCCCGAATAGAAAAATAAGTCAGAGGCTTTTTGGGACGTATGAACTACATTGCCCGATTCATTTCACACCTGACTGCTGCTTGTGAGCCAATCTTCAAGCTGCTGAAGAAAGATCAAGTGGTAAAATGGAATGATGAATGTCAAGCCGCTTTTGAAAGGATTAAGGAATATCTCTAAGAGCCACCTATCCTGATGCCTCCAGTTGAAGGGATACCTTTGATCTTATACTTGACAGTACTCAACAATTTGATGAGGTGTGTGTTGGGGCAGCATGACGAGTCTGGCCAAAAAGAGCATGCTATTTACTACCTTAGCAAAAAGTTTACCGACTGTGAGACCCGATACTCACTGCTTGAGAAAACTTGTTGCGCTTTGGCATGGGCTTCTCGCCGGCTGAGACAGTATATGCTGACTCACACTACCCTATTGATATCAAAGATGGACCCTATCAAGTATATCTTCGAAAAGCCTGCCTTGTCCGGAAGAATAGCAAGATGGCAGATGATCTTGACTAAGTATGACATCCAATACACGGCCCAAAAAGCAATCAAGGGAAGTGTGTTGGCAGATCATTTAGCGCACCAGGCAGTGGATGATTACCAGTCTATGAGTTTCGAGTTTCCGAATGAGGGCATCATGTTGGTGACTGACTGTGAGACACCTGGACCGGATGAAGGACCTGAGGAAGGATCCCGATGGTCCATGTATTTTGACGGAGCTTCAAACGCATTGGGTAATTGCATTGGCGCCGTGATTATATCTCATGAAGGTTGTCATACTCCATTCACCGCCCGATTATGTTTTAACTGAACCAACAACATGGCGGAGTATGAAGCGTGCATCACGGGCCTTCGAGCAGCTATTGACCTAAGGATTAAGTTCTTGAGTGTGTTCGGAGATTTCGCTCTCGTAATCAGTCAAATCAAAGGCGAGTGGGATATGAAGCACCCAAATCTTATTCCTTACAAGGAGTACATACTGACATTGCTTCCACACTTCGAGGAGATAAACTTTAAACATTTCCCCAGAGAGGAGAATCAGTTAGCGGACACGCTAGCTACCATGTCTTCTATGTTCAAGGTCAGGTGTGACAATGAGGCTCCTCGGATTACCATTGAGAGGTTGGACGAACCCGTACACTGCTGTGACATTGAGACTAAAGAAGTAGCAGATAAACCCTGGTTTCATGAGGTAAAGAGGTATCTGGAGGCTCAAGAATACCCCGAGGGTGCATCTGTTAATGATAGGAAGTTTCTGAGGAGGTTCGCTGCGAAGTTCTTCATCAGTAATGGTGTCCTCTACAAGCTTAACCATGATTCAACCTTACTGCGATGTGCGGTCAAGAACGAGGCAGAAAGGATTATGGCAGAGTTACATGAAGGTACCTTCGGAACTCATTCCAGTGGACATACCATGGCAAAGAAAATCCTACGGGCAGGATATTATTTGGACTACTATGGAAGCCGACTGTTATCATCATTCTAGGACATGTCATAAGTGTCAAGTATATGCTGATAAGGTGCACATACCTCCGGTTCCTCTAAATGTCTTGACAGCTCCTTGGCCTTTTGCAATATGGGGCATCGATATGATTGGTGAGATCAGACCTACTGCGTCTAACGGGCATCGTTTCATCCTGGTAATTATTGATTATTTCACGAAATGGGTTGAGGCAGCTTCCTTTGCTACAGTGACCAATAACGTCGTGGCACGATTTATTCGGCACAATTTGATCTGTCGATATGGTGTACCAGAGAGGATCATTACGGACAACGGTACAAATCTCAACAATACGATGATCACCAAGCTCTGCAAACAGTTCAAGATACAACATCATAACTCTTCTCCCTACCGGCCAAAGATGAATGGGGTTGTTGAAGCGGCTAATAAGAACATCAAGAAGATTGTGCAGAAGATGATGGTGACATACAAAGACTGGCACGAGATGATACCATTTGCTCTTCATGGGTACCGAACTTCAACGCGGACTTCAACAGGGGCAACACCCTACTCTTTGGTGTATGGCATGGAAGCAGTTTTACCCATTGAGGTCCAGATACCCTCTCTTCGGATCATGAAGGATGCAGGTTTGAGCGAGGACGATTGGATTCAGACTCGGCTTGATCAGCTGAACTTAATCGATAAAAAGAGACTTACTGCTATTTGTCATGGTTAGACATATCAAAATCAAATGATCAAGGCGTTTAACAAGAAAGTCAGACGACAAGAGTATCAAGTTGGGGATCTGGTGATCAAACGCATCATACTACCTCAAGGTGATCCCAGGGGAAAATGGACCCCTACCTACGAAGGGTCATTTATGGTTAAGAACATTTTCTTGGGGGGAGCCATGATTCTAACCACCATGGATGGTGACGACCTTCCTCACCCCGTCAATGCAGACATAGTGAAAAAATACTACGCATGATCAAAGAATCGCTAGGTTGACTGGCCTAGGAAAAAATAAGGGCTTCCCGGCGAACCAAAAGGGTTCGGGCAAAAATAAAGGATGAAAATGAAAAAACTGTACACCCGGCAAGTCGAAAACCTGAAAAGGCGGCTCGGGCAAAAAAGGGTATCCCGGTGGACTGAAAACCCGAAAGGGCGGTCCTGGCAGAAATTAGGGATTAAAGCGTAACACTATGTCTCATTAGATCACCTTGCAACCAGACATCAGTATCAACTATCAAGCTCGGACGACACTAATCAATCTGATCTACCTTCAACCAAGTAGCAAAGTGATGAGATGCTCGAGGATATAAGGGAAATAGCAGAGTTGGAACCCAGTGGGATTGTTCACATAGTTGTTTTTCTTTGTTTTTCACAAATTGTATAAATTCTATGTTTCAGCGGCGTTCTCTTACTAGGACGCCAGCCTCTTATACAAAAACGCCTATTTACAGGCCAACTTCAAAATCAATACAATTCATTTTCACGAAGAAATTTCAAATTATTTTCTCTTTTCTATTTTGTTTTGCAAGAACGTCCAATGGTTCATTTTGATATATGCATTTGACAATAATTGCTACTCATAAATATTTACATGCGAAACAAAAGACGATTACTCGTAATATCAGAAACAGGGGCAAACAAGAAATGTCCAGACCTTACAGTTACTCTATTCACCAGGTACAGGGATAGACCCAGCTGAAGAAAATGACTAAAAATCTGTACGCTCCCCGCAGAGTAAGAAAAAGACAGTGGTGTTAGCTCTCCCCAGCTGAGGTTCGCAATCGCGAATGAGTCAGTAAGATTCTCTCCAAGAAGAGTTCATCTATCACCAACAATGGAAGACCATCCCCGGTGGAGTTTATTTCTTTCATAAACAGAGACTTTATCCCCGACAGAGTTCATCACCGCCAGCAACAGTGATTCACCCACAGCCAAGGTTATTTCTCCAAATCAGCAGATCTTCTAGCAGATTATCTCCTCCCCACAGAGTCATTTTATTCTCCGGCAGGATTATTCTCCCAATCATCTTCGGTCGTTATCCCCAGCGAGAGAAATCCTTTATACTCTCCAACAGCAATCCGGGATTTATTTTCCCCAACTAGAGAATATCATAAAAACATTACACATCCATACATCATGACATGCATATATGCACCATACAGCACAATCCCAATTATTTTGAGAACATCATTGCTTAATACATGTCATGCATTACATACAACTAACCTTTACCTTTCAGGAAAGATACAATCCAATTCTCACAAAGTTCAATCTATGAAGCCCGGGTATGACCGGAGAATATCTTGATTCTTCCATTATATTATGAAGCCCGGAGAATGACTGGATAACAATATCAGAATGCCACGAAGCCTGGATTACAACCGGATAGTGGTATTTCTTAAAAGTAAGCTATGAAGCTCGGATTCAACCGGATAATAGTTTAATCCCCAGCAATCCGTGAAGCCCAGATTACGACCGGATAACAGCTTAGCAAGTTACCATGAAGCATGGATTCGACCAGATAGTGGTATATCATAAACACAAGTCATGAAGCCCGGATAACAGCTCAGCAAGTTATTGTGAAGCCTGGGTTACGACCAGATAGCAATACAAGACCATGAAGCCTGGATTATGACCAAATAATGGTAGAAGACGTTGTGAAGCCTGGATTACGACCAGATAACAACCAAGAATACTACGAAGCCTGGATTACGACAAGATAGTGGTATATCTTTAATATAAGTTATGAAGCTCGGGTTCAACCGGATAGTATCTTGATTTCTACGAACACCATGAAGCCTGGATTCGACCAGATAATGGTATGAGACATCGTGAAGCCTGGATTACAACCAGATAGCGGTAAAAGACACTGAAGCCTGGATTACGACCAGATAACAGTAAGGGACACTATGAAGCTTGGATTTCGACCAAATAGCAGTTTACTCGGCCAATTACTATGAAGCCCGGAGTCGACCGGATATTAGTAGGCCTTTAAATCAAATGGAAGCCCGGATGTGTTTGGATAACCACTTGATTTCTTCTGAAGCCTGGATTTCGACCAAATAAGAAGCAAGGTATTGTGAAGCCTGGATTCGACCAGATAACAGTACAAGACACCATGAAGCCTGTATTCGACCAGATAATGGTATAAAGCATCGTGAAGCCTGGATTACGACCAGATAACGATAAAAGGAATGAAACCTGGATTACGACCAGATAACAGTACAAGACACTGTGAAGCTTGGATTTCGACCAAGTAGTAGTTTTACCTGGACAATTACTAAGAAGCCCGGATTCGACCGAATATTAGTTTGCCCTAAATTCAAGTTGAAGCCCGGATGCGACCGGATAACAACTTAATTCCTTCTGAAGCCTGGATTATGACCAGATAAGAATTGAGAAATTGCGAAGCCTGGATTACGACTAGATAGCAAGTACAATCTCATCTCCTGAGTAAGTCACTGTAAAGCCTGGATTACAACCAGATAGCAGTCAGTATTATCAATATGAAGCCTGGATTACGACCAGATAATAGTTCATTTTCACCTCCTCGACTAAGAGACGATTTCCCAGTAGAATAACGGACGATCGAAGCTCCTAAAATTCTATTTCTCCCAAAACAAAGAACAACATTCCCCAGCGGAGTCTTCCTCAACAACAGGTATACAGGCTCTCGCTAAGGAATCTCTTATGCGATCGACACTCCTTCGGATGGCATCTTTAAGCCCATCTCCCGTCATCAATATCCAAATGGCATCTGTAAGCCCATTCCCGACATCACAAGACAAATACAACTTCATGCGAGTGCAAATTTCTGGGCACTCTAGTGTTCAATCATCTTCCACCTTCAGATCACGAAAGGTGGAAAAGCCAATCTACATCCTAAGGTTTAAGAAGATTGAACAGGGGCAGCTGTTGTACCCCAAAATTTCCCTCTTATATTTCTCAAAACATTTCAAGTGAGATCCTCAAATTGCTCAAGGAAGTCCAAGGGTTGACCAGACAAGCTCTCTCCTAAAGCAGTCTTCCTCAAATTAGGGTTTCATGTTGCATCAAGATACTTGAGTCTAAGGGATCCCAAATTCTCACCATGGTCTTAATATGTTCTCAAGATCATCCATGTCAAGTTTCAAGCCTTGCAGAGGAAATTTGCTCAGTCAATTGCTCAAAGGTCTGAAAATCGACTATGCTAGGGCAAAAGTCAACTGTGGCCCACATACAGTCAAACTTCAAGATTTTTGGTCAACATCCTCATTTTGAAGTATTATTCATCATTTGATCAAGGGTTGATCATGATTCATCAAGGATTGCTCACAATTCATCTAGAACCAAAAGTTGCTAAATTAGGGTTTTGTAGGAAAAGTCAACTCAACTTTGACCAAGCATAAATTTCTCATACTTTATGATAAATGACCCATAAAAATCTCATTTTGAAGAGGATGCAATGCCCTACAATCCATCTTCATATCCCAAGTTCAAAATATGCACTCACAAGAAGTTATGAATTTTGACATTATAGGTCATTTTGAAAAGTCAACAAAAAACACCTTTTTTGTCAAAGCTTCATACATGAGCATGGAATACCAAATTGAGATTAAACCAAAAGGGTTGATTAGGGTACATCTCAAGATTTCTAAGAAGTCTAAGAACACCTTCAAAGAGTCAAAATTGAGGAAGTTATGCATTGGTGAAGTTAACCCTTTTTGCAAAATTGTCAAAAGTAAACTATGCCTCAAATTACAATTTTTGCTAAATGGGCCTAACTTTTTGCATTTGTTTTGAGTTGGTAGAATGGTCCACGAGTCCTAACTATTCCCACTTGTTTTTATCTTATTATTTATTATTTATTTTGATTTTTATTTGAATTAAATCAATTTAAATCAAAACAAATCATAGAAAATCCAAATCATTGAAAACTCAAGATATTGTGCATGTTTCAGGTACTATATCCAGTTGGCAAGTGGTTGAATTCGTGCAAGGCCTTTGTGTGCATAAAAAGATTGAATTTGGCCTATTTTTGGAAGGATCTTCAAGTGAATCAAATCCAAATCAAAAGCTATAATGGAGGAAGATTGAGATCATGTTTTGAACCCTAATCCAATCCTTGATATATATTGAACATTTGCAGACCTAAAACAAGGCTAGAGAAAGGCGCACAAGGTCAGAACAAACTTGAAAAAAAAACATAAAAAAGTGCTGAGTCGAATTTATAGTTCCAGACATTTTCAAGACTCTTTAACCATCCCAATCGCTTCCTGGGATCACAAGCAAGCAAAACCAATCAAGAACAGGCATTTTCAGGCACTATAACTCACTATAAGCCAGCCACGACAATGGCTTTTTCTTGAATTCGAATTGCATCATTCTGACACTCATAGCATGAAATAATTATAGATTCTTGCTCCTTGAAACATTTCAAAGCTATCTATATCATTTAATTGTGTTTTCATGGACTGTATTTGAGTTTGCCATTGTTAGGGTTTGTTTCTTCGATTTGGGATCTTGGTGTACAGGTAAAATTGGGCCATAAAAGGAGCACCATTATGCTCAGCAGGTCCAGACGAACTGATTCATGGCCTTATATTTCATTTATCTTGCTTGTGCTTGATTTTGAGAAATTGCAGGTTTGTAGCAACGGACGTTGTCCGCAGGTAAAGGTCTTCAATCCTTTTAGCCACTGAGAGAGGACAGGGATGATTGCGTGGCATCACCTTACTCGTCCGTTTGAAAATTCATGTGAATATTTCATTATTTCGCTTGTTTATAATATAATAATTGTTGTTTATGTTGTATACAAATAAAACGCACAACTCAGTTGGTGGCCAGGTCATTGGAAAATGCTTTAGGGCCTGGGTTCGAATCCCAGGTCCCCCAATTCTTCTATATTATTTTCTTTCATGTGATCCACCGTGCACACAAGCCAAGGGACCACCATGTGACCTCATCATCCAACCTGCCAAGTATCCTGGAAGCCAGATCTGAAGGCTAGCAGATGAAAGACCATCATAGGCCTTGGTCAAAGCAAAGCATGGGATCCAAGAATTCAACGTGGGCTATTTTCTTTTGGGCCAAGAGCTTGGTATCCACACCTCACCAATTACTTTCAGGCCCATATCTCTTTCTATATTCTTTTTTTATATTTTTCTTAATTAATTTATTTAATTATTTCACTAACACAAAATAATAATTCTTTTTATCAAATATCACAAAAATAATATTTTCATCCAATTAGATTTAGGTTTATTTTTTGTCAAAAATTAATTAATTTAGTTAGATTATTTAATTTCTAGGGTAAATTAAATTCTTTTTGTAAATAACTTAAAAACAATTAGAAATTAGGGTTTGTCTAAATTTAAAATTCTATTTTCTTTTTCTTAAAAATAACAAAACACAAAAATAAGCCATGTAATTTATTTTCTTTAATTAATTTAATTAGCTAATTAATTTTGTATTTAATCTAAAACCCTAATTCTTTTTCTTAAAAATAATTAAAACCAACAAAAATAATTTTTTCTTCCGATTAGGTTAGACGGGGTCAAAATCCTAATTTCTTATCATTCTTAATTTCCTCGCGCGCGCGTTATTGTTTTATTTTTACCATATTAATGTAATTGCTCACAAGTTGTAATAGATTAGTTAGGACCTTTTACTTTCATTTATCGTTTTTTTTAGGGTTTGTTTTTGGCTATGTAAATACCCGAAGCCTTGTAATAGCGTAGCTTATTTTCCGCACTTTAAATTCCACAAATATTAAATGTTAGATGTATGTTAGGGTTGCATGACAAGAATGTATGATTAACTTTAAAACTGTTAGCAAACCCTAAATGTGCAAAGATAATAAACTTGAAATCGAATCACTCGCACATGCACACTCCTAGGGTATACTCCCACTTTGGTTGCCTTCGGTAAACGGTCATTAGGTATAGGATGATTTAGTGGTCGTTCTTTTGTCTCAAAGATCAAAGTTGCCTCAGAATGGTTGCCTCAGATATTGTTGCCTCGAATAATTGATCTAAGACATTAGGGTTATTACTAAGACGTCCTAGCATTGCTTTAGTGACTGTACGTCCCTTTCGAATTGACCCTCAAAACTCCTACGATGGTGATACCTACTCTTTAATAGTGGGATAGCGCTGTCTAAAGGAAACAAACATAGAACAATTCTTTTTTCGAGTAGGTAGATTAGCTCTTAAGTACTTGCTCAAAACAAATAAACTTTTTCATACTTACACTCCTTTTCAAACAAAGTTTTCAAAAACACTTCGTAAGACTCTTGAAGACAGAAGCAAGGGTTAAATCGAAGTCAAAACAAAAACTTTTCAAATCACACAAACACATAGAAGCAATTTTGAAAATGATGAGCAAGTACCTAAGAGCCCGTGGATAACTACGGATAGAAAGGGTGCTAATACCTTCCTTTTCTATAATCTACCCCCCGTACTCAGAAAATCTCGAAAAAGGAATTTTTCTGTGCTTTTTTTCCTTTCCTTGTTGGATAAAATAAAAGTCGATTGCGACTCTTGCTTACAGCGACATTTTGCAAATACAAATGAAAAACGCAAACCAGCATTCCTAAAACAGTCCCGGTTCTGCCACCGTATCACACCATGGTATCAAACAAGATGAACCAACTGCCGAAGAAGTGAGCTCCGAAGAAGAAAACTCCGACATTAGCAATATTTCCGGAACTAGCAATATTACCCGTAGTGGTAGAATCTTCTCTCCAGAGATTGCCCCTCCAAAGGCAGTTTTTGGACCCGTGGCCGTTCTGAAGATTACCTCTGTACCAATGATCATACCTGCAAGTGTGCCTACCGACAAAGACGAAACAATCCCTGCTTTTATCCCCACCAATGCTTCTACTGCTAAAAATCGAGGAAAAAGCATTCAAGAAGAGCATGTCCGAACGAAGGCTCAGTCACTAGCTATCCCCGAAACATCCAAGAAGGAAATGGAAGAGATCCCGAGGATAATAAAGAAGAGTGACTACGACGTGGTTGAACAGTTGGGGCAAACTCCCTCCAAGATCTCCATGCTAGCATTGCTGTGAAGGGGTGAAAAACACAAGAAGGGGGGGTTGAATTGTAAAACTGAAATCTAAAGCAATTGACAAGATATTTTTATCCTGGTTCGTTTGATCTCAAACTACTCCAGTCCACCCGTCAAGGTGATTTCGCCTCTCTCCAACGAGGTCTTAATTCACTATATTCAACTGAATATTACAGACTGCTTTAACAACTGCTAAAGCCTTCTTGATTCAAACCACAACCCGGTTTGTCAAGGCAACACTTTCTTACAAAGGTATAAAACAATGTGTGTGGATGTTTTCTACAAAACTTTATCACAACTGTGATGTATACACAAATGAAGCTTAGAAACTAGATTGCTAAACTGTAATGGAGTATCAGAGTTTGTGGTTTAGCAAAACTGGTAGAACGAAGATTATGGTTCAGCTTTGTGCGTGTAGAGATTTGGAGAGCATTAGCCATTATAATCTTCGAAGCCTTGTTTATATAGCACTTGAGAAGATGAACGTTGAATGCAATATTCTTGATTCAATGCTAATAACAAGCTTTCCTTATTGAGCAGATCTTGTCTGGAATGAGGCTGTTGGAATTAATTAGCGTTTAATGCACAGTACCGTTGCTTCTTCAATGCACGTTCTGGCTTGGCTCATTCTGATTCTGCTTCGCTGCTGATGAACTATTGTGTTTCTGTATCAGAGTGTTTGAGCGCAGTCTTGTTCATCAAGCTTCAGCATGTGCGTGAGTTGATCATCTGATCTTGACGTTCTGATGTAGCAACTTCTGATGCTGGTGTATGAAATCAAATTCTGATGCTGAATAAACGTGACCTTGCTTATTTCAATCAGAGTATCTGCAAGTCAGAACATAGTAATTTTAGGCAGCAGATAGTTCAAACATAAAACATATAAATACTATATCTTTTCACTTTGTTATCATAAAAACTTAAATATAGGGTAGTAGATTCAAACATTGTTCTAACAATCTCCCCCTTTTTGATGATGACAAAAACTAGATATTTTAAATGAAAAATAACGTGAAAAGGTATCTGGAAAAATGTATCAGAGTAAGAAGTACGGAGAAGTCAGAGTTAAGAGATACTCCCCCTGAGTTTATTACTTCCCTTTGATATACGTGTTCTTCAGGATCAGATCTTTTTCTTTCTTTGAACATCAGATTATCAGAGTCTTTGACTTATCAGAGAGCAGAGCTTCAGAGCTTTTCTTGTCAGAGCTTTGCTTTGGATCAGAGTATTTAGGACGATCAGAACTTCATATTGATCAGAGCAACATTGATCAGAGCTTCTACATTTTGCTCAGAGTTTCTAGTCTTCAGAGTGTCCAGGAGCTTCCTTGTGCCTGTAGACTTTAAACAAAACAGAAAAACATTTCAAGTAATAGAGTTAGAATGTTTGAGAGTTTCTGTCTAGTTAGCCCGTTATTGATTTAAATATCATTCTTGTTCTCCCCCTTTTTGTCAGCAATCAAAAAGTATTGGTGATGTGCTAAAACAATTAAGATCAGAAAAACAAATTATATTAAGATAGTTCAGAATCAGAGCAAGAAAATATTACAAAAACTTAATCAGAACAGTACATCAGAAAATGAAGAAAACATGAAAAGTGTTATGCATGAAAAAAGATTTAAGGTTGAGGAGGCATGCGTGTGAACAGGCTCTCTAGCATTGCTTGAATCTTTTCAGAAGTTTCATTCTGTTTCTGCACCATGCTGACAACAGAGTCAATCTTGCTGTCCTGCACATCCATTCTTGCTTTCATCTTCTGATCATTCTCTTCCATCCGCTGCTGTAGACGCAAGTCATTCAGCCTTAATTCTTCCAGAGTCTGCCTGTCCAAGGCAGCTTGAGAAGCATCAGAAGGAGGAGGCTTCTCAGAACTTTCAGCGACATCTTCTGCTGGATTTTCTTCAGCCTGAATGGTCTTGTCTTCTTCTGATGGTTGCACCTTTGCAGCTTGCTGTTTCTCAGACCAAGGTTCAGAGTCCAGAGGGAGCACAACTTCCTGAGGTAGCTGACTTTCAACTTCCTTCAGCAGCTTGCTGAAGTTCTGTTGTGCCTGCTCATAGTTGACATCCTGCAACTTGAGGGCTTCAGCACGTACCCATAGTCTGAACTGTGACCAGAGCTGATCAGAAGCAGCTGGGTCAATCATCCCAGGACAGACTTGCTTCAAAGAAGCAATCCATTGCAGCACACCTGTTTCAAAATTCAAAATACCAGAGCCAACATCTGGTTGCTTTGGTTTTGGGATGGCAATTTTGTGTCTTAAATCAGCAAGACGTTCAAGACTGGTTAAGTCAATGAAAGTTCTGCTGGGGTTTTCAGCGGATTTCTGAGAGGCTGTTTGTTTTGGAGGAGGGGTATCAGAGTCAGATATTTCGATTGGAGTGGGTGGTGTTCTGGGAGTTTTTGGAGGTGTCGATTCTAATGAGGATGGTAACTGGGGCCTGAAAACAGTGGTTCCACATGGCAACTGGATTGCCAACGGTGATGGTTGAGGTGAGTGAGGGTCAGAATGATGAGGAGAAGGGGTTTCATAGTGGTGAAACTCTGTTTGTGGTGAAGGTGGATTTATTTCTGGTTGGGGAGATGGAGGTGGAATCTCTGATTGCTCAGGGATCAGAGGTTCTTCTGAGAGTGGTTGTTGTTGTTGTGGTTCTGGTTCTGGTTGTTGTTGTTGTTCTGGTTGTGGAGGAGGAATGTTTAATGGTTCAGAGTGTGGTTGAGCAGAAGCATGTTCACGCTCAATATCAGCTAGCACTCGGTCAAGTGCTGGTGTTGTTGAAACTGTTGGTTGTTTGGGGAGTTTGGTTCTGGGTCTTCTGAGTAGTAAGGCCTCAAAAGGGTCTTCTGGTATGGTTTCATCAATAGTAGGGATTGGGATGGATATTCTGTGGGAGGTTTGAGAAGGGGCAGCAGATGTTGGAATAGTAGATGAAATTAAAACAGGGGCAGCAGATGAAATACCTCTTTTCTTTGGAGTCTGATAAGATGATCCTTCTGTTGGCGCTTTCCTCTTCTTTGTCTTCTTTTGAGTCACTTCCGGTTGGGGTTGACTCAGATCTTTGATCTTCAGCTTTGAACCTGTATCCTCTGCCTTGTACGTATCTGGGTACCTGAGAAACATCTCTGGTTTGGATTCCATTTCAGAAAATACCGGAAAATCACTCAGAGGCACTCTTCTGCTGGAGATATCAACAGTTGAAGTAGCTCTGGGTTCCTTCTGAATATTTTCTATCAGCTTCATCTTTTTCAGATTCTTAGCGTTCAGAGGTTTCCCAATGGTTGGTTCAATAGTGCTCAGCTCCTGAGCTTCAATCAGATGTTCAATCAGCCTATTCTCTGTCAGAATATCTGATATAAGCCTTCCAAACGGTATCCAGTCCCTCTTGGTTCTTTCTTCTTCTCTTGTCTCTTTCACACTGGTTTTGAGATGGTTGAACAGGAAGTGAGCCAGATTGATCTTAACCTTCTGATCAATAAAGTAGATCAGAAACTGCTGATCCACATTTATATAATCAGGAGAACTTGTTGGTTTCCTGTGGTTAAAGCATCCCAAAACAATCTTAGCCCATACTCTGCAGTGATCCTTCAGATCCTTAATCTTGCTGCTGGGCATTCCAAGAGTGAAAATCCTGTGAGCTACCACACCT
This sequence comes from Vicia faba, assembly GCA_948472305.1. Lineage (NCBI taxonomy): Eukaryota > Viridiplantae > Streptophyta > Magnoliopsida > Fabales > Fabaceae > Vicia > Vicia faba. Next base: position 313,796,917 of record OX451741.1, read on the forward strand.
ACATCAGCGCATCTTTCAGCCATGTCCACACAACGGACTCCACCACCACTTTGACCGATTAGCTTTGCAATGAGATCTTCAGAAATCACTGTTGTACCCCAAAATTTGCCCTCCCATATTCTTCAAGAAATTGCCAAGCCAGGTCACAAAATTCCCCAAGGGGTGTGCAGTTCAATTGTCTCCTATGCAGTCAAAACTAGGGTTTGTGTCCTGATCCAGAAAATGAAGTTTTCAAAGGCCCAATCAAGTCTCACATGCCTACAAATGTGGTCAAGCATCCTCATATCAAGTTTCAAGGCATTCAGCTCAAAATTGCACAGTCAAAACCCTAGATTGCACTACAGTCAACTGTAGGGGAAAAATGGTCATTTGACAGTCAAAAGTTCAAATTTTTGGTCAACATATCATTTTGAAGCCACAAACATCATTTGATCAATGCTTGATCATGATTCTCAAAATTTGGCTCAGAAATCATCAAAGATACAAAAGTTACTATATTTGGACAGCTGAAAAAGTCAACTGAAATTGACCAGGGCATAACTTTCACATGGATTATCAGAAAAATTCCATCCAAAGCTCATTTTGAAGAGAAAGACATTTCCTACAATTCATCTTCATATTCCAAGTCCAAGAAATGCACTCACAAAAAGTTATCCAGTTCAACATTATAGGTCATTTTCAAAAGTCAACAAAAAGGGACTTTAAGTCAAAGACCATAACTTGAGATTGGTAAATCAAAATGACATGGGACCATAGGCATTGGTTAAAGGACTCAAAGACCTTTCCAAACTGTCCAAGAACATGTGAAAATCTTAAAAATTGAGCAAGTTATGCCTTGTGGAAGTTGGGAAATTTTTGGGAATTTTGAAAAGTCAACTTTACTTCAAATGACCTAAATTTGCTAATGGGCCCATTTTTCTTCCATGATTCATCATTCTAAGCATATGCACGACCACTTGGCCCAAAGGGAAGTATTTTCTCATTTTTTATTTATTTATTTGGATTTTTATTTATATTAATTCAATTAAATCAATTAAATACATGAAAAATATCAAAATTGCCTTAACCAATCTTTTTATGCATGTTTAATACTCAATATTTCGTGTAAATACAAATGGGGAAAGATTTGGAGCTGATTGGCATGATTGAACAAAAATGCACATGGAAAAGATATGGAAGATCCTTAAGGAAATCAAATATTGAAACCATTGAATACAAGAGATTTTGTTGAATTTTGTTAACCTAATTGCTTCTATGCATAATCAGGAATACAACCCTAAGCCTTGGAGACAAAAAGCTGCGCAAAAAACCATTGAACAAACTTGGAATTTTTGGCAAAAAAGTGCAAAACTGAAAAGCACTCTAGAGGACGATTCAAAGCCTAATCCCTTTTCCAATAGCTTCCTTGTGTTCCTCTGAAGCTAGCTGAATCATTCTCCAGGTCCCATACTTAAAGAAACGCAAGGTTGCTGTCAAAATTGGTAAAGGAAATTTCGAAACTGATTCCCATTATCCATGCATCTTTAACATATTCTATTGCTATTTTCATACTCAGGGTGATGTTTACAAACTAACTGTATGGTTTAATTAAAGTTTCGTGCCCTAATGGAGAATTCACCATTAGAGATGCTTAGGGTTCCGAAGTTTTCGAATTAGGCGTTTTCAATTCTTATAAAATTAAGACGTACCAATGCCATGAACGAAATCTACAGGTTGAGACGAAGAAGATAGGACGTTCGCGCTCAATTTATGAGCTTTCAGGACCTAATCGCTATTATGGAATTTGGCTTGTTTTGAGGGGGTTCAAAACCCCCGTTAACCTTTCTCTATTTTCAGGCAAAAAGAAATCTTGAGGAAGACGATGAAGTGGCGTGCATTGGTTAGATAATTTGAAGTTTTCGCGCTTTAAATCACTTATACATTATTTCATATTATATTATTCATTGTAAATTTATTTAACAAATGTGTGGTAGTGGTCCAGTGGCAATGAGGTGTATTGGCAATCCACATGACCTGGGTTCGAGACCCAGGTCCTGACTTTCCTTCATATTTTTCTTCATAAAATGCTCCCATGCAGCTTCAGCGCAATGGTTCACCATATGCCATTCTAATCCAAGCGTCCACGCGTCCTACCAATTCAGATCAAAGGCGTGGATGCAAAGAACACCATAAGGACAGGTCAACACGCTGGCACACAAACTGGAAAAGTCAAATGGATTTCAAGCTATTGGGCCTGATCAACACCTCCAATTTGGGGCTACCCCCCCTGGTTTGCTATCATCATTTTTTCTTATTCTTGTTTTAATGTTATTTTTTACTTTTAATTACATGTTTATTTAAATAATTATATTTTTTACAATATATAAAAACATCCTAAAAAACAGAAAAGGCAAAAATATAATATATATTTTATCTTAATTATTTTTCATAAAAAATTTGCATGTAAATTAGTTAATTTAAATTAGGGTTTATTGTTAATTCTTTTCATAATAAAAATACAAAAAATATGTAGAAATAGGTTTAATTAATTTTGATTCTTTTATTTTCCCTTTTTTTTACAATAATAATATTTATTTATTTATCTTCATAATTAAAAAATGCATGTAAATTAACTTAGGTTTAAATTAGTTAAAAATTCCATATTTTTCATAATAACTAAAAAATAATTAGAATTAGGGTTTGACATTTCATTTTAATTTTAATTAATTATTTTTTCCATTAAATCTTAAAAAATACAAAAATACCAAAAACATTTTCATTTAATTTTAATTAATTCATTAACTTTAATTTTTTGCAAAAGGGTCCAACGCCCATATTTTTAATTGTTAATTTCGCACATTTATTTTATGTCGCTTATTATAATTATGTAATTCTCCCAAAGTGTTGTAACAATTTATACTTTTCGCACTTTTATTTTATTGCTTTATTTATTTTCCGTCAAATCGGGTCCGGTTTAATTTTGGCGATGTGGACCCGCGCCGTTTGTAATAGCTTTTAGAATTTACTTTCCTCGCAAACTTTTAAGCTGTTAAATAAGCATGCAAGAATGAATGGACATAATAAAATCAAGCGTAGATCACAATGAACATGACAAGACAAATACAAATGAAAACGACACACGAATCGCACACACCACCCCTAGGGTACGCCTCACTGTTGCCTTTCGAAAGGTGATCGTCGAGTAGAGGATGTCTTAGTAAGTCCTCATGATCCGGGAACCTGGCATGAGGGTAGCTTCTAAGGTGTCTTCCCATTGCTCTGGTGATCACCATGTCCCTAAACTCGAATTGACCCGAACACCTCCAACGGTGGTGCTACCTACCTCTCAATGGTGGGATGGCACTACTTTAAAGGACATTTACACAGACGAATTCCTTAGGGTAGGTAGGTTCTCAAGGATACTTGCTCTAATTTCAAACAAATCAAAACATCTTTTCACACCGACACTTTTCAAAAGCTTTCAAAGCAAATTTTTCAAACACTCTGACGTACGAGTCGAACTGAAATTTTTCAAAGAAACTTTTTTAAACCCACATTGAAAAGCAAACAAACCAATTTTGAAAACACATTGAGCAAGTATCTAAGAGCCCATGGATAACCATGGATAGAAAGGGTGCTAACACCTTCCCTTTCTATAACCTACCTCCCGAACCGAGAGCAATCTCTATAAGGAATTTTTCTGTGCTTTTGTCCTTTCCATTTGGAGAAAATAAAAGACGGTGGCGACTCTTGCTTCCGCGACATTTCGCGAACCAGCGTTAAACAGTCAGTTCCAGATCCACCGATCACAGAACTGGCAACTCTGCTGGGGATAAAACTTAAAGTGAGGTGTACCTTAGGATTAAGATCATTGTGTTTTCAATTGTTTTCCTTGTGTGCTTTAAATTGTGGGTTGCTTGGGAGTTCTATAGATCCTAAACCCGGATCTGGGGGATACCTTCTTAGAAAGTAGCAACAAGGTTGTGAGGGAACTGTGCGGGGTATACCGACATGGTTGAAACAGTCTGCTACGTTGATGTGGCACTTTGGTGTGTACCGGTAACCCTTGAGTTCAGTCAAGGAGAGTACGGGGCCTCCGCGTGGTGTCGTGAAGCATCAACAGACCTTAGGAACCTTAATTGAACTATCTTGGCCTCTTTAGGGTAGTGAGATAACTGACTTTGGTGCAGTCCGAGGTTGGTTGATACTCGATACTACACTCAATTGAGGGTTGCTTTCCTGGAATATTTCGGTCGCCAGTACAGTGGCTAAATCGAAACGATGAACAATGAAAGCAATCCCGTGATATTGGGAACCTTAGAACCCGGTTACTTATAATAGGACAGGTTGAACCCACCAACTTCAAGAGGGTAATACCTAGACCCCATGCTGGTCTAAACCCTAAGGGCTTCTCTTGTGTGACTTGTGTGCCTTCGTACTTAACTACTTGCATGCTTGTTATCTGACCCTTGATGTCTTGCAGGTTTTGTTCATATCCCTTAATTGGGACTTATAACAGGGTGTACTAACCACTTGCAGGTTCTGTTTATAGTCCTTAACTAGGACTCATGACAGGGTTTACCAAATTTCTTGCAGGTGTTGTTTATAGTCCTTAACTGGGACTCATAACAGGGTTTACTAGATCTCTTGCAGGTTTTGTTTATAGTCCTTAGTTGGGACTCATAACAAAGTATACTGAATTTCTTGCAGGGTCTGTTTATAGTCCTTAATCGGGACTCATAACAGGGTTTACCTACATCATCCCATGCATAGCATGACATCATACCATTGCATACATCCTAACCCAATTTCAAGGATCTCCAGGGCTTGTGATGCAGGTCATGATAAACCAATTACCCAGCAAGGGGCAAAGGGGATTTATTTTCCTCTAGCCAGGGTCGTCAGGGGCTATGACCCACTGGACATGGTGAGCCTTTGACCCTTGGAGAAGAATTCTCAACAACATGGGTTTCTTTCCATCAAGCTACAAATTCAAATGCTAACAAATTTTCTTGTTTATCCCGCGAGGTCCTTGAAAACATTACATGCATGTCATACATCTCATTGCATTGCAGGTATCTCTTTGACAGGTTGCTTACCCTTCTCCGCTGTTTATTTCAGCCGATCGTCATGAATCCTGAATCATCAGCCGAGCAGACTATCAAGGATCTCCAGGCTCAGAGCGCCCAGTTCCAAGAGCTGATCATGAATTTGACCCAGGGGCAGCAAGATCTGAAGGCTTTGCTCTTGAAGAAGGACAAGAAGAAGAAGAGGATTGTCTTGTTCAACCCCAGGCGCAGATCTGGGAATACACCGCAGACTGAAACCGAGAGGACTACCCCATCTGTGAGGGAAAACAGTCACCATGAGAGAGAGGTTCCTAGTCCAGTGATCTCCGACAACGAGACAGATTTCGACGACGAGCAGTACCCTCCGGCTGAGGATAAGTACAAACAGTTGGAAGACCGGTTAAGTGCTATGGAGATACAAAAGGTGCCTGGTCTGGACTTCGAGGATCTAGGTCTGTCTTCTGGGGTAGTGATCCCGCGCAAATTCAAGGTACCTGCCTTTGCTAAATACGATGGGGCATCCTGTCCTAAGTTGCATCTCAGGGCTTATACAAGGAGGATCCAGCCCTATACAGCTGACAAAAACTTATGGATCCATTTCTTCCAAGAGAGTCTTTCGGGGACTCAGCTCGAGTGGTTCTATCAACTGAATGGAGCCAACATCCGTACCTGGGAAGACTTAGCCACTGCATTTTACAAACACTACCAGTATAATGCTGACCTCGCTCCCACGTGTACTCAGCTTCAGGGGATGTCTATGGGTACAGGCGAAGGCTTCAAAGAGTATGCTCAAAAATGGAGGGACCTTGCTGGAAGGGTGCAACCACCTCTGATTGACCGCGAGCTTGTCAACATGTTCTTGGGGACTTTGTCTGGTTCATTCTATAACCATCTGATTGGGAATTCTTCTGCTGGGTTCACAGATCTTGTCTTGACGGGGGAGAGAATCGAAGCTGGTATCAAGTCGGGGAAGATTCAAGAAACCGCACCTGCTGATGCTCAGAAAAAGCTCCACAGTGGGAAGAAGGAGTCCAATGCTATATATGGTAAAAAGGGTCATCATGATGTAGGGGCAATCCAGATTTCTGATCCCACGCCCGTTCAACCAAGAAAGAGCAATAGGCGTAGGATAAAGCATCAAGATAGGAAGTATACTGACATCAACATGTCTTTGTCTCAGGCATTACAACAATTGCTGAAGGCGAAAATGATCACACTTAAGGATCCTCCTCAAAATCCTGACACTTCCTCTCCCAAGTACAATCCGGGCGTGAGATGTGCCTACCATTCTGACAGTCCTGGACATGACACCGACGACTGTTGGACCTTGAAGAACAAGATCCAGGATTTGATTGACGCCAAGGAGGTCGAGTTTGAACACTGATCCTACACCGAATCATCGAGAATGTCTTTTGTTCATTCAAATATTCAAGTTGTATTTTTCTTTGATTGTTCGAACATTTATTCATGTTAAACATTGTTATCACATTAATGCATCGCTTATGTCTATTTTGAATCAATATATTCGCATTCACTATATGCAAATTGTTTTCATATTTTTTCTGATGACAACTCTCGTTAATTCTAAGCCTCTTGAGGGAGGATGACGAAAACGATACCATAATCTACAGTATGCTTTTGAACAGACCCCGCTGATGAGGTACAGGCATTGTTTCAATCCCTAAACACTGGAGTTATAAGGAAGATAATCCCTCGTCAACCCCTCTGAGCCAAAGAAGTAGGAGTTTTTTTTTTCTTTTCGAAATTTAAAACCCTTAATCATAACCTGGGGCAGGGTAGTCTCTCAGTTGATCCAAGTGCATAACGAAGGGCACCAAAGAGGTCCTTACAAAGGAAGACAGTGATGGTTCCGAATAATCAATAAAGAAAGGCAGTCATTATCTCAAAAATAAAAAACCCGTTAAGTCAAAACCAATAAAGAAGACTTACCAAACTGGGGCATCCCGCTGACTGTAATTCCAAAAAGGGAAACAGTTCAGGCAAAAAAAAGAAAGGGATAACAAAAATCAAAAGAAAGAGGTCTCACAAACCCTCAACAAAAGCAAAAGTGACTGCCTGTTCAGAATAAATCATCCATATCTTAACCATCACCAGAACATCAAAACAAAGACTCGAACAAGATCTAACGCATGATCAACTGAGTTTAGGTTTGGAGAACATCACGAAGAGCGGGTGGGTACAAATAATTTGAGCCTTTATCCTTTGTTTCTTAAACCGTGAACCAGGCCACGTTATAACCCTTAAAAGTCCTAGCTGAAGCATGGGTTAGTTCGAAAGCATACTGTGACGAAAGGTATCCTGACTCCTTAAGGCCTACGGTAAATACGGAGTTGACATCATGTTTTACAAACATTCACTTTTTTTATGAAAAAAGAATGCATTTTCAAAATTTTCGAGACAGACATAAGCTTTGCATTTTTAACATAACTTTGTTTGCATATGACTTTTTGTTTGAACAACAGGGAAATTCGCACAATGGAAGTCTAATGAACAAGAGTATCTCCAATCAAGGGGCATGGCCTGATCATTGTCCATCATCTGGGGCAATCCAGTCAAGATCCAGAGAATCTCTCAAAAGGCCAAAGAGCCTGGGGCAAATCTCTACCCGAGTCACTTGGGGCACTCCAGCAACGAATCTCGCACGATCAGACACCTTCTGGTAATATGACAAAACACTTCTGACAGGGGCAACTCCCTACATTCTGAGAACACGGACATAGTCGAAAAATACTACGCAAAATCAAAGACCCGCTAGGTTGACATACCTAGGCAAAAATAAGGGCTTCCCGGCGAACCAAAAGGGTTCGGGCAAAATGAAGGGATGAAATGAAAAAATCTGTACACCCGGCAAGTCGAAAACCTGAAAAGGCGGCTTGGGCAAAAATGGGTATCCCGGTGGACTGAAAACCCGAAAGGGCGGTCCAGGCAAAAGTTAGGGATCAAAGCGTACGACTATGTCCTGTCATCTTGTCATCTGTCTACCAGAAGAAGGTTTGTCCATCAACAATTATCAGCACCCCACAAGTGCCTCCCCCATAGAAACAGGGGCAGTAAAGAGTGGTCTAAGCAATCTGATTGTTCTACCCTCCAAGGTATCAGGGTAGGTTCCGTGGAGGAACATAACCAATACAGTTCAAAACTTCCCCAGAAGAGTCCAACCCCGTTTCCCCAGGAAAGTTGGAATTTATATCCCCAGGCAGTAAGCTTATCCCCAGTAAATTCTGGAAGCTTCCCCTCGCAGAGCACGAACGCGTCGCCCGGCTTTATTTAAAGAGTTATTTCCTTAACAGGATATAACTGGGTTATCCTCAGCCAAAAGCCACGGAAAGAGCGTCGTCGACAAAGTCTTCCTATCCCCAGCGGAGTCTATCAACACTTCCAACAACAAGGGTATCCTCAGCAAACTACTGTCAACATTCAGCAAGGCATCCCTCTTCCCACAGAGTATTGCTTCTCAGCATGGTCGCTAGAATATCTTTTCTCCCCGCAGAATCTTCCATTTGCCAAGTTTATCCCGCAACGGAGTCCTCTTCTCCTACCGGTATTCTTGCAGTTATCATCCCCAGCGGAAGCAAAATCCATTCTTCAACATCAGCCCAGGATACGACTTCCCGGCACCCGTCAAGGATTTACTTTCCCAGACGAAAAACACATTCATAAAACGTCACATACATCATTATAGCATGCATAGACGCATCATATCACCCCAATCTCATTTATTTTTGAGAACATCTTAAAATCATGCAATTCACGCATTATGACATTGCATGCAACTAATTCATTACTTTTTCAGGAAAGAACGATCAACAGATAAAAATCTTTACCCGTTGAGGTAGTAATCGTCCCAGATTCCTTCATCATTCTGCTGAGGTAGTAATCGTCCCAGATTCCTTCATCATTCTGCTGAGGTAGTAATCGTCCCAGATTCCTTCATCATCCCGTTGAGGTAGTAATCGTCCCAGATTCCTTCATCATCCCGCTGAGGTAGTAATCGTCCCAGATTCCTTCATCATCCCGTTGAGGTAGTAATCGTCCCAGATTCCTTCATCATCCTGCTGAGGTAGTAATCGTCCCAGATTCCTTCATCATCCCGCTGAGGTAGTAATCGTCCCAGATTCCTTCATCGCCCTGCTGAGGTAGTAATCGTCCCAGATTCCTTCATCATATATTTGGAGTAGCAATCGTCCCCGATTCCTTCATCATCCTGCTGAGGTAGTAATCGTCTCAGATTCCTTCATCGTCCTGCTGAGGTAGTAATCGTCCCAGATTCCTTCATCATATATTTGGAGTAGCAATCGTCCTGGATTCCTTCATCATCCTATTGAGGTAGTAATCGTCCCAGATTCCTTCATCATCCTGCTGAGGTAGTAATCGTCCCAGATTCCTTCATCATTCTGCCGAGGTAGTAATCGTCCCAGATTCCTTCGTCATAGATTTGGAGTAGCAATCGTCTCAGATTCCTTCATCACATCCTTATCAAACAAAAAAGCCTTCTCTAGTCCAGCTAAATCGACTCCCAACAGATTTTTCTGATAAAAACTCAGCAGAACTTATGGTCCCCTCTCCGACAAGTGCGTGAGGTGGTAATTCCTTCTTCAGATGTTTCCCTCTCCGACGATGAGTGTGAGGTGATAATCTCCTATGGTTCCCTCTCCGACGGTGTGTGAGGTGGTAAGTCCGTTTTCAGATGTTTCCCTCTCCGACGATGAGTGTGAGGTGATAGTCTCCTATGGTTCCCTCTCCGACGATGTGTGAGGTGACAACTCCTTTTCCTATGATTCCCTCTCCGACGATGAGTGTGAGGTGACAATTCCCTTTCAGATTATAAATTTTCTATGGTTCTCTTCCCGATATTGCAAAGATGGTAATTCCCGCCAAGGTTTTCTCAACGAGCGTTGTTGAAGTTAAAATCACCCAAGGTTCTCTTACCATTCATGCTAAGGCAGTAACCATCTCTGGTTCATTCATCAGCGTTTGAAGCTCCAGACTCAGCTCCTGTAACCAGTCAGGACATATCTATGCCAAGCATCTAAAATCAGCTCCTGCAACGTGTCAGGTACTCATTTTTCTTTTGCAGGCATGCAGGTTCTAGCTAAAGAACCTCTTACGCGATCAACGTCCAGATGGCATCTATAAGCCCATCACCCTATCCAGCAATCTCTAAATGGCATCTATAAGCCCATTCCACCATCACTGCTAACATGTGAGCGCAAATTTCTGGGCACTCTAGTGTCCAATCATCTTCTACCCTCGGATTACGAAAGGCACGTCAGCCAACCTGCATCCTCAGGTCTAAGAAGATTGAACAGGGGCAACAGTTGTACCCCAAAATTTGCCCTCCCATATTCTTCAAGAAATTGCCAAGCCAGGTCACAAAATTCCCCAAGGGGTGTGCAGTTCAATTGTCTCCTATGCAGTCAAAACTAGGGTTTGTGTCCTGATCCAGAAAATGAAGTTTTCAAAGGCCCAATCAAGTCTCACATGCCTACAAATGTGGTCAAGCATCCTCATATCAAGTTTCAAGGCATTCAGCTCAAAATTGCACAGTCAAAACCCTAGATTGCACTACAGTCAACTGTAGGGGCAAAATGGTCATTTGACAGTCAAAAGTTCAAATTTTTGGTCAACATATCATTTTGAAGCCACAAACATCATTTGATCAATGCTTGATCATGATTCTCAAAATTTGGCTCAGAAATCATCAAAGATACAAAAGTTACTATATTTGGACAGCTGAAAAAGTCAACTGAAATTGACCAGGGCATAACTTTCACATGGATTATCAGAAAAATTCCATCAAAAGCTCATTTTGAAGAGAAAGACATTTCCTACAATTCATCTTCATATTCCAAGTCCAAGAAATGCACTCACAAAAAGTTATCCAGTTCAACATTATAGGTCATTTTCAAAAGTCAACAAAAAGGGACTTTAAGTCAAAGACCATAACTTGAGATTGGTAAATCAAAATGACATGGGACCAAAGGCATTGGTTAAAGGACTCAAAGGCCTTTCCAAAATGTCCAAGAACATGTGAAAAGCTTAAAAATTGAGCAAGTTATGCCTTGTGGAAGTTGGGAAATTTTTGGAAATTTTGAAAAGTCAACTTTACTTCAAATGACCTAAATTTGCTAATGGGCCCATTTTTCTTCCATGATTCATCATTCTAAGCATATGCACGACCACTTGGCCCAAAGGGAAGTATTTTCTCATTTTTTATTTATTTATTTGGATTTTTATTTATATTAATTCAATTAAATCAATTAAATACATGAAAAATATCAAAATTGCCTTAACCAATCTTTTTATGCATGTTTAATACTCAATATTTCGTGTAAATACAAATGGGGAAAGATTTGGAGCTGATTGGCATGATTGAACAAAAATGCACATGGAAAAGATATGGAAGATCCTTAAGGAAATCAAATATTGAAACCATTGAATACAAGAGATTTTGTTGAATTTTGTTAACCTAATTGCTTCTATACATAATCAGGAATACAACCCTAAGCCTTGGAGACAAAAAGCTGCGCAAAAAACCATTGAACAAACTTGGAATTTTTGGCAAAAAAGTGCAAAACTGAAAAGCACTCTAGAGGACGATTCAAAGCCTAATCCCTTTTCCAATAGCTTCCTTGTGTTCCTCTGAAGCTAGCTGAATCATTCTCCAGGTCCCATACTTAAAGAAACGCAAGGTTGCTGTCAAAATTGGTAAAGGAAATTTCGAAACTGATTCCCATTATCCATGCATCTTTAACATATTCTATTGCTATTTTCATACTCAGGGTGATGTTTACAAACTAACTGTATGGTTTAATTAAAGTTTCGTGCCCTAATGGAGAATTCACCATTAGAGATGCTTAGGGTTCCGAAGTTTTCGAATTAGGCGTTTTCAATTCTTATAAAATTAAGACGTACCAATGCCATGAACGAAATCTACAGGTTGAGACGAAGAAGATAGGACGTTCGCGCTCAATTTATGAGCTTTCAGGACCTAATCGCTATTATGGAATTTGGCTTGTTTTGAGGGGGTTCAAAACCCCCGTTAACCTTTCTCTATTTTCAGGCAAAAAGAAATCTTGAGGAAGACGATGAAGTGGCGTGCATTGGTTGGATAATTTGAAGTTTTCGCGCTTTAAATCACTTATACATTATTTCATATTATATTATTCATTGTAAATTTATTTAACAAATGTGTGGTAGTGGTCCAGTGGCAATGAGGTGTATTGGCAATCCACATGACCTGGGTTCGAGACCCAGGTCCTGACTTTCCTTCATATTTTTCTTCATAAAATGCTCCCATGCAGCTTCAGCGCAATGGTTCACCATATGCCATTCTAATCCAAGCGTCCACGCGTCCTACCAATTCAGATCAAAGGCGTGGATGCAAAGAACACCATAAGGACAGGTCAACACGCTGGCACACAAACTGGAAAAGTCAAATGGATTTCAAGCTATTGGGCCTGATCAACACCTCCAATTTGGGGCTACCCCCCCTGGTTTGCTATCATCATTTTTTCTTATTCTTGTTTTAATGTTATTTTTTACTTTTAATTACATGTTTATTTAAATAATTATATTTTTTACAATATATAAAAACATCCTAAAAAACAGAAAAGGCAAAAATATAATATATATTTTATCTTAATTATTTTTCATAAAAAATTTGCATGTAAATTAGTTAATTTAAATTAGGGTTTATTGTTAATTCTTTTTATAATAAAAATACAAAAAATATGTAGAAATAGGTTTAATTAATTTTGATTCTTTTAATTTCCCTTTTTTTTACAATAATAATATTTATTTATTTATCTTCATAATTAAAAAATGCATGTAAATTAACTTAGGTTTAAATTAGTTAAAAATTCCATATTTTTCATAATAACTAAAAAATAATTAGAATTAGGGTTTGACATTTCATTTTAATTTTAATTAATTATTTTTTCCATTAAATCTTAAAAAATACAAAAATACCAAAAACATTTTCATTTAATTTTAATTAATTCATTAACTTTAATTTTTTGCAAAAGGGTCCAACGCCCATATTTTTAATTGTTAATTTCGCACATTTATTTTATGTCGCTTATTATAATTATGTAATTCTCCCAAAGTGTTGTAACAATTTATACTTTTCGCACTTTTATTTTATTGCTTTATTTATTTTCCGTCAAATCGGGTCCGGTTTAATTTTGGCGATGTGGACCCGCGCCGTTTGTAATAGCTTTTAGAATTTACTTTCCTCGCAAACTTTTAAGCTGTTAAATAAGCATGCAAGAATGAATGGACATAATAAAATCAAGCGTAGATCACAATGAACATGACAAGACAAATACAAATGAAAACGACACACGAATCGCACACACCACCCCTAGGGTACGCCTCACTGTTGCCTTTCGAAAGGTGATCGTCGAGTAGAGGATGTCTTAGTAAGTCCTCATGATCCGGGAACCTGGCATGAGGGTAGCTTCTAAGGTGTCTTCCCATTGCTCTGGTGATCACCATGTCCCTAAACTCGAATTGACCCGAACACCTCCAACGGTGGTGCTACCTACCTCTCAATGGTGGGATGGCACTACTTTAAAGGACATTTACACAGACGAATTCCTTAGGGTAGGTAGGTTCTCAAGGATACTTGCTCTAATTTCAAACAAATCAAAACATCTTTTCACACCGACACTTTTCAAAAGCTTTCAAAGCAAATTTTTCAAACACTCTGACGTACGAGTCGAACTGAAATTTTTCAAAGAAACTTTTTTAAACCCACATTGAAAAGCAAACAAACCAATTTTGAAAACACATTGAGCAAGTATCTAAGAGCCCATGGATAACCATGGATAGAAAGGGTGCTAACACCTTCCCTTTCTATAACCTACCTCCCGAACCGAGAGCAATCTCTATAAGGAATTTTTCTGTGCTTTTGTCCTTTCCATTTGGAGAAAATAAAAGACGGTGGCGACTCTTGCTTCCGCGACATTTCGCGAACCAGCGTTAAACAGTCAGTTCCAGATCCACCGATCACAATCACGATCTTCTTTCCCATAACAGAAGAAATGACTAGATGTTTTGAAACCTTGGTGTGAATCCAAAATTCCTTGACTAACGTTGGGAATGTTGGTCCAACCAACCTATCGAAGTACCTTTCCCACTTTTGAGCCCTAATTTCTTCAGTTAGGTCAAAACCATTTTCCTTCAAGCTTTCAAAGTCAATGATTAACTCAGAGAGCACTTCAAGGTTCTTCACCGGAGTGAGGAGAGTTCTGAGTGGCACCTGATATTGCACAGAAGTTGCTTTCTTCTGATTGCCTGCAGAAATGCTGGAGGATGCCATTGTTCACACTAAAAAGGCTTTGAGAATGAATTGAGAGAAAAAGGTTTGCAAGGATGAACTCAGAAATATGCAGAAAATGCTTGAGTGATTGTGAGAAAGCGTAAAGAATAAATGAGAGATTAATGTGCTTAAATAGAGTTTTCAAAGTTATTTTGAAAAGTTAAACGTTTTTAAGAGAGAGAAAAAAAATCATGATTGCCATTTAAAAGAATGATTACTTTTCATTAAATGCTTGCTGATTTTGGGGGATTTGAGAAAGATACTTAAAAACGGTTACCAGACATGTGTCTCAATGCACCCAATCAGCGCTTTGCCTTCTCAGAAGCGTGCACGCGTTCTGCTTCAGAGATATGCTGATGATTGGATGACACTTGTTTGATGTAGTGATCAGCACGTCTGTCTTTGAGATTAGACTCTCAGATCTTTAGACTTGCATCTGATACAATCTGCATGTTCTATCTTTCTGAAAGAAGATTGATCAGAAGTTCACAGTAGAATAATTACATTCTGAAGATAAATATATGGAATTAAAACATTTTCATTCTGGGCATACTTTCATGCTGAGATGTTTCAGAATGAAATTAAACCTATCTTCTGAAAGGGGTTTAGTAAAGATATCAGCCCATTGATGGTCTGTATCTATAAATTTTAAGTTCAAAATACCTTTCTGAATATAGTCCCTAATGAAATGATGCTTTATTTCTATATGCTTAGCTCTAGAATGTAAAATAGGATTCTTACTTAAGCAAATAGCAGAAGTATTATCACAAAGTATAGGAATGTTACTCTCAAAAATCTGGAAGTCTTCAAGCTGACTTTTCATCCAGAGCATTTGTGTGCTACATCCTGCTGCTGCTATGTACTCAGCTTCTACTGTTGACAGAGCAATTGTTGATTGCCTTTTGCTGGACCAAGAGATCAGATTTTCTCCCAGAAACTGGCAGCTTCCAGAAGTACTTTTACGTTCCACTCTGTCTCCAGCAAAATCAGCATCGCAGTAGCCTACTAAGCTGTAATCACTAGATTTTCTATAAAACAAACCCAGATTAGTAGTACCTTTCAGATACTTGAAAATTCGCTTAACAGCTGTTAAGTGAGATTCTCTAGGATCTGATTGGAATCTAGCACAGATGCAAACACTGAATAATATGTCAGGTCTTGAAGCAGTCAGATAGAGGAGAGAACCAATCATACCTCTGTAGACTTTCTGTTCTACACTTTTGCTTACCTCTTCTCTTTCCAGAATGCACGTGGGATGCATTGGAATCTTTGATAGCTTACATTCTGAGAGGTCAAATTTCTTCAGAAGATCTCTGATGTATTTGCTCTGATGAATGTAAGTTCCTTCTGGAGTTTGATTGATCTGAATTCCTAAAAAGAATTTCAGTTCCCCCATGAGGCTCATCTCAAATTCTGCCTGCATACACTTAGCAAATTTTCTTCCAAGAGAAGGATTAGTAGAACCAAAAATGATATCATCAACATAAATTTGACAGACTAAGATGTCACTCTTAACTGTTTTACAGAATAGAGTAGTGTCCACTTTCCCTCTGGTGAATTCATTTTCAAGCAGAAAGTTACTTAGCCTTTCATACCAAGCTCTGGGAGCTTGTTTCAGACCATACAGTGACTTCTTTAGTTTGAAAACATGTTCTGGATGTTTTGTATTTTCAAAACCTGGGGGTTGGTGAACATAAACTTCTTCTTCTATATAACCATTTAAGAATGCACTTTTGACATCCATCTGATACAGAGTGATGCCTCTATTAACAGCAAATGAAATTAAAAGTCTGATAGATTCTAACCTGGCGACTGGGGCAAAGGTTTCTGTATAGTCTATCCCCTCTTGCTGACTATAACCTTGTGCAACCAGTCGTGCCTTGTTTCTGATGACTTCACCTTGCTCATTAAGCTTGTTTCTGAACACCCATCTTGTTCCAATGACGTTGAATCCTTTTGGTCTGGGAACGAGATCCCATACGTCGTTTCTGGTGAATTGATTCAGCTCTTCTTGCATTTCCAGAATCCAGTCATTATCCAGAAGTGCTTCATCAATAGAAGAAGGTTCAATCAGAGACACAAGTCCCATAAGAGTTTCTTCAGAGTTTCTGAAGCTTGCTCTTGTTCTGATTGGATCTTCCTTTCTTCCTAGGATAGTCTCTTCTGGGTGATCCAAACTGCTTCTGGGCAATCTCTTCTGAGGTTGATCAGCAGCTGTTGTAGGATTTCTAGCAGTGCTCCTTTCAGACGTTGAAGGAATGTCTGTGTTGAGAGCTTCTGATGACTTGTCTTCAGAACCTGCAAATTCAATTTCTATACCTGCAAAAGTTTCATTCTGCTTTGACTTTTCAGAGTCAAGCTTGTCATCAAAACGAACACTGATTGATTCTTCCACAATCTGTGTTTCTGTATTGTATACTCTGTACCCTCTTGAGCGTTCAGAGTATCCTAACATAATACACTTCTGTGCCTTAGAGTCAAACTTGTTCAAATAATTCTTTGTATTCAATATAAAGCAAGTACATCCAAATGGATGAAAATATGAAATGTTGGGCTTTCTGTTCTTCCACAATTCATATGGAGTCTTTTCCAGAATAGGTCTTATTGAGATTCTATTCTGAATGTAGCACGCTGTGTTTATTGCCTCTGCCCAGAAAGTCTTAGCAACGTTTGTCTCATTGATCATGGTTCTGGCCATTTCTTGCAATGTTCTGTTCTTTCGTTCTACAACTCCATTTTGTTGGGGAGTTCTAGGACAAGAGAAATCATGCAGAATGCCTTTGTCATTAAAGAATGACTCAAAATCTTTATTTTCAAATTCTCCACCATGATCACTTCTGACTTTAACGATTCTAAGATCTTTTTCATTCTGAACTTGGTTACAGAAGGTAACAAACACAGAGTGTGACTCGTCCTTGTGTCTTAAGAACTTTACCCATGTCCATCTGCTATAGTCATCTACGATTACTAACCCATACTTCTTACCACTGACTGAAGCAGTTTTAACTGGTCCAAATAAGTCAATGTGCAGAAGTTCTAATGGCTTAGAGGTGGAAACAACATTTTTGGATTTAAAAGAAGGTTTTGCAAATTTGCCTTTCTGACATGCTTCACACAGAGCATCTGAATTGAACTTCAAATTAGGAAGTCCTCTGACCAGATTGAGTTTGTTAATCTGAGATATTCTTCTCATACTAACATGCCCCAATCTTCTGTGCCAGATCCACTGCTCGTTGTTAACAGACAGAAGACATTTTACATTCTGACTCTTTAGTTCAGAAAGTTTGATTTTGTAAATGTTGTTTTTCCTCTTACCATTAAACAGGATAGTCCCATCTTTCTGACTAACAGCTTTACATGATTTTTGATTAAAGATTATATCATAACCGTTATCACTTAATTGACTTATGGATAACAGATTATGCATCAATCCATCTACTAGCAGAACATTATTAATAGAGGGAAGATTTCCATTACCTACAGTTCCAGAGCCAATTATCTTTCCCCTCTGATTGCCTCCAAAGCCAACGTGGCCTCCAGGCTTAAGTTCCAGGCTTTGGAACATATGCCTTCTTCCCGTCATGTGTCGTGAGCAGCCAGAGTCCAGGTACCATGACTGGTGTTTCTGACTTGCTGCTAAAGATATCTGCAACATGTATTATTTTGTCCTTAGGTACCCAGATTTTCTTGGGTCCTGACTTGTTAGTTTTACCAAAACTCTGGTTGAATTTTGGTTTCACAGAGTGCTTACTGCTAGTATATTTGATGTCGTGTGTGTGACCATACACAAAGTGTGAATTTAGAGGAGTGTGTTTAATGATTAAGTCCATGACATTCTTAGGTGTAGGAACCTTACCTTGGTATCCTATTCCTTTCCTGCCGTTTCTGCTAACTCCATAGATCATTGAAGCCATTCTGCTTCTATCTATGCTTTTAGCTAAGAACTTCTGGAAACTGTGATCATACTCCTTGATGATCTCATCAGCGTTGCTGGGAGTTTCAGAAATTGGTTCCTTCTGAGAGTTTTGTAAAGTGTTTTCTAATTTTGAAATTTTATCTCTCAGCTCAGAATTTTCCAATTTGAGACTCTCAGACTTGTTAGAGTCAGATTCAAGATTCCTTTTCAGGTCTCTGAATTTAGCTCTAATCTGCTGATAACGTTCCAGAATCTCATTAAGGCTTTCAGCAAGTTCACCCTTTGTAAAGTTAACAGCGAAGTTAGGAAATACCTCTTCTGTGTCTGATTCTGAGTCTGATTCAGAAGCTTCACTATCATCTGGAATGTTAGCCATGAGGGCTATGTTTGCCCTTTCATCATCTGATTCTGAGTCAGCTTCAGACGAGTCAGAGTCATCCCATGTAGCCATGAGACTTTTCTTCTTCTCTTCCAAACTTCTTTTTGGGCTTTTCCCTCTGAAGCTTTGGGCAGTCACTCTTGTAGTGTCCTTGCTCATTGCACTCATAGCAGATGATGTCTTTGGTATTTGGCTTCTTGCTACTGGAGGAGCCTTCAGATCTTCTGTATCCAGAGGAAGAATCTATCCTTCTGTATCTAGAAGAAGACTCGTTCTGATCAGATCTTCTGGGATTCCTGAACTTCCTTTGTCTTTGCTTCCACAGTTGATTTACTCTTCTGGAGAGAAGGGAAAGTTCGTCTTCTTCTGATGAGGATCCATCAGATGTTTCTTCAACTGCCTGCAAAACTTTAGACTCAGATTTTCTGTTAGATTTTAATGCTAAAGGCTTACCTTGCTTCTGAGGCTCGTCAGCTTCTAGCTCTATCTCATGACTTCTGAGGGAGCTTATAAGTTCCTCCAGAGTGATTTTGTTGAGATCTTTAGCTAGCTTCAGAGCAGTAACCATAGGCCTCCACTGCTTGGGTAAACTTCTGATTAATTTCTTGACATGGTCAGCAGTAGAGTACCCTTTGTCCAGAACTTTGAGACCAGCTACCAGATTCTGGAATCTAGAGAACATAGCTTCAATGGATTCAGATTCTTCCATTTTGAACGCCTCATACTTCTGAATGAGCGCCAGAGCTTTTGTTTCTTTGACTTGAACGTTGCCCTCATGCGTCATTCTGAGAGAATCAAAGATGTTCTTTGCTGTGTCTCTGTTGGAGATCTTTTCATACTCAGTATAGGAGATGGCACTGAGGAGGATGGTTCTGGCCTTATGGTGATTCTTGAAATCATGCTTTTGTTGATCAGACATTGATTTTCTATCAATCTTCTGACCACTTGCATTCACAGGGTGCGTGTATCCATCTGTCACCATATCCCACAGATCAGCATCATGTGCTAGAAAGAAGCTTTCAATTCTGTCTTTCCAGTAATCAAAGTTTTCTCCATCAAAGACTGGAGGTTTGCCACTGAATCTGTCTCTGTCCTCATTATTGTCATTGCTGAAGTGAGAATTGTTTCCTGCCATTGTGTTTTTCTGACGCTGGATCTTGTACTGACACGGTTAAGTGTTTTAGCTCAGAACCAGGCGCTCTGATGCCAATTGAAGGGGTGAAAAACACAAGAAGGGGGGGGGGGTGAATTGTAAAACTGAAATCTAAAGCAATTGACAAGATATTTTTATCCTGGTTCGTTTGATCTCAAACTACTCCAGTCCACCCGTCAAGGTGATTTCGCCTCTCTCCAACGAGGTCTTAATTCACTATATTCAACTGAATATTACAGACTGCTTTAACAACTGCTAAAGCCTTCTTGATTCAAACCACAACCCGGTTTGTCAAGGCAACACTTTCTTACAAAGGTATAAAACAATGTGTGTGGATGTTTTCTACAAAACTTTATCACAACTGTGATGTATACACAAATGAAGCTTAGAAACTAGATTGCTAAACTGTAATGGAGTATCAGAGTTTGTGGTTTAGCAAAACTGGTAGAACGAAGATTATGGTTCAGCTTTGTGCGTGTAGAGATTTGGAGAGCATTAGCCATTATAATCTTCGAAGCCTTGTTTATATAGCACTTGAGAAGATGAACGTTGAATGCAATATTCTTGATTCAATGCTAATAACAAGCTTTCCTTATTGAGCAGATCTTGTCTGGAATGAGGCCGTTGGAATTAATTAGCGTTTAATGCACAATACCGTTGCTTCTTCAATGCACGTTCTGGCTTGGCTCATTCTGATTCTGCTTCGCTGCTGATGAACTATTGTGTTTCTGTATCAGAGTGTTTGAGCGCAGTCTTGTTCATCAAGCTTCAGCATGTGCGTGAGTTGATCATCTGATCTTGACATTCTGATGTAGCAACTTCTGATGCTGGTGTATGAAATCAAATTCTGATGCTGAATAAACGTGACCTTGCTTATTTCAATCAGAGTATCTGCAAGTCAGAACATAGTAATTTTAGGCAGCAGATAGTTCAAACATAAAACATATAAATACTATATCTTTTCACTTTGTTATCATCAAAACTTAAATATAGGGTAGTAGATTCAAACATTGTTCTAACATGCTGTTGTGTTCTGAGGCACATGCGAAGGCTCTGGTATAATTTCTGAAGACAACCCATGTGCCACAAGAGACGTCTGCTGACCAGTTCCAAGACTGTGTGGCCAGTTTGACAGCTGATAATGGCCTAGGCTTCTCTGATGCTGACTTGACACCCAGAGGGAGAAAGCACAGCGAGGCATTACATGTCTCTATGGAGTGTAGAGGAACGACTCTGCCCCATGTCTTGGTGGACACGGGCTCATCTTTGAACGTCTTACTGAAGAAAGCTCTTGACAGATTGGATTACGAAGGGCTGGCATTGAAACCCAGTAACATAATTTTGAGAGCTTTTGATGGCTCAAAGAGGATGGTCCACGGGGAGGTGGACATCCCGATAAAGGTGGGAACTCAAACCTTCAACTCAACCTTCTATGTGATGGACATATTCCCCTCTTACTCCTGTCTGTTAGGATGGCCCTGGATCCATAATGCCGGTGTTGTCACATCCAGACTACATCAGATGTTGAAGTACCCGGTCCATGGAAAGATCATAACTGTCCACGGGGAGGAAGACTACATGATTAGTCATCTGAATTCTTTCCGATATGTGGAATTGGATGGCAAGTTCATTGAAACTCCTTTTCAACATTTCGAGGAGGTCTCTCAAGAAGTAGCGGTAACCAAGGCGGTATCCCCGATTCCCAAGATCACAAGACCTCCTCTTTGGATGTCATCTCTAAAAGACGCAAAGGCGGTAATAGAGGAGGGTGGATGAACCATCTGGGGGAAGCTTTCGGACATCCCGTATAAATCAGACAAGTTTGGCTTAGGGTTCACTTCAACTTCTCAGAAGGTTGTGCATCGTGCCCGTGCTAGAGGGCCACCTTTGAAGATTAGTAACCGGGAGGTCAACACAGTGGAAGATATTGAAGAGGATGGCAGCTTGGAAGATTGGATATTTCCTACTGTCAACGGAGGACTTTGCAACTGGGAAGCCAGAGACTTTGTCCCAATAACTTTCATCTCTCAGTAATTTATCTTTTACATTTCTGTTGGACTTGTAATATTCACAAACAATTTGCACTTTAAAAACCTTGTGTCTTACCCGAGGCACAATGGTCCATTTGTAAGGGTTTTTATTTCATCTTCATATGAAATTAAATGAATCATGGACGTTTTTCCATATACAAACTTTTTGTGCTCATTGTCTTTCTTTTACATTTTATTGTTTAAAGATGGCTATACCCTTACACACACCCACACTCACAAATGCAGGTACCCCTCCGTTCCGGACCCCATGGGCAACGATACTGTTATAGCCTTTAGTGAATTTGAAGATCCAATCTATCAATCCGAATACGAAGGTGAGGAGGATTGTGAAGTGCCAGGGGAATTGGCCAGGTTACTACAACAAGAGGAAAGAGTTATTCAGCCTCACGAGGAACCGTTGGATACAATCAACTTGGGTACCGAGGAAGATAAAAAGGAAATCAAGGTGGTTGCCAACCTATAGCCGAGTGTCAAGGAACGTCTTATTCATCTATTGCATGATTATGTTGAGATCTTTTCCTGGTCATACGAAGAGATGCCAGGACTTGATATAGACATCGTGGTACATCGTCTACCCACAAGAGAAGACTGTCTACCAGTGAAGCAAAAAGTCGGCCGCATGAGACCTGACATGTCAGAGAAGATCAAAGCGTAAGTCATGAAACAGTTCAACATTGGATTTTTGGCTGTCACTTCCTATCCTCAATGGGTCGCCAACATTGTTCCCGTGCCTAAAAAGGACGATAAAGTACGAATGTGTGTGGATTATAGAGATTTAAACAGGGCCAGCCCTAAAGATGATTTTCCACTTCCCCACATCGATATCCTGGTCGACAATACGGCCCAGCACAAAGTATATTCCTTCATGGAAGGATTCTCAAGTTATAACCAGATCAAAATGGCACTTGAGGACATGGAGAAAACTACATTTGTCACGCAGTGGGGCACATTCTGTTACAAAGTGATGCCATTCGGACTGAAGAATGCTGGGGCAACCTATTAACACGCCATGGTAGCTTTGTTTCATGATATGATACATCATGAGATAGAGGTCTATGTAGATGACATGATATCCCAATCACAAATTGAAGAGGAGCACCTTGGTCATTTGCAGAAGCTGTTTGAGAGGTTGAAGGAGTACAAACTAAGGCTGAACCCAAACAAGTGTACATTCAGAGTCTGGTCCGGTAAACTCTTAGGTTTCATTGCCAGCAACAAAGGCATCGAGGTTGATCCTGCTAAGGTTAAAGAAATACAAGAAATACATGCTCCTCGTACTGAGAAGGAAGTCAGAGGATTCTTAGGACGCCTGAACTATATAGCCAGGTTAATTTCTCACCTAACATCTACTTGTGAACCAATCTTCAAACTGTTGAAGAAAGATCAAGTAGTCAGATGGAATGATGAATGTCAGATTGCTTTTGACAAAATTAAAGAATATTTACAAGAGCCTCATGTATTGATGCCGCCAGTCGAGGGAAGACTACTGATCATGTATCTGACCATTTTAGAAAACTCAATGGGGTGTGTATTGGGGCAGCATGACGAGTCTGGCCGAAAAGAGCACGCTATTTACTACCTGAGCAAAAAGTTTACCGACTGTGAAACCAGATATTCACTGCTCGAGAAAACTTGTTGTGCTCTGGTATGGGCTGCTCGCCGGCTAAGACAGTATATGTTGACTCATACCACTTTGTTGATATCTAAGATGGATCCGATAAAGTACATCTTTGAGAAGCATGCTCTGTCTGGAAGGATAGCTAGATGGCAGATGATCCTAACAAAATATGACATGCAGTACACTACCCAAAAAGCTATAAAGGGCAGTGTGTTAGCTGATCATCTTGCTCATCAAGATGTAGAAGATTATCAGTCCATGAAGTTTGAATTCCCGGATGAAGACATCATGACATTAGACAATTGTGAAGAAATCAGACCATATGACAGACCTGGACAAGGATCCTGATGGACCCTGTTCTTTGATGGGGCATCCAATGCACTTGGTAATGGTATCGGCGTTGTACTCATATCTCTGGAAGGGTGTCATACTCCCTTTACTGCCAGACTTTGCTTCAACTGTACGAACAACATGGAGGAATACGAAGCATGCATCTTTGGTCTCAAGGATGCCATGGACTTGGGAATCAAATCTTTGGATGTATTCGGAGATTCAGCTTTAGTCATCAGTCATATCAAAGGAGAGTGGGACACTAAACACCCAAATCTTATCCCTTACAAAGAACATGTTTTGACATTGCTACCACACTTTGAGAAGATTACCTTCAAGCATTTCCCGCGAGAAGAAAATCAGCTAGCAGATTCTCTAGCCATAATGTTATCTATGTTTAAACTTAATTGGGATAACGAGGCTCCTCAGATCACCATTGAACGAATGGATGAACCAGCACAATGTCACGAGATTAATACTGAAGAAGTAGTGGACCAACCTTGGTTTCATGAAGTCAAAAGGTATCTCGAGGCTCAAGAATATCCAGAAGGAGCTTCAATCAATGATAAAAAGTTCTTAAGGAGATTCTCTGCTAAGTTCTTTCTGAGTAATGGCATCCTGTACAAGCGTAATCATGACTTTATTCTACTCCGTTGTGTGGATAAGGTTGAAGCTGAAAAGATCATGGCTGAATTACATGAAGGTACTTTTGGCACTCACTCCAGTGGGCATACGATGGCAAAGAAAATCCTACGGGCAGGCTATTACTGGTCTACCATGGAAGCAGATTGCTATCAACACTCCCGGACCTGTCATAAGTGTCAAATTTATGCTGACAAGGTGGACCTACCTCCGGTTCCTCTGAATGTCTTGACGGCTCCTTGTCCCTTTGCTATGTGGGGAATCGATATGATTGGGGAGATCAAGCCTATAGCCTCCAATGGACACCGTTTCATTCTAGTGGCCATTGATTACTTCACAAAGTGGGTCGAAGCAGCTTCCTTCGCATCCGTTAATAAGAATGTTGTTGCCCGCTTCATCAAACAGAATCTCATTTGCCGGTACGGTATCCTAGAAAGGATCATCACTGATAATGGTACAAACCTTAACAATACTATAACCACCGCCTTGTGCGAGCAGTTCAAGATTTAACATCATAATTCATCCCCCTATCAGCCAAAGATGAATGGTGCAGTCGAAGTTGCTAATAAAAATATTAAAAAGATTATATAGAAAATGACAGTCACCTACAAGGACTGGCATGAGATGCTGCCACTTTCTCTCCACGGGTACCGTACCACGGCTTGCGCATCAACTAGGGCAACACCTTATTCTTTGGTTTATGGCATGGAGGTTGTCTTGCCTATTGAGGTCCAAATCCCCTCTTTGAGAATTAAGAAGGATGCAGGTTTGAATAAGGACGATTGAATCCAGACTCGATTTGATCAACTAAACTTAATTGATGAAAAGAGACTTACTGTTGTTTGCCATGGTCAGATGTATCAAAAACGGATGATCAAGGCTTTCAACAAGAAAGTACGACGCCAAGTATATCAAGTTGGAGATCTAGTGGTCAAACGCATTATCTTACCACAAAGTGATCCCAGAGGCAAATGGACTCCTACCTATGAGGGACCATTTGTAATCAAGAACATCTTCTCCGGTGGGGAAATGATCTTAACCACCATGGACAACGACGACCTGCCACACCCTGCGAATGCAGACATAATCAAAAGATACTACGCATAAGAGGCCCGCTAGGTTGACACACCTAGGAAAAAAAAGGGCATCTCAGAGAACCAAAAGGTTCGGGAAAAAATTAGGGATAAAATAAAAATATCTGTACACCCGGCAAGTTGAAAACCCGAAAGGGCGACTTGGGCAAAAAAGAGTTTCCCGGTGGACTGAAAACCCGAAAGGGCGTTCCAGGCAAAAGTTAGGGAATTAAAACGTATGACTATGTCCCGTCATATCACTTTGAGGACAATCTCTCCACTGAAAAACTTGGAGTTTCTGATCAATTCAATCATCTTCGGACGAAGCAACAAATAGATAAGATATTCAGAGATACGGAGGCTATAGCAGAATGGGAACCCCATGGGATTATCACACATAGCTGTCTTTCTTTGTATACAAATTTTTTTCTTCTTACTTTTACGGCACCATCCTCTTACTAGGATGTCTGTCTCTTTTGTACAAAATACTTATTCAAAGTAAATACAAAGATATCTCTTTAAAGTACAGAAAACTATTTGTCCTTTTCCTTTACACTTGTGTTTTATTTGCAAAAACGTCCAATGATTCATTGATGAGCATATACATTTGAACATAACTACTGTTTACAAATAAACAAAATGAAAAAGAGAATTACTGACAGGTTGAAAGAATAGGAAAACATCTTTAGGCTATTCCATGAGCAATCCCTACGGTACGTCATTTAGATTCCCGATGGAGCTAAAACTTCAAACTATTAATCCCCGGTGGAAACCATCCAATTTCTCCAAATTCCCCAGCAAGTTGTTTTGAAGCCTGAAATCCAACTGGGTGACAATTGACTTCTGATACTCCCCAACGGAACAAAGACTCCCATTATTAATCCCCAGTAGAAGTCATCAAAATTCTCTGGATTCCCCAAGCAGCTTCCTCAAGCAGTATATGGTATTTCTCTCACAACAGAATTTTTGTCAAATACTCCAACTTCAAGACATGAAGAATACACATATCCTCAGCAGCAATCAAGGATTTATTTTCCTCAGCAATACAGCAAATCAGCTTACATGCGCATACATTACATCCACATATCATAAACATTGATGAAACACATATATTGCATCATACATTTCATGCAACATAATTTTGTGTTCCAGCTAACATTTTACCTTTTTCAGGATGAGATTAACAGCTACTGTTAAACAATATGCAATCATGATACAGTTCTGATACGCTCCAGATGCGGCTGCCATTATGATACTCATTCAGACTTCAACCATCAGATACAGTTTAGATACGCCCCAGATATGGAGGCCATTCTGATACTCATTCAGATTTCAAGTTCAGATATAGTACAGATACGCTCCAGACACGGAAGCCATTCTAATACTCATTCAGACTTCAACCATCAGATACAGTTCAGATACGCCCCAGATATGGAGGCCATTCTAATACTCATTCAGATTTCAAGTTCAGATACAATACAGATACGCTCTAGACACGGAAGCCATTCTGATACTCATTCAGATTTCAACTATCAGATACAGTTCAGATATGCTCCATATGCGGATTCCATTCTAACACTTATTCAGATTTCAAGTTCAGATACAGTTCAGATACGTTCCAGACACGGACACCATTCTGATACTCATTCTTTCAGCTTACAACTTATGATTCAAAAAACATTCTCGGATGGCATCTACAAGACCATCTCCAATAAGATTCTATCACTTCTCCAAATGACATCTTTAAGCCCATTCCCTTAACTACACATTGTCGAGTGCAAATTTATGGGCACTTTAGTGTCCAATCATCTTTCACCTTCGAGTCACGAATGGCAAAGCTCGCCAATCTAACTCTTCAGGTTTAAGAAGATTGAACAGGGGCAGCTGTTGTACCCCAAAATTTTCCCTCTCATTTATCTAGACTTCTCTCACAAGATCTTCTTGACTCAAGACAAGATTAGGGTTTGGTCAGCTCAAGACATCTCATCTTGCACTGACAACCCAAAATTAGGGTTTGAGTTTGCACAAGGACTTTTGGACTATCAATGCTTCATGTGACTTTCAAACATCATTGTGGATCCCTAATATTTCTCATGATAAGTTTCAAGCCTTGAACCACATTTTTGATCAATCAATTGGATAGTTGACCTAAAAATCAGCTGTATTGGGGAAAAAGTCAACCATGGCCAATTTACAATCAAACTTCATAATTTTTTTATCCACATCAACATTTTAGACTCATATGTACCATTTGATCAAGTTTGGATCACAACTCCTGAAGAAATTTGATCAAATCATCAAAAGGGCAAAATGGTCAAAATTAGGGTTTTTATTGAGGAAGGGCAATTTCTGATTTTTAACCTAGAAAATGACAAATTGAGTTCAAGCATGATTTCAAGGATTCAATGACATCATCTTGACTTAATTACATGGCTCAAAACATCTCAAATTCATTAGATTGACAGATGAAATTGGCAGTCAACAGATTAAAAGTCAACTGTATACTGAAAAGTCAAACTTTGACTTTTTGGTCAAAATCAAGTACCAAGGGTCATAATTCATAAAAAAATGTCAAAATGTGAAACTTGTTCACCAAGAAAACCAAATTTGAATATTAGGGTTTGAATTTGAAAATTTTCATAACTTAGAAATTTTCTAAGTATGAAAATTTTCTTATTTTTTCTCAACTTTAGGCCACTTTTTCACCATGATGCATATTGATTCAAGGAAATTTACCAACATGAAAGTTTTAGACCTCCATGAAATCTACAACTTTTCTTCACAAACTTTTCCTTAAAGATGCTTGTATCTCAAGATATAAATTTGTGAATACATGGTCATGAACTTGTTAACTTAGTGAAATTTTGCCCTAATTTAGGCAGGTTTTGGACCTAACTTCATGGAAATTTTTCACCTAGTTCCAAGAGGTATCTAAAAATTCATTTCAAATATGAATTATAGATCACATTGCAAGCTTTTCAAAATGTCAAAGAACTCCTCAAGATAATTTTTGAGTAGGGAGAATCGAAGAGATGAAGTTGGCAATTTCTCACTTTTTGTCCAAGCCAATTCATGAAGAACAAAGTTGCAAATCAATCCTATGCTGGCTAATTCATGTTGTACATGTCCTAAAGTTATTCCACACTCCTTAATTAAATGCTTACTCAGTTGACAAAGCTTTGATCCATGCTTTTGAACCTTTATCCAACTTGTAATTCCATTTATGGCAAAAAGGTTCCATTGCCATTTTGAAAAAGAGCAACTTTTGCAACTTTACAATTTTGAGCATTGGACCTATCCCCTTGGTGCATACAAGTCTCACAGGTCTCAAGTAAATTGTACAAAGAGATACCAACCCTAAGCAAGCAGGTACAAGCATGTGAAGCTTTGGTCTTATCACTTTGCTTCAAGTACAAGAAAGGTGGCCAAAAGGCTAGAACTTGTAGATCTGTTGGGGAGCTGACCTAAAACCATTTCAATACTAATATACAAACATTATGCAACACAATACACGCTTGGCAAGGACCTGAAACACTCTCAACCAGCAAAAACACCAAAATCTGTCCAAAACTGCATATTTTGCATAAGTACATCCATCTTCCTTTTGGCTCGTGCGTTTTGAGTTTGGATCATTCAAACACCTTACATACTTGATACCTTGTCAATCCAGGCCTTCATCCCTGTTCTGTAATCACTCCTCCACCATCTGCCATTGTTGACTTCAGAGCTTGCATTTTGACTTGGCCAAGGAGTTCTAGCTACTTTCAGAGCAAGGCAAGGGTTGGGACATGTCCAGGGAAGTTCAAGGAAACTCAAGCAAACATCAGGCCTCCCTTAAACTCACCCCAGTTCATTTCACGATTCCAACTGAAGGAGGTAAAATTTCAAACTCTATCTCCTTGTACAGGTAACCTTAGGCCATGATTTGTGAATAAAAAATGTAGTCCTCATCATAACGAAGTTGTACATACCATTATCTTGCATTAATTTTACTTGTGCTGAGAGATTTTGGAAGTTGAAATTTATGAAAATATTAGGTTAAGATTTAGGGCTTTTAAAATTCTATTTGATCTTTGATAGTTAGATTACATAGCTTACATGGTTGGAATCGTGAGTTCATGTACTACAATTTTCATGTTATGCATTTTCATTTTTATGGAAGTATGAGGAAGTTACAGGATGTCTGGCCAAAGCTTGAGGAAGAAGATGAAACAGGGCATAGGGCGCATTTTGTAATATGTTATTTTCGTTTCACTAAAGATAATGGAAGTATAGCCACCCCAGTGGCAAAGTAGCGCGCTGGTGAGACCCATATCCTGGGTTCGAACCTGGGCGCGCTACTTTTGTATTTTTTCACTCTTTTTCTTTTCCATTTCATTTTTTGCAGGATGGACTTGGTCTGTTTGGGCCAGGAATTTTTGCTCGTACACTACCATCAAATCTGCTACATCACCCCCTTTACTAACTTTCTACATTTTTATTTTTATTTGTTTTATTTTCATATTTAATATTTTAAATATTTTCTTTAATGCATAAAAAATATTTAAAAATATAAATTAATAACATTGCACTTTTATTTTATTTTTATTTTATTTCTCACATAAAAATATATTTTATTTTTAATATATATCATTTATTTTTCTTAATAAACTTGTGAATATATTTAAACATTTTATTTCAATTTATTTTTCATTTCATACTTATAAATACTTATTTTTGCATATATTTAATTTTAATATTTATATACAATTTTATTTATTATTTTTATACAAGAAAATGCACAAAATAATATAGAAAATTTATTTTTTTCTTAAATAATAATTAGGGTTAAACCCCTTTTAGAAAATTAATTCCTTTTTTTTATATATGTTTAGGTTTAGATTAAATTTTCTTTTACATAAAAACAAGACACAAAATCTTTTTTTTACATGTACATTACATTGCATTTTCTTTTCTAATATTCTTTTGTATTTATTTTAATTCGTACAAATTCGATTTGGTTGTAATAATTTATTTAGGTTTATATTCTTGTAAATCCCCATTCAAATTTGTATTCCCCCCTCCCTTAAATTGTTGTAATAGCTTAGAAATATTTACATTACGCAATTTATCGCTTTATATGCCATGATTAGTAATTAAGGTTTGTATGACAAGAACAAAACAAAGCAAAATAGAACACCCTAAATACAAGACAAAATCAAAGCATGAAAATAATACACTTGCACACAAGCACCCTTAGGGTTTCTCCACTTGGTTGCCTAAAATAAAAATAGCCATATTACGCATGTGAAGTATCTTGGAAAAACAAAACAAAATATAAGATCATAGTCCCTCGATGATGCTATTCAAAAGTTGCCTTACAAAATGATCTTGGTCCCTCAAAAATGCTAAGATACTTTGCAATATTGCTAATCATGGTTATACGATGACCCACGCCCATCCCGTTTACATCCAAAGATAAGGTTGCTTACCAAATCAATGGTAAGACAACAATGTCAAAGGAATAGAAAATACACAAGAAAGACATTTGAGTAGGTAGATAGCTTCTAGTTACTTGCTCTATTTCAAAACAAACAATCCTTGCTATTTTCAAAACAAACATACACATTTGAAATACACCTTACAAACATTGAAAACATTTTCAAAAGACACATCTTTGTATACATTCTTACGAACAAGAATCATTACAAAGATTGCCTAAACAAATGGCCTCTTTTACAAAATACTTTCAAAACCACACCGAACACCATTTCAAACAAACCAAAGCAAGTGATCTAAGAAAGTAACTAAGAGCCCATGGAAAACCATGGATGAAAAGGGTGCTAGAACCTTCCCTTTTCATAATCTACCCCCCCGAACTCAAGAAAACATCTCAAAGGTCTTTCCTGTGCTTTTTCACCTTTCCTTTTGGATAAAAGAAAAGTTGATGGCGACTCTTGCTAACCGCAACATTTGTGATAAAACACAAAACCCTCAAGTCATTTCTCCCACCGTATCATAGATTGCATGCATTTTGTCTTTGATTTTTGGGTTGTCTACTTGTTGGTTTTATCGTGCCATACACACCTAATTACTAACATTTGTACAAAAGTAATAAAAAGTGCAAAAAATAAATCCTACACTATTACAACCATATTGAAATGCATAAAAATATAAAGGAAAAAATAAGATAAAAAGAAGAAAAAAGAGCTCCTTCGATTAGGGTGGAAGAAACCTTCGATTTTGCTTCTGTTGGCCTCCTTCGATTGGGGGCTAGCATCCAATAAGTCATGGCCTTCGATTGGGCCTTGGCAGCAGCTGCTCATGGCCTTCGATTGGGCTTGTCAGCAGCTGGGTGTGCCTTCTAGTTCTGCCTTATTGCCTTGTTACCTTCTTCGATTGGGCCTGGAATCAATAAGTCATGGCCTTCGATTCTGGCTGGACTTAGTGAAATGTACCTTCTGATTCTGCCTTTCTGCCTTGGAAGTCAGCATGAGCCCAAGGCTTCATTTCATGTCTTTTTCCTCCTGTTTCTTTCATTTGGGACATAAAATGGCAACATGGCCTAAGGCCATGCTAGTATTTTTGTTGTGGCCAAACTAATTATTAAAGTATATTTCAAGCTCAAGGAACAAGAAACAAAAGGATCAGCCATAAAAACATATTAAAGGGTGTAAATGAAAATATTATATACATGTGATGTTTGAAATGAAAGATGCAAAGGTAAGAGCAACTTACCTTACTGCAGCCTTGAAGGTGAACTGGGCCTTGAGTGTTGGCCCTAGGCTTCTCCTTGAGGGGCCAACCGCTGTGCTTGGAATGTTGGATTCGAAGGAGAGGAGAAAACATGGTGCTCCTTGGGATTCGAAGGAAACTGAAGTGTGGTTGTTCTTCATAATCGAAAGAGGTGGCAATGATTCTGGGTTTTTGATTTCAAAAGTGTTGAAGGGACTTTATAGTTTTGTTGTGTTTAAGAAGATTTTGGAGGTTTCGTTCCTCTAGTAAAAAAATCCTCCCTAGCCTTTGCAAAGAATTCCTCTATTTATAGAGAAAGAATGGACATGTTGTCCAAAGCCAGCCTTGCAAAGAAATGATAAAAATATGTAATGTAAAAGTACAAGTGGGGGGCCTCTTGGCAGTTGGGGTGCAAAAGATGTGACTTATGCTTCTGGCACTTTGATTATACAAAGATTTGGAAGCAACATATCCTGTCAAGTAGGGTAAGGCCGTGAGATTTCCTCAGATTTCCTTCAAATGAAACCTGCTTCGAATGGCTTAACTTGGATTCGAAGCAAGCTAATTCGAAGGGGATCCACATTCCAATAGAAGCTTTACATGCAGGTACTTTTGTTCAATCGAAGAGTTTGCCTTGCAGGGGGCACATGTGGCCAACAGGTCACGACCTTTGATTGCAAGCATGCAAGCAACATACTTATCCAATCGAAAGGCTTGCCCTGCATGGGGCACTTGTGGAAGCAAAATTTGGTATTCAAAGTAAACATGCAGGCAACACGCTCGGTGAATCGAAAGGTTTTCCTTGCAGGGGGAACTTGTGGCCAGCAGGTCATGGCCTTCAATTGCAAGCATGCAACATACTTTTCCAATCGAAGGGCATGCCTTCTAGGGGGCACATGTGACCAGCAGGTCATGGACTTCAATTGCAAGCATGTAGGCAACATACTTGTCCAATCCAAAGGCTTCCCCTGCATGGGGGCACTTGTGGCAGCAAAATTTGGTTTTCAAAGCAAGCATGCAGGCAGCATGCTTGGTAAATCGAAGGGTTTGCCTTGCAGGGGGCACTTGTGGCCAGCAAATTGGGATTCAAAGCAAACATGCAGGCAGTGGAAGATGCAAATGAAGCCTGCAACAAGAAGCCACATGCCCAGACGAAAGAGGCATGCTGGCAGCAAATTTTGAGCAATCGAAGGGGGTTGAATCAAGGGAGGCCTATTTTTCTCCAAATTTGTCAAAATGTTATTTTTATCTGTTTTCTCCCTTTTTGACAGTTTCCTTTTAATTTTGGTACCGCAAAATCCAAATGCACTCGTGCAAGCTTAAATCATGAGAATCTTTGTGAGAAAAGCCTTGAGAATTGAGAGGGCAAATTTTGGGGTATAACACTAAGCATCCAAATCTGATCCCCTACAAAGAGCTTGTTTTGACCCTGATGCCTTACTTAGAAAATGTCACCTTTGAACACTTTCTAAGGGAAGAAAACCAGTTGGCAGATGCCTTAGCCACTATGTCATCTATGTTCAAAGTCAGTTGGGACAACGAAGCTCCCAGAATTACTATTGAAATATTTGATGAACCTGCGCACTGTTATGAGATTGACACTGAGGAAGAGAAGCCTTGGTATCATGAGTTAAGGAGCTACTTTGAAGCACAAGAGTATCCTGAAGGAGCTTTAATCAATGACAAGAAATTCCTACGAAGATTCTCAGCCAAATTCTTCTTAAGCAATGGGATCCTGTAGAAGCGCAACCACGATTCTAGTCTACTCCATTGTATGGACAAGAAAGAAGCAGAGAAGATCATGGAAGACATGCATGACAGAATCTTCAGAACCCACTCTAGTGGGTACACTATATCCAAGAAAATTCTAAGGGTTGGTTACCATTGGTCGACTATGGAAACTGATTGTCACCATCACTCGAGGACTTGCCATAATTGTCAAATCTATGCCGACAAAGTTCATGTGCCTCCAATTCCTTTGAATGTCATGACTGCTCCGTGGCCGTTTGCAATGTGGGGAATTAACATGATTAGAGAGGTCAAGCCCACTACTTCCGATAGGCACTGCTTCATTCTTATTGCCATTGACTACTTCACCAAATGGGTCAAAGCTGCCTCATTTGCCTCAGTCATAAAGAATGTTGTAGACCAGTTCATCAAGCATAACCTCATATGCCGATATGGTATCCCTGAGAGGATCATCACCGAAAATGGAACCAATCTCAACAATGCTATGATTATTGAACTCTGTACACAGTTCAAGATCAAGCATCACAATTCTTCCCCATACAGACCTAAGATGAATGGTGCAGTGGAAGCTGCCAATAAAAACATAAAGAAGATTGTGCAAAAGATGGTAGTAACTTATAAAGACTAGCACGAAATGCTACCGTTTGCTCTTCATGGCTACCGTACTTCGACTCGATCATAAACTGGGGAAACTCCTTTCTCTCTAGTCTATAGCATGGAAGTTGTTCTGCCTGTGGAAGTTCAGATTCCTTCCTTAAGGATTATGAAAGAAGCAGACTTAGGCAAAGATGAATGGATTCAAACTAGGTTGGATCAGTTGAACTTAATTGACGAGAAGATACTGGTTGCTATTTGTCATGGTCAAATGTATCAAAAGTGTATGATCAAGGCTTTCAACAAAAATATCAAACCTCGAGTGTATCAGACTGACAATTTGGTAATAAAGCGCATCATTCTTCCTCAAGGTGTTCCCAGGGGAAAATGGACTCCCACTTATGAAGGACCATTTGTTATTAAGAAAGTATTCTATGGCGGTGCCATTATGCTAACCACTATGGACAACAAAGATTTCCCGTATCATGTGAACACGAACATAGTCAAAAAATACTACGCATAAAGAATGACCCGCTAGGTTTAAATATCTAGGAAAAAATAAGGGCATAGCGGCAAACCAAAAGGTTCGGGAAAAAGTTAGGGATATAAACAAAAGATTATACACTCGGCAAGTCGAAAACCCAAAGGGGTGTCTTGGGCAAAAAAGGGTATCCTGGTGGGCTGAAAACCTAGAAGGACGGTCCGGGCAAAAGTTAAGGATCAAAGCATATGACTATGTCCCGTGAAATCACTAAAGCCAGCTTTATTACCAAGGTCCAAGTTCAATTGCATAAGATTCAATTCAATCAACTTCTTTCAACGGCAAGGGATGATGTTCGAAGACATAGGGGCAATGGAGGAGTTGGAACCCAATGAGATTACTTCCACATGGCTATTATTTTTTTTTTCACTTTGTATTCCTTTCATTTTTTCGATGATTTCCTCTTACTAGGATTTCTGTCTCCTTGTACAAAAAAGTCTGTTTATAGGCAAAACATCAATACAAATATACTTCGAAGTGCAAACTTATTGTTTTTTCTGTTTTGAGTGCAAAAGCGTCCAATGATTAAAATTGAATGAACATATTCATATGAACATAATTAACTATTAACAAATGTATGAAATAA
This sequence comes from Vicia faba, assembly GCA_948472305.1. Classification (NCBI taxonomy): domain Eukaryota; kingdom Viridiplantae; phylum Streptophyta; class Magnoliopsida; order Fabales; family Fabaceae; genus Vicia; species Vicia faba. Next base: position 313,832,657 of record OX451741.1, read on the forward strand.
GGATTTGGGATATCCTCACAGAGTTGTTTCAATAAGATTATCCCCACAAGGTGTAATTTTCTGAAAACTCTCTCCCCAGCTCAGTTGGTCTTAACTGAAAAAAGAAACCTTGCGAGTTCTCCCCAAAAGAATTCATCTCCCCAATAAGGTCTTCGAAATATTCTCCTCAGTAGGGTTTATTTCCCCAACAAACTACAAATTCCCCAACACGAGTCTTTCCACAGACTATTACAAATCAATGGACAAAACCCCTTTGTCCCCAGCAGAATCATTACTATTCCCAGAAATTTGTTTCAAAGCCTGGAATTCGACCAGATACCAGTTAACTTTTATTCTCCCCGGTCAAGTTTCCCCATTAGAGCAATCGACAACCAAGGTTCTAGAACTCTCTTCCCCCAAGCAGAAACTAACATTCCCCGCAGTGTTCCCTCAAACAGTAAACAGAATTCCTAGCGGAAACATTCTAAACAAAGTCGAAGATACACATACTCTTCATCTCCAACGATAGTCCGGGATTCAGCTTCCCAATACTCCCCAACATTCTGTCAAGGATTTATTTTCCTAGACAAGGATACACTTCAATAAACATTTCACATTCATACATCATAACATATACATGACAAATACATTTAGCATAGTCTCATTTATTTTGAGAACATCATTACGCCATGCATACATATACATGCAACTAATCCTCTTCCTTGTAGGAAAAGTCAATCAACAAAACAAAAGACCTCTTCTGGTTAGATTTATTTCTTCCAGATTAAAGATAGGCGAACGAAGACCTCTTTTGGTTAGATTTTTTTCTTCCAGATTAAAGACAGGTGAACGAAGACCTCTTCTAGTTAGATTTATTTCTTCCAGATTAAAGACAGGCGAATGAAGATCTCTTCTGGTTAGATTTATTTATTCCAGATTAAAGACAGGAGAATAAAGACCTCTTCTGGTTATATTTATTTCTTCCAGATTAAAGACAGGCGAACAAAGACCTCTTCTGGTTAGATTTATTTATTCAAGATTAAAGACAGGCGAACGAAGACATCTTCTGGTTAGATTTATTTCTTCCAGATTAAATACAGATGAACAAAGACCTCTTTTGGTTAGATTTATATCTTCCAGATTAAAGTAGGTAAACGAAGACCTCTTCTAGTTAGATTTATTTCTTCCAGATTAAAGACAGGCGAAGGAAGACCTCTTCTGGTTAGGTTTATTTATTCCATATTAAAGACAGGTGAATGAAGACCTCTTATGGTTAGATTTATTTCTTCTAGATTAAAGAATGGAGAACAAAGACCTCTTCTGGTTAGATTTATTTCTTCTACATTAAAGACAGGCAAACGAAGCCCTCTTCTGGTTAGATTTATTTCTTCCATATTAAAGACATGCGAACGAAGACCTCTTCTGGTTAGATTTATTTCATCCCGATTAAAGACAGGCAAATGAAGACCTCATCTGGTTAGATTTATTTCTTCCAGATTAAAGACATGAAGACAAAGACCTCTTCTGGTTAGATTTATTTCTTCCAGATTAAAGACAAGCGAACAAAGACCTCTTCTGGTTAGATTTATTTCTTCCAGATTAAAGACAGGCGAACAAAGACCTCTTCTGGTGAGATTTATTTCTTCTAGATTAAAGACAGGCGAACAAAGACCTCTTCTGGTTAGATTTATTTCTTCCAGATTAAAGACAGGTGAACAAAGACCTCTTCTGATTAGATTTATTTCTTCCAGATTAAAGACAGGTGAACAAAGACCTCTTCTAGTTAGATTTATTTCTTATAGATTAAAGACAGGAAGACGAAGACCTCTTCTGGTTGGATTTACTTCTTCCAGTTAATGATAGGTAAACAAGACAAACCTCTTCTGGTTATAATTATTTCTTCCAGTTAATGAAAGGTATTCAATAGACCTCTTCTGATTAGATTCATTTCTACCAGTTAATGATAGGAAATCAACAGACCTCTTCTGGTTAAGGTTATTTCCCCAATAAAGTTTCCAAACAACATACCTCTTCTGGTTAGATTTATCTCTTCCAGTTAAAAATAGGCAAAATACATCTACTATTTCAGTATAAATAGACTAAAGATTTATTCTGATACCTCTTCCAATTTCTACCAACAGTCACTCTGGATGGCATCTATAAGCCCATCTCCGATAATTCCTTATCACCTCTCCAAATGGAATCTTCAAGACCATTTCTGACACAATCAACTAATACATTACTTTGTGCATCAGCGAGTGCAAATTTCTAGGCACTTTAGTGTTCAATCATCTTCCACCTTTGAGTCACGAATAAGCGGACACACCAATATAACTCTTTAGGTTTAAGAAGATTAAACAGGGGAAGCTGTTGTACACCAAAATTTTCCCTCCTAGTTTCCATTCAAGACATTCTCCTAGGGTTCTCAAATGCTCAAGAGAGCTCAAGAATTGATAAGGCGAATTCTCCTCCTAAGTAGTAGGTCCACAACTAGGGTTTTGTAGTTCTCAAAGAAAATTGAGTTTCCAAGGTTTCATGTGGTCTTCATGGTTCTTCGTGTATTCTCAAGGATGTTCATGTCAAGTTTCAAGCCTTGCATCACGGATTTGCCCAGTCAATGGTTCAGATGACTGAGAATCAACTGTATTGGGCAAAAAGTCAACATTTTCAAAATCAAAGTCAAATGATTGTAATTTCTTCATTATTAAATATTTTTGAGTGTTTCTTTTTGTGCATGACTCTTCTTGACGTTATCTCTAACTTATCTTTACAAGTCAAGAGTCGATTATGTGCAAAAGATCATCAAAAATTTGAATACTCTAGAGGGCTATGATTCTCATGTTGAGATCGATCATGGAACAAGATGATGAGTTCGAAGATTCATGGTTGAGTTTGAACAAGATGTTGCTTATAATACAAGTCACCATGTTGGAAATTGATTTGGCATCTCGGTGAAAATGATTTGAGGATTCATTTGAATAATGTTTTTGATTTCAATTTAAGTTAGCAAAAGCATTACGTGATATCACAGGTTTCGTCCAAAATTTCTATGGTTCATTCGCGTGAATTATTTTGAATTCAAGGTATCAAGGTGCTCTTCCTCAGTCTACGATCTTGCAATTATATCATCCACATAGACCTCTATCTCATGATGAATCATGTCAAGAAATAGAGCTACCGTAGCTCGTTGATACATTACCCCTGCATTCTTCAAATTGAACGACATGACCTTGTAGCAGAAGGTGCCCCATTGTGTAACAAATGTGGTCTTCTCCATATCTTCAGGAGCCATTTTGATTTGATTATAGCTAGATAAGCCATCCATAAAGGAGAAGAATTTATGTTGAGTTGTTTTATCGACTAAGACGTTAGTATGTGGTAGTGGGAAATCGTCTTTGGGGCTTGCCCTATTCAAATCCCTTTAGTCTATGCACATACAGACCTTTCCATCCTTCTTTGGAAATGGGACCACATTCTCCACCCATTGAGGGTATGACATCACTTCCAGGAAACCTGCATCAAAATGTTTCATTACTTCAGCCTTTATCTTCTCAGACATATCTGGTCGCATGTGACGAACCTTTTGCTTGACTGGAGGGCAATCTTTCTTTGTTGGTAACGATGAACCATTATGTCAGTATCTAGCCCCGACATATCTTCATATGACCAAGATAACACTTCAACATAGTCATGCAACATTTGGACCAATCTGCCTTTGATACCATCTTTAAAGTTGGAGCCGATCTTGACCTCTTTCTTATCTGTCTCAGTACCTAGGTTGATCACTTCGAATGGCTCTTCATGGGGTTGAATGGCTTTCTCCTCTTGCATCAGAAGTCTGGCTAGTTCCCCTGGTATTTCACAATCTTCTCTGCCTTCGTCTTCAGCTTGGTTGTTTGGATGTTCAAAGTCATAGCTGGCGATAGCAGAGTCATTGGCAATGAGATCCAGAGTGGATGAGGATTTGCAAGTGTGTGTGTGTGTGCATGTAAGATACATGGCCATTTTGAAAAATGCAAATAAGAAGAAGAAAGACAATGAGCGCAAAATTTGAGTGCAAAAGGTCCAATATTTTTCATTAAATGATCATATGGCAGATGAACATGAACAAAACCCTTAACAAATGGACCATGGTACCCCGGGCAAGGCACATGGTTAAAGTCATTGTTTTCAATAAAATTACAGACAAAGTTCTTGATTTAATAAAAATAGTAAATGGTAATTACTCCTTGTTGAAGGAGATAGGAACAAAATACTTGGCACGCCAGTTATTGAGCTCTTCACCGGCAGCCGGGTAGATCCATTCATCAAAGTCACAGTCATCGTCAGAGTCTTAAAGAGCATTCACTTCATGATTACCAATACGAAGAGGTGGGTTCCCTATGCAAGCACGCCTGACCTTCTTTTAAGCTTTGGTAGTGAAACCCAAACCAAATTTGTCCGCTTTAAAAGGAATTTCTGGGAGTTGTCCCCAAATAGTACAACTTACATCTTCAACCACAACACGAGCGTCTTTGAGTTAAACCATTACTGGCACAACTTCATCAGCTTTTAGAGTATCAGAAGAGATTTTGGTAGTGGCAATCTGTCGCAACTAGTTTTTTAAATCAAAGTCACCACTATTAGTTTTTATCCTAGGGAGGGGAATCTAACAGAAAACCCTAATTCGCAGACAGAGATTCTAGGTTTCATACTTCTATAGACGAAAGGAAGGTGTTAGGCACCTGTCATCTACCTTGTTCATAAGGATATTAGGTTTTAGGCTTAAGTTGGGGAAAACAGGGTTTTAAGTTTTATTAGGGGAAAAGTGTCTTAATTTTTTAATAGGGAAACTCACTACGATTTTTGATCGTATTCCTACGTATCCTCTTAAGAGGAATCAGAGTCCCAATTCGTAGTTCATAGGGGGTTGGTGTTTTTTAGGGGTCGCAAAAGTACTTTGAATCACCTCGCATTTTGATCGGGAGTAGTGATTGCGGAGATTTTGACTAAATGCACGGTAAGTCAAAATTTGTTTGAAACCCTTTGCAAAAACAATTGATTAGCTTAGTTTATTGCGAAAAATAGTTTGTTGTTTGTTGCGTGTTTTTTAATCGTATTAACTGCAAAAATATCTTGATTAATGCATGATTAAAAAAATATTTAATGAAATAATATAGTAAAATAATGTATGCAATTTTTTGAATAAAAATGATTTATTTGTTAGTATATAAATAATAATGTATACATATAATAATTAAAATTATTAATAATAATAATTATAAATAATAATGATAAGAAATTGAATAATTATAATAATATATAATAATAAAAATATTAAAATATAAAAAATATAATAATTGTAAAAAAAAGAAAGAAAAATAATTGATTAAATCAGGGGGTGCATTTCTGGTTGCTAAGTAAAAACATGGGGTGTTGGTTTAGCAGTTGGGGTTAGGCTTAAAAATAGTTTAGGACAAGGGGGTGTAAACTGCATTAGTGTTTAGTAAATATTGCAAATGGGGGTGTGAAAAGCAGCTGGGCTTAGGCCCAACAAACTTGAAGAGGGTTTCGCTTGATTACGCATGGGAGGGAGCATGGGTTTACCGTATGACTTGGCCTTATGGCCGTCTGATCATAATCGAATGGACAAAAACGAGGGAGTATGAAAACTAATGTGTGCTAGCGTTTATAGGATCGAAATGGATTATATCATTTTTCTTTATTCATTTATATCTGATTTTGTCACAGTTACAACATCCTCTCTTCCTCTCGTTACAAACACCCAACCTCTTTCTCTTTCTTTTTCCTTGCTAACCCTAACCTCTTCCTCTTATGGCGGCGCAAAATCGGAACCACAACCCCAACATTTATTATCCCAACCAATCCCCAGATCAATAATCAAGAAGAGTAAAATACTAAGTTACCCTTTCGCGTGATTTTGTTTCCTCTGACTTTGGCTTTCGATTTGGTGCGATGCTGATCTCGTTGTTTTCTTCGAGTTGCAGGTCACAGCATGGAAGATGGTGGTGATGGCCTTGAAGATGGTGTGGAGGAGGTTCACTGTCAGCGGCGGGGACGGCTAGCGATTAGGGTTTCGGATATCGAAACCCTAATTGCATCAATCTTTGGTATTTAGCGCGAGATGGCGTTCTTGGTTCTTCTGTCTTTCTTCTTCTCCTCTCTGTATTAAGCTTTTTTCTCTGTATTTTTTTATTCCCCCTCTTCACTGTAATCTCTTCAGTATATATAACTTTTTAGTTTTTAGGGTTTTTAGAATTTGCAATTAGAATTTGATTATCGCAGATTTAGGAATTAGAGACAATTAGGGATTTAGTGTTATTGTTAATTGATGTGAATTGGTTCAATTTGTTGTATAATTCCAGATTTGATTTGTAATGTGAATTCCAGATTTGATAGATAGAGATTTGTACTGATATTGTTTTACTGTATATTTGCAGATTTAATTTGTAGTGATAAGATTTGGTTTAGTTAAATTTTAGTATTGATTTCAACAATATCAGTTTGTAAACAAAAACCTGCACTAATTTTGTGGTGATTGGAACAGTAGTCATTTTTTTGTTTAATTGGGCCTTGCGTGTCTGTTGAATTGGGCCTGCATTGTTGTTTTTGTTTGCTCAACCCAATGTGTTTTTTTATTAATACAACAAGGAAACAATTTAATTTTTAAACCAGGCCCAATTGGCCTTTTTTCCAAAACAACAAAAGAAAATATAAAGTAAAAAAAGCAGCAAAACAAGTTAAATGAATATTCAGTATTGACCTTACGTTTTTTTCTTCTTTTTCTTAAAAACAAATATATTACTTCTCTATTTATTTAAAATAGACAAATTTTTAATACTCTCTCTCTTTTTTTTACATTATTATATAGGCCAACTTAATGACTTAATGGGCTTTAGTTAATTTGATAATCATACCCCTTTCCTTTACTAACAACAATAATCTCTAAATGGTTTTAATAAAAGCTTAATTATTATTGAAATAGTTTTTTTTTCATTTTCGAATCTGATGGGCCAATGGCCAACATGCTTCGCGAATGGATACGAGTCTTTCTAATTTAGAAAGATCCGCATTCTTGAATTAATATACACCCTCTATTTGACTTAAATTTAAGAAGGGGCCATCAAATATTGTTGTACCATCCTTAATTAACTAATTCTTCTGTTTTAATCTTGAAAAAATATAATCGTCACGATAGGGAAAATTTGGGATGCGACAGCTGCCCCTATTCAATTATCTTCCAATCGAATAGCGTGAGAATGCACGAGTCTTGCATATTCTGATTGGGAGTTTATTGAATACTTGGAATACCTAAAAAATTTCCGACGAACATAAGGTTACATTGATATAGCATACCCTTACGAGTCTTGAGGAAGTAGGCGAGGCTGATGGTATATCGCTTACCAGGTGTAATACGGTGGGAAAACTGACTTGGGATGTCTTGTGTTTGATCGCAATTGTTGCGGTTAGCAAGAGTCGCCACTGACTTTTCTTTTATCCAAAAGGAAAGGCTGAAAATAACAGGAAAGACCTTTGAGATTATTTCTTGAGTTCGGGGGTAGATTATGAAAAGGGAAGGTATTAGCACCCTTTTCATCCATAGTTATATATGGGCTCTTAGTTGCTTGCTAGATCACTTGCTTTGTTTGAAAATGTGCTTTGTTTGAAAATGTGCTTTGTGGTGGTTTTTGAAAGTATTTTGAAAATGCGCCTTCGTTTAGGCGAACTTTGTAATGATTCTCGTTTTGGAGAGGATGTGTACAAAGTGTTGGACTTTTGAAAATATTTCATGTTTTAAAAGTGTTTGGTGTATGTTTGTTTTGAAAGTGTTTATTTGGAAAGTGAGAAAGGATGTTTGTTTTGAAAGTGAGCAAGCAACTAAGAACGTTTCTACCTACTCAAAATTCTTTTGTTCATTTCTCCTTTCCTTTGATATTGCTATCTTACCATTGATTGATAAGAAGCCTTATCTTTGAATGTAAAGGGACGGGCATGTGTCATCGTATAGTCATGCTAGAAATGTTGTGAGATATCTTAGAACTTCTCTTTGAGGAACTAAGATCATTTGTAAGGCAACATTTATAGCGTCATCGAGGGACTATGATATTGTATTTTTAATTTATTTTTGCTAAAACATCCCACATGCATAACATGACCATTTTCAAAAGGAAACAAGTGGAATTACCCTAAGGGTGCATGTGTGAATAGTGTGTTTGATTTGCATGCATTTAATCTTTGATTAGGGTTATCTACTTATTGATTTTTATCTTTCCATACAAACCCTAATTACTAGCATTTATATGAAAGCGGTAAATTGCGGAAAGTAAATTTACTACGCTATTACATCATTTGGGGATGGGGTATACAAATTTATAAATGGGGATTGCAAGAAATTTAAACTAATTATCTATTACAACCATATTGAATAATGTACAAGAAATGAATAAATATAATGTGCAAGGATGTAAATGGAAAAGAAATGGATTTTTGTTTGGTTTTTGAGGAAAGGGTTTGGTTTTGACATAATTAACTAAAAGAAGTAATTAATTAAGATAAATAAAATTATACCTAAACTAATTAAGAATAGAAATTAAGTTAGAAAGCATTTTTTAAGTTTTTTTTAGAAAAGGTTTTAAGTTTAATCAAAATAGTATGGAAACTAATTAATTAAAAGAAAACCTAAATTCTAAGTTCATTTTAATTTAAAAAGAAAATAACTAAACCTAAATCTGATTATTAATTTAATAAGAAAAAGAAGTTAAGTTTTTGATAAGAAAAATGTTTTTTGTCTTTTGTTTTTAAAGGAATAAAATATATAGAATGCAAATAATAAATAAATTTTTTTTTTGGAATTTTTGATTTAATAAATAATAATAATAATAATAATAATAATAATAATAATAATAATAATGAAAAATAATAAATTAAAGAAAATAAAATAAAAGGTGAAAAATAAATTCAGGAGGTGAAAATAGAATTTAGGATGTTCGTTAGAAAAAACAGTTTTTGTTTGAAGTTTGGCCCATTAGCATTTTTGTTAGTCAGCAAAAGAAAAGAAAAATAAAAAAAACAGTGGGCCTGCGCTGGAACAAGCAAGAGGGGGAGGGGGTGTTGTGCAGTAAAAAAGCGGAAGGCCCATCCAGGAGGCCCAGGCGCGCATATTGTTTGAAACAAGGAGAAAGGAAATGCTGAAAAATAACAAAAAGTGGCAGCGGTGGGGCTTAAACCCACGCCCTTGACATGATACGCGTGCTGCCTTACCACTGAGGTGGCTATACATTCGTTAACTTAAACAAAACCATAAATATATAATACAAAACACTTTCATGGCCTGAACTTCATCTTCAACCTCCAGCCAGGGTCCCTGTATCTCATTCATTTCTCATCTATTCTCAAAACTTCCAACATCAAACTTGTTAGAAATTTTACCAGGATTCCAGAAATGTAAACAATTTGGACTAACAATCAAAGATAAGCATGTATTTCTAAAAGTACCAAATCCTGACCTACATTTTTTAAAGATTCAAACTTAAAATTCTCTAAGCACAAGCCATATAAATGAAAACTATGGATATGTACAACTTCAGGGTAATGATATCTACAATTTTTACTTCAGAGTGTATGCAAAAAAATGCTTGTATCAAGATATTGAAGTTTCAAAACTTACCTCTTACAGTCGGATTCGTGTATGGAGTTTGAGCAGAATTTGAGATGGCCTGATGATCTCTTTAGCTTGCCTGGACCTCCTTGAGTGTGTTCCAACTCCTACTTTGCTTTGAGGATGGATGAAATTCTCTACTCAAGTCAAGTTGCAAGCTTGAGTTTTGAAAATGGTGAATAGTGAAAAGGGAGTTACAGTCCAGAAACAAGGGCCTGGATCACTTTGATATGATGTATATTAAGTGTTTGGATTGTTATTACTCAATATACACGAGTGGATTTGGAGATGGCTATGTGAAGCTCAAAACTGTCAAGTTATGGCAGATTCTGAGTTGCAGAGTGCTTGGGAGTGTTTTGGGATGCTTGAGCTCGTGCCTTATGTTGCAATAGACTTGTGTATATGTATGGAAAAGGTTAGAGATCAATTGCACTCAAGGTTTCTGAGTTCTAGCCTTTTGGCTCTATAACTTTCTTTTGAAGAAAAGTGAGAAGACAAGTCTCAAAGTGTTGTACAAGCATGGTCTGAGTTAGTAGAGGCCTTAGACATTTTGGTTTTGACTTTTCTTGTGTGCGGAGAAAACAATTGATAGGCTCAAGAAGTTGACAATTGCAAAAGTAGTGCTTTATCAAAATGGAAATGGCAACTTTGTGCCATAAATGGAAAATCATTTTGGACAAAGCTTGAAACACTTGGATAAGGGCCTAATCAGTTGTGTAAACCAGTAATTATGGATTTAAAAACAATTTTGAGGCCTGCAAAGTGAGGATTATGCAGCATGGCTATGGATTGGATCAAATGTTCATCATGAAAATGACTTGAAAAACAAGTTTGAAACCCTAACTTCTTGCCTTCGATTCTCTTAGCTCAAGTATGATCTCAATGAGTTCTTGGACATTTTGGAAAGCTTTTAAAATTCCCTGCTACCTTCATGTTGGATATTTTTGAAGATTCAATTTAGAACTAGGTGAAAAGTGGCCATGAAGTTAGGTCAAAATCCTGACTAACTAGGGCAAAATTTCACTGTCTTTTTAGTTTCTTGGACATGTCTTCATAAATTCATAACTTGAAATCCAAGCATTTCTAGAAAACGTTCTTCCCTACAATGTTTTAGATCTCATTGAGATCTACAACTTTCATGTTGGAAGTTTTCCTTGAATCATCTTGCATCATGGTGGAAATTTATCACAAAGTTATGAAAAAATGTTAACTTTCCAACACTTAGAAAAATTTCTAAGTCTTAGAATTTTGACTTTTCAAAGATAATTTTCAATTTTCAATTTCTTGATGAACAAGTTTCATATTTTGACATGTCTTGATGAAATATGATTTTTGAAACTTGATTTTGATCAAAAAGTCAAAGTTTGACTTTTCATCAGTTGACTGAAATTCATCTGTCAATCCAAATGATCTTGAGAGGTGATTTGAACTATGAAATTAGGTTAAGATGGTGCATTTGAACCCTTGAGATCATGTACTAAACTAAGAAGTCATTTTCTTGGTCAAAAGTCAAGAACTGGGCCTTCTCAATCAAAACCCTAATTTTGACCATTTTGCCCTTTTGGTGTTCTGATCAAATTTCTTTGAGGAATTATGATCCAACTTGATCAATTGACATATATGAGTTCATAATATTGATATGGATCCAAAATCTTGAAGTTTGACTGTAGGTTGACCATAGTTAACTTTTTATCTAATATAGTTGATTTTAGGTCATCTGATCAAATGACTGAGCAATTTTGTGATCTAAGACTTGAAACCTGACATGAGCAATATTAAGGGTTCCTATTGATCCATGAAAGTCATTTGAGGCCTTGAAGGTCCAATTTTCCTTGTGAAAACTCAAACCCTAATTTTGAGTTGTCAGTGTTGAGGAGGTGAGGTGTCTTGAGCTGATCAAACTTTGTGTAGTCTTGAATCAATGGAGATCTTTGAGAGATTTCTTGATAAATGAGAGTGAAAATTTTGGGGTATAACACCAGGGTTTGATAACGAGGCGGACATTCTTTGATCTTAAAAGCATAATCTTGTATGTCTTGGTTTTGCTTTAGCTTATTCATCCATTTGGGAGGATGAATACAACAATAATTGATGATGCATGACTGCTTGAAGACTGAGGCCATGGGTTATGTTCGCGAATTGCTGCATAACGTCTGAGGCGATAGGCTAAATTTTTTTGTTCTCTTTCGAGCATCACTACATGAAGTCTGAGGCGATGATCTGTGTTACGGAATAAAGAAACACATTGTCGCATGAAGTCTTAGGCAATGAGCTTAAATTTGTAAATAGCTGCGTGAAGTCTGAGGCGATAAGATAAATTTGGTTTTTGAGCATCGCTGTATGAAGTCTGAGGCAATAAGCTAAATTTGGTTTTCGAACATTACTGTATGAAGTTTGAGGCGATGGTCTGGAGCTTGGAACACATTGCTGCATGAATTCTAAGGTAATGGGTTAGGTTCGCAAATCGTTGCGTGAAGTCTGAGGCGATAAGCTAAATTTGTTTTCGAGCATCGCTGCATAAGGTCCGAGGCGATGGTCTGGAGCTTGGAATAAAGAAACACATTGCTGCATGAAGTTTGAGGAAATGGGTTAGGTTCGCGAATCGCTGCGTGAAGTCTGAGGCGATAGGCTAGATTTTGGTTTTCGGACATCGCTTTATGAAGTCTGAGGCGATAGGTCGGAATCTGTGGAATAAAGAAGCACATTGTTGCATGAAGTCCGAGGCAATGGGTTAGGCTCGCAAATTGATGCGTGAAGTCTGAGGCGATAGGCTGGGTTTTATTTTCGAGCATCGCTGCATGAAGTCTGGGGCGATGGTCTGGAGCTTGGAATAAAGAAACGCGTTGCTGCATGAAGTATGAGGCAACGAGTTAAGATTACAAATCGCTGCGTGAAGTCTCAGGCGATAGGCTAAATTTGTATTTTCGAGCATCACTGCATGAAGTCTGAGATGATGGTCTGTGTTGCAGAATGAAGAAACACATTGTTGCATGAAGTCTGAGGCAATGGGTTTGGTTCACAAATCGCTGCGTGAAGTCTGAGGCGATAAGCTAAATTTGTTTTCGAGCATCACTGCATGAAGTCTGAGGCGATGACCTAGGTTTGTAAGGAACTCATCAATGCAGGAAGACTTAGGTGATAGGTTGAACGCGTCACATCATGAAGACTGAGGTGACGGGTTGAATCGTAGGAGAAGTATTTTGTTGGCTGACCCTTAGATAGCTAAATCTAGGGTGAGGCTATTTGTTGTATGATACATGCGTGTGATTTCTGATATTGAGATGTTTGGATGTATGTAAAATGTATGATGTTTGATGTGTGTAACCCTGAGTATATGTGTATTAAATGTTGAAATGTATAGTGTATGTATGTTATGCAAATTGTATGTATGGAATATGTGCAAGATGTGCGTATGCCTTGAAATGTTATGAAGACTATTTCTGGCATTCTCTCCTTTAAACCATCGGCTTAGAGTTACCAATCCCCTGGCGTTGTATGTTGCATCGTAATATTGTTGAATTTGAACACAGTGAACAACGTCAGCAAAATTTTGAACATTGATTTTCTGTATTGTAAGTGTAGGTGTAGACGTGGACGTAGACGTAGGTAATGGCATATGTGTAGACTTGTATGTTGTAAGCGCAGGCGTAAGCATAGACGTATGGATTGGAATATGTGTAGCTTTTTATGTTTTAAGCGCAGGCGTAGACATGGACATGTGTGTAGACTTTGTATTGTGAGTGCAAGCATAGGTACAGATGTATGTGCGGACGTAGTCTTTTTGCATTATGAGCGTAGGCATAGGCGTAGACATGTGTATAGACTTTTGTGTTTCAAGAAGTAGGAGTATCCATGTGCGTAGACGTAGACGTGGATTTTCTTTCGATGTTTTTCTAACCCAAAATGCCTTTTCGATGTTTGGTCAAATGCTTTTATTTTGTTAATCCCCCAAAATGATTTCAAGACGATATTCACAAGTAATGATCGTAGTATTTTGTAAACAAGTCTGAGAAAAGAAAAAACGCAATTTGAAAGATGCAAAGAAAGAAAAATGTTTTATTAATATGCCTCTCAATAGGCGAGAGTACAAGATGCAATTCCTAGAAAGAGGTAATTACAGAAAGTTTTAAAACTGTAAATGACAATAAAAAATGATAATTGTTGTTGTTGTTCCCCAATATCCTTTTAATGATCTTATCTCCTTTGCTTATGCGTTGTATGATTCGGATCTGTCTCTCCCTTCGTGGTTCGCAGTCGCAGTTTTTAGATCGTAGTCTTTTTGTTCTTTATTTCTTTTTGAGTGATCCCTAACTTTTTCCTGGATTTCCCTTTCGGTTTTTCCATCCACCGGGATAATTTTTTTTGTTATATGCCCCTAATTTTTTCCTTGATCGCCCTTTAGGGTTTTCGATCCACCGAGATGCTCCTTTTTGCCTAAGTCGCCCATTTAAGGTTCGAGCTTAGCGAGCTTCTTATACATAGTATTTTTTGACTGCGTCTGAATTTTCTAGATGCGATAGTTCTTCCCCATCCATTGTTGTGGGGATAAGATCACCACCGAAGAATGTTGTTTTGACTACGTATGGACCTTCATAGTTGGGTGTCCATTTACCGCGTGAGTCGAGGCAAGGTAGAATAATCTTCTGGAGTACTAGACCATGTTGTGGTTCATCTTGTGCAGTACACTATCACCCAGAGAGAATTTCGAGGCTAATTTCCGTAGAGTTTGTTTGTCGATGCTGGAGGCATGTTCTTGTTTTTCGAGGCATTTCTTGATGTAGAAAAACCAAGGATTATCACCCAGTCATTCTTTGATAGCAAGACAAAGTGCGGGCTCTTGATTGTGATGCGCGGTTCATGGTTTGATCAAGTTACTTTGAACGCAACTGATATAGTTGCCAGAGTGTTCGCCATTTGATTTTATTTTCGTGGGATGTGACTGAAAGTGATCTTTGTGAATTCCGCAGTCAATTTTAAAACCCGATCCAGATATGGAATCGGTCTTGGATGCTTAGTATCCCATCCACCGTTGACTTGGTATATGGCTTGTGAGCATTATTTGGGAGGAGTCAAAACTGCCCCTATATCGTGCTCCCGTGTATTTGAAGCCCCTTCTAACGTGAATATCCAACATGCCCCTGGCTCGGGTTCTTCGTCAGGTCCTGGTATTTTGTAGTTTCTTATCTTTAGAGCACTGTCTGTATTTGACCTTGGTCTGTTTCTATAGGAACAAGCAGATATGTGCAATAATTTGATTAGCTTCTTTGGGGCTCCGCTCTAACATTGCCCCTTAGCTTGGTTCCTTCCGGATCTTCCCTTGTGCTCAGATTAATGGTCTTAATAGCCTCTTGATATGGTTGTATATTGTTAGCCTTTCGTTCTATTTCCCTCGCCATTTTCTCAGAGAGTTCAAGATCTTCATCATTTTCCTCTTCAGCTTGGTTGATGGGAGCATCAAAATTATATTGGGTCATAGCAGTAACATTATCGACGGTTTTGGGCATGAATTTTCACACTTATCATGTTTTGGTGCAGATTTAGTATATGGAATTTGAAAACGCATATGCAGAGAAAGTATTTCCATTTTTAGATTTACAGAATAAATGCAAGAGAAATAAAGGGATCTTAATTGAAAACAAAATATCACTTTTATTAATCGTAAATATTGTCTGAAACAAAATGAGGGAACCCTTACAAGCAACCCATATGCCTCGAGCTTGACATAGGTTCTTTCAAAAACAAGAAAATTTACTTAGGAAAGAAAAAGATCTCAGGAATCTCCACGGCAGTCCATCTTTTGAGTTCTTCTCCTGTGGCGCATTCTCGGATGAATTCAGTTGCCCCTTTGGTGTTTTCTTTGTTGGATATCTTTGCCACATGTCCGCCATGCTCTATAAAGGTCTCTTGGATCGGAGGAAAGTGTGCTTCACCCTTCAGAGTAGCTTTATATTTTTCTTCAGGGTATGGTCCGAATTGGACTATGCCCCGATCCCCTAGATTTTGTAGTGTTCTTTCGAAAGCTTCATTGTGTTCTAGCAGGAATCCACATCCCAACAGATATTCTTTCAGCAAGTTTATCGGGGTTTTTTTCTCGTCTGCTTGCCCCAGAGTCAGTGACTACTTCAATTGCATTTATTGTCGGCCCATCGTGCGAAGGCATATGGTTTGATTTGATGTTAGGCTTCTCGAAATTGATGTCTTGAGATTCTAACAAATCTTGGACCTTATGCTTGAATAGCCAACATTGCTCTATGGTATGTCCAACATGATACTCACATTTGGTGTTGGCATTGTACCTTCACGGGAGTGGCCCGACTGGGGGAGCTAGAGGCTTGAGTTCCACCAAGGATGCTGTAACCAGTTGTTGCAATAACTGTCTAGGTGGCATAGGGAGTGGATCAAATTTTATGGGTGGCCTTCTTCCTTGCTGCTGCCCTTGTGGGATCACTAGTGGTAGTTGTACCCTGGGTTGTGACGCTACAACATTAATTTCTCCCTCTTTTCCTTTGGGGTAGTTTGAAGCAGGCCTTCTTAAATTGTAGGGAGTATTTGATGGTCCCCCTAATATCTTCCCACTTTTTATTCCAGTCTCAATTCTTTCTCCGATAGTCACTAGATCTGAGAATCCCGAAGAAATACTTCCAACCATCTTCTCATAATACAACCCTTGCAAAGTCCTCATGAACGTGTCTACTAATTCCTTCTCTAACAGTGGTGGTTGCACACTGGATGCCATCTCCCTTCATCTCTGAGCATACTCTTTGAATGAATCTTCTTTCTTTTGGGACATATTCTGGAGTTGCATGCGGGTAGGCGCCATGTCCAAGTTATATTTGTAATGCTTTAGAAAAGCATTAGAAAGATCTACCCATGTTTGAATATGCATTCGCTCCAATTGCATATACCAGTCTTAAGATTCCCCACTCAGGCTATCTTGAAAATAGTGAATCATCAGCTTCTGATCGTGGGCATGGGCATGCATCTTCCTACAATACATACGAAGATGATTTCTTGGACAAGTGAGCCCCCTGTATTTCTCAAAGTTAGGTACTTTGAACTTTGGTGGAATCACCACATCAGGAACTAGGCCCATTTTGAGGGCGTCTACTTCGAAAGCGTCAAAACCCTCCACAACTTTTAATCTTTCTTCCATTGCTTTGTACTGATTCATTACCAGTTGATTATCAACGTCATGAGTACCAGTCATCTTTAAGGGTGCCTGGTTGGCACCCTCTGGGTCGTGATCTCTGTATTATAGGTCCAAGTAGTTGTCTGCATTATTGGTTGGAATGTGTAGGGTATGTGGTGCCCCTGCTTTTGGTTGCAGTGGGACAAACCCTTCAGTTTCAACTTCTTGTTGGGCCATGATAGACTTTTGGAGTTCTGCTTCTGGCTCTTTCCTTAGTTGGTGACCGCTTGATGCACCAATCATTTGGGCTACTTCTTCTAAAGCTACCTTGGGAATCTGGTCCTGCTTATCAATGATGTTCTTCAAAGCTAGGAGAACTTGACTTAGATCTCCTTTCATCGAACTTACATCACCCTTTACTTGGTCGAGATCCTCTTTGAATGCAGCTTGAGTTTCCTCGATTTGCTCCAATGCTTTTTGTTGGTAGGCCCTGATTTGATATGGAGGCCAAGAAGGTGGAGATATTCTTCTACCAATGGTTTACTGGAGAGTTTTTTTTATATAAAAAAAAGATGAGTTTCGATATGCTATGCAAGTGTTTATGAATGCTTGCATGCAGGTGGATGTGTATGAACATGAAACAGTTTCTTGTTTTAAATGTCTTATTCATCTGGGCACATGCTTGTCTTTTACTTATTATTTTACTTGGTGACTATCTTTAAAGTAGATACGCAAACGAGATGCAGAAACAAAATGCCTTTATTGAAGGTAACATAATTCAGATATTGAAAAATATTACAATCTTAAAACAAAACTTTATTTGCATGAAATCAAGCAAGGGGAAATAAGTCTTCTAGGTGCGCTTGCAAATATCTAATCTTGAAACCATCCACCTTTTCTTGACAAAGCTTGAGAAAGTCTTTAGCACATTATATCCCTTTTGTGGCTTTAATTTCAAACATGTTTGGCGTGTTGACGCAGGAAAGTTGTTTCCTTCGGTATCCATTTTTTTAAAGACAGTCACCGAGATCTTGATTTTATTATTTTTTGTACTCTGAATAAGACAAAGAAACGGGTGACGAATATATGAAATGTATGAATTCATAGACGTAGGATTGAGTGACGGGATTTTTGTGATAAGTACCCCTGTAGGGATGTACGGTTCAGTGACAAGGTTTTTTGTGATAAGTATCCTCAGAAGATAGGTTCCTTAATTTTGACCTACGATTAATCTATCCTCCCAGAAGGTGGTTTCCTTAAGGGCGTCATGAATAACCCCATAGGGAAAAGGCACAAGGGCCTCCCTTAGGTGGAGCCTCTTTACGGACCGAAACTTCTGTCTCAAAGTCATGAAAGGTCTCGTCATGAGATTTCAGGTTAAGGCCGTTACAAAGAGTCATGGGTGACCTTCCAAAGTCCTACTCGTTAAGAGGATATCTCTAGATAAGTATTCCTTTTTCAAAAGTTCACCGACTCTAGGCGAAGTCGTCACATAAACTCGCAGGGATGATGTACCCCCTAAGCTAATAGACGAATCTTCTTTCTAAGGGTTGTTGAAAATATTTTTTTTTTGAAAAATTCCTGCCACGCAGTGAATATATGATAAAAGAATTGACAATAATTAAATAAATGAAATAAATAAATAAAAACCCCAAAGTAAAAACCCTAAAACCTAAAGTTGAAGTCCCCAACCGAGTCGCCAGTTGTCGTAACTAGTTTTTTAAATCAGAGTCGCCACTATTAATTTTTATCCTAGGGAATGGAATATAACAGAAAACCCTAATTCACAGACAGAGATTCTAGGTTTCGGACTTCTATAGACGAAAGGAAGGTGTTAGGCACCTTTCATCTACCTTGTTCACAAGGATATTAGGTTTTAGGATTAAGTTGGGGAAAACAGGGTTTTAAGTTTTATTAGGGGAAAAGTGTCTTAATTTTTTAATAGGGTGTTGTACCCCAAAACTTTCCCTCTCATTTATCATATATTTTCTCACAAGATCTCCTTTAGTTCAACACTGTACAAGGATTGATCAGCTCAAGACAGCTCCTTAAGCACTGATGACTGAAATTAGGGTTTGAGATTGCACAATGGTAATTGAACTTTTAATGCTTCACTTTACTTTCATGGATCACTATGGACCCTAAATATTTCTCATGTGAAGTTTCAAGTCTTGGATCACATTTTTGCCCAGTCAATTGATTAGTTGACCTAAAAATCAACTATATTGGGGAAAAGGTCAACTGTGGTCAATATACAGTCAAACTTCATAATTTTTAATCCATATCAACATTATATGTCATTTGATCAAGTTTGGACCACAATTCCTCAAGAAATTTGATCAGATCATCAAAAGGGAAAAATGGTCAAAATTAGGGTTTTGACTGAGAAAAGGCAATTTCTGATTTTTGACCTAGCAAATGGTTAATTGGTTTGAGACATGATCTCAAGGTTTAAAATGCATCATTTGACCTAATGTTATGACCCAAAACTTCCCTCAAGGTCAATTGATTGATAGTCGATTTTCAGTCAACTGATCAAAAGTCAACTGTTATAGTGAAAAGTCAAACTTTGACTTTTTGGTCAAAATCAAGTGTCAAAGATCGCAATTCATCAAAACATGTCAAAATATGAAAGTTGTTCATCAAGAAATCAAAAAGTCAATATTTCATTTTGAAAAGTCAAAGTTTCCAAACTTAGAAATTTTTCTAAGTGTTGAAAACTTCATATTTTTTCACAACTTTGAGCCAATTTTTCACCATGATGCAAAATGATTCAAAGGAAACTTTAAACATGAAAGTTTTAGATATCAATTATATCTAAAACATTTATTTACACAACTCCCCCTAAAAATGCTTGGATCTTAAGTTATTAATCCATGAAATCATGGTCATGAAACTAAAACACAGTGAAATTTTGAGCATTTTGGTCAGGATTTTGAGCTAACTTCTGAGCCAAGTTTCACGTAGTTCCATTTAGATTTTGCAAAAGTGATTAAAAGAGGGGTTGTATATCACATTACAAGATTTCTAAAGAGGCCAAGAACTCCTTGATATTATTTGTGAGCAAGGAGAATCAAAGGTCAGAAGTTAGGGTTTCAAGTTGTTTTACAAGGCAGAATTTTGTGATGAATAAGAATTCAAATCCATGCTAGGCTGCACGATCTTTCCTTTGCAGACCTCAAACTTTTTTGGCACTCCATAATTAAATGTTTGCACAACTGTTAGAGGCTTCAACTCAAGCATTCAATGTATTGCCCATGCTTATTTCCATTTTAGGAAGAAAGTGCACATTGCCATTTTGGAAAAGTAGCTTTATGCACAAAATCTGTTCTTGAGCTTTGAACTTGTTCTCTTATGATCACACACGACCTATAAACCAAAAGAAATTTGTCTCAAGCCTCTAAAAAGTCATCCCATACTTGTACTTTACCTTGAAACCATGTTTTCAGTTTTCTTCAAAATCAAGTAACATAGCCATAACTTGTATTGGTGTGATTCTGACCCTTTCCAGCCTCACATCCACTTCCTTACTTATGTACAAGTCATTTTCATCAAAACACACACATACACAAGCCCTCAAACTCCCTAGAACTCGGAACTGTGTCACAAATCACCATTGTTGCATATTCTGACCAAAAACTTGAAACTCACATCTCCCTCGTGTGTTTCCAAGCCTTTTGGTTCCTAAAGCTTCTAAACATCAAATACAACTCATCCCTGGCCCTATTTCATAACTGTAACTTTATCTTCATCAACCTCCATAACCAAAAACAGGGCTCTCCAGGTTGACTTCTCCAAAACTCCTCAGCCACTTTCAGCTTAAACCAATCATAACATTAGCTTCCTGGAAACCTGAGGAAGCTAACCCAATCACTGAAACTCATCAGAAGCTACTCAAACTCAAAACACGATACCCTCTTGCAAGGTGAGTTTTCTGACTTTTGAACTATTCATATAGACATTCTTAGGCTTGCATTTGTGAAGATTGAATGTAGATATCATTTCCATGAAACTATACATGTCCATAGATTTCATTTATGTTTCTCGAGCATGGAGAATTTTGAGTTTAAACTTGCTGAAACATTTAGGTCAGAATTTGGTACTTTCATAAATTCATCTTTATCTTTGAATGTTAGCTTAAATTAATTACATGGTTGGAGAATGAGTAAGTTACAGATCCTTTGGCTGGAGGTTGAAGATGAAGTACAATTAGGGAAAAATATATGTTATGTATTTATTGTTGTGCCAATATTAACGGATGTATCACCACCCTAGTGGTTAAAGCGCACGCCTGTAACCAGAGGGACCTGGGTTCGAGCCCCAGTGGTACCATTTTACTTGTTTTTTTCATAGTTTTCACTTTTTTGGTTGTTGTTTGCAGCACTGGGCCTTTAACTTGGGCCTGGCCATTTGTTTGCTGATTCTAACCCCCCTCTGACTATGTTTACACTCATGGCCCATTTTATTTTATTTTTATTTATTTTGTTTTCTATTCCATATTTTCTTCATATATTTTATTACTATTTTTATTATTATCATTATTATTATTATTTTACAAAAAAATATAAAAAATATTTTTATTTTATTATTTATATTTATTTACTTTATTTTTCTTCATAAAACAAAAGAATAGAAAACATTTGCTTTAGTAAATTAATTTCTTTTTTAATACTTAGATAATTAGTTTTAATTATTATATCATTACTTTCTTGTAAATTAAATAATTTAGAACTTAGGTTTCCTTTTAATTTAAAACCTTTTCATGAAAAATCCTAAAAAATCTTTTTAGTTAATTTCTTCTCTTATTTAGTTTAAGTTAACTTTATTTAATTTTCATTAATCATTTTTCTTAATTAGGTTTAGGTTAAAACCTCTTTCATAAAAAACCAACACAAATCATTTCTTTTTTTCATTTGCATTTGTACATTGTTATTTATTCAATTCTTGTACAATATTCAATATGGTTGTAATAATTATTTAGATTTATTTTTCTTGCAATTTCCCCATTTGTAAATTTGTACACCCCTTCCCCTAATGATGTAATAGCTTAGTATTTTTATTTTCCTCAATTTAATGCTTTATATATAATTGCTAGTAAATTAAGGCTTGTATGGAAAGATTAAAACCAATAAATAGCAAACCCTAATCAAGACAAATCAAGCATGTAAACCAATACACTTGGACACATACACCCTTAGGGTAAATCCACTTTGTTTCCTTATAAAATAGTCATATTATGCATGTGAGGTATCTTAGCAAAAATAAGCAAAAATACAAGATTATAGTCCCTCGATGACGCTATCAAAGTTGCCTTTCAAAAATGATCTTAGTCCCTTAAAGAAAATGCTAAGATATATTACAACATTGCTAATCATGGCTATACATTGACCCTTGCCCGTCCCTTTTACATCCAAAGATAGGGTTACTTACCAAATCAATGGTAAGATAACAATGTCAAAGGAAAGAGAAAATAAACATTAAAGAATTTTGAGTAGGTAGATTGTTCCTAGTTGCTTGCTCAATTTCAAACCAAAACATCCTTGATATTTTCAAAACAAACACCAACACTTTCAAAAACATCTTTCAAACTTGAAAACATTTTCAAAGGATCAACACTTTGTATACATTCTTACGAACGAGAATCTTTACAAAATTTGCCTAAATGATGGCGCCTTTTCAAATTACTTTCAAAAACCACCACTATGCCAGAAATAACCTACGAAAGTGCTTTTTTGGGGCTTTAAAAGCGCTTAAAAGCGCTCTCGTAGGTGGCGCTGCTAAAGGTTTTAGCAGCGCTTTTCATTCAGAAAAAAGCGCTCTCGTAGGCCTACCTATGAAAGCGCTTTTTGGTAAAAAGCGCTTTCATAGGTAGGCCTACGAGAGCGCTTTTTCTGAAAAAGCGCTTTCATAGGTGTATTCAGAATGCGTGTCAGGCAATCTAAAGTAGGCCTATAAGAGCGCTTTTTGTTCAGAAAAAAGCGCTTTCATAGGTTTTCTACTGAAAAATCTAAAATTTAAAAAATTTCTAAACCTGCAATTTTTTTGCAGCAAACCTGTAATTCTTAAACCGGTATTTTACAATCTAATCTAGAAATACCAATATATATTAGTTTTAATCCAAATACCAAATGTAATTCAAATACCAAATATTATATATATATACAAATACCATTATAATCAATTCATATCCAAAATATATATACACCATGGTAATTCAATATTAACATGTTTTTAAACGTAACAAAATACACCCTAAGAAATCAGCTATATAACACTAAGTAAATCAATCCTAATCTACATATATATCCAAGGTCCTGATCCTGCAATATGAACATAATAACACGGTCAGTGTTGTATACACAAAACAATATATTCATAATTAACCAATTTTCACACAACAATGTATTCGTACCTTATTATAAGATTCTTAGCTCAATAAAATATTGACACAACTCCTCTTTGAGTTCTTCCAATTGACGTGGCGAGTAATATGGACAATTGTATTGATCAAAATACTACATTACAAAACAAAATATATGCATGATTTAGTTTAATGTAATAAATTATATGCAAAATCCGATAAGTAATAAAACAAAGTATAAATCCATACCGTGATTGGAATCTCGATTTCATTCATTTGAATGATTTCTTTGATAAACTTCAAAACAAAGTATCCGCAATCTATGCCGTTTTGTTGTTGAGGGCACTACATAGAAAAACAAATAAGATTATACACATCTATTGATTTATCAAGTAGCATAAATATATATACTATTTTATTGAATGACATTGTCTATAATTATATATACTATTACCTTTTTCACTAACATCTCTTTCTTTTCTTGGTAGGAATATGTTCTACTCGTCTCTTAACAATGAGGACGGTTGGATTGATCCAAATACCCTTATTATGATCATTTCTAATGCATGATTCATTCTCATTTTGATTATTTCTGGTAAAAGATTCAATGTCAACACCAGTATCGCCTTGGTCTCCAATCTTTTCATCAATTACTTTGTTAGAGAAAAGCACTATAGACCATTTTGTACTTGTCGGATCAGTGACATAGAACACTTGTTTAGCTTGAGAGGCTAGAATGAAAGGCTCATCTTTGTACCCCGCCCTGTTAAGATCCACTTGCAAAAATCCTGACTTATTCATCCGTATACCATTATTATTTTCAACCCACTTGCAACCGAATATAGGAATCTGAAATTTCTCGTAATCAAAGACCCAAATGCGCTCGATAACCCCAAAATACGACAGATTTGCAAATTTCGGGTTTAAGTCCTTCACACTAGATATGTGCATTGCTTCAGCTACCAAGGTGACACCACTATTTTGCACAGTACTTTTATCATCTTGTTCTTTGGTATAAAATGTGTATCCATTAATTGCGTATGTGCTATAAGAAAACACAACCAAACTTGGACCATATGCTAAACATCTCAACCTTTCTGTCACTGAGGCGGGATCTGAATGATACTTTGAATAAATATGTTCCTTAAACCATGGTATGAAACTTCGATTGTGCTCTCGTACAATCCAATTCTCATTTCTATTCGAATTTAAACCTCGAAGAACACCCTTGTGTATTTCAACATACGGCTCAACCTCAATCTCATTGTGCAGAACATACAAATGCACTTGATCCCGTTCGACCCTTGATACTGTCACAACTTTATTTCCAATTAGCTTCTTACCTTCTTTTTTTTCAACAACATGAGATTTGGGGAGTCCAATTGATTGAACATTTGACAAATATTCAGTACAAAACTCAACCGCTTCTTCAACAATGTATCTTTCGGCAATACAACCCTCTGGTCGACTCTGATTTTTCACATACCCTTTTAATATTTTCATATAACGTTTAGCAGGGTACATCCATCTCATATAAGCTGGTCCGCACAATTGTGTCTCTTTCACAAGATGAACGACAAGATGAACCATTATGTCAAAAAACGAGGGAGGAAAATACATTTCAAGATCACACAAAGTAACAACTATTTCTTTTTGCAATGTTCGCAAGATCTCAGGATCGATCACCTTACTGCAAATTGACTTGAAGAAAAAACACAATTTAGTTATTGCGCTTCTTACCTTTTCTGGCATAATAGAACGTATACCTATCGGTAGAAAATGTTCCATTATAACATGGCAATCATGCGTCTTTAAACTCTTTAACTTGAGGTCTTTCATAGACACAAGTCTTCTAATATCTGATGAGTAGCCTTCTGGAACTTTAACTTCACTCAGAAACTTACACAATATTTTTTTCTCCTTTCTAGATAGAGTGTAAACAGCAGGTGGTAGGTATGTCCGTCTTCCTTTCTTCACGGGTCCCAGTTCAGTTCTTATTCCCATGTCTACCATGTCCTCCCTTGATTTAAGGCTATCCTTAGACTTCCCTTTTATATTGAGTAACGTACCAATAACACTGTCAAATACATTTTTTTCAATATGCATCACATCAAGAAAATGTCTTACGTACAAAGATTTCCAATATGGCAATTAAAAAAAAATCGACCTCTTCTTCCACCCACCTGTGACAACTTTATGTGCAAAAGGCTTGCCAAACTGAATATTCACATCTTTCACCTTTTCAAAAATTTGATCACCTGTTAAACCAGGCGGAGCTCTACGTTGTTCGGTATCTCCGTTGAACGCTTTTCTCCATCCACGATACTGATGTTTAGAAGTTAAGAATCTACGATGACCGAGAAAGACATTCTTCTGACAAAGTTTCAATCGCATGGTATCGGTTCCGTCTTCATAAACAGGACACGCTTTTTCATCTTTAATGCTATACCCGGATAGATTGCCGTATGCTGGAAAATCGTTAATTGTTCCAAACAACATCGCCCTCAAGTTGAAACTTTCTTTCCTATAACCATCATAAACCTCCACACCGTTCTCCCACAAAATCTTCAAATCTTCGATTAATGGTTCCAAGTATACGTCTATGTCATTTCCTGGTTGTTTAGGCCCAGAAATTAACATAGACAGCATCATGTACTTACGCTTCATACATAGCCATGGAGGTAGGTTATAAATCATAAGAATCACATGCCATGTGCTATGCGAGATACTTTGAATACCGTGTGGGTTCATTCCATCAATAGACAATGCCAAGCGAAGGTTTCTTGCTTCTTTTCCAAATTCAGGATAATCATTATTAATTTTCATCCACTGTGGAGAATCTGCCGGATGTCGAAATTTTCCATCAATAATTCTTTCATCTGAATGCCAAGTCAAGTGTCTTGAATCGGTTTCACTACGATACATCCGTCTAAATCTCGGGATTATAGGAAAATACCATAAGACTTTTGTCGGAGACAACTTTTTCTTATATCGAGGGGCACCGTATTTAGGACACTCATTTAACGATGCATACTCGTTTCGAAACAAAACGCAATCTTTTGGACACGCATGTATCTTATCATAGCTCATGCCAATGGAGTACAACATATTTTTGGCCTCATACGTTCGATTGGGAAGAACATTATCCTCTGGTAGCATATCTTTCATAAGGGCTAATAACTCTGCGAAACTTTTATCCGACCATCCATTGCCGGCTTTTAAGTTGTACAACTTTAACACCGCAGACAATCTTGTGAATTTTGTACAACCATTATACAACAGTTTCTCTGCATCGCTTACCAACCTCTCGAACATTTTGGGACAATCGTTAAGATCTTCTTCAAGCGCTTCTGCAATTTCTTCGACTCGATCATAATCGTATGTATCTGTGCAATCATCATTTGAAACATAGGTCCTTGCATACCCCGATTCAACATTCCCGTTACTTTTCTCACCATGCATATTCCAACATGTATAACTCCTATCAATTCCATAACGAATTAAATGCGATGCCAACTGAACTGCGTCAACCCGGTTCCCATAACAGCAATACAAACAGGGACATGTCATACGACTGGGGTCTTTGGCGTGCGCAACAGCAAACTTAACAAACTCGGAAACACCATTCTCGTAGTCTTTCGGCAATCAATTGGAATACATCTATGTCTTATCCATATCAACTAATTAGTGCACAAAACAGTAGTATACTGCATTTCTGTCAAAACACAAAGTATACACGGAATGAATCTGTATCAAGAAAATGCAACATACGAAAGACAATTTAAGAAAAATTCATCACAATATATACCAGTAATTTGAGGAAGAAAGTTACCTCTCAGATGTTTCGAACTCTAAGAAACGCGGAGAATGAGCGTCGTACGTCGAACTAGGCCGGGAAATGCTGCAAATCATAGAATGTTATTCAATATTTCGGATCGATTGTCGAAAGATATATACTATTTTAACATAAAGGTTCACAATAACTGAACAGATAATGGAAGAAGAAGAACCAATGAAGTTAAAGGCAAGCTTACCAGATAAGTTAGAGCTTTGACTGGGCCAGATAGGACAAACAAAAGTATAGTTGTTGCAACCTACAATAAGAACAAAGAAATTCTGATAATGCAACAATAACTATTCAAGACTTATCTATCGCATTTAGTTAAGCAACTAGCAAGTCTAACCAGAGTTTTCCTTCCAGCGTCAATGCCCCATCTCATCGAGGATATCACTATTGGCAACGAAAAGAAACAACTGAAGTAATTCTGTAACCAGAAAACAAAAGAAAAACCCAATGAGTGAGGTCAAAAAATGTGAAATACCTAAAACATGAATTGAAAATTCTCTATTCACTCATTTATGTTGTTCATACTAACAAATTCTCAACGTAAACAAAAAAGGAAAAAATACCGATTATTTTATTTTCTTTGACAAAATTTGCACACAAACAAGTATTCAATTTTGGTTATAGCCAACCAATTTTATACCCCAAAATTATACCTCTGCAAGCAATCCTTGGAGTCACACATTCAGTGAAATCAAAATTATAGTTCTAAATTACAATCCACAACTGCAAATATAGTGGCAATATAAAGGTTTTAGAGGTTATAACATACATAACTAACCAAGATGGAAGAAGAAGAAGATAATGGAAGAAGAAGAAACTTACCAAGATGGACAAGAACGCAGTGAACGGCGGCGACGACTGAAGAAGAGGGAAGAACGACGAAACAATGGGACGAACACGAACAGGAACAGGAACGGAATGCAAGGAAGACGAACAGTAACGGCGACAAACAAACGAACAGGAACAGGAACGGCGGCAGGAATAAATGAACGGCGGCAGGAACGGCGGCAGGAAGAAGAAACGAACGGTAACAGGAAGAAGAAATGAAGAAGACGAAGAAATGAACAAGTGAGGGCAAATTTCGTATTTAGGGATATAGGCTACGAAAGCGCTTTTAAAAGCGCTTTCTAAGACCCATATATGAGAGCGTTTCTGAGGTAAAAAGCGCTTTCGTATGTCCCCCATATAAGAGCGCTTTAGAAAGCGCTTTCGTAGGTCCCCCTTTCAGAGCGCTTTTCAAAAGCGCTTTTATAGGGCCACCTATAAGAGCGCTTTTCAAAAGCGCTTTCGTAGGTTAGATATTTCAAATACCTATGAAAGCGCTTTCGTAGGAAACCATATAAAAGCGCTTTTTTTAAGCGAATTTTTTTTAAAGGCTACGAAAGCGCTTTCTCTTAAAAGCGCTTTCGTAGATGCGCTGCCAAAAATTGTTTTTTTCGTAGTGCACACAAAGCATATTTTCAAACAAAAGCAAGTGATCTAGCAAGCAACTAAGAGCCCATAGATAACTATGGATGAAAAGGGTGCTAATACCTTCCCTTTTCATAATCTACCCCCCGAACTCAAGAAAACATCTCAAAGGTCTTTCCTGTTCTTTTCAACATTTCCTTTTGGATAAAAGAAAAGTCGGCGACGACTCTTGCTAACCGCAACATTTGCAATCAAACGCAAAACATACCAAGTCAGTTCTCCAACTGCGTTAAAGAACTGGCGACTCTGCTGGGAAATTTTTTTAAAGTGGGGTTACCTTAGGGCTAGATCACATTTATTTTCTTTCATTGTTTGACTTGTATGCTTTACATTTTGGTTCTTTGTTTGGGTTTGAATCCTCTACCCGGATTTAGGTTACCTTATAGGTAAGTAGAAATACGTTGTGGAAACTATGCAGGGTATACCGACATGGTCTAAGAAATAGCTATGTTAGTGTGACATATTTGTGGGTATCGGTAGCCCTTGAGTAGTTAAGGAGAATACAGGGCCGCTGAGTGATGTCATGAAGAACTAACTAACTTCTAGAACCTTTACTTGACCAACTTGGCCCTTAGGACGTAGTGAGATGAACAGATTTGGTGTAGTCTGAAGTTGGTAGATACTCGATACTACACTCATTGAGGTTTGGTTTTTTGGGATATTTCGGTCGCCATTAAAGAGGCTTGCGGTGAAACAATGCCCGAGAAAACAAACAAGTGATATTGAGCTCCCTTAGAACCCTATTACTATTGCTATGACATGTTTGAGCCAACTAAACATCAAGAGGATAATTACCTATGAGACTCCATGCAAGCCTAAACCTAATGACTTGTTTGTTTTGTTTGTATATATCTACTTGTACATAACATCATAAACATCATAACATCATGCTCATACTCACTAACCATTTCAAGGATTTTTGGGATTTATCTTTGTTCTGTTTTGTAGGACATGGATTCTATTCGCAGGAAAACCATTCAAGTCAATCTTGTAAGTATCC
Organism: Vicia faba; assembly: GCA_948472305.1. Lineage (NCBI taxonomy): Eukaryota > Viridiplantae > Streptophyta > Magnoliopsida > Fabales > Fabaceae > Vicia > Vicia faba. The sequence continues at coordinate 313,862,101 of OX451741.1, forward strand.
CTCCTCAACTTAAAGAGTTAGTATCAAGGGTTCCCGAAAATTCTCCATTTACCAAAATAAATGGTCGCCTCTTAAACTTGGTTACCTCCAACACTGATGAGGATATGATGAAGGTGCTCTTCCAATTCTTTGATCCTCTACACCATTGCTTCACATTTCCTGATTATCAACTTGTGCCAACTTTGGAAGAATTCTCCCAACTCTTGAGGATTCCCATTCTCAATCAGCTACCCTTCAATAGTACGAAAAGAGATCCAACACTAGAAGAGATTGCTCAAGCCCTACACTTGCAACAATCTGATGTCACAACAAATTGGGAAACAAGGAGTGGTGTCAAAGGTTTCTTAGCCAAGTTCTTGTTTGAGAAAGGTCAGAGTTGTTGGAACTCTTTGGACTTGCAAGATTTTGAGGAAATTGTGGCTCTCCTCATCCATGGGATGGTTTTGTTTCCAAATCTTGACCAACTCATAGATGTAAACACCGTCAAAATCTTCATGTCTCGTAACCCGGTGCCTACTTTGTTAGGAGATATCCTACATTCTTTTCACACTCGCACTATGAGGAAAATGGGTGTTCTCATGTGATGTACTACTATCTTGGAAATATGGTTTATTTCGCTTCTTCCCCAATTTGTATTAAAGAACGAGCAAGGTTCAAGGTGGTCGCGTAGGTTGATGACACTCAGACATTCAGATATTCATTGGTGTCTACGATCCGTGGAGAATGTTACTATTGTCGACCATTGTGGAGAATTCTCTAATGTCCCCTTACTTTCCATTATAGGAGGTATCACTTACAACCCCTGCTTGGCCTTACGACAGTTTGGTTACGCCCGAAGGGATGGTCCCCATGAGATGCTTATTCAAGGGTTGGTATTTGACTACGAGAATGACGATCAAGGTGACCGCCAGAGGTTTATCCAAGCTTGGAGGATGTTGAACAAGGTGGATAGCAAGACATTGGGGCACAAGAATTCCATCCCTCTTGAGCCTTACCTCAAATGGGTACGAGCCCGTGCTCAAAGTCTTATGATGCCTTATCCCTCCATTCTCCCGGTTATCAAATAACCTATTGTGGAAGGAGATGTCCCATACACTATCCCGCATCCTGACATGCCCACCTCTCTCGAAGATTTGCAAAGGGATTGGATACAGCTTAAGGGGGAGTGAGACACTTTCGAGGCCCAATTCTACGCCAGCGAGAAGAAAGTTCTGGAACTCACCAAGCAGCTTCATGAGGAGCGGAGTCTGAATGCCTACATCGCACCAAAGAGGATGCGTTCAACTTTTTTATCTTAGAGTTTTTGTATTTTCTTTGTAAGCCCAAAGAGGCATGATATACTCAAACTTTGATTTATTAATATAACATGTGTTCCTTTTTTTTTGTCTAAAGCAAATTTAAATCTCTAATTTCCTTGAAATCATTGCATATGAATTTTCATTCATCATAACATAAGCAAGTTTCTTACAACATGTCTCCTCATCTTTCTACTGTTTATTTCAGTGAGATGGACATAGAATAGACGGTAAAAGATCTCCAGGTGCAAAATGATCAGTTTCAACAAATGTTCTTGACTTTGGAAAAAGGACAAGAGGATTTGAAAACTTTGTCGATCGAAGAAAAGAAGAAGAAAACAAAGAAATCAACCGGTATTTTGAATCTAGGAAGAAGGTTCCCGGGGCCAGCCAGACGGACCCTAGACTTCACAACATCATCAGGTGAAAAGGATAATCAAGAAGGGAAAATAAAGGAAGAGACTGGCCATCCAGAATCTGAAGAGGAAGAAGAAGATGATTACTCTGAAGAGCAGTATCCTCCGGCTGACGACAAATACAAATGGTTGGAAGATCACTTAAGTGCAATGGAGATTCAGAAAGTGCCCGGGCTAGACTTTGAAGAGCTGGGTTTGGTGTCTGGGATTTTTATTCCACCAAAGTTCAAGGCGCCAGTGTTTTCTATGTACGATGGGGTTTCGTGTCCCAAGATGCACCTCCGATCTTATGTGAGAAAGATATAGCCTCAAACTGCTGACATAGATTTATGGGTGCATTTCTTTCAAGATAGTCTATCCGGGACTCAACTAGATTGGTTCTATCAACTGGAGGGGGCCAATATCCATAATTGGGAAGACCTGGCCTCTGCTTTTTATAAACATTATCAGTACAACACATACCTCTCTCCCACCCGTACTCAACTCCAAAGTATGGCAATGGGTTCAAGCGAAGGTTTCAAAGACTACGCTCAGAAGTGGAGGGACTTAGCAGGAAGAGTCCAGCCTCCCCTGTCTGATAGGGAGCTAGTAGACATGTTTCTGGGTACCCTGTCCGGTCCTTTCTTTAATCATCTAATTGGAAGCTCCTCATCCGGCTTCACTGAATTAATCTTGACTGGGGAAAGAGTGGAAGCTGGGATTAAGAGTGGGAAGATCCAAAAGGACACATCCTCCAGTGTCGTGAGAAAACCATTTATTGGGAAGAAAGAGGTTGGTGCTGTGTACCCTCAAAGAAATCAGGACATAGCTGAACGTCGTCCAACGGTAGGGGCCGTCATGATCCTAATCCTGAGCCTACTCAACAAAGGAATAACCATCCTAGAACAGAAAGACCGGTAAGACAATTTACCCGGATAAATATGACGTTGTCTCAAATCCTGCCACATTTGTTGAGATCTAATCTGATAAATTTGAAGGAATCCCCGAAGAATCCCAACACCGCCTCTCCTTATTACAACCCTAATGCTCATTATGCTTACCATTCAGAAAGTCCAGGCCATGATACCAACAACTGCTGGGCTTTGAAAAATAAGGTGCAAGACCTTCTCAAGGCAAAAGAAATTGAATTCGATGCTCCTGAGATCCCAAATGTTATCACCGCTCCTATGCCCAAGCATGGTCGTGATGTTAACGCTGTTGAAGATGATGTGTTTGTTACTATTGTTGATGAACTTGTTACTCCTCTCCTAACTGTCAAGAGGAACCCTTTGAAGGCCGATTTATTTCTGGGTTGCGGCGAAGGCTAACACCTTTGTTTATCCCTACCAACTGGTTGTCATTTATTAAAAGCAGGTGTCCAACGCCTAATGGATGACAAAGAGATTTTGTTTGAGAAGACTCTCGTTCCCACCATTTCTTACAAAGATATTTCAATAGTAACCATTTCCAGCAATCCTTCCAGGGTCTCCACCAAAAGACCCATTAGGATTACATATGTTCCTAAGGCGACTCCACTGATAATTACTATGCCAGGGCCGATCCCGTACTCCTCAGATAAAACTGTCCCCTGGAACTATGGGGGTGACATCTACTATCACGGTGTCAAGCAGGATTGGCTGGCTGATGAGGACTCGATTTTTGAGAAGGCCGGCCCCGACATCGGCAACATTGCGGGAACCAGCAAAATAAACCGAAGTGGAAGAGTATTCTCCCATGAGATTTCTCCTCCGAAAACTGCTACCGGTCCTGTGATCATCCCTACTTTTGTTCCTGTTGACACTACTACTACAGTTCCTACAGTTACCCCTACTGACACCCCTGTCATCGAGTCGACGGAGACTCGAGGCAAAGGAATTTTGGTTGAACCTGTCCGGATGAAGGTGCAATCAATATCTATCCCAGAGGCCTCGAAAAAGGAGATGGAAGAAATTCTGAAAATTATAAAGAGAAGCAACTACAACTTAGTCGAATAGCTAGGGCAGACTCCGTCAAATATTTCTATGCTAGCTTTACTGTTGTGCTCCGAGGCTCATGCGAAGGCCTTGGTGAAATTTCTTAAAACTACCCATGTGCCACAGGAAACCTCTTCTAACCAATTCCAAGATTGTGTGTCCAGTTTGACCGCTGATAATGGTTTGGGCTTTTCTGTTGCTGATCTGACACCTAGAGGGAGGAAACACTACGAGGCATTGCATGTCTCTGTCGAGTGCAGGGGCACAACTTTGGCTCATGTACTGGTTGATATTGGTTCATCTTTGAATCTGATGCCTAAGAAAGCTCTTGATAGACTCGACTGTGAAGGTTTGACCTTAAAACCCAGCAACATAGTGGTAAGGGCCTTCGACGGTTCAAAAAGAATGGTGCATGGGGAGGTGGACATCCCCATAAAAGTTGGAACTCAAACCTTTGATTTAACTTTCTACGTAATGGATATTTGCCCTTCCTATTCCTGTTTATTGGGCCGACCTTGGATTCAAGACGCTGGTTCCGTCACCTCTACATTACATCAGATGCTGAAATACCCAACCAAGGGAAAAATCATTATTATCCATGGAGAGGAGGAATATATAGTCAGTCACCTGAACTCCTTCATATACGTGGAATTGGATGATGAATTCATCGAAAATCTGTGTCAGTATTTCGAGGAAGTCCCACAAATAGTGGCAGCAACCAAGACTATTTCCCAAGCCCCGAAGATTACCAGACCTCGGCTAAAGATGTCTTCTCTGAAAGATGCCAAAGCAGTAGTCGAAGAAGGTGGGTGTACTATTTGGGGCCAACTCCCGGATATTCCCTACAAATATGACAAATTTGGTTTGGGTTTCACTTCAGGAGCCCAAAAAGTTGTTCGTCGTGCTCGTACCGGGGGACCACCTTTAAGGATCAGTAACCATGGAGTCAACACAGTGGAGGATAGTGATGATAACTGTGACCTAGAAGAGTGGATTTTCCCAACTATCAACAGAGGACTCAAAAACTGGGAAGATAAAGAATTTATCCCTATTACTTTTATCCGACAGTAATTGTCTTTAAATTTTTGTCAGACTTGTAATAATTAAACAATTCAGACTTTTAAAACCTTGTGTCTTACCCGAGGCACAACGGTCCATTTGTAAGGGTTGTTACTTCATTTTCATATGTCATCAATGAATCATGGACGTTTTTGCATGCAAACTTTGTGCTCTTTGTATTTATTTTTCTATATTTTTGTTTCTTTCAAAGATAGCTATGCTCTTACACACACTCACATATCAAAATGTAGATCCACATCCACTCAGGATCCCATGGGTAACGATTATGCTATGGCCTTTTGTGACTTTGAAAATTTGACTACCAAGCCGAAGACGAAGGTGAGGAAGATTGTGAAGTGTCAGGGGAACTAGCCAGGTTACTACAACAGGAAGAAAGGGCCATACAACCCCACGAAGAACAGGATGACACAGTTAACTTAGGTACCAAAGAGGACAAGAAATAAGTCAAGGTAAGAGCCAATCTGGAACCTAGTGTCAAGAAGCGCTTAACTCAGTTACTACATGACTATGTTGAGGTCTTTTCCTGGTCGTACAAAGACATGCTAGGAATTTATGCTGATATCGTGGTCCACCGTCTACCGACAAAAGAAGACTGCCCTCCGGTAAAACAGAAAGTCCGTCGCATGCGGCCAGACATGTCAGAGAAGATCAAGTCTGAACTCATGAAACAATTCAACGCCAGATTCTTAGTGGTCACCTCCTATCCACAATGGGTCGCAAATGTTGTTCCAATGCCTAAAAAGGACGGCAAAGTACGCATGTGTGTGGATTACCGAGATTTAAATAGGGCAAGCCCTAAGGATGATTTCCCACTTCCCCATATCGATATTCTAGTTGACAATACCACACAACATAAAGTGTTCTGATTTATGGATGGTTTCTCAGGATACAATCAAATCAAAATGGCACCTGACGACATGGAGAAAACGACCTTCGTCACACAGTCGGGAACTTTCTGTTACAAGGTTATACCATTCAGGTTGAAGAACACTGGGGAAACTTATCAGCGTGCCATGGTAGCTCTATTTCACGACATGATCCATAAAGAAATAGAGGTCTATGTGGATGACATGATAGCCAGATCTCAAACTAAAGAGGAACATCTTGACCATTTGTAGAAACTATTTGAAAGACTGAAGAAATACAAGCTAAGGTTGAATCTGAATAAATGCATATTTGGGGTGAGGTCTGGTAAACTCCTAGGCTTCATCATCAGCGGTAAAGGTATCGAAGTGGACCCTGCCAAGGTGAAAGCAATACAAGATATGCCTTCCCCTCACACCGAGAAGGAAATCAGAGGATTCTTAGGACGGCTTAACTACATCTCCAGATTCATTTCTCACATAACCGCTACTTGTGAACCAATCTTCAAATTACTGAAGAAAGATCAAGTAGTAAAATGGAATGATGAATGCCAAGCTGCCTTCGACAAGATCAAGGAGTACCTTCAAGAGCCTCCTGTTTTGATGCCGCCAGTCGAGGTAAGACCTTTGGTAATGTATCTAACTGTTTTGGAAAATTCAATGGGGTGTGTGCTGGGGTAGCATGACGAATCTGGCCGAAAAGAGCATGTTATTTACTACCTGAGCAAAAAGTTTACTGATTGTGAAACAAGATATTCACTACTCGAGAAAACTTGCTGCGCTCTAGAATGGGCTGCTTGCTGGCTGAGACAGTATATGTTGACCCATACTACCTTATTGATATCCAAGATGGATCCAATTAAATACATATTCGAGAAGCCTTCCCTCTCCGAGAGAATAGCAAGATGATAGATGATTCTGAATGAATACGACATTCAGAACACTACCCAAAAAGCAATAAAGGGCAGTGTGCTAGCCGATCACCTTGCTCATCAGGCTGTGGATGACTATCCGTCCATGAAATTCGAGTTCTTGGATGAAGACATCATGATGGTAACCAATTGTGAAGAATTCAGACCATATGACGGTCCGAAACAAGGATCCCGATGGACCTTGGTTTTTTACGGAGCTTCCAATGCACTCGGAAATGGCATAGGTGTTGTAATCATATCCCCTGAAGGATGTCATACTCTCTTCACTGCAAGACTTTGTTTCAACTGTACTAATAATATGGCAGAATACGAAGCGTGTATTTTTGGTCTCAAAGCCGCCATAGATTTGGGAATCAAATCCTTAAGTGTATTTGGAGATTAAGCCTTAGTTATCAATCAGATCAAAGGAGAATGGGACACGAAGCACCCTAATCTCATCCCCTACAAAGAAAATGTGTTGGCATTAATCCTACATTTTGAGGAATTACCTTTGAGCATTTTCCACGAGAGGAAAATCAACTAGCGGACGCGCTAGCCACTATGTCATCCATGTTTAAACTCAAGTGGGGTAATGAGGCTCCCTAGATCACCATTGAACGGATGGATGAACCAACTTACTGTCACGGGATAGATGCTGAAGAAGTAGTGGACAAGCCTTGGTTCCATGAAGCTAAGAGGTATCTCGAAGCCCAAGAGTATCCGGAGGGAGCTTCAGTCAATGATAAGAAGTTTTTGAGAAGATTCTCTGCTAAGTTCTTCCTCAGTAATGGCATTCTCTACAAGCGCAACCACAACTCTGTTTTGCTTCGTTGCATAGACAAGGTTGAGGTAGAAAAGATCATGGATGATCTACATGAAGGAACTTTTGGCACCCATTCCAGTGGGCACACAATGGCTAAAAGTATCCTACGGGCGGGGTACTACTGGTCTACCATGGAAGCAGATTGCTATTAGCATTCACGAACCTGTCACAAGTGCCAGATCTACGCTGACGAAGTGAATATACCTCCAGTGCCTCTAAACGTCCTAACTTCTCCCTGGCCATTCGCAATGTGGGGCATCGATATGATTGGAGAAGTCAAACCTACAGATTCTAATTGACACTGCTTCATCTTAGTGGCCATTGACTACTTCACAAAATGGGTTGAGGCGGCTTCTTTTGCTTCCGTTACCAAGAATATGTGGCCCAGTTCATCAAACGGAATCTCATATGTCGGTACAGTATACCAGAGAGAATCATCACAGATAATGGTACGAATCTCAACAATACTATAATCACTGCACTATGCACGCAATTCAAGATCCAACACCATATTCTTCTCCTTACCGGCCAAAGATGAATGGTGGTGTCGAAGCCGCAAATAAGAACATCAAGAAGATCATACAAAAAATGAAAGTAACCTACAAATACTGGCATGAGATGTTACCATTTGCTCTCCATGGTTACCGTACCATGACGCGCACATCAACATGGGCAACTCCCTTCTCCTTGGTATAAGAAATGGAAGTTGTTATACCAATTGAAGTCAAAATACCTTCTCTGAGAATCATAAAGGATGCAGGGCTGAATGAAGATGATTGGATCCAAACTCGACTTGACCAGTTGAACCTAATTGATGAGAAGAGGCTTACGGCTGTCTGTCATGGTCAGATGTACCAAAAACGTATGATCAAGGCTTTTAATAAGAAGGTCAGACGTCAGGTATATCAGGTTGGTGACTTGGTAATCAAGCGTATCATATTGCCACAAGGTGATCCTAGGGGAAAATGGACTCCTACATACGAGAGACCATTTGTGATCAAAAGCATATTCTCTGGTGGAGCAATGATCCTAACCACTATGGATGGCGACGACCTACCGCACCCTGTGAATGCGGACACAGTCAAAAGATACTACGCATAAGAGACCCGCTAGATTGACACACCTAGGCAAAAATTAGGGTATCCCGGCGAACCAAAAAGGTTTGGGCAAAAAGTAGCGATAAAATACAAAAAAAATCTGTACACCCGGCAAGCTAAAAACCTGAAAAGCTGGTTTGGGCAAAAAAGGGTATCCCGGTGGACTGAAAACCCGAAAGGGCGGTCCAGGCAAAAGTTAGGGAATTAAAACGTATGACTATGTCCCATTGGATCACCTTACAGACAACCTTTAACATTGACTGACAAGCTCAAACAGGTCTAATCAATCCAATCAACTTCGAACAAGGCAGCAAGTGGACAAGACACTCAGAGACACGAAGGCTATAGCAGAATGGGAACCCCATGGGATTATTTCACATAGATATCGTTTCTTTGTATCAATTTTCATTTTTTACGACAATATTCTCTTACTAGAATGCCCGTATCATTGTACAAAAATACTTATTCAAATTAATACAAAGATATCCCTTTGAAAGTACAAAACTATCTGTTTTTCTTTTTCCGTGTTTTTTGCGAAAACGTCCAATGATTATTTTTGAACATATGAATTTGAACATGACTACTGTTTAAAAATGAACAAAAAAAGAGGAACAAAAAATAGAAAGACAATCACTGATGGCCTTAAGAAATAGGATAATATCTTTAGACTATTCCATAAAGTCCCCCGCAGATACTCTTCCAGCAAGAGCGGAAAACGTGACATCCCACTACAGTATCGCTAACGTATCTCCAGTATGCAGCTTAATGATATCAAGCTCTCTCACATCCCAAATAGAACAAAACTTCCAGTTACCGCTCCTAAGATTCCCCAATGAAAGTCGCCCAGTTTCTCAGGATTCGCCAACGGGATTTCACGAGGTCTACAAGAAATACACGACGTTTCCCTTACATAACAAAGTTTATTTCTCTAACAAATGGAAACTCATCAACACTTCAAAATATGAAGACATACACTCCTTATACCCAACAGTACCTGGGAATTTATTTTCCCTGACTCCAGCAACACTACGGTATAACAGTTAATGTGTCCATACATTACATCCATATGTAATAGCATTGACAACACATACATACGACACAATCTCATTTATTTTTTAGAACATCATTACACCATGCATTTCATACATCATGACATTGCATGCAACTAGCCTTTCATCTTTTCAGGAAAGATTAATCAACAAAAAATTATCGTCAAATTTTCAACAAGTCAATTACAGATCAATTCCCAAGAAAGGACTGATCAACCATCTACATAACAGATATTTCTTTCAAGATCCCTGCCGGTTCAGCTTAGATCTCTCAACGGTTTATTCTGATTCTTTCCCGCGGACGTCCTCTCTGGTTCAAATAAATCTCTCAAAGATTTATTCTGATTCTTCTCCAGATCCCTGTCGGTTGAGCTTAGATCTCTCAACGGTTTATTCTGATTCTTTCCCGCAGACGCCCTCTCTGGTTCAAATAAATCTCTCAAAGATTTATTTTGATTCTTCTCCAGATCCCTGCCGGTTCAGTATAAATCTCTCAACGATTTATTCTGATTCTTTCCGCAGACAATTTCTCTGGTTCAGATAAATCTCATAAAGATTTACTCTGATTCTTCCCAGTTAAAGAATATTCAAGATCTCTTTTGGTTCAGTTTAAACCCCTCAACGGTTTATCCGGATACTTTCCAAAAGAACACTTCGGGTTCAGATAAATCTCTCAACGATTTATTCTGATTCTTTCCGCAGAAACTTTCTCTGGTTCAAATAAATTGCTCCAAGATTTACTCTGATTCTTTCCAGTTAAAGAATATTCAAGATCTCTTTTGGTTCAGTTTAAACCCCTCAACGGTTTATCCTGATACTTTCCAAAGGAACACTTCGGTTTCAGATAAATCTCTCAATAATTTATTCTGATTCTTTCCGCAGACACTTTCTCTGGCTCAGATAAATCGCTCAAAGATTTACTCTGATTCTTTCCAGTTAAAGAATATTCAAGATCTCTTTTGGTTCAGTTTAAACCCCTCAACGGTTTATCCTGATACTTTCCAAAGGAACACTTTTGGTTCAGACGAATATCTCCAAGATTTATTCTGATTCTTCCCAGTTAAACAACATACAAGACTTCTTCTAGTTCAGATAAGTCGCTCCAAAGATTTATTCTGATTCTTTTCCAGTTGAAATCAAGTTCAGACTTAGTCCATTTTCTGTCAACAATAACCTTTAGATGGCATATACAAGCTCATCTCCGGAAAATCTCCATCATTCCTCTAAATGGCATCTATAAGCCCATTCACAATTCATCTTCGAGTTCAAATTTCTGGGCACTTTAGTGTCCAATCATCTTCCACCTTCAAGTCACGAATGGCGGATCCGCCAATCTAACTCTTCAGGTTTAAGAAGATTGAACAGAGGAAGCTGTTGTACCCTAAAATTTTCCCTCTCATTTATCAAATATTTTTTCACAAGATCTCCTTTGGTTCAAGACTGTATAAGGATTGATCAGCTCAAGACACCTCCTTAAGCACTGATGACAGAAATTAGGGTTTGAGATTGCACAAGGGTAATTGAAATTTTAATGCTTAATTTGACTTTCATGGATCACTATGGACCCTCAAGATTGCTCATGTCAAGTTTCAAGTCTTGGATCACATTTTTGCTCAGTCAATTGATCAGTTGACCTAAAAATCAACTGTATTGGGAAAAAGGTCAACTATGGTCAATATACAGTCAAACTTCATAAATTTTTATCCATATCAATATTGTGAACTCATATATGTCATTTGATCAAGTTTGGACCACAATTCCTCAAGAAATTTGATCAGATCATAAAAAGGGAAAAATGGTCAAAATTATGGTTTTGACTGAGAAAAGGCAATTTCTGATTTTTGACCTAGCAAATGGATAATTGGTTTAAGACATGATCTCAAGGATTCAAATGCATCATTTTAACCTAATGGTATGACCCAAAACTTCCCTCAAGATCAATTGATTGATAGTTGATTTTCAGTCAACTGATCAAAAGTCAACTGATACAGTGAAAAGTCAAACTTTGACTTTTTGGTCAAAATCAAGTGTCAAAGATGACAATTCATCAAAACATGTCAAAATATGAAAGTTGTTCATCAAGAAATCAAAAAGTCAAGATTTCATTTTGAAAAGTCAAAGTTTCCAAACTTGGAAATTTTTCTAAGTGTTGAAAACTTCATATTTTTTCACAACTTTGAGCCAATTTTTCACCATGATGCAAGATGATTCAAAGGAAACTTTCAACGTGAAATTTGTAGATCTCAATGAGATCTAAAACATTTCTTTACACGACTCCTCCTAAAAATTCTTGGATATCAAGTTATTAATCCATGAAATCATGGTCATGAAACTAAAACACTTAGTGAAATTTTGAGCATTTTGGTCAGGATTTTGACCTAACTTCTGAGCCAAGTTTCACATAGTTCCATTTGGATTTTGCAAAAGTGATTCAAATAGGGGTTGTATAGCACACTAAAAGATTTCTAAAGAGTCCAAGAACTCCTTGAGATCATTTGTGAGCAAGGAGAATCGAAGGTCAGAAGTTAGGGTTTCAAGTTGTTTTACAAGGCATAATTTTATAATGAACAAGAATTAAAATCCATGCTAGGCTGCACAATCTTTGCTTTGCAGGTCTCAAACTTATTTGGCACTCCATAATTAAATGTTTGCACAGCTGTTAGAGGCTTCAACTCAAGCATACAATGCATTGCCCGTGCTTATTTCCATTTTAGGAAGAAAGTGCACATTGCCATTTTCGAAAAGTAGCTTTATGCACAAAATCTATTCTTGAACTTTGCACTTGTTCTCTTCTGATCATACACGACCTATAAACTAAAAGAAATTTGTCTCAAGCCTCAAACAAGTCAGCCCATGCTTGCACTTTACCTTGAAACCATGTTTTCACTTTTCTTCAAAATCAAGTAACATAACCATAACTTGTATTGGTTTGATTCTGACCCTCTCAAGCCTCACATCCTTTTCCTTACTTATGTACAAGTCATTTGCATCAAAACACACACATACACAAGCCCTCAAACTCCCTAGAACTCGGAACTGTATCACAAATCACCATTGTTGCACATTCTTACCAAAAAGTTGAAACTCACATCTCCCTCGTGCGTTTCCAAGCCTTTTGGTTCCTAAAGCTTCTAAACATCAAATACAACTCATCCCTGACCCTGTTTCATAATTGTAACTCCATCTTCATCAACCTCCATAACCAAAACCAGGGCTCTGTAAGTTGACTTCTCCAGAACTCCTCAGCCACTTTCAGCTCAAGCCAAGCATCACATTAGCTTCCTGGGAACTTAAGGAAGTTAACCCAATCATTGGAACTCATCAGAAGCTGCTCAAACTTAAAACATGATACCCTCTTGCAAGGTGAGTTTTCTGAATTTTGAACTATTCATATAAACATTCTTAGGCTTGCATTTATGAAGATAGAATATAAATATCATTCCCATGAAACTATACATGTCTATAGACTTCATTTATGTTGCTTGAGCATGGAGAATTTTTAGTTTAAACTTGCTGAAACATTTAGGTCAGAATTTGGTACTTTCATAAATTCATCTTTATCTTTGAATGTTAGCTTAAGTTAATTACATGGTTGGATTCGTGGTGAAAAAATACACAAGTTTCATGTTTACATTTTTTAAAATGGTTGAAGAATGAGCAAGTTACAGATCCTTTGGATGGAGGTTGGAGATGAAGTACAATCAGGGAAAAATATGTGTTATGTATTTATTGTTGTGCAAATATTAACGGATGTATCACCACTCTAGTGGTTAAAGCGTGTGCCTGTAACCAGAGGGGCCTAGGTTCGAGCCCCAATGGTACCCTTTTACTTGTTTTTTTCATAGTTTTCACTTTTTTTGGTTGTTGTTTGCAGCACTGGGCCTTTAACTTGGGCCTGGCCATTTGTTTGCTGATTCTAACCCTCCTCTGACTATGTTTACACTCATGTCCCATTTTATTTTATTTTTATTTATTTTGTATTCTATTCCATATTTTCTTCATATATTTTATTACTATTTTTATTATTATCATTATTATTATTATTATTATTTTACTAAAAATATAAAAAAAATATTTTTATTTTATTATTTATATTTATTTAGTTTATTTTTCTTCATAAAAAAAAAGAATAAAAAACATTTGCTTTAGTAAATTAATTTCTTTTTTAATACTTAGATAATTAGTTTTAATTATTATATCATTATTTTCTTGTAAATTAAATAATTTAGAACTTAGGTTTCCTTTTAATTAAATTAATTTTTATATATATATAATTTATTATTTAAAACCTTTTCATGAAAAACCCTAAAAAATATTTTTAGTTATTTTCTTTTCTTATTTAGTTTAAGTTAACTTCATTTAATTTTCAATAATCATTTCTCTTAATTAGGTTTAAGTTAAAACCCCTTTCATAAAAAACCAAACAAAAATCATTTCTTGTTTTCATTTGCATTTGTACATTGTTATTTATTCAATTCTTGTACAATATTCAATATGGTTGTAATAATTATTTAGATTTAATTTTCTTGCAATTTCCCCATTTGTAAATTTGTACACGCCTCCCATAATGATGTAATAGCTTAGTATTTTTATTTTCCGCAATTTAATGCTTTATATATAATTGCTAGTAAATTAGGGCTTGTATGGAAAGATTAAAACCAATAAATAGCAAACCCTAATCAAGACAAATCAAGCATGTAAACCAATACACTTGCACACATACACCCTTAGGGTAAATCCACTTTGTTGCCTTATAAAATAGCCATATTATGCATGTGAGGTATCTTAGCAAAAACAAGCAAAAATACAAGACCATAGTCCCTCGATGTGGCTATCAAAGCTTCCTTTCAAAAATGATCTTAAGCCCTTAAAGAAAATGCTAAGATATCTTACAACATTGCTAATCATGGCTATACGATGACCCTTGCCCGTCCCTTTTACATCCAAAGATAAGGTTACTTACCAAATCAATGGTAAGATAACAATGTCAAAGGAAAGAGGAAATAAACATGAAAGACTTTTGAGTAGGTAGATTGTTCCTAGTTGCTTGCTCAATTTCAAACCAAAACATCCTTGCTATTTTCAAAACAAACACCAACACTTTCAAAAACATCTTTCAAACTTGAAAACATTTTCAAAGGATCAACACTTTGTATACATTCTTACGAACGAGAATCATTACAAAGTTTTCCTAAACGATGGCGCCTTTTCAAAAAACTTTCAAAAACCACACAAAGCATATTTTCAAACAAAAGCAAGTGATCTAGAAAGCAACTAAGAACCCGTAGATAACTACAGATGAAAAGGGTGCCAATACATTCCCTTTTCATAATCTACCCCCCGAACTCAAGAAAACATCTCAAAGGTCTTTCCTGTTCTTTTCAACCTTTTCTTTTGTATAAAAGAAAATTCAGTGGTGACTCTTGCTAACCGCAACATTTGCGATCAAATGCAAAACATGCCAAGTCAGTTCTTCCACCGTGTTACATATGGGAACTCAATGCAATTTTTGATCGTATGCCTATGTATCCTCTTAAGAGGAATCAGAGTCCCAATTCGTAGTTCGTAGGGGGTTGGTGTTTTTTAGGGGTCGCAAACGTACTTTGAATAACCTCGCATTTTGGTCAGGAGTAGTGATTGCGAAGATTTTGACTAAATGCGCGATAAGTTAAAATTTGTTTGAAACCCTTTGCAAAAATAGTTGACTATCTTAGTTTATTGCGAAAAATAGTTTGTTGTTTGTTGCGTGATTTTTAATCGTATTAACTGCAAAAATATCTTGATTAATGCATGATTAAAAATAGATTTAATGCAAATAATATAGTAAAATAATGTATGCAATTTTTTGAATAAAAATAATTTATTTGTTAGTATATAAATAATAATGTATACATATAATAATTAAAATTAATAATAATAATAATT
Source organism: Vicia faba (assembly GCA_948472305.1). Lineage (NCBI taxonomy): Eukaryota > Viridiplantae > Streptophyta > Magnoliopsida > Fabales > Fabaceae > Vicia > Vicia faba. Next base: position 313,877,512 of record OX451741.1, read on the forward strand.
ATAAATAATAATCATAAGAAATTGAATAATTATAATAATAATAATATATAATAATAAAATATTAAAATATAAAAAATATAATAATTATAAAGAAAAATAGAAAAATAATTGATTAAATCAGGGGGTGTGTTTTTGGTTGTTAAGTAAAAACAGGGGGTGTTCGTTTAGCAGTTGGGGTTAGGCCCAAAAATAGTTTATCACAAGGGGGTGTAAACTTCATTAGTGTTTAGTAAATATTGCAGATGGGGGTGTGAAAAGCAGCTGGGCTTAGGCCTAACGAACTTGAAGAGGGATTCGTTTGATTACGCGTGGGAGGGAGCATGGGTTTATCGTTAGACTTAGCCTTATGACCGTCTGATCAAAATCGAATGGAAAAAAACGAGGGAGTATGATAACTAATATGTGCTAGCGTTTATAGGATCAGAACAAATTATATCATTTTTCTTTATTCACTTCTATCTGCTTTTGTCACAGTTACAACATCCTCTCTTCCTCTCGTTATAAACACCCAACCTCTTTCTCTTTCTTCTTCCTTGTTAACCCTGACCTCTTCCTCTCACGGCGGCGCAAGACCGGAACCACAACCTCAATTTTTATTACCCCGACCAATCCCCAGATCAATAATCAAGAATAGTAAAAAGCTAAGTTACCCCTTCGCGCGATTTTGTTTCCTCTGACTTTGGCTTTTGATTTGGTGCGATGCTAATCTCTTCGTTTTCTTTGAGTTGCAGGTCACGGCACGGAAGATGGTGGTGATGGCCTTGAAGATGGCGCGACGGAGGTTCATTGTCAGCGGAAGGGACGACTAGCGATTAGGGTTTTGGATATCGAAACCCTAATCACATCAATCTTTGGTCTTCAGCACGAGATGACATTCTTGGTTCTTCTGTCTTTCTTCTTCTCCTCTCTGAATTAAGCTTTTTTCTCTACTTTTTTTTATTCCCCCTCTTCACTGTAATCTCTTCAGTATATATAAGTTTTTAGGTTTTAGGGTTTTTAGAATTTGATGTTAGAATTTGATTATCGCAAATTTAGGAATTAGAGACAACTAGGGATTTAGTGTTATTGTTAATTGATGTGAATTGATTCAATTTGTTGTATAATTCCATATTTGATTTGTAATGTGAATTCTGGATTTGATAGATGGAGATTTTTACTGATATTGTTTTACTGTATATTTGCAGATTTAATTTGTAGTGATAAGATTTGATTTAGTTTAATTTTAGTATTGATTTCAACAATATCAGTTTGTAAACAAAAACCTGCTCTAATTTTTTGATGATTGGAACAAGAGTCATTTTTTTGTTTAATTGGGCCTTGCGCGTTTGTTGAATTGGGCTTGCATTGTTGTTTTTATTTGCTCAGCCCAATGCGTTTTTTTATTAATACAACAAGGAAACAATTTAATTTTTAAACCAGGCCCAATTGGCCTTTTTTCTAAAACAACAAAAGAAAATATAAAGTAAAAAAATCAGCAAAACAAGTTAAATGAATATTCAGTATTGACCTTACATTTTGTTTCTTTTTCTTAAAAAAAAAATATTACTTCTCTATTTATTTAAAATAAACTAATTTTTTAATACTCTCTCTCTTTTTTTTTTACAACATTATATAGGCCAACTTAATGACTTAATGGGCTTTAGTTAATTTGATAATCACACCCCTTTCCTTTACTAACAGCAATAATCTCTAAATGGTTTTAACAAAAGCTTAGTTATTACTGAAATAGTTTTTTTTTCATTTTCGAATCTGATGGGCCAATGGCCAACATGCTTCGCGAATGGATACGAGTCTTTCTGATTTAGAAAGATCCGCATTCCTGAATTAATATACACCCTCTATTTGACTTAAATTTAAGAAGGGGTCCATCAAATATTGTTGTACCATCCTTAATTAACTAATTCTTCTGTTTTAATCTTGAAAAAAATATAATCGTCGTGGTAGGGAAAATTTGGGATATGACATAATCATGGGAGGAACCACTTCGAAGGCTTGGAAAGGAGTCTCTATAAACTCACCATCCATTTCCACACACTTGAACGAATTCAGGTGACTCACCATAAACTCTTCTTCACCACAGATAGTAATGATCTTTCCCTTGACTGGATATTTCAATTTCTGGTGTAGGGTAGAAGTCACTGCTCCTGCCCCATGTATCCAAGGGCGCCCAAGTAAATAAGAGTAAGCGGGACGGATGTCCGTCACGTAGAAAGTAGAATTGAAAACTTGTGAACCAACTTTAATGTGGAGACCAACTTCTCCATGTACCATCCTTTTGGATCCATCAAAAGCCCTTACAACTTTGTCACTTGGCTTTAATACCAAATCTTCATAATCTAATCGATCTAGTGCACCTTTGGGCAAGACATTCAGAAAGGACCCAATATCCACCAATACATGGGCCAAAGTAGTTCCTTTGCCTTCAATGGAGACATGCAAGGCCTTGTTATGATTTCTTCCAATTAGATTTAAGTTAGCATCAGCGAACCCAAATCCGTTATCGGCATTCAAACTCGCCACACAATTTTCAAACTGATCGGTTGTGATCTTTTGAGGAATGCTAGCTTTCTTTAAAATTTTTATCAAGGCTTGAGCATGCGCATCAGAGCAAAGTAATAAGGATAGCATAGAAATCTTAGAGGGGGTTTACCCCAACTGGTCTACTATCTTGAAATCACTTTTCTTTATAATCTTCAAGATATCCTCCATCTCTTGGATGGAGGGTTCCTCAGCAATAATTTCTTTGGCAGGTGCCTCCGTCTTGGAAGGCTCAATCATATTTTCTTTTCCCCTAGCATCAGTACTAGGTTTGTCAACAGAAATGCAAACAAGTGTGGTTGTAGTGGTTGGAGGAGAAATGTTAGAAGAGAAGATTCTCCCCGTCCTTGTCACCTTTCTAGAGCCAGTAATGTTGGTAATGTCATCAGTCTTGTCTTTGTCAATCTAGGAGTCTTGCTTAATTTCATGGTAGTATACTTCGGCGCCATAATTCCAGGGGACTGCCTTATCGGAAGAATAAAGAATTGGCCTCGGAGTGGTAATTATCAGTGGAGCAATCTTCAGTTCATTTGAAATCTTAATAGGACCTTTTGAAGAGATCCTAATAGGTTTGTTGGATATGGTAATGATTGATATGTCTTTAACTTCTTCAATCAAACTTTTTATGGACGAAGTTCTTTCAAACAGAATCTCATGACTATCTATTAGGTGTTGAACACCTTTTTTCATCCATTCGCGTACATTATTTTGTAGAGCACAACAATTACAGTATTTTAAACAACCAGGGAAAACCCAAGCTCTTTAAAAATTTTCTTTAACAATGGTCAGTGGAGTAGTCAAGTCTTCAATAGAGGAAACAAAAGCAATTTCTTCAATTGCATTAACACCTTTGCCATGATTTGGCATTGGTGCAGTAATTACATTCAGAGTTGTAGGTGGATCAAACTCAATAGTCTTGTTCGACGAGGTCTTGAATTTTGTTTTTCAAAGCCCAACATTGATCAGTGTCATGTCCGGGGCTATTGGAGTGATAAGCGTATTTGGAATTTGGGTTATACTTTGGAGATGAAACATTGGGATTTGATGGTGGATCACGCAATGTTACTAAATTAACCTTCAATAAGTGTTGCAAGGCTTGAGATAGTAACATGTTTATCCTTGTAAATTGTCTTCTTGGAATATCAGGCCTTTGATGGTTGGCTTGTTGTGCTTGTCTTTGAGTAGAGGTTGGATTGGAGATCAGAACTGCATTTACAGATTGGTGATGGTCCTTCTTGACATGGCCCCTTGACCCATACACGACATTAGTTTCCTTCTTGCCGGTAAAGGGTTTCTTCACAGTATTGGATGTAGAGAAAGAGGCCATGGGAATCTTTCCACTTTTAATACCGTTCTCAACCCTTTCACCAGTCAAGATTAACTCAGTGAAACCGGACGATGAGCTACCAATTAGTAAGTTGAAATATGGTCCAGTAAATGTTCCCATGAACATATCCACCTACTCCCTATTAGTCAATGGTGGCTGCACCATACCTGCTAGGTCTCTCCACTTCTGTGCATATTCTTTGAAACCTTCATTGGAACCCATGGTCATTCCTTGTAACTGAATTCTAGTTGGCACCAGATCAGCGTTGTACTAATATTGACGGTAGAAAGTGATGGCCAAGTCCTCCCAGGTATGAACGTTGGAGCCTTCTAACTGGTAAAACCACTCCAATTGAGTTCCAGACAGACTCTCTTGAAATAAGTGCACCCATAACTTCTTATCAGTGGTATGCGGTTGAATTTTTCGGACGTAAGATCTCAAGTGAAGCTTTGGGCACGAGACACCATCGTACTTGGCAAAAACTGGAATCTTGAATTTATGGGGGATCACTACCCCAGGAACCAAACCCAAATCCATAAAATCCAGGCCAGGCACAGTATAAATTTCCATAGCCTTCAATATATCCTCCAGTTGCTTATACTTGTCTTCGGCAGGTGGATGTTGTTTGTCAAAATAATCCTCATCCTCAGAAGTTGGATTGTTACCACCCCTAGCACGAGTGCTCCTTGCATCTTTATCCTGATTCTCATCTTCCTCGGACGACTCTTCTACCACTCAAACTTGTCAGACGGGGCCTTTGAATATCTTCCCCATGTTGATTACAACTTTCTTTTTGGTTTTTTTCTTCGCCACCAGAAGTGACATTAGTTCTTGCTGCCCTTTGGCCAAGTTGAGAAAAGTTTCTTGAAATTGAGAATTTTGTCTGCAAGCCTTTCACAGTCTGCTCGAGATCCATCTTACTGAAATAAATAGTAGAAAGATGAGGAAACATGTGTCGGAAAACCTGCTTATGTTATGATGCATGTAATGCGAATGCAAATGCTTTCAAGGATTTAAGGAAATTTAAATTTGCTAAACAAAAAGAAGACAACAAACATTAATTGCATTAATAAAGATATGAATTGAAAATGCCTCTTGGGCTTACAATGGAAGAAACAAGAACAAAATAAACTCCTAAAACAAAAATGACTCAAGTTCCCCATGGGCACATCCTCTTTGGTGCAATGTGGGCATTCAAATTCCACTCTTCATGAAGTTGCCTCATGAGCTCAAAAACCTTCTTATCGCTTGCGTAAAATTGTGCTTCAAAGGTGTCTCATTCCCCTTTGAGTTGAATCCATGATCTTTGCAATTCATCGAAGTTGGTAGGCATATCAGGATGAAGAAGAGTGTAAGGGGTGTCTCCCTCAGCAATGGGCTCCATAATCATAGGTAGGGTGGCGGGGTAAGGCATCACGAGACTTTGAGCACGGGTTTGTACCTACTTAAGGTAAGGCTCAAGGGGGATGGAATTTTTATGCCCCAAAGTCTTACTATCAACTTTGTTTACCATTCTCCAAGCTCGTATGAACCTTTGACGATAGCCTTGGTCGTTGCCCTCATAGTCGAATACCAAACCTTAGATGAGCATATCATGGGGACCATCTCTTCGTGCATACCCAAACTGTGGTAATGCAAGAGAAGGGTTATAGGTGATACCTCCCATAATGCCTAAGAGTGGGAAATTATGGAATTCCCCACAATGGTCAATGATGGTAATATCCTCAAAAGATCGAGAACACCAATGGATATCCGAGTTCGAGAGTGACATCATCCTTTGAGACCATGTCAAGCCTTACTCATTCTTCAATGTTGATCGAGGTAGGTGCGAAATAAACCACCTATAAAGTAATGGAATGCAACACAAAAGAGTACCCCTTTTCTTCATGGTGTGAGTGTGGAAACAATGTAGAATATCTCCAAGCAAGGTAGGTACGGGATTACGAGAGAGAAAAACCTTGACGGCATTCACATCTATAAGTTGGTCCAGATTAGGAAAGAACTAAACCATAGATTAGAAGGGCCAAGATATCCTCAAAAGCTTGAAAATCCATATATTCCCAGAACAAACGAGCCTTCTCTAACAGAAACTTGGCTAAGAAACCCTTAACTCCACTTCTTGTCTCCCAATTTGTCACAATGTCAGATATCTTCAAATGCAAGGCTTTGGAAATAACTCCAGGCTTTGGAGTCTCCTCTAAACCGGTGAATGGTATTTGATCAAGAACATGCACTCCTAACAATTTAGAGAATTCTTCTAATGTAGGCACCAAATGGTAGTCGGGAAAGGTGAAGCAATGATGCATAGGATCAATGAATTGGAAAAGCACACACATAATTTCTTCTTGGAAGTTTGAGGTAGCCAAGTTGAGAAGTCGACCATATTTCTTGGTGAAGGGAGAATCTTCAGGAACTATTGATGCTAACTCTTGAAATTGAGGATGCACTTTCACGAAGTTGACTCGGATGGTATTTCTACGAGCAGAAGCCATGTCCTACAAAACAGAACAAAGATAAATTCCTAAACCCTTGAAATGGTTAGTGAGAATGCTTATTGTTGTACCCCAAAATTTGCCCTCTCATTTTATCAACATTTTCCATCACCAGGCTCTTGGAACTCAAGACCAAGCTAAGGTTTGCTCTGCTCAAGACATCTCCTTACACTGTTGACCTGAAATTAGGGTTTGAGTTTGCACAAGGATTTTTGGACCTTCAATGCCCAAATTGACTTTCATACTTCATTTTGGACTCATAAGTTTGTCCATACAAAGTTTCAAGCCTTGAATCAAATTTTTGCCCAGTCAATTGGACAGTTGACCTAGAAATCAACTGTATTGGGGAAAAAGTCAACTGTGGCCAATTGACAGTCAAACCTCATAAATTTTGACCCACATCAACATTATGAACTCATATGAACCATTTGATCAAGTTTGGACCACAATTCCATAAGAAATTTGATCAGATCACCAAAAGGGCAAAATGGTCATTTTTAGAGTTTTGACTGCACAAAGGCAATTTTTGATTGTTTGACCTATTCAACCATGGACTCAAGGACTCAATGAAACTATCTTGACCTATTCAACAAGTTCAAAAGATCTCAAATGCATAGGATTGACAGATGAATTTTCCAGTCAACTGATCAAAATTTGACTGTACACTGAAAAGTCAAACTTTGACGTTTTGGTCAAAATCAAGTGCCAAGGGTCATTTTTCATCAAGATGTGTCAAGTTATGAAACTTGTTCATCAAGAAACCAAAAATTATAAATTAGGGTTTGAAATTGAAAAATTTCAAAACTTAGAAATTTTCTGTTATGAAATTTTCTTAATTTTTCCTAACTTTGTCCCACATTTTCACCAAGATGAAAATGGATTCAAACAAAACTTACAACATGAAAGTTGTAGTCCATCACAAAGTATACAACTTTTATTCACAAAGTTTTCTCAAAAGAAGCTTGGATCTCAAGTTATGATTTTTGGAACAAGGGTACCTAAAACTTTTAACTTAGAGAAATTTTGCCCTAGTTTAGGCAGGATTTTGACCCATCTTCTTGGCCATTTTTCACATAGTTCCACTTGGAGTCTCAAGTTGCATTTCAAAGATGGATTATAGTACATGTTGAAAGATTTCCAAATTTTCCAAGAACTCCTCAAACACCTTTGTGGTTAGGGAGAATCGAGTGCTTGAAGTTGGCAAAAACTCACTTTGTAACCATGGCCAATACATGTTCATACAACTTGCAAAATCTGACCAAACTAGCTTTGTACTTAATTACAGGCCTCTAAACCAATTTACACTTAAAAATTGAATGCAAACACATTGGACATTGGTGTTATTCTGATCATTAGGGCTTGGCACATTGAATAATTCCATTTTGGGCATAAAGATGGCACTTCCATTTTCATAAAGACAACTTTATGTCAAATTACTTTTCTTGAGCCTTGGACTTCTTTCTTTGCAGCAAACAAGTTCCACAAACTCAGACAAAGGTACAAGGAACTTGTGCATGCTTGGAGATAGGCTGTACAGGCCTATCTCATTTAACTTCACACTTTTCTTTCAAAACAAGTCATTATGCCAAAAGTCCATATCTCACACATCTGATAAAATCAACTTAAGACAACATTTGAAACAGGTTTTTACACATCCTTGTAAGCCAGAAACACGAGCCTTTCACCCCAAAAACACCCTCATACTAAAAAACCACATTTTCTTGCAAAACAGAGCAGAACCTGCAAATCACAAGCCAAATCACATTCCACTCGTGCGTTTTGCTTGCAATCAGTTCCAATACCTTCCACTTAACTCACTCAAGCTATCCCAAACCTCCATTGCCAACTGTAACTCCATTTATAGTGTTCACCATTTTTGTTTGGAAGCTTTGCAGGTTGAGTTCTGTAGAACGATTCAAGCCACTTCAAAACAAACTAAGCATTGGGAAAGGTTCAGGAAACATCAAGCAAGCTCAAAAGAACCTCAGGCCTCACTGAAAGTTGCTGCATTTCCGTACTCGTGTCCAGTTGAAACAGGTTTTTCATGAACTTTTATCTCTCTATTTAGGAAAATTTAGCCTTAGGTTTGTGAATGAAACATGTAGTACTCATTGCCCTGAAACCATACATATGCTCAGTTTTCATTTATATTAAACGTGCTAAGAGAATTTCATCCATGAACTTTCTGAAAAAACTAGGTTAGATTTTAGGGCCAGAGAAATTCTCTCTGGTCTTTGAGAGTTAGATTAAGTTTTTTATATGGTTAGAATCGTGGTTTGATGCTCTACAAGTTTCATGTTTTGAGTTTTGTCAAAAGATCACAAATACAGGAGATACGAGTTTGTGTAACAGGCGCACGTTTTTCACAATGCTGGAGGAAGAAGATGAAGCTGATGGGCTGGGCTTGGCTTTTTGCTTCTAACACCCTCTTTTTCAGTTTCACACCCCCTAGCCCATTTCTTTGTATTTTAATTATTTTTGCATTTTAATTTCATTTCTGACTTTATTATTTTATTTCCAAACATAAAAAATACTTGAAAAATATTTTCATAATTTTTACATTTATTTGGTATTTATTTTAATTATTTCTAATATAAAAAACCTTTTAAATACCTTTTTCTTATTTGTTTAAATTTAAAAATAATGTAAATAATACTTTTATTTTCATTTCTTAATTTTATTCACATTGAAAATATTTTCTTGAATATATTTTATTTTTTTGTAAATATTTTATCTTATTTTATACATGTTTAATATATTTAATATATATATATATATATATATATATATATATATATATATATATATATATATATATATATATATATATATATATATATATATATATATATATATATATATATATATATATATATATATATATATATATATATATATATATATATATATATATATATATATATATATATATATATATTGGTTGTAATAATTTAGGGCTTTAATTTCTTGCAAAATAATACCCTACTCAAAATTGTACCCCCCTCCCTATATCAAAGTTAATAGCTTAAATTTATTTTTACGCACTTAATGCTTTCAATTATGCCATGATTAGAGAATTAGGGTTTGTATACAAAATCAAAACCAACAAATAGTTTGACCTAATCAAAGACAAATGCATGAAACGCTATCTGAGTTGCCTAAACAAAATGATCAAGTCCCTTAAGAAAATTGCCAAAAATACTTGATACAATTGCTATCATGGTCTACACGGTGACCCGCGCCTGTCCCGTTTAACATCTTAACATAAGGTTGTTCACCAAACACAATGGTGAAACAACACTGTTAAAAGGGTTAAAAACATAAGAAAGATCTTTGAGTAAAATAGGGTAGATAGCTCTTAGTTACTTGATCAAAAGCTTGCAAAAACATCCTTGCTATCTTCAAACACACTTCACAACACAATTTCAAAACCCTACTTTCAAACATTGAAATCTTTTCAAAAGACAAAAACACCTTTGTATACATTCCAACAAGAATCATTACAAAGGTTGCCACAATGATGGCCTCTTTTCAAAACATCTTTCAAAACCACACACAAAACACCATTTCAAACAATTGAAGAGCACCATTTCAAACAATTGAAAAGCAAAGCAAGTGATCTAAATAAGTAACTAAGAGCCCATGGATAACCATGGATAGAAAGGGTGCTAATACCTTCCCTTTCTATAATCTACTCTCCGAACCCAAGAAAACATCTCAAAGGTCTTTCCTGTGCTTTTTGACCTTTCCTTGGGATAAAATAAAAAGTCGGTGGCGACTCTTGCTAAACCGAAACATTTGCGAACACAAACGCAAAACCTAAAGTCAGTTCTCCCACTGTATCACACTTATGATGTTATGATGTTTATGTTGTCATGAATAATAATCACAAATAAAGCACACAAAGACCTTAGGTTTAGGCTTGCATAGGTTTCATAGGAAAGTACCCTCTTGAAGTTTAGTTGGTTCAACCTGTCCTAGAAAGTAACCGGGTTCTAAGGAATCTCAATATCATTGATCTTTCTTCATTGGGCATTGTTTTAGCACAATCAATCTTTTCTTATGGCCAAAATATCCCAAAAGTCCGATCTCAATGAGCATAGTATCGAATATCAACCAATCTTCAGCTTTGCACCAAAGTCGGCTATCTCACTACTTCCTAATGGCCAAGTTGTTCAATTAAAGGTTCTACAGTCAGATAGTGCTTCATGACACCGCTCAGTGGCCCGTATTCTCCTCTATTCAAAACAAGGGATACCAGTACCAACAAATGCATCACACTAACGTATCCATTGCTTCAACCATATCGGTCTACGCCGTACAATTTCCACAATCTATTGCTACTTACCTAATGATGTTCCCAGATCCGGGTAGAGGATCTATACAAGAAACTCAAACATAGGCCCAAAATATAAAGCAAACAAATCAAACAATGAAAGAAATTAAAGGTGATCTAGTCTCTAAGGTAACCCCACTTTTAACCCTTCTTCCCCAGTTCTGTAATACGGTAGGAGAATTGACTTGGGTGTTTTGTGTTTTATCGCAATTGTTGCGGATAGCAAGAGTCACCACCGACATTTCTTTTACCCGATAAAGAAAAGGGTGAAAAGAACAGGAAATACCTTTTGAGAATTTTCTTGATTTCGGGGGGCAGGTTATGAAAAGGAAAGGTGTTAGCGCTCTTTTCATCCGTAGTTATCTACAGGCTCTTAGTTGCTAGCTCACTTTGAAATGCTTTGTTTTAAATGTGTTTGTGATTATTTTTTAAAGTATTTTTGAAAAGTGCCTTTGTTTAGGAAAACTTTGTAATGATTCTCGTCTCTATAAGAATGCATACAAAGTGTTGACTTTTGAAAATATTTTCGTTTGAAAGTGTTGGTGTGTTTGAAAGATGCTGTTTTAAAATGGTTGTGAGCAAGAAACTATGAACGTCCTACCTACTCAAAAAGTATTAGTTCTTTTCCTCCTTCTTTAGATATTGCTATCTTACCATTGATTGATAAGAAGCCATATCATTGGATGTGAAGGGACAGACGTGGGTCATTGTACAGTCATAAAAGGCAACATTGTAGGATATTTTAGAAATTTGTTGTAAGAGACTAAGATCGTTTACAAAGGAAACATAGAAGGGTCATTGAGGGACTACGATCTTGTATTCAAGGGTCTTTGCTAAAGTATTCCACGTTCGAGGGACATGACTGTTTATTTTCCGAGGCAACAAGTGTGGGTTACCTTAGAGGTGCAAGTGTTCAAAGCGTTTTGTTTTCATGAATTTTTGTCTTGAATTAGGGTTACCTAGTTGTTTATTTTAAGTCTTTCCATACAAACCCTAATTGCTAGCAATTATATTGAAAGCGATAAATTGCGGAAATTCAAAGTTCTACGCTATTACATCATTTCAGGATGGGGGTACAAGTTTACAAATGGGGAATGAAAGCCATTAAAACCTAATTACTATTACAACCATATTGAATAATGAATAACAATAAAAATATGAAGAAATATAAAGATAATGTAAAAAAAAGAAAATTGTTTTAAAAAAACTTGTATTGACACATGTGCTTATGCATTGATACGAAAACCTTTATGCATTGACGCATGCACTTATGCATTGATACGAAAACCTTTATGCATTGAAACATGTACTTATGCACCAATACATATCATTTCTTACTTCTGGAAAATGAAATTAACTCAGTATGAGTCAACGTATGCACTTATGCATCGATACATATCCCTTATTGTTTTTGGAAATTGAAAATTAACTCAGTATGAGCCAACACATTCACATTTTGTATCGACTCATACAAAAGTTTGTATCGATGCATAATGGTTTGCATCGGCTCATAACCTATTTTGTACCTAATATGTGTCGACTCATAGAGATATGCATCAACTCATACTGCTATTTTTTTGCTTCTAACTCTGTCACATATAAGTCAGTTCTTAACATATGGTTAGTGAAAATGAAAAGTAAGTATATGGTTAGTGTGATCGGTGGATCTGGAACTGACTGTTTAACGCTGGTTCGCGAAATGTCGCGGAAGCAAGAGTCGCCACCGTGTTTTATTTTCTCCAACATGGAAAGGACAAAAGCACAGAAAAATTCCTTATGAGATTAGTTCTCAGTTCGGAAGGTAGATTTATAGAAAGGGAAGGTGTTAGCACCCTTTCTATCCATGGTTATCCATGGGCTCTTAGATACTTTCTCATTTGTGTTTTCAAAATGTTTGCTTTTCAATTGTGAGTGGGTTTGAAAAAGTTTCGTTTAAAGTTTCAGATCGACTCTTGTATCAGTCCTCAAGAGTGTTTGAAAAGTTGTTTTGAAAGCTTTTTGAAAAGTGTCGGTGTGAAAAGAGTTTTGTTTGTTTTTGAATAGAGCAAGTATCTACGAGTCATCTACCTACCCTAAGGAATTAGGCTGTGTAAATGTCTTTAAGGTAGTGCCATCCCACCATTGAGAGGTAGGTAGCACCACAGTTGGAGGTGTTCGGGTCAATTCGTTTGTAGGGACAGTGTGGTCACCAGAGCAACAGTAGGACACCTTAGAAGCTACCCCCATGCCATGTTCATGGACATGAGGACTTACTAAAACGTCCTATACTCGACGACCACGTTTCGAGGGGCAAGGCAACAGTGAGACGTACCCTAGGAGTGGTGTGTGAATTGTGTGTCATTTTCAATTATATTTTATCTTGATCATGCATTGGGTGAGCTACGCTTTGATTTTTATTTGGGCATACATTCTTTCATGTGATTAGCAATTAAAAAGGTGCGGAAATTAAAGTGCGGAAAATAGAGGTCCTACGCTATTACAAGGCGCGGGTCTATACATCGCCAAATTAACAAAGACCCGATTTGAATAAAAATGCGGAAAATAAAGGTCCTAATTACTATTACAAGGCTTTGGGGCAATTACATAAATTTCACAAAGAAAATAAGATAAACGCGCGAAAAGAATAAAGAATCGAATATGCGAGGGCGTTGGACCCTTTAATGAAATTAAATTGAAATTGGAAGTTAATTAATTATTAAATTAAGAAAAGAAATGTTTTTTATGGTCTTTTGTATTTAATGGAAATAAGGAGAATTAATTAAAATTAAAAGTTAAATAAAACCCTAATTCTAAGTTTGTTTTTAATTATATAAAAAAATGTTCAAGTTTAACCTAATTTACACTAATTATTTAATTACAAGTTTATTTACAAAATTAATTAATAATTAATAATAGTAATAAGAAGAAAAAGTTATTTATTAAAAAAGATAAAAATGTTAAAACCCTAATTTCTATGTATTTTATGTTTATTTAAGAAAACATTAAAATTAAAAACCCTAAATTAGACTAAATTGATTATTAAAAGATTTATTTACAAAAATTATTAATGAACTAAATATTAAATAAAACATATTTTTATTTTATGATTTCTGATTTTTTTGTATTTTTGTATTATGAAAATTAATTTTGTGGAATTAAAAGAAAATAATTAATTTAAAAGGAATAATTAAAAGACTAAAAGGAAAAAATAACAAAAAATTGAAAATCAAACCATGGGGGTGTTCTGACCCTTTTGGAGGTCAATTGTGAGAATTTTGGCCCAATAATTCCAGGCCTTTTTGACTTTCAATGATCATGTGAGGAGCCATTGACTAATGCGTATGTTGAGCTGCACGTTCTGGCCTTTGGATTGGGGCTTCTGGGCGCGTGGAAAGCTAGATGGTGAGGACGCATGATGGTCCTTGGATAGCATACTGCATAGAATCATGTTAGAGAAAAAATTATGGAATAAGCGGGGGACCTGGGAATCGAACCCAGGTCCCAATATCTGCATGACAAGTCATCTTCCACCAAGCCAAACGCGTTTATCTGATGTTAATATGGAACGTGATTATTATGAAAGAGAATAAAAGCTATTGGTAGAACACAAAAAACACGCGCGAATGTTTGAATTGCCCAGTCCTGTCCAGACACGCAAGCATCATCTTCATCGTTTTACCTGTAACATAATCAGTTAGCGGGGGTTTTAAACCCCCACAAAAACAAATGCCAAATAATAGCGATTAGCACATAGGGAAATAGAAATTGGGCGCGATATGTGATTTCAAATCGTTTGGATGTCACGATTCCAATGGTGCTAGTTTCATTGTCTAATTTTTCCAGATACGTAAACCCCTCTTTTGGAGCTTCAGAAACCCTAGAAAGCTTTAATGGCAACTTTGCATACAGGCGGTATTAATCCAATTGGAGAAAACCAATAGCTTCAGAATCATCATGTTAGTGTAAATCAACATTAAAAACATATGAACAATGCATGTAAATTCAAATACGAATATGAAATATTTTATGAACAGGGTGACTCGGTTATACCAATTCCTTGAGTATGGAGACTGGAAAAGTATTGAGACACGTTCAGGAAGGTCCCAGCAAACGTTTGGAATACTTTTTGAGCTTTGAATCACACTGCAACTATGAAAACAGTTTCTCACTTTTTGTCAAAAAATGCAAGTTTTGTTCTTGATCTTGGGCGCAACAGCTGTGTTCTTTTCATTAGGGTTCAATTGTGCATATATGTGTGAATGAATTAGGTTAGAAAAATCAAGCCCAAAGCCTTTGCATTGATGATTTTGAATATTTGATTTTGCATAATCTTTTCCAATCCTTTTTGCCATGGAAAGTTGCCTATTTTGGAAGATTTGGTTCCCTTGAGCATGTGCACGAAATATTGAGCTCTTAATGGGAGAATATGCTGCACAAAAAGATTCAAAACCTTTATTTTAGTATTTTTTTTCATAATTAATTTTAATTAAATGAATTAATAGGATTAAAAACTCAATTAATTAATTAAAAATAAGAAAATAACTCCCTTTTAGCTTAATGGGTCGTGCATAGCTTTTGGGTAATGATTCATGGAAGAAATTGAGGCCCATTAGCAATTTTTAGGCATTTGAAGCAAAGTTGACTTTTCAAAATTCCCAAAAATTTCCCAACTTCCACAAGGCATATATTGCTCAATTTTTAAGCTTTGATCATGTTCTTGGACATTTTGGAAAGGTCTTGAAGTCCTCTAACCAATGTCTTTGGTCCCATGCCGTTTTGATTTACCAATCTCAAGTTATGGTCTTTGACTTAAAGTGCCTTTTTGTTGACTTTTGAAAATGACCTATAATGTTGAGATTGATAACTTTTTGTGAGATCATTTCTTGGACTTGAAGTGTGAAGATGAATTGTAGGAAATGTAATTCTCTTCAAAATGAGCTTTAGATGGAATTTTTCTGATAAACCATGTGGAAGTTATGCCCTGGTCAA
Organism: Vicia faba; assembly: GCA_948472305.1. Classification (NCBI taxonomy): domain Eukaryota; kingdom Viridiplantae; phylum Streptophyta; class Magnoliopsida; order Fabales; family Fabaceae; genus Vicia; species Vicia faba. The sequence goes on from OX451741.1 coordinate 313,893,173, forward strand.
TTTGCAGTTGACTTTTCAGCTGTCCAAAAATAGAAACTTTTGCATCTTGAGACTTTTTGAGCCATGCTTTGAGAATAATGATCAAGAATTGATCAAATGATGTTTGTGGATTCAAAATAAGATGTTGACCCAAAATTTTGACTTTTGACTGTCAAATGACCATTTTGCCCCTGCAGTTGACTGTTGAGCAATTAGGGTTTTTGACTGTGCAATTTGGTACTGTGAGTCTTGAAACTTGGCATATGGATGCTTGACAATGTTTATAGGCATGTGGGACTTGTTTGGACCCTTGGAAACTTCAATTTCTTTGCCAGAACCAAAACCCTAATTTTTGACTGTTAGGAGGCCATTGGACTGTGCAACCCTTGGGAGATTTTGAAGCATGCTCTTAGCAAATCTTGAAGAGAATGGGAGGGAAAATTTTGGGGTACAACAGTTAGCTTCAGGGGAAATGATATCTACATTTTATCTTCACAAATGAACCACTAATGGTGCTTGTATGAAGATTCCAAAGTTAAGAAAACTTACCTTGAAACTGAAATTAGTGTTTTGATCTAGAGTTGTTGTGTTGTCTTGGAGAAGTCAAGTTGCAGGTGGCTGTTTTTGAGCTTGGAAAATGGTGATAGTGATGTTACAGAAGTTGTTCTTGTGTTTGAACAACCCTTATATGATATATGTGGAGTGTTTGGATGGTTTATTTGGACAACACTTGCAAGGTGTGAGAAGTTCAAAGATTTGGATTTCAAAGCTCAAGAGTGGAGGTTTTATGGATAATTTTGGTTTCTTTTGAGAGTATGAGGGATTTTGAGAAAATTGTCTACACAACAAAAAATTATGGCCTTTAGCTTGCAAATGTCCTCTCTATTTATAGAGAAGGTTTGAGAGAATGAGAGAGTTTTTTTCACAAGCTGTGGAATTCTGGTTTGATTGAGATGAAACAACCAAGTTATGTGAAATTTCATGTCCCAATGCATGGTACAAAAGGGATCTGAAGTGGCTAGGAGTTTCTAGGCATGTTGCTTCTTGCTTTGACATCGTGTGTGCAGAAAAAACAGTTGAGAGGCTCAAGGAGAGCTGACTTGTATAAAGCATGCTTTATGTGAATGGCAATGGTGCCTTTGTGCCAAAAATGGAAAGATGCAATGGACCATACTGGAATCACTTGGATAATGGTTCAATCAATTATGTAAACATCTGATTATGGATAGATTTGCAAGTCGAAAGGCCTGCAAAGTAAGATTATGCAGCATGGCATAAGGATTTTGTTATATGTTCTTCAACAAAATGACTTGTAATTCAAGAATGGATGCCTAACTTCAGGCCCTTGAATCTCCTAGCTTAAGTATGATAAATTCATGCTCTTGGATATTTTAGAAAGCTTGAAACATTGTATACAACCTTTATTTTGACCACTTTGGCTAAATCATCTTGGAACTATGTGAAAAAGTGCCAAGAAGTTGGGATAAAATCCTGACCAAAATTTGTTGAAAATTTCTCTAAGTGTTAGATGAAAATGTCATGACTTCATGGGCTTATATCTTCAAATCCAAGCATTTTTTGGACATGAACCCTCTAAAACAAAGTTGTAGAATTCATAAAGATCTACAACTTTCATGTTTAAAGTTTTCTTTGAATCATTTTGCATCATGGTGAAAATTTGGTATGAAGTTATGAAAATAACATGTATAAAAACACTTAGAAAATTTTTTAAGTCTTGAAAATTTTGACTTTTCAAATTGACTTTTGACTTTATTGATTTCTTGATGATCAAGTTTCATATTTTTGAATATCTTGATGAATTGTGATTTTCGAAACTCAATTTTGATCAAAAAGTTAAAGTTTGACTTTTTGGTGTACATTTGACTTTTTCAATAGTTGACCAAATTTCAATTATCAATCAATTGATCTTGAGAGATGAATTAAGTCACGTAATTAGGTCAAAATGATGTACTTGAGTCCTTGAGATCATGTTTCGAACCAATAAGTCATGTACTAGGTCAAAAGTCAAATATTGGTCATTCTCAATTAAAACCCTAATTTTGACCATTTTGCCTTTTTGATGATTTGAACAATTTTATTGGAGAATTGTGATCCAATCTTGATCAAATGATACATATGACTTCAAAATGTTGATATTGATCCAAATTCTTGAAGTTTGAATGTAGGTTGACCATAATTGACTTTTTACCCAATACAACTGATTTTAGATCATCTGACCAATTGACTAAGCATCTTTTGTGATCCAAGAATTGAAACTTGACATGAGAAATCTTGAGGGTCCATAATGATCCATGAAATTCATTTGAAGTATTAGAAGTCCAACTGTCCTTGTGCAAACTCAAACCCTAATTTTAGGTATCAGTGTTGAGGAGATGACTTGACCTAGTCAACCCTTGTGCAAGCTTGAGCTTTTGAAAATATTTGTGAGAAATGTCTTGAGAAAAGAGAGAGAAAATTTTGGGGTACAACAGGAGGTCTAGGAAAACGTTAAGGATCAAAGCGTACGACTATGTTCCGTTAGATCACTACAACCAACTTTATTACCAAGGTCAAAAGTTCAAATGGTACAAGAACAGTTCAATCAACTTCTTCTAACGGCAAATAATGAGATGTTCGAAGACATAGGTGCAATAGCAGAATTGAAACCCGGCGAGATCACTTCCATATGGCTATATATATATATATATATATATATATATATTCCACTTTGAATTCTTTTTCACGACGAATTCCTCTTACTAGGATTTCTGTCTCTGTGTACAAAATTGCATGTTCATAGGCAAATTATCAATACAAATATATTTTGAAGTGAAAACTTTTTGTTTTTTTATTTTGAGTGCAAAAATGTCCAATGATTAAAATTGAATGAACATATGCATATGGATATGATTAACTGTTAACAAATGTACGCACAAGAACAATAATAAGCATTTACTTAAGGATTTGAGATATCCCCACAGAGTTACTTCAATAGGATTATCCCCGCAGAGTAATTTCATACATTACATCCATCCTGAGTTCCAATTGACATACCCCCGAAAATTCTCTTCCCCAACCGAGTCATCCAAAATTGAAAGAGAAACCTTTGCAAAATTCTTCCCCAGTAAGGTCATCAAAATGCCTTCTCAATAGGGTTTATTTCCCCAACGAACTACAATCTCCCCAACTTGAGTCCACTCACTAGAAAAATTCCTCTCCCCCAGTAGATTTAATGATATCCATGAAAGTTACTGCGAAGCCTGGATTCCGACCAAATACCAGTTAACTTTATCCTCCCCAGACACGTCAGAAGTTTAGTCATCTCTTTTATTCCCAATCAGGGCATATAAGAATTAAAATTCCCCAGTAGAGTATAGAACGACCAAAGTTCCTAAACCTTATTCCCCAAGCATAAATCAATAACCCCTACAGAGTTTCCCCAAACAGCAAACAAGAATCCCTAGCGGAAGCATTATAAACAAGGTTGAAGATACACATACTCTTCATCTCCAACAAAAGTCTGGGATTTAGCTCCCCAAAACTCCCCAGCAATGATCAGGGATTTATTTTCCCAAACAAAGATACCACATGGGTTTACAAATACACTGCAACAACATTTCACATTCATACATCATTGCATTTGTATTCGAAACACATATGGCACAATCTCATTTATTTTGAGAACATCATTACGCAATGCATTTCATACATCATGATATTGCATACGACTAACTCTTTACCTTTTCAGGAAATATCAATCAACAAACGAATATCGTCAACATTTTTCAAAGAAGGTTCCAAATTAATTCCTGAAATAAGACAGGGAAACTATCCAGATAATCACCCACAAATTAATTCCTGAAACAAGACAAGGCAACTATTTGTGAACAATAGGTCCAAGATTAATTCCCGAAGCAAGACGGGTCAACTATCTATGAGACCAGATTAGATATTAATTCCTGAAACAAGACAGGGCAACTATCTCAGATGACCAACAAAATACAGCCACAGATTAATACCTGAAACAAGACAGGATAGTTATCTGTGAACAACTGATTGTAGGTCAATACCTAAAACAAGACATGGCAACTATCTAGATGAACAGATTGAAGATTAACTCCCGAAACAGGACAGGGAAAATATCTCTTTTTCCCTTTGGTTAGATAAAGATCAACTCCCGAAATAGGATGGGGCAACTATCTTTATCACCAATGGTATGAACTCCTGAGACAGGACGAGTTTACCAGTAACATCGTTTGTAGATCAATTCCCGAAACAGGACGGGGCGACTATCTACATGACAAACATTCACTCCAAATTTTCTCTGGCTCGGGTTAAATCCACCAAAGATTTATTCTGATACTTCTTTTTAGATAAAGTCAAGCGTGGGCTCATTCTGATACATCTATCAACAGTCATTATGGATGGCATCTGTAAGCCCATCTCTGACTACTCTCTATCATCTCTCCAAATGGCATCTCTAAGCTCATTCCTGACATACAACAAACCATTTCACTTCGTGCACAGGCGAGTGAAAATTTTTGGGCACTTAAGTATTCAATCCTCTTCCACCTTCGAGTCACGAATGGAAAAAGCACACCAATCCAACTCTTCGGGTTTAAGAAGATTAAACATGGGCAGCTGTTGCACCCCAAAATTTTCCCTCCCTTTTCTCAAGGCATTTCTCACAAAAAAATCTCAAATTCTCAAGGTTTCTCCAATATATGATCAGACAAACTCATCTCCTAACACTGAGGCCACAAATTAGGGTTTTTATTTTCACAAGGACAATTGGACTTCTAATTCCTCAAATGACTTTCATGGATCATTATAGACCTCCAAGAATACTCATGTCAAGCTTCAAGTCTTGAATCAAAATTTTGCTCAGTCAATTGACTAGATGATTGAAAATCAGTTGTATTGGGTGTTGTACCCAAAACCTTTCCCTCTCATTTCTCAAGAAATTTCTCATAAGATTCACAATTGCTCAAAATTGCACAAGGACTGATCAACTCAAGATACTTCCTAAACATTGATGACTCAAATTAGGGTTTGAGTTTGCACAAGGATAAATGGACTTTTAATTCCTCATATGACTTTCATGGATCATTTTGGACTTTAAATAATTCTCATGTCAAATTTCAAGTCTTGCAGTTCAAGTTTGCTCAGTCAATTGATCAGATGACCTAAAATCAACTGTATTGGGTAAAAAGTCAAATATGGCCAACTTACAGTCAAACTTCATGATTGTTGATCCATATCAATCTTTTGAACTTATGTGAACCATTTGGTCAAATTTTGAATACAATTCCTCAAGAAATTTTATCATATCACCAAAAGGGCAAAATGGTTAAAATTAGGGTTTTGACTGAGAAGGCTTGATTTTTGACTTTCAACCCAAATACATGATTTGTTGGTTTGAGACATGATATCAAGAATCCAAATGCATCATTTTGACCTAATGGCATGGTTCAAAACATTTCTCAGGATCAATTGATTGATAGTTGAAAATTGGCCAACTGATGAAAAAGTCAACTGTACACTGAAAAGTCAAACTTTGACTTTTAGATCAAAATCAAGTTTCAAAAATCATATTTCATCAATACATGTCAAAGTATGAATATTTTTCATCAAGAAATCAAAAGTCAAGATTACTTTGAAAAAAGTCAAAGTTCTAAACACTTAGAAATTTTTCTGAGTGTTAAGGAAAATATGACAATTTCATAACTTTGTGCCAAACTTTCACCATGATGCAAGATGATTCAAGAAAAACTTCCAACATGAAATTTGTAGATCTCAATGAGAGATAAAACATTATAGGGAATAACTCTTTCTAGAAATTCTTGGATCTCAAGTTATAAATCCATGAAGACATGTGCATGAAACTAAAACACTTAGTAAAATTCTGAGCATTTTAAGTCAGAATTTTGACAAAACTTCTGGGCCAAGTTTCACACAGTTACAATGGGAGTTTGCAAAAGTGATTCAAAGAGGGATTGAAGAGCATGTTATAAGCTTTCTAAAAAGTCTAAGAACTCTTTCACATCATGCTGGATCAGGGAGAATCGAAGATCAGAAGATGGATATTCATTCTTAAATTATAAGTCAGTTTCATGATGAACATCTGATCCAATTCCAAACAATGCTACATAATTCCACTTTTCAGTCCCTCTAACTTGTGTATCTATCTTTAATCAGAATATTACACGAGCTTTTGAGCTATGAACCACTTGATTTAAGCCTTGTCCAATACACCTTGCCATTTAAGGAAGAAAGTTTACACATCCATTTTGGTAAAGTGACTTTAATCACAAAGTCCACTCTCCTTGAGCTTTGTGTTTGTTCTTTCTGCACAAGTATCCCCTATAAACTTAGATCAGGCGTGTTTAAAGTTGCTAGGCACCCTACCTTTCCTTGGAACCATGCTTGTCTAAGCTTGCTTCAAAAAATAAGTCAAATATCCACAACATGTGATTTTGTACTTTTGACTTCTCCAAGCTTCCCAAACCCTTTGCCTATAAATTAAACCTTCATTTGCAAGCTAAAAGGAGGATTGGAAAGCCCTTAAACTCACTAAAACTCCCTAGAACCAGAAATTGCAACACAAGCACAAAAACTTATCATTTCTGATTTTTGAATCCAATCTCCAAATCCTCTCGTGTATTTCTTGGCCAAACCATCCACAAAGCTTCTAAATACACATATAGAAGAAATCTCAACCTCTGTTTTCAAACTGTAACACCATCTTCACCAACCCCCATTTTCATAAACAGAGCATTACATCTTGGCTTCTTCAGAACATTCCATCCATCCATAACTCAAGCTAATCATTGCATTAGCTTCTTGGGAACTTGAGGAAGCTAACCAGATCATCACAGCAACTTGAATCAAGCTCTAACTCAAAACAAGATCTCCAGCTGCAAGGTGAGTTCTTTCTGATTTTCATCTCATTATTTAGGCATTGTTAGGCTTGCATTTTCAAAGACAAAATGTAGATATCATCGCCCAGAAACTGTACATATCCTTAGATTTCATTTATATGGCTTGAGTAGAGAGAATTTTGGATCAGAACTTCCTGGAAAAATTAGGGTTCAGACTAGGGTTAGCAAAATTCATGCTTGTTTTTTATTTATAGTTTTAATTCTTTAAAGTTCTGGAACCATGATGAAATTTTCCATAACTTTCATGTTTACATTTTCCATTTTGGTTGAGAAAATAATGAATTGCATATTCTCTGGTTGGCGCGAGGAAGAAGATGAAGTTCATCATCAGAACTGATTTTGTAATATATATTTATTATTTTGTTTATAATACCGGATGTATAGCCACTCCAGTGGTAAAGAGCATGCACGTAAGGCATTAGTTTTAAGGGTATTGGGTTCTAGCCCCAAGAGCACCTTTTGTTTTTATTTCTTAACATTCTCCCCCATTTACTTGTTAACAGCACACTTGGGCCAGAACTTCTGGGCTTTCTTATTTTTACTTCCAGCATCACCCCCTCATTTACTTGTTAACAACGCGCCTGGGCCAGAATTTTTGGGCTTTCTCATTTTTGCTTCAAGCATCCCTCTCATTTACTTGTTAGCAGCACGCCTAGACACAAAACTTCTAGGCTTTCTCATTTTTACTTCCTGCAACATCCCCTCATCCATTTTTTTCCCATCACGTAGCCCAACATAACCTTCTTTTTTATTTTCTTTCAGATTCTGATCACAAAAATACATTTGGGCCTAAACCAAATAGAAATTAGTTTCTACTTACATACATCCTTTCCACTTTCTAAACCCCCTGACTTTAATTTTATATTTTTATTTTATTTTCTCTCCTTTATTATTATTATTATTATTATTATTATTATTATTATTATTATTAATCAGAAACACCAAAAATATATTATATTAAATATTTAGATTATTTAGTTTATTTTTATTTAACTTCTTAAAATAAAAAGACCAAAAACATTTTCCTATTTAACTTCTTTTCTTTACCTTAATATTAAACTTAGATTTAGTTCATTTTCTTTAGAATTTAGGATTTCTTAATTAATTAACTTTGTATACTAATTTAATCAACATTCTTCTATAAAACCCTAAAAACTTGCTTTCTTCAAATAAAATTAGTTTCTTTGTTTATTAACTTAATCATAATTTTTCTTATTTTAGTTAATTGTTTTCTTTTATTTAATTAGGTCAAAAACCCCTTTCCTTAAATAAAATACAAAAAAAATTCCATTTCTTTTCCATTTTTATGCATTATATTCATTCCATTTCTTGTATATCATATACATTTCAATTATTGTACATTATTCAAGTTCAATATGGTTGTAATAGATAATTAGGTTAAATTTCTTGCAATCCCCATTTGTAAATTTGTACACCCCATCCCCAAATGATGTAGTAGCGTAAGATATTTACTTTCCGCAATTTACCTCTTTCATATAAATGCTAGTAATTTAGGGTTTGTATGGAAAGATAAAATAAATACTTAGAAAACCCTAATCCAAGATAAACCAAGCATGAAATACAAAGACTTGCACACTTTGCACCTCTAGGGTCTACTCCACTTTGTTGCCTTAAAAATGGTCATGTTATGCATGTGAGACGCCTTAGCAAAGAACAATAAAAAATACAAGATCATAGTCCCTCAATGACGCTACGAATGTTGCCTTACAAATGATCTTAGTCCCTTAAGAAATATGTTAAGGTATCTCACAACATTGCATCTTATGAATATACGATGAACCACGTCCGTCCCTTCACATCTAAAGATAATATTTTCTTACCAATCAATGATAAGATAACAATATAAAAGGAGGGAGGAAATGAACAAAAGACTTTTTGAGTAGGTAGAACGTTCTTAGTTGCTTGCTGACAATTCATCTTCAAAAACAAACATCTATTCAAACACACTAAACACTTTCAAAAACAAGAAAAAATTTCAAAAGTCCAAAACTTTGTATGCATTCTTATAGAGACGAGAATCATTACAAAGATTTCCTAAACGAATGCGCTTTTCAAAAATACTTTCAAAACTCACCATAAATACATTTCAAACAAAGCAATTTTAAAAGTGATCTAGCAAGCAACTAAGAGCCCATAGATAACTATGGATGAAAAGGGTGCTAACACCTTTCCTTTTCATAACCTACCCCCCAAACTCAAGAAAATATCTCAAATGTCTTTCCTGTTCTTTTCACCCTTTCCTTATTGGATAAAAGAAAATTCGGTGGCGACTCTTGCTATCCGCAACAATTGCAAAAACAACCAAGTCAGTTCTTCCACTGTATTACATTGGGTAAGAAGTCAACTGTGGTCAACCTACAGTCAAACTTCAATATTTTTTACCAATATAAATATTTTGAAGTCATATGCATCAATTGATCAAATTTTGATCACAATTCCTCAAGCAAAGTACTCAATTCACCAAAAGGGCAAAATGGTCAAAATTAGGGTTTTGACTGAATTTGACTGATCAGTGACTTTTGACCTAAGACATGATCTAATGGATTGAAGCACAATCTAAAGGATTCAAATACAACATTTTGACCTAATTTCATGGTTCAAAACATTCCTCAAGATCAATGGATTGATGATGAAATTTGGTCAACTGATAAAAAGTCAACTGATACACCAAAAGTCAAACTTTGACTTTTTTGATCAAAATTGAGTTTCAAATATCACAATTCATCAAGACATTCAAAAATATTAAGTTTTATCATCAAGAAATCAAGAAAGTCAAAAGTCAATTTGAAAAGTCAAACTTTTCAAGACTTAGAAATTTTTCTAAGTATTTTTATACATGATAATTTCATTACTTCATGCCAATTTTTCACCATGATGCAAGATGATTCAAAGAAAACTTTCAACATGAAAGTTGTAGATCTTGATGATTTATTAAACTTTGTATCCAAGGTATCATGTCCAAAAAATGCTTATATTTTGAGTTATAGGTCCATAAAGTCATGCACTTTTTATAAAAACACTTAGCGAAAATTTGACCAAAATTAGGCAGATTTTTTACCTAACTTCTTGGCCAATTTTCACCAAGCTCCAAGATGATTTTGTCAAAATAGTCGGTAGAGACTCTTGCTGTATGCAATAATTGCGATCAAACTCAAAACAACCAATTCAGTTCTCTCACTGTATTACAGGGACGGTGGGGCTCGAACCCAGGACCTCTTATACTAATGCCTTACACGCGCGCTTCTTGCGACTGGGGTGGCTGTTTCATTCGTTATTAGAATAATAACTAATAAATATAAAATAAACCAAGTCTTGATGATGAACTTCATCTTATTCCTCGCGACAACCTTTGAACCAGATTTTGAATTTCCAAACTTACCCATTTCTCAACCATTTACAAAAATGTAAACACGAAACTTGCTCCAAATTTCATCACGAGTTCAAACATATAACTAAAGCTATAAATCAAAGATGAGCATGAATTTTGTTTGGTACCAAATTTAACATAACTTGTTCAGAAAGTTCAAACTCAAAATTCACACCACTCAGGCAATATAAATGAATTCTTAGGGCATGGTTAGTTTCAGGGCTATGATGTCTACGTTTTATCTTTGAAAATGAAAACCAAATGATGATTGTATGAAGAGTTAAAAAATCAGAAAATTCACCTTGCAAATGGAGACCGTGTTTTAAGTTAAAGCTTATTTCAAGGTGTTGTAATGATCTGGTTAGCTTCCTTGAACTTCCAGGAAGTTATTCCAATAGTTACGTTAAGCTGAGAGTGTCTGAAATGTTCTAAAGAAGTCAAGGTGAAAGCTTATGTTTTTGAAAATGGAGGATGGTGAAGATGGAGTTACAGAAGTGTAATAGGTATTAGGATTACTTCTATATGTGTTATAGAAGCTTTGTGAATGATAAAAATGGAAAATGCATGAGTGGTTTGTGAGATGGCTATCAAAAATCAAAAATGGCACAAAAGTGAGGCTTGAGAGCAATTCTGAGTTTGAGGGAGTTTGAGGGAGTTTTCAGGATTTCAAATTCGTGTTTTAGGTTGAAAATAACCTCTCTATTTATATAGTAAAGGTTTGAAGGAAGGAGAACATCAGATTCAAAAGATCACATGTTGTGGTTTTGAAACTTGTTTTTGAAGCAAAGTTGGAAATCATGGTTTCAATGCATAGAACAAGCATGGTCTGAGTGGGTAGAGGCTCTAGGAAAGTTGCTTATGGATTTTACATTGAGTGTATGCAGAAAAAACAAGTGCAAGGCTCAAGGAGAGTGGACTTTGTGATTAAAGTCACTTTTCCAAAATGGAAGTCTTAGCTTTGTGCCAAAAATGGAATGATCACTTGGACAATGGCTTGAGTGCTTGGACAATAGCTAAAAAGGGTGTGCAATCTTCTGATTAGAGATATATTTTCAAGTTTGAAACCTATAAAGCAATAGTTATGCAGTATGGTTGAGGATTTGATCAAGTATTCTTCATGAAAATGCCTTGTAATTCAAGTACGGATGCCCACCTTCTTTCCTTAGATTCTATTAGATCAAGTATGATCTCTTCAAGTTATTGGACATTCTAGAAAGCTTGAAACATTATCTAAAACCCTCATGTTGACCATTTTGGCTAAATCAAGTTGGAACTAGGTGAAACTTGGCCAAGAAGTTAGGTAAAAAATCTGCCTAGACTTGTCAAAATTTTCACTAAGTGTTTTGTGAAAAAGTTCATGACTTCACGGGCTTATATCTTCAAATCTAAGTATTTTTTGGACATGAACCCTTGAATAAAAATTTGTAGAATTCATCAAGATCTACAAATTTCATGTTGAAAGTTTTTCTTGAATCATCTTGCATCTTGGTGAAAAATTGGCATGAAGTAGTGAAATTATCATGTACAAAAACACTTAGAAAAATTTCTAAGTCTTGAAAAGTTTGACTTTTCAAATTGACTTTTGACTTTCTTGATTCATTGATGATCAATCTTCATATTATTGAATGTTTTGATGAATTTTGATCTTTGAAACTCAATTTTGATCAAAAAGTCAAAGTTTGACTTTTGGTGTATTAGTTACTTTTCATCAGTTGACCAAATTTCATCTATCAATTGTTTGATATTGAGAGATGAATTGAGTCATGCAATTAGGTAAAAATGATGTACTTGAATCCTTGAGATCATATTTCAAACCAATAAGTCATGTATTAGCTCCAAAGTCAAAAATCATTCATTCTAGTTAAAAACCCTAATTTTGACCATTTTGCCCTTTTGATGATTTGGACATTTTTCTTGAGGAATTATGATCTAAACTTGATCAATTGATGAATATGACTTAAAAATATTGATATTGGTCAAAAATATTGAAGTTTGACTGTAGGTTGACCACATTTGACTTTTTACCCAATACAATTGATTTTCAGTCATATGGTCAATTGACTGAGCAAAATTGTGATTCAAGACTTGAAAATTGAAATGAGTATTCTTGGAGGTCTATAATGATCTATGAGAGTCATTTGAGGCATTAGAAGTCCAATTATCCCTGTGAAAATTAAAACCTAATTTGTGGCATCAATGTTTAGGGGGTGGTTTGATCTAGTCAACACTTGTGCAAACTTGAGTCAATGAAGATCTTTGTGAGAAATACCTTGAGAAAAGAGAGGGAAAATTTTGGGGTACAATAGAGAGTGTCTAGAAATGTGAGATTCGGGTTACACTTATTTTGATTTTTTATGGAATTTTCGAGCTCTCTTTTAGGCAGTGTTTTCGTGTCCTTTTGGCATGACTTTGCTTGCATTATATAGATGAAGAGAATGGATCAGCATATATGGTATAAGATCAAGCCACGATGTCCCTCATCAAACAAAATAAAACACTTTGAAAACCTTCCATTTTTGAAGAATTCTTGCCTTCTTGGATCCTTGCACGAGTTGTCATGTTGCTGGCTTGTACTTGGGCCTCAAAGCTGACCAAAAACTAGGCCCATATGCATTAACCCACAATTTTATGATTTTATTCAATTTATTTTATTTTTAAATTAAATAAAATTAAACTAAATATAAATAAAAGTCAAAGCAAGATATTAATGGACTGATAGGTCCTCTAACATCTTATGAACATGTTTGAACATAAAAAATTAGGCCCATTAGTCTAGAATTTCAAGTTTGCTCACTTTGCATTTCATGCATTTTACCAAAATTTCCCAATTTGAAATGGTCATAACTCTCTCAATTTTCATATTTTGAAGATGATCTTGGAATTTTTGAAAATCTCAATATGTCTTATTCAATTTATCTTTTGATCATTTTTGCATTTGGAGACTTTATCTTGATGTAAGTTGCCTTAACAAAAAGTGTCTTTTGTTGAATTTTGAAAATGACCTATAATGTATTAGCTCATATCTTCCAAATGAAGCATTTTTTGGACTTGAGCATAAAATCAAATTTGGAGAAAATTGAATTTTATTCCAAATGGGCTTTGGTTGGGGAAAAGTTGATGAAACGTGTGAAAGTTATGCTTGGTCAAAGTTCAGTTGACTTTTCCTAAGGAAACCCTAATTTGGAAATTCTTGACTTTTGATGATTTGAGAGATTTCCTTGGGGAATCATGATCAACCCTTGATCAAATGAGGAATATCATTTAAAAATGTTGATGTTTACCAAAAATCTTGAAGTTTGACTGTATGTTGATCATAATTGACTTTTTACCCAATACAATTAATTTTCAATCATCTGAGCTATTGATTGAGCAAACTTGTGATGCAAGACCTAAAACTTGACATGAACATTATTTAATACCTATGGAGAACCAGGGAAACCACTTGAGACCTTTGCAGCCCAAATTTCCTTGAGAAACTCAAAACCCTAGTTGTAGACCTTTGGCTTAGGAGGAGCATTTGACTGGTCATCCCTTGAGATTCTTGAGTATTTGAGAAGCCTTGAAAGAATGCCTTGAAGAAAATGGGAGGGCAAATTTTGGGGTACAACAGCTTCCCCTGTTCAATATTCTTAAACTTGAAGATTTATATTGGCATGTCTGTTGTTTGTAACTTGAAGGTAGAAGAGGATTGAACACCTAAGTGCCTAGAAATTTGCACTCGCCTGTGCAAGACGTAACGCTGTTGGTTGATTATACTGGGAATGAGCTTATAGATGCCATTTGGAGAGGTGTCGGAGATGGGATTATAGATGCCAAAACATTGTCTTCAATTGGAAGAAGTAACAGAATTAATCTAAACTCGATTTAATCTGAGCAAGCAGAGGTATATGCATATCTTCAACTGAAAGAAGTATCAGAATAGATCTACGCTCGATCTAATCTAAGCCAGAAGATGTTTATGCTCGACTTTAACTGGAAGAAGTATCAGAATAAATCTACGGTCGAGTTAAGCTGAGCCAGCAAATGTTTATCTTTGAGAATGATTTTACCTGGAAGAAGTATCAGAATAAATCTATGGTTGATTTAAACTGAGCAAGAAAATGTCTTCAACTAGAAGAAGTATCAGAATAGATCTACGCTCGATCTAAGCTAAGCCAGAAGAATGTCTACTGGAAGAAGTATCAGAATAAATCTACGCTTGATTTAAACTGAGCCAGTATATATTTATGCTTGACTTTAACTGGAATAATTATCAGAATAAATCCATGTTTGATTTAATCTGATCTAGAAAATGTCTACGACCTTCTTCAACTGGACGAAGTATCAGAATAAATCTATGGTCGATTTAATCTGAGCTAGAAGATATCCATGCTCGTCTTCAACTGGGAGAAGTATCAGAATAGATCTATGCTCGATCTAAGCTGAGCCAGAAGATGTTGTCTTTGAGAAGACTGTATGGTCATACAAGTATTTGATGATGTTTGTCTGTTGATTGATCTTTTCCTGAAAAGGCAAAGAATCAGTTGTATGCAATGTCATGATGTATTAAATGCATTGTGTGATGATGTTCTCAAAATAAATGATATTGTGATATATGCGTTTTGTATGCATATGCTATGTTGTTCGTAAATGTTGTATGGATGTGAAATGTTGTCGAAGTGTATTTGTAATCTTGAGCAGCATCTTTGTCTGGGGAAAATAAATCCCTTGACGGTTGTTGGGGATTAAGAGTATGTGTATCTTCGATCTTTTGGGGATTGTTTCTGCTAGGTATTCATGCTCTTTGTTTGAGGAACTCCATTAGGGAGCCTTGATTTCTGCTTTTTGCTTGAGGAAAAAATCCGCTAGAGAATGTTGATTCCTGCTTGGGGAGAAGAGTTCTAGAACATTGGTTGTTCATTGCTCTATTGGGGATTATAATTCTTGTATACCCTGACTAATTTGACCGAGTTTCTGATACGGATACTGAATTGTCTGGAGAGGCTAAGGTTGAACGATATCTAATCCAATTTCAGATCTAGTAGAAACTCTCTGGGGATAACAATCCGAACTGTCCTTTGCTGGAGGTGGGAATCTTGTTGATAATTTGTGGTAGAAGCAGACTCAAGCTGGGGATATTGAACTTTGCTGGGAAAGTAAACTTTGTTAGGGAAATAAACCCTATTGGGGAAATAAACCCTTTTGACAGAGGAATACTCTACTGAGGAAACACCCTTGCTAAGGAAATGAGATCTGCTAGAGAGAAGAAATGTGCAGGGTATTTTACAGTTCTGGAGGAATAAACTCAGCTGGGGAGGATAATTTCCATAAACTGTAATGATTGGGACTCCGTAGATAGGTGATATTGCTGGGAAAAAGATCATGTTTCTTTATCCGATGTGGGAATTTATGGGTGAGTATGGTAAGACTACTATGTGGGGATGATCCCATGGAAATGGCTCTATGGGGATTTATGGATAGCTTGAACATTACCCCAACTCCTAGAATCTTGAGTAAACGCTTATTCCTGTTTTTATGCATATATTTGTTAATAGTCAATTGTATTCATATGCATATGCTCATTCAATTTTAGTCATTGGATGTTCTTGAAAACAAAACAGAAAAAGTAAAAACAAAGAGTTTGAATTTTGAAATTTTATTTCTTATTGATGGTTTGCCCATAAACAGGCTATTTTGTACAAAGAGACAGAGATCCTGTTGTACCCCAAAATTTTCCCTCTCATTTCTCAAATAGTCTCTCACAAGATTGATAACACTTACTTTACACTTGTTTTTTACTCTGATTTCACATGTTATTTAGGTTTTTTATTATTTTTTCTCGTATTATGCCTATCTTTTGTTTCCTTTTCAGGTATTTCAAATATCTAGAGCTCCCCTGAAGAAATGAAGGAAAACAGGCTGAAAAACAGGAGTTTAGGTCAAATTTGCACTCATGGTGTCTACCATGGCGCCAGCCATAGGGTAGGCCATGACGTGGACCACCTCCTGCTGACCTCAACTTCCACGTTCCCCACTTCCTTTCATTTACACTCATGGCAGGCGCCATGGCCTCCATGGCGGGCGCCACCTTTGGACGATGTCCCCCCCCCAAAGGAGTTGGGGGGCATTCCTGTGATTTCCTGCATTCCTCATCCTCTATAAATAGAAGTTCCTGATTTCATTTCAATTCACCCAAGCTTAGTTGCAAACTTGATCCAACCATAGTTGCGAACTTAAGCCATATAATTTCACCATTGTAAAGCGATAATTCTTCACATCGGGGAATTATTACATTGTTGATTGAGTTTGTGATCGAGTTCGTAGATTGATTCTGTAATCGATTTTGGAGCACTTCGGCAGAAGTTTATCTTGCCACATTTATTTTTAACTGTTGTTTATTTCCAGTCGCATTTTACTTCCAGTTTTTACCAGATTTAAAACCTCCCCGTTTGGAGCAGGTTTCTATTTATATATTCCGCACTGCTTTTACTTTGTTTATTTCTCGCACTGCTTTTACTTTGTTTATTTCCCGCATCTGCTTTTACTTTGTTTATTTCCCGCACTGCTTTTACTTTGTTTATTTCCCGCACTGCTTTTACTTTGTTTATTTCTCGCACCTGCTTTTACTTTGTTTATTTCCCGCACCTGCTGTTACTTTATTTATTTCCCGCACCGCACTTTAAATTATTTACTTTCTCGCATGACTTATTTTAACATGTATGTTTACATTCCCATGTCAGGATGAACCTTACTGGGCTAGAATGTAAGGAATCTAGTTAGATCGATATTCCAAATAATGTGTCAATAGAAATGCTTATGGGCGATTTTGGTTTTTAATACAAGTTTTCTGTACTTTATTGTTGTTGGGTAAGATCGAAAGCCGTCCAACCCTTTGTTAAACTCGGTTAGTTCTAACTGGTCAAAGGAAGCGAAAGCGCTTTGTCCGGTTAGTTAGGGATTTTTATTATCAAAGAAATCAATTTTGAAACTATTTTCGGACGCGTTTATAGGGTTAAAGTTAGGTTCCATTTTTATTAGAAATTCCAGATCAAAATACTTTTCAACTTGGTCAAGTACTATATTTCTTAAAAATAGGTTTATTACTTTAACACAATGCGCGCCTTTTTATAAGTGACAATAAGAAGGTCTTATTAGAGAGTAAACTCGGTTCTGATTACACGTAAGCGACAGTTCCTGTTAAATTAGTTCTTTTCTTTAGTAGAAAATATTGCCCTATAAGTAGTTCTATTCCGAAGCATTGCGAAATATCATCTGACTACGTGAATTATATTCGACCCTGCTTTTATATCTGAAGTTTATTTCGCTGCACTTTACTTTCTAGCATGCTAAATTCCCTGTTTAATGTTGACTTAGCTAAACACCGTAACAATAGGAAACGATAGATTGACGACTGGTCTCTGGATCAATAATCTTTTATATTACTCTAACGCGATTCGTACACTTGTGAATACACCGCATCAAGTTTTTGGCGCCGTTGCCGGGGACCAATTTTGTCAAATTTCGCACCCCATAGTTGCACCGTCTAGACTAAGTTTTACAGTCCGGTTAATGCGAAGATCTCGCAGCACCGGAACCTTATTCAATCCTTTAGTAGAACCTGAACGTTACATCCATTTTCTCCGTAGAATTAGAAAAACTATGGCCGAGAATCATAACCAAAGACCCCTTAAGGAATTTGCCCAACCGTCAGATGAGGAACCTAGTTCAAGTATCGTAAACCCATCTATAACCACAAATAATTTCAAACTAAAACCCTCATTGCTACAATTGGTGCAACAAAACCAATTCGGTGGTCTCGCTACTGAGAACCCGAATCAACACTTAAAAACTTTTATACAATTAGCAGACACTTTAAAATGCAATGGTGCTTCGCCTGAGGCAATACGACTAAGATTATTCCCTTTTTCCCTCAGAGATAAAGCACGAGATTGGTTAGATTCCCTTCCACCCAATTAAATAACAACTTGGGAAGACCTTAGGAGAGTATTTCTAGCAAGATATTTTCTACCCAGCAAAATTGTTGTCCTTAGAAACCAAATCACTAGATTTAACCAAAACCTGGGAGAATCACTTTTTGAAGCATGGGAGAGATATAAGGATCTGTTAAGAGCCTGCCCACACCATGGCCTAGAACAATGGCTAATGATCCACACCTTCTATAATGGACTCCATTACAACACAAATATGTCTATCGATGTTGCCGCTGGTGGCGCATTGATGAATAAACCTTACCTAGAAGCCTGCGCTCTCATTGAGGACATGGCCCAAAACCATTACCAATGGGGAACAGAACGAGCTACAGTAGAGAAAAAGGAGACCCAAGGGGAAAACATGAGATAAGTTCTCTAGACATGATGCAAGTTAAAATGGACGCTCTTTCCTTAAAAGTTCAAAACATGTCTCAAAACCATAATATTGTAGCCGCAGTAGCTTCCAAATGCGAACTCTGTGGGACCCAAGGACATCAACCTGCGGAATGTAACTTGTTAAATGAGCCTTGCTCAGACCAAGTAAATTACACCCAAGGAAACCCATTTTCAAACACTTACAACCCCGGATGGAGGAATCACCCAAACTTTTCTTATAAAAATAATAGCCAAATACAAAACTCTGCACCTCCGAGACCTACAGGTTTCCAAGCCCAAAGACAAAATTAACCTATGCAAGTTGTGGAACCCAAACCAAACCTTGAGAAAATCATGGAAAATTTCACTTCAGCTCAAACCCAGCAAAACAAAGAGTTCCTAAATCAGAATATTCACGTAAATGAACTAATCATGCAATTAGGAACTAAGGTTGATCAGATAATTACGCATAACAAGATGCTTGAAACTCAGATCTCGCAGATAGCCCAAACACAAGCCCTACAAACTACACCTGGAGGACAATTCCCTGGACAACCTCAACCAAATCCTAAAGGGAAAGCTAATGCCATTTCCTTACGAAGTGGGACTACTTACGATGGACCCAAGAATCCAGCCATGAGTACACCCTCAAAACCTAAGACAAATGTTTTGCCTACAGACCGAGTGGAGGAACCAGAGGAACCCGAAAAGCAAAAAGAACCAAAATTAAAAGATAAAAATAATAAATCACCACCCCCGTACAAACCCCCAGTCCCATTTCCGCAAAGACTTAAACAACCCAAACTTGACAATCAATACCAGAGATTTGTTAAAGTTGTAGAAAAACTCCATGTAGAGATTCCTTTCACCGAAGCCATCACTCAAATACCATCTTATGCTAAATTCCTAAAAGACATCCTGACCAACAAGCGTAGACTTGATGATCCCAAACCTATCGAATGCAATTTTATTTCAGAAAATAAACTTGCCAAGAAAGAAAAGGATCCAAGAAGTTTTTCCATTCCTTATATCTTAGGAAATCATACTATTGACAAAGCCTTCTTAGATGTAGGAGCTAGCATCAACCTTATGCCTTTAGCAGTTTGTAGAAGGTTAAACTTAGGAGAATTGCAGCCGACTAAAATGTCTCTCCAGCTGGCTGTTAGATCAGTTAAGTATCCTATAGGCATACTTGAACACATACCAGTTAAGATCGGTCAACTATATATCCCAACTGATTTCGTGGTTATGGATATTAAAGAAGATGAAGAAATCCCAATCCTCTTAGGTAGACAATTCCTATCGACAGACGGAGCCATAATTGACGTTAAGAAAGGAAAATTAACATTTGAGGTGGGTGATGAGAAGATATAATTTATTTTTTCAAAGTTCTTAATGGCACCACTCATAGGAGATGCTTGTTATGCCATCGACGTCATTGATGAGTGTATATTGGAACTTAAGCAAGAGGAATCTAACAAAAATATTAAGTTACCTTTGACCCCCATTGTGGAGGACAATGGATTTAAAGGTTTAGAACCTTACATCGATGAAGACCTCTATGAATGTTTATCGCTTATTCCTGATCCCATTCCTTGCCCTTTGAAACCATCTTTAGAACTGAAGGAACTTCCCAAGAACCTCAAATACAAATTCTTAGATAAAGAGATGAATCGTCCTGTTATAATTAACGCTATTTTAAGTCAAGACGAGACAACTCAACTCTTAGAGATCTTACGAAAATATCCCTCAGCTTTAGGGTATAACATCTCCAATTTAAAAGGAATAAGTCCATCGGTGTGCATGCACCAGATCTTGTTAGAGGAAAACTCAAAACCCTCAAGAGAACATCAAAGAAGAATAAACCCTATAATGAGTGGTGTTGTTAAAATAGAAGTTCTTAAGTTACTAGAGGCTGGTATAATTTACCAAATATCAGATAGTAATTGGGTGAGCCCTGTGCATGTGGTGCCAAAGAAAGGCGGCATCACAATCATAGAAAATGAGAAAGGTGAGCATATTGCTAAACGAATAGAAGGAGGTTGGTGTATGTGTATAGATTATAGAAAATTAAACAAAGAAACTAGGAAGGATCATTTCCCTCTTCCATTTATAGATCAAATGCTCGAACGTCTAGCCAGACACTCACACTTTTGTTATCTAGATGGATACTCAGGATTTTTCCAAATACCTATTCACCCTGAGGATCAAGAGAAAACAACCTTTACCTGTCCTTATGGAACGTTCGACTATAGACGAATGCCCTTCGGACTCTATAATGCCCCTGCCACTTTTCAACGTTGTATGATGTCTATGTTTGTAGATTACCTAGATGGAATAATGGAAGTTTTCATGGACGATTTCTCGGTGTGTGGATTCAATTTTAAAGATTGTCTCTCCAACCTCGAAAAAATCCTTGAAAGATGCGTAGAGGTGAACCTAGTGCTAAATTGGGAAAAATGCCATTTTATGGTTAATGAAGGTTTAGTATTAGGACACATTGTCTCCGAAAGAGGCATTGAGGTCGATAGAGCCAAAATTGAAGTTATAGAAAACCTCAGCCCACCTAAAACCATTAGGGAGATTAGAATTTTTCTTGGACATGCTGGTTTTTATCGGCGTTTTATAAAAGACTTCTCTAAAATAACAAAACCTTTGACTAATCTTCTAATGAAGGACGTTGAATTTTTTTTCGACGAGAAATGTCTCGAAGCTTTTAAATTTTTGAAACAAGCACTGATTTCAGCTCCGATCATGCAACCCCCAGATTAGACACAACCTTTTGAAATCATGTGTGATGCCATCGATTATTCAGTTGGTGCTGTTCTAGGACAATGAAAAGATAAGAAATTACATGTTATATATTATGCTAGTAGAACCTTAGATACCGCCCAGCTCAACTATGCAACAACAGAGAAAGAATTACTGGCAGTAATTTTTGCGATAGATAAGTTTAGGTCCTACCTAGTTGGAGCAAAGATCACTGTTTACACTGATCATGCTGCCATACGTTATCTATTAAATAAAAAGAACGCTAAACCTAGATTACTTAGATGGATCATGTTACTCCAAGAGTTTGATCTAGACATTAAGGATAAGAAAGGCACAGAGAATGTTGTTGCTGACCACCTCTCTAGATTAGAACACTTAAAACCTGACTTATTACCTATAAATGATGATTTCACCTATGACAGACTTATAACTAAGACTGATGATTTCGAGCCTTACAGAGATAAAGATTTTGAAAAAATTCCAGTAATGAAGAGCGTACCTTGGTACGCTGATTTTTTAAACTACCTAGATGCAGATATCATACCCCCTGATCTAAATTACCAACAGAAAAAGAAGTTCTTCAAAGATGCTAAACATTTCTACTGGGATGAACCGCTCCCATTCAAGAGAGGAATAAATAATATTTTCAGGAGTTGCGTCCCAGAAGAGGAAATAGAAGACGTCATCAGACACTGTCATTCTGCACCTTATGGTGGATATGCAGGTATATCTAAAACGCACGCCAAGATTCTTCAAGCAAGCCTCTATTGGCAAACTTTATGGCGCGATGTTCATGCCTACATTGTCAAGTGTGACTGATGCCAACGCATCAGGAACATATCGAGACGTGACGAGATGCCAATGAGGAATATCCAGGAAGTTGAACTCTTTGATGTTTGGGGTATATACTTTATAGGACCATTTCCACTTTCAATGGGAAATAGGTACATTTTGGTAGCTGTGGACTACGTGTCTAAATGGATTGAGGCTATTGCGTCACCCACAAATGACACAAGAGTGGTAGTCAAGTTATTTAAGAATATCATTTTTCCGAGGTTTGGAACACCCTGTCTCGTTATAAGTGATGAAGGATCACATTTCATATCCAGAGTCTTTGATAAGCTCTTGAGTAAGTATGGAGTAAAGCACAGAGTAGCAACACCTTATCACCCACAGACTAACGGCCAAGTAGAAGTGTCTAACAGGGAGATTAAACAAATCTTAGAAAAAACCGTTTCAATTTCTAGAAAAGATTGGTCTCATAAGCTGCATGAAGCACTATGGGCCTACAGAACAGCTTTTAAAACCCCTATTGGAACAACCCCTTACCAATTAGTCTATGGAATATATTGTCGTTTACCCTTCGAGTTAGAGAATAAAGCCTATTGGGCCATTAAGACCCTGAATTTGGAATATTTGACTGCTGGTGAAAAGCGCATCCTTGACATTCATAAATTGGAGGAATTCCGCCAGTCTGCCTATGAGAATGCTATAATATATAAAGAAAGAACCAAAACTTGGCATGACAAAAGAATTGTAAAGAAAGATTTCAATATAGGCAACCTTGTTCTCCTTTTAAATTCCAGGTTGCGACTTTTTCCTGGAAAGCTACGTTCAAGA
Organism: Vicia faba; assembly: GCA_948472305.1. Taxonomy (NCBI): domain Eukaryota; kingdom Viridiplantae; phylum Streptophyta; class Magnoliopsida; order Fabales; family Fabaceae; genus Vicia; species Vicia faba. The sequence goes on from OX451741.1 coordinate 313,916,218, forward strand.
TGGACTGGTCCTTTTGAGGTCTCTAGAATCCTAAGATCTGGAGCAGTCTAAATCAAGAACAATTCTTGTAGCCCATCCATCATCAATGGGCAGAGGTTGAAGCACTACGAAGGAGGTGACATTCCCACGAACTACTCCAGCCACACTCTGATTGATCCACCAGTACTAGTTTCCGATATATGAATCTTACTCGTCAAGCTAACAACGTTAAACAAGCGCTGCATGGGAGGCAACCCATGAGTTTATTTTTATTTTTTGCATTTACTTACTTTTTTCTTTATCAAATTTTGTTTTTATCTTTATACTAACAGTTGCAAAACTTATGATTTCAGGCATCACCTGCTAGCCGTCTTTGCTAACTACATTTTTCAGGATGGAGCATTTCGATGACATGCATGTTCCACTTGGGGACGAACACGAGACTGATGAAGAATACGAGCAGAGGGATGAACCTCATGCCCCACCTGTGCTCCCCCACCATTCTTCACCCGCACACACTTCACCTTCTACTTCTACAACTTTTGCAAGTACGACTCTTGGCTTCTACATCACTGAAGAGATATGTCGTGACCAGCTAGACCGGGAGGAGAGAAGAGATGGTTTACTTTCTGCCATCTAACAGCAGCTGGCAGATAACATGAGTTTTATGGAGGCGTCACGATAGTAGACAGACTGCTCTTTTCAAAGTCTTATGGAATCTCAATTGGAAATATCCTGCAAGCAACATAGGAAACAAGCCCAGTTTCAGAGGCACTCAGCCCTCATGGAGGCCACTCAAGGTTCCCTTTTTGGCAACCTTCGCGAGATTCAGAGTTCACAGATTGCCTTATCCGCCAGATTCGACCAGTTCGAGGCTTCTCAGAGCAGTCGTCGTCACAGCCGATCCCGTCATCCTAGACATTCACCGCATGATGGTGAGGGACCCAATCAGCCTTAGTACTTTACCAGGTGACTCTTTCCTATTCTTATTTCGTAACATTGGGGACAATGTTCAATTTAAGTTTGGGAGGAGATTTACTCGCTTTCTCGCTTTATTTTTTCTCTCGCTTTATTTTTCCCTTTTCCTGCATTTTCCTTCTCGTTATTTTACTTCTTTATTTGCTTTAGTTTTCTTGTTTGCTTTCTTTTCAAAATAATACATGTGTTTGACGAGTCATCTATATCTGTATGGTCTAGTGTATGTCCACTCCCCCATTTCTTGAGCCTAACCAAAAAAAAATCCTAAGAAAAACACTGTGTTTTAAACTTAGTTGGGCTATAAGACCTGGTTGAGATAGGATGTAGTATGACTTGGGAAAGCCCTTTCGAAGCATTGACATCGTTTTTACACCTTAAGATTCGTAAATTTAGGAATTCGATCACGATACCCCCTATGTCGTGGCCTTAAAATTTTCATTCTTAAATCCTTGAATAGTTTATCCTAGCAGTCAGCTCCGGTCTAAGCATGCTCTACGTAGGAGACCGAAGATAAGTGAATGATCTATATGCTATGTTCTTATTATAAACTACAACCCTGAGATAGGTGACCCTCACAAAGTCATTTAACTCAACAAAAGTTGTATGTTGAAAAATAAAGCAAAAGCAAAAGAAACAGCAAAAGAAGAAGAAAAAGAAAAAGAATTTTTTTTACCCATCTTTAGTTGGTTCAGAGGTATCTGGTGATGAACTTGGTAGGGCAGATTATGATCTGATCCCCCGCAACTATAAATGGGTCAATAAAAGGGGTTACACCAACTTTTTGTACCAGAGCCCTGCGTTTTATGATCAAAATCACTACCCGGTCACTTTACTATGAGCATGTACGAATAACAGGCTTAATGTGATTGCGCCTGAATGAAAAAGGATTTGAAAAAAAGGAAAAATATAGGCCTAAGCATAGTGGCATGATATGGATTGGTTCGTAAAAGAACGAAGCTTATGTCCGTTTTACGGAAGAGTGTCACTACGATATCCTTGGTTTGAATCAGCCAGTACCTATCAATACATCCTTGTTTTAATTCCAGAGGCCCCTTGCAGCCCAACTTGTTCACTAACACCGTTTTTCTTCTTAATCTATTTAGAGTTCTTGCTTGAGGACAAGCAAAGGTTTAAGTGTGGGAGAATTTGATAACACTTACTTTACACTTGTTTTTTACTCTGATTTCACATGTTATTTAGGTTTTTTATTATTGTTTTCTCGTATTATGCCTATCTTTTGTTTCCTTTTCAGGTATTTCAAATATCTAGAGCTCCCCTGAAGAAATGAAGGAAAACAGGCTGAAAAACAGAAGTTTAGATCAAATTTGCACTCATGGCGTCCACCATGGCGCCAGCCATAGAGTAGGCCATGACGTGGACCACCTCCTGCTGACCTCAACTACCACGTTCCCCACTTCCTTTCATTTACACTCATGGCGGGCGCCATGGCCTCCATGGCGGGCGCCACCTTTGGACAATGTTCCCCCCCCCCCCCCCAAAGGAGTTAGGGGGCATTCCTGTGATTTCCTGCATTCCTCATCCTCTATAAATAGAAGTTCCTAATTTCATTTAAATTCACCCAAGCTTAGTTGCAAACTTGATCCAACCATAGTTGCGAACTTAAGCCATATAATTTCACCATTGTAAAGCGATAATTCTTCACATCGGGGAATTATTGCATTGTTGATTTAGTCTGTGATCGAGTTCATAGATTTAGTCTGTAATTGAGTTTGCTGAAATTCGGAAGAAGTTTATCTTTCCACATTTATTTTCAACTGCTGTTTATTTCCAGTCGCATTTTACTTCCAGTTTGTACCAGATTTAAAACCTCCCCGTTTGGAGCAGGTTTCTATTTATATATCCCGCACTGCTTTTACTTTGTTTATTTCCCGCACTGCTTTTACTTTGTTTATTTCCCGCACCTGCTTTTACTTTGTTTATTTCCCGCACTGCTTTTACTTTGTTTATTTCCCGCACTGCTTTTACTTTGTTTATTTACCACACCTACTTTTACTTTGTTTATTTCCCGCATCTGCTTTTACTTTGTTTATTTCCCGCACCGCACTTTAAATTATTTACTTTCTCGCATGACTTATTTTAACATGTCTGTTTACATTCCCATGTTAGGCTGAACCTTACTGGGCTAGAATGTAACGAATCTAGTTAGATCGATATTCCAAATAATGTGTCAATAGAAATGCTTATGGGCTATTTTGGTTTTTAATATGATTTTTCTGTACTTTATTATTGTTGGGTAAGATCGAAAGTCGTCCAACCCTTTGTTAAAATCGGTTAGTTCTAACTGGTCAAAGGAGGCAAAAGCGCTTTGTCCGATTAGTTAGGGATTTTTATTATCAAAGAAATCAATTTTGAAACTATTTTCGGACGCATTTATAGGGTTAAAGTCAGGTTCCCTTTTTATTAGAAATTCCAGATCAAAATACTTTTCAACTCGGTCAAGTACTCTATTTCTTAAAAATAGGTTTATTACTTTAACGCAATGCGCGCCTTTTTATAAGTGACAATAAGAAGGTCTGATTAGAGAGTAAACTCGGTTCTGATTACGCGAAAGCGACAGTTCCTGTTAAATTAGTTATTTTCTTTAGTAGAAAATATTTCCCTATAAGTAGTTCTATTCCAAAGCATTACGAATATCATCTGACTACGTGAATTACATTCGACCCTGCTTTTATAATTGAAGTTTATTTCGCTGCACTTTACATTCTTGCATGCTAAATTCCCAATTTAATATTGACATAGCTAAACACCGTAACAATAGGAAACGATAGATTGACGATTGGTCTTTGTGGATCGATAATATTTTATATTACTCTGACTCTATTCGTACACTTGCGAATACACCGCATCAAAGATCTCCTTGGATTCAAGACTGTACAGGGTTTGATCAGCTTAAGACACCTCCTCTAGCACTGATGGCTGAAAATTAGGGTTTGGGATTTCACAAGGACAAATAGACTTTTAATGCCTCATATGATTTTCATGGATCATTTTTGACCCTCAAGATTTCTCATGTCAAGTTTCAAGTCTTGGATCACATTTTTGCTCAGTCAATTGACCAGTTGACCTAAAATCAACTATATTGGGGAAAAAGTAAACTGTGGTCAATTTACGATAAAACTTCATAATTTTTGGTCCATATGTACATTATGAACTCATATATGTCATTTTATCAAGTTTGGACCATAATTCCACAAGAAATTTGATCAGATCATCAAAAGGGCAAAATGGTCAAAATTAGGGTTTTGACTAAGGAAGTGCAATTTCTGATTTTTGACCTAGCCAATGATTAATTGGTTTAAGTTATGATCTCAAGGGTTAAAATTCAGCATTTTGACCTAATGACATGGCTTAAAACATTCCTCAAGTTCAGTTGGTTGACAGTTGAATTTCAGTCAACTGATGAAAAGTCAACAATACAACTGAAAAGTCAAACTATAACTTTTTGGTCAAAATCAAGTTCCAAAGGTCACAATTCATAAAGACATGTAAAAATATGAAACTTGTTCATCAAGAAATCAAAAAGTCAAGATTTCATTTTGAAAAGTCAAAATTTCTAAACTTAGAAATTTTTCTAAGTGTTGGAAAATTCATATTTTTTTCATAACTTTGAGCAAAATTTTCACCATGATGCAAGATGATTCAAAGGAGACTTCCAACATGAAAGTTGTATACCTCAATGAGATATAAAACATTGTAGAACATAACTTCTCCTAGAAATGCATAGATTTCAAGTTATGATTTTGTGAATACATGTTCATGAAACTTGGAAACTTAGTGAAATTTTGCCCTAGTTTAGGCAAGATTTTGACCAAACTTCATGGCAATTTTCTACATAGTTCGAAGATGAATCTTCAAAAATGTACAACATAGAGGTTGTAGAAGATGTTACAAGATTTCCAAAAATGTCCAAGAACTCATTGAGTTCATGTTTGAGCAAAGAGAATCGAAGGCAAGAAGTTAGGGTTTCATTCTTGAATTACAAGTCATTTCTTGATGAACACATAATTGAATTTCAATGTTAGGCTGTATAATCTTGCTTTGTAGGCCTTATAACTTGTGTATCTATCCATCATTAATGGATTACACAAAATTCTGAGCTATAATCCAAGTGGTTTAAGCTTTATCCAATTCACATTGCCATTTTGGGAAGAAAGTGAAGAATGCCATTCTTGAAAAGCAAGCTTTTTGCACAAAGTCAATTCTTGAGCCTCTAACTTGTTCCCTCTGATCACACTCCATCTACAAAGTCAGAAGCAAGTGTGTTTAAAGCATAACCACTCTATCTTAGCAAGTACACAAGGCATTGAAACTTGGATTTCTCAAAAATCACATGTTATGTTTAAACTTATGATTTTGAATTCTGATCAACAACAAGTCTCCAAACTTGTTGCTTATAAATAGAGGCACTATTTGTGAGCTAAGACACGAGCATTAAGACCCTGAAACACTCCAAAAACTCCCTATATCCAGAAATTGCCAAAAAAACTCCATTGTTGCACAGTTTCTGACCTTGAACTCCAAACTCATATTTCCATCGTGCGTTCTTTGGCCTTTTAGTTCCTAAATATTCCTTACGTCAAATAACCATCCCACACCCTATTACACGACTGTAACATCATCTTCATCAACTTCCGTAACAAAAAAAGAGCATTGCACATTGACTTCTCGAATCCATTTAAGCCACTCTCAACCCAAGCTAAGCATTGCATTAGCTTCCTAGAGACTCAAGGAAGCTAACCTGATCATTGTAGCACCTTGAATCAAGCTCAAACTCATTTCATGATTTCCATTTTTGAGGTACATTTTCTGACTTTTCATCTCATTATTTAGGCATTGTTAGACTTGTATTTGTGAAGATAAAATATAGACATCATTGCCCTGAAACTATACATGTCCATAGATTTCATTTATTTTGATTGAGCTAGGAGAATTTTGAGTTTGAACTTTCTAAAATATTTAGGTCAGAATTTGGTACTTTCAAAAATTCCCATTCATCTTTGATTTATAGCTTTATTTATTTTCATGTTTACATTTTCCATTTTGGTTGAGAGATGAAGAAGTTACAGGTTTTAAAAATTATGTTCAGTTTGTTGCGCGAGGAAGAAGATAAAGTTGTCCTCCTGACTTGTTTTCAATTATATATTTATTGTTTTTTTATATGAATGGATGTATAACCAGCTCAGTGGTAAAGCGTGCGCCTGTTAACCATTGGGACCTGAGTTTGAGCCCTAGTGGTACCCTTTTGTTTATTTTTCACATTTTTTTGTTTACAAACACAAGCGCTTGGGCCTCCCATTGGGCTTTGTTTTTGTTTGCTAGCTTCTGACCCCCTGCCTTATTTTTTACACCCCTGGCCCATTATTTTTCTTTGTTATTTTATTTTATTTTTTTATTTTATTTTCATTTCATATTTTCTTTACTATTATTATTATTATTATTTTTATTAATGATAAAAAATTCAAAATTATTTTATTTATTTATTTGCACATTTAGAAAATGCTCATTTATATTTTATTTTCTTCATAAAACAAAAGAACAAAAACATTTTATTTTAATTAACTTTTCTTTTAATTAATTTTTTAGATAATTAGGTTTAATTATTATATTATTCTCTTGTAAATTAAAATTAATTTAGAGCTTAGATTTTCTTTTAATTAATTAACTTTTATTATTATTATTATTATTAATTTAAAACCTTTTCATAAAAAACCATAAAAATAATTTTTAACCTAATTTATTTCTTAATTAATTTAGGTTTAAGTTGTTTTGTTAATCATTTTTTTAATTAGGTTAAAACCCTTTCATAAAAATCCAAACAAAAATCATTTCTTTTTCCATTTGCATTTGTACATTATTATTTATTCAATTCTTGTACATTTATTCAATATGATTGTAATAATTAATTAGGTTTAATTTTCTTGCAAAATCCCCATTTCTAAATTTGTATACCCCCTCCCCTAATGATGTAATAGCTTAGTATTTTTACTTTCCGCAATTTATCTCTTTATATAAATGCTAGTAATTAGGGTTTGTATGGAAAGACTAAAATCAACAAGTTAGCAAACCCTAATTCAAGATAAACAAGCATGTAAATCAAACACACTTGCATCCTTAGGGTAATTTCACTTTGTTGCCTTACAAAAATGGCCATGTTATGCATGTGGGGTATCTTAGCAAAAAGCAATAAAAAATACAAGATCATAGTCCCTCGATGACGCTATCAATGTTGCCTTTCAAAAATGATCTTAGTCCCTCAAAGAAAAATGCTAAGATATCTCACAACATTTCTATCTGGCTATACGATGACCCGCACCCATCCCTCTACATCCAAATATAAGGCTTCTTACCAATTAATGGTAAGATGGTCATATCAAAGGAAAAGAAGAAATGAACTAAGACTTTTGAGTATGTAGATTGTTCCTAGTTGCTTGCTCAATTTCAAATCAAACACTTTTTCTTATTTTCAAAACAAACACCAAACACTTTCAAAACTTTTTCCAAACATGAAACATTTTCAAAATCTCAACACTTTGTATACGTTCTTACGAACGAGAACTATTACAAAGTTTGCCTGAACGATGGCGCCTTTTCAAAATACTTTCAAAACCACCACAAAGCACATTTTCAAACAAAAGCAAGTGATCTAGCAAGCAACTAAGAGCCCATAGATAACTATGGATGAAAAGGGTGCTAACAGCTTCCCTTTTCATAATCTACCCCTCGAACTCAAGAAATAATCTCAAAGGTCTTTCCTGTTCTTTTCAGCCTTTCCTTTTGGATAAAAGAAAAGTCAGTGGTGACTCTTGCTAACCGCAACATTTGCAATAAAACGCAAAACACCCAAGTCAGTTCTCCCACCGTATCACAGAACTTACGACTCTGCTGGGGAAAATCTTTAAAGTGGGGTTACCTTAGGGCTAGATCACCTTTACTTGCTTTCATTGTTTGATTTGTTTGCTTTACATTTTGGTTCCTTTTTTGGGCTTGTTTATATCCTCTACCCGGATTTGGGATACCTTATAGGTAAGTAGCAATATGTTATGGAAACTGTGCGGGGTATACCGATATGGTCTAAGCAATAGCTATGTTAGTGTGACTTATTTGTGGGTACCGGTAGCCCTTGAGTAGTCAAGGAGAATACGGGGCTTCTGAGTGATGTCATGAAGCACTAACTGACTTTTAGAACCTTTACTTGACCAACTTGGCCATTAGGACGTAGTGAGATGACCGGATTTGGTGCAGTCCGAAGTTGGTAGATACTCAATACTACACTCATTGAGGTTTGGCTTTTTAGGATATTTCAGTCGCCGTGAAAGAGGCTTGCACTAAAATAATGCCTGAGAAGACAAATCAGTGATATTGAGATCCTTTAGAACCCGGTTACTATTTCTAGGACAGGTTTGAGCCAACTAAGCTTCAAGAGGGTACTTACCTATGAGACTCCATGCAAGCCTAAACCAAAGGACTTGTTTGCCTTGTTTGTATATATTTACTTGTACATGACATCATAAACATCATAACATTATACTCATCCTAACCATTTCAAGGATTATTTGGATTTATCTTTGTTATGTTTTGTAGGACATGGCTTCTATCCGCAGGAACAATATCCAAGTAAATCTCGTGAGAATTCCTCCCCAACTCAAAGAGTTAGCATCAAGGGTCCCTGAGAACTCTTCATTCACCGAAAGACATGGTCTCCTCCTAAACCTGGTTACCTCCAACACTGATGAAGATATGATGAAGGTGCTCTTCCAATTCTTCAGTCCTCTACACCATCACTTCACTTTTCCCGATTATCAACTTGTGCCAACTCTAGAAGAATTCTCACAACTCTTGAGGATTCCCATTCTCAATCAACTACCCTTCAATGATACGGAAATAGATCCAAAACCTGAGGAGATTGCTCAAGCACTACACTTGCAACAATCTGGTGTTTACAACTAATTGGGAAACAAGGAGTGGTGTCAAAGGTTTCTTGGCCAAGTTCTTGTTTGAGAAAGCTCAAGATTGTTGGAACTCCTTGGACTTACAAGATTTTGAAGAAATTTTGTCCCTTCTTATCTATGGGATGGTTTTGTTTTCAAATCATGACCAACTCATAGATATAAATGCTGTCAAAATTTTCACGTCTCGCAACCCGGTGCCAACTCTATTGGGAGATATCCTACATTCCCTTCACTCTCGCACTATGAGGAAGAGAGGAATGCTCATGTATTGCACTCCTCTATTGGCAAGATGGTTTATTTCACATCTTCCCCGATCTGTGTTGAAGAATGAGCAAGGTTTGAGGTGGTCCCATAGGTTGATGACACTCAGACATTCAGATGTTCATTGGTGTTCCTGATCCTTGGAGAATGTTACTTTCATCGAACGTTATGGAGAATTCCCTAATGTCCCCTTGCTTGGCATTAGAGGAGGTATCACTTACAACCCCTGCTTAGCCTTACGACAATTTGGTTACGCCTGAAGGGATGGTCCACATGAGATGCTTATCCAAGGAGTGGTATTCGACTACGAGAACGACGATCAAAGCTACCGTCAGAGGTTTATCCGAGCTTGGAGGATGGTAAGCAAAGTGGATAGAAATACGTTGGGACGCAAGAATTATATTCCCCTCGAGCCTTACCTTAAGCGGGTACGAGCTCGTGCTCAGAAACTTGTGATGCCTTATCTCTCCATCTTACCAGTTATCATGGAGCCCGTGGTTGAAGGAGATTCCCATACACCGTCCTCCATCCCGACATGCCTACTTCTCTCGAAGACTTGCAAAAAGTTTGGATTCAGCTAAAGGAAGAACGAGATACTTTCGAAGCTCAATTCTATGCTAGTGAGAAGAGAGTCTTGAAGCTTACAAAGCAGCTACAAGAAGAGCAAAGTGTGAACGCCTACCTTGCACCTAAGAGGATGCATTCCGTCTTTTTATCTTAGAAAGTTATTTTGTAAGCCCAAGAGGTATGATGTATCTTTTCAAACTAATTAATGAAATTGACGTTTGTTCACTCTTTTGTATATGCAAACTTAAATCTCAATAAATCCTTGAAATAATTTGCATATACATCTTCCATGCATCATAACATGACAGGTTTTCGCATAACAAGTTTCCTTATCTTTCTGCTGTTTATTTCAGCAACATGGATCTAGAGAAAACTGTGAAGGATCTACAAGCACAAAACTCTCAATTCCAAGAGACTTTACTGGACCTATCCAAGGGGCAACAAGATATGATGGCATTGTTGGCAGTTAAGAAGAATCCCAAGAAGAAAGCTCTTCTCAACATGGGTAGAAGGTTCAAGGAGACAGTCTGTCAGACCCCGGTAGTGGAAGACTCATCTGAAAAATATGAGAATCAGATTGGAGAAGCTAGGAGTACCCAGGATGGGTGCATCAAAGATCAAGTGTCTGATGATGATTACTTCGACGAGCAGTATCCACCCGCCGATGTCAAGTATAAGTAGTTAGAAGACAGATTGAAAGCTGTTGAAATCTAAGCCGTCCCCGGTTTAGATTTTGATAATTTGGGTTTGATCTCTGGGATTTTCATCCCCCACAAATTCAAAATACCAGTCTTTGCAAAGTATGATGGAGGTTCTTGTCCAAAACTTCACCTGAAATCTTATGTGCGCAAGATACAGCAGCACACTATTGATAAGAAGCTCTGGGTTGACTTTTTTCAAGAGAGCTTGGCCGGAATGCAACTAGAATGGTTTTATCAGTTAGATGGTTCCCGTATCAATACTTGGGAGGATTTAGCTACCGCCTTCTACCACCAGTACCACTATAACACCGACTTGGCGCCAACAAGGGTTCAGTTACAAGATATGACAATGGGAAAGAACGAAGGATTTAAAGATTATGCACAAAAGTGGAGAGACCTCTCCAGTAGGGTTCAACCACCTTTGACTAATATAGAGCACATTGACATGTTTATGGGCACTTTATCTGGTCCATTCTTTAATCTATTAGTTAGCTGTTCCTCTTACGGTTTCACTGAATTAATTCTAACCGGTGAAAGAGTTGAAAGTAGCATCAAAAGTGGGAAGATCTCCGTGGATCTGCCTCCACTTCAAATCCTATAAAGAGACCTTTTGCTACAAAGAAGGAAATCAATGTTGTGTACGGAGCAAGGTCCCGTACCAAGAAGAATGATCATCCATCTGTTAATGTTGTCTGAATCTCCAATCCAACTCATACTCAAAGACTATCTGTAAATCATCAATGTTTTGAAACTCTGAGAAGACAATTTACGAGGTTAGGCATGTCATTATCTCAAGCCTTACAACATTTGCTCAAGGCTAATTTGGTGACATTGCACGCCCCTCCTGCCAACCTTGATACCTCTTCACCAAAGTATAATCTGAACGCTAAATGTGCTTACCACTCAAGTAGCCCTGGGCATGAGACTGACCAATGCTGGGCCTTGAAGAACAAAATTCAGGATTTGATCGATAACAAGACTATTTAATTTGATCCTCCTCCAACTCTGAATGTAAATCACTACACCTATGCCGAAGCATGACAAGTGTGTTAATGTTGTTGAAGATACAATTTTTGTTGCCTCTGTTGAAGATTTGACTACTCCACTGAATATCATAAAAAAGAACTTGTTGAAAGCTGGGATTTTCCCTGGATGTGTAAAAGATTGTGTTTGCTGTGCCAGATAACTCAATGGATGCGAAGGGATGAAGAAAGGCATTCAACGCCTGATGAATAGCCACGAAATTCTATTTGAGAAGACTCCACTTGCCAGAAGTTTGACTAACAAATGTGAAGATCTCTCCATTATCACCATCTCAAACAAGCCTCTTAGGATCTCCTCCAAAGGTCCTATTAGGATTTCAAATGAACCCACTATTGCTCCCTTAATAATTACCAATCCTGGACCAATTCCCTATTCTTCAAACAAGGCAGTACCATGGAACTTTGGTGCTGAGGTGTTCCACCATGGGATAAAACAAGACGTTTAGATTTATGAAGACAAAGATGACGGTGTTGGTAATATAACTAGCTCAAGCAAAGTAACCAGAATTGGGAAAATATTTTCACCCAATATCTCACCACCAGTTGTTACAAAGGCGCCCATCCGCATAACTTCCGCTAAGCCAAGTACTGATACAAGAGGGAAAGAGAAAGTTGTTGAGCCAGTCGTGACAGAAATACCCACCAAGGACGTTGCTGATGGAGAACCCTCCGCTCGTGAGATGGACGAGATCTTGAAGATCATAAAAAGAAGCGACTTCAAGATTGTGGAGCAGTTGGGGCAAACCCCTTCTAAGATTTCTATGTTGTCATTGCTACTCTGTTCCGATGCCCATGCTCAGACAATAATCAAGTTCTTGAAAAAGGCTCATGTCCCTCATGAGGCCACAATGGACCAATTTGAGAATTACGTGGTTAGCTTGACGACTGATAATGTTCTGGGATTCTCCGATGCCTATCTAACACCGCTTGGGAAGAATCATAATAAAGCTCTACATGTTTTTTTCGAGTGCAAAGGGACCACCCTAGCACATGTTCTAGTCGACACTGGTTCTTCTCTAAACATACTACCCAAGGGGGTGTTAGACCGTCTAGACTGTGAAGGTTTAGTCTTGAAACCAAGTGATATCATCGTGAGGGCCTTTGATGGATAAAAAAGAACAGTTCATGGGGAGGTAGATCTTCCAATCAAGGTGGGCTCCCAAATTTTCAATTCCACCTTCTACATCATGGATATCCGTCCTGCCTATTCTTGTTTTTTGGGTCGCCCTTGGATCCATAAAGATGGGGCAAAAACGTCAACTCTTCATCAGAAACTCAAATATCTGGTCAAGGGAAGAATTTTCACCGTCTGTAGAGAGGAACAATTTATGGTAAGTCACCTCAACTCTTTCAAGTATGTAGATATGGATGGAGAATTCATTGAGACCCCGTGTCAAGCCTTTGAAGTCGTGCCACCAATGATTGCTGCTACCAAATGTTCCTCTGATGAGTCTAAAGCTGTTAAAGTCATACCGAAGATGGTTTCAGTCAAAGATGCTCGTGCAACAATTGAAGAAGGAAACTATGATACTTGGGGGAAACTCCTCGATATCCCATTTAAAGCGGACAAGTTTGGTTTGGGCTTCACTGTCAAGGCTCATAAGGAAGTTAGGTGTTCTCGTGCAGGAAAGCCATCTCTCCGCATTGGAAGCCATGAGGTCAATGCTATGAGTGATTCTGATGAAGAAGCTGCATTTAAAGATTGGGTGTATCCAACTACAACGGAGCTGAAGAATTGGCATGCAAAGGACTTTGTGTCCATCTCCTTCATTGAGGAGTAATCTACTTGTTTATTTCTTTTCATTTGAATTCAAGAACATTTTGTCTATAATATTTTAATAATGACTTTTAAGCCATGTGCCTGGCCCAGGGCACTTTGGTCCATTTGTCAAGGGTTTTATTTATGTTCATCTAATCATATGATCATTCAATATAAATCATTGGACTCTTTTGCATTCAAATCTTTGTGTTCATTTTCTTTCTTTCAAATACATTTTTCAAAATAGCCATGTATCTTACATGCACACCCACACACTCTTGTAGGTCCTCATCCACTCTGGATCTTATTGCCAATGACTCTACTATTGCCGACTATGACTTTGAATGTCCAACCAACAAAGTCGAAGACGAAGGCGAGGAAGATTGTGAAATACCCGGAGAACTAGCCAGGCTTTTATTACAAGAGGAAAAAGCTATTCAGCCGCACGAAGAGTCAGTTGAAGTCATCAATCTGGGTACTGAGTTAGATAAGAAGGAAATCAAGATCGGCGCTAGCTTGGAAAGCAGTGTCAAGAGCAGGTTGGTTCAGATGTTGCATGATTATATGGATGTATTTTCTTGGTCTTATGAAGATATGCCAGGGTTGGATACCGACATCGTAATTCATCGTTTGCCGATAAAAGAAGATTGTCCTCCTGTCAAACAAAAGGTTCATCGTATGAGGCCTGATATGTATGAAAAGATAAAAGCTGAAGTGATGAAACAATTTGATGCAAGGTTCCTAGCTGTGACATCCTATCCCCAATGGGTTGCCAATGTGGTGCCAGTTCTGAAGAAAGACGGAAAAGTTCGCATGTGCGTAGACTATAGGGATCTGAATAGGGCAAGCCCCAAGGATGATTTCCCTCTACCACACATTGATATCTTGGTCAATAACACTGCTCAGCATAATGTCTTCTCTTTCATGTATGGCTTCTCCTACTATAATCAGATAAGGATGTCTCCCAAAGACATGGAGAAGACAACTTTCATTACGCAATGGGGCACCTTTTGCTATAAGGTCATACCGTTCGGATTGAAGAATGCAGGGGTAACATATGAAAGGGCTATGGTGGCTTTCTTTCATGACATGATTCATCATGAAATAGAGGTATATGTGGATGGTATGATTGCCAGATCACAAACTGAAGAGGAACATCTCGATCACCTGTACAAACTATTCGAAAGGCTGAAAAAGTACAAGTTAAGGTTGAACCCTAACAAGTGCACATTTGGAGTACGATCTAGAAAGCTTCTAGGTTTTGTTGTCAGCAATTAAGGCATTTAAGTTGATCCTGCCAAGGTAAAGGCCATCCGAAAATTCCAGTTCCTCATTCTGAAAAGGAAGTTAGAGGATTCTTGGGTCGTCTCAATTACATCACCTGTTTCATATCTCACTTAACTGCTACTTGTGAGCCAATCTTCAAACTCTTGAAGGAAGATCAGGTAGTCAGATGGAATGATGAATGCCAAGCTGCCTTTGACAAAATAAAATAATATCTACAAGAAACTCCTATTCTCATGCCTCCAGTTGAAGGAAGACCCTTGATCATGTACTTGATAGTACTAGAGAACTCTATGGGGTGTGTTTTGGGCCAACATGATGAGTCTAGCCGAAAAGAGCATGCTATTTATTACTTGAGCAAAATTTTTACCGACTGTGAAACTAGATATTCATTGCTCGAGAAAACTTACCGCGCTCTGGCATGGGTTGCTCGCCGGCTAAGATAGTATATGTTGACTCATACCACTCTGTTGATTTCTAAGATGGACCCAATCAAGTACATCTTCGAGAAACCTGCCCTTTTCGGACGAATAGCCAGATGGCAAATGATCTTGACTGAGTACGACATTCAATATGCGACTCAAAAGGCCATCAAAGGAAGCATACTAGAAGATCATTTGGTACATCAAGCTGTGGATGACTACCAGTCTATGAACTTCGACTTCCCTATTGCGAACATCATGCTGGTGACCAACTGCGCGAAACTTGGACCATATAACGGACCTGAACAAGGATCCAGATGGACTATGGTCTTGGACGGGGCTTCCAATGCCTTGGGTAACAGAATTGGTGCTGTGATCATGTCCCCTGAAGGTTGCCACACTCCTTTCACTACCAGATTATGCTTCGATTGCACAAACAACATGGCTGAGTACAAAGCATGCATTTTGGGTCTGAAAGCTGCCATTGACTTAAGGATCAAGCATTTGAATGTGTTTGGGGATTCCGCTCTAGTGATTATCCATGTAAAAGTAAATTGGGACACTAAACACCCTAATCTCATCCCTTATAAAGAACTTGTGCTATCCCTGATTCCCTACTTCGAAGAGATCACCTTTGAGAACTTCCCCAAGGAAGAAAATCAGTTGGCTGATGCCTTGGCAACCATGTCTTCAATGTTCAAGGTCAGATGGGACAATGAAGCCCCTATGATTAAGATTGAAAGATTTGACGAACCTGCGCACTACTGTGAGCTTGACACTGACACAGAAAAGCCATGGTACCATGAGGTGATGAGATACCTTGAAGCACAAGAGTATCCCGAGGGAGCATCAATCAATGACAGAAAGTTCTTATGAAGATTTTCAGCCAAATTCTTCTTAAGTAACGGAATATTGTACAAGCGCAACCATGATTCCACTCTACTCCGGTGTGTGGACAAGAAGGAGGCAGAGGAAATTATGGAAGACATGCACGATGGTCTCTTTGACACTCACTCAAGTGGACATATGATGGCTAAGAAGATCTTGAGAGCTGGCTACTATTGGTCAATAATGGAGACTAATTGCCATCAACATTCAAGAACTTGTCACAAATGTCAAATCTATGCTGACAAGGTCCATGTTCCACCTATCCCTTCGAACGGAATGACCGCTCCGTGGCCATTTTCAATGTGTGGCATTGACATGATAGGAGAGATCAAGCCCACTGCTTCCAACAGACATCGTTTCATTCTTGTCGTTATCGACTATTTCACCAAATGGGTCGAAGCCACCTTGTTTGCCTCAAGTCACCAAGAATGTGGTAGCCAGATTCATCAAACATAACCTCATTTTCTGTTATGGTATCCCCGAAAGGATCATCACCAACAATGGGACTAACCTCAACAATGCTATGATTACTGAGCTTTGCACTCATTTTAAGATCAAGCATCATAATTCTTCTCCATATAGACCTAAAATAAATGGCGCAGTCAAAGTGACCAACAAAAACATTAAGAAGATTGTGCAGAAGATGGTAGTAATCTATAAGGACTGGCATTAGATATTACCGTTTTCTCTACATGGCTACCGTACTTCAACTAGGACATCAACTGGGGCAACTCCCTTTGCCTTAGTCTGTGGCATGGAAGTTGTTTTGCCAGTGGAAGTTCAGATTCCCTCACTAAGGATTATGAATGAGGCAGGCCTAGGCGAAGACGAGTGGATTCAAACAAGATTGGATCAGTTGAACTTGATCGATGAGAAGCGACTGGCTGTTGTTTGTCATGGTCAGACGTACCAAAAACGTATGATCAAGGCTTTTAACAAAAACATCAAGCCTCGAGTATATCAAGTTGGTGACTTGGTGATAAAGCGCATCATTCTACCACAAGGCGGCCCCATAGGCAAATGGACTCCCACCTACTAAGGGCCATTTATTGTCAAGAGAGTTTTCTCTGGAGGTGCCATGATGCTAACTACCATGGATGGTGAAGACTTCCCACATCCTATAAACACGGACATAGTTAAAAAATATTATGCATAAGAGACTCGCTAGGTTAACACGCCTAGGCAAAATAAGGGAATCCCGACAAACCAAAAGGTTTGGGCAAAAATTAGGATATATGCAAAAGATTTTACACCCGGCAAGTTAAAAACTCGAAAGGGCGACTTGGGCAAAAATGGGTATCCTGGTGGGCTGAAAACCCGAAAGGGCGGTCCAGGAAAAATTTAAGGATTGAAAGCGTATGACTATGTCCCGTGGAATCACCACTGTCAACTTTATCACCAAGGTCCGAGTTCAAACAGTCCAAGATCAATCTAATTAACTTCTGTCAACGGCAAGGGGAATTCAAAGACATTGGGGCAATAGTAGAGTTGGAATGCAATGAGATCACTTTCATATGGCTATTTGTTTTTGTTTTCAATCTTTGTTTTCCTTTCGATGATTTTCTCTTACTAGGATCTCCATCTATTTGTACAAAAATTCCTATTCACAGGCAAAATATCAATACAAATATACTTTGAAGTGCAAACTTTATGTTTGGTTTTGAATGTAAAGTTGTCCAATGACTAAAATTGAACGAACATATGCATATGAACATAATTAAAACTGTTTGGCACATATGACCTAAGTAGTAACAAGCACCTCTTTAATGTATATGGAATATCCCCACATAGTTATTTCATTAACATCATCCTCAACAAAGTTACCCACAAAGTCTCTTTGCATAGGATAATCTCCAACCAGAGTCTCAATATCTTGGCAGCTCTCTACCCGGCTAAGTTGATCATACAAGTAGAAGTCTTGTGAACCTCTTCCCAAAGAACTCGCCTCATCAGCAGTTCGTCAAGTATTCATCAACAGGGATTATTTCCCCAACATACAACAATCAAGGAATGACAAAATTCCCCAGCTTAGTCTATCCTCCCCCAGTTGAGTCTGTATTCCCCCGGCATAGTCTATCTTCCCCAGCTGAGTGTATCCTCCCCAAGCTGAGTCTGTCCTCCCCGACTGAGTCTACACTCTGCAACTTGAGTTTGCCTTTCAGATTATTACAAATCATAGGGCCACAACCCCTAATCCCCAGTAAAGTCGTTAAAAAAACCTTTACTATCTCCAAAAGATACTATGAAGCCTGGACCCGACCAGATATTAGTACAATTTTTAAGCTACTATGAAGCCTGGACTCGACCAGATAATAGTCAACTTCTCATGTCACTGTAGAGCTTGGATCCGACCAGATAATAGTGTAACCTTTCAAATACTATGAAACCTGGACCCGACCAGATAATAGTTCAACTCTTCGAAGATATAGAAGAACCTGGACTCAACCAGACAAGGGTTTAACCTTATTTTCCCCAGTAGAGTTTGCCTCTACCCCAATAAGTTACTATGAAGCCTGGATTCGACTAGATATCAATTTTCAATTTCAAGTAAGTTATTGTGAAGCCTGGATCCGACCAGATAGCAAATCCCCTCAGAAATTCATTGTGAAACCTGGAATCCAACCAGATAACAACTAAATCCCCAAGCAGTTTATTGTGAAACCTGGACCCGACCAGATAACAATTAACCTCATCCACCTCAAGTTACTTTAAATCGTGGAATCCGACCAGATAACAATTAACTTCCTTACCCCTAGCAAGTTGTTATGAAGCCTGGATCTGACCAGATAAAAGTTCAATTTCAAGAATTTTTTTGTGAAGCCTGGAATCCGACCAGATAACAGTTAATTTATCCTTCCCCAGTAAGTTACCGTGAAGCCTGGAACCCGACCAGATAGCATTTGACTTCCTCATCCTCAACAAATTGTGAAGCTTGGATCCGACCAGATAACAGCTGACATTCAAAAGACAATCCCCAGCGAAAGCATTCTTTTAACAAATTTGAAGTTATGTATATTCTTAATCCCCAACAGCAATCTGGGATTCAGAACTCCTCAGCATCAGTCAGGGATTTATTTTCCCGGACAAACATACATCTCATATTCATACATCATAGCACATACATACAAAACTCATTTAGCATGATCTCATTCATCTTGTGAACATCATGCATATATCTGCATTTAACTAACCCTTTTGCCCATAGGTAAAACATCAATTTTTAGTATAAATCTACCAAAGACTTGTGGTGATACTTCTTCCAGTGTTTACCAACATTCCTCCATATGGCATCTATAAGCCCATTCCCAATCTATCTTCGAGTGAAAATTTCTGGGCACTCTATTGTTCAATCATCTTCCACCTTCAAGTCACGAATGACGGATCTGCCAATCTAACTCTTCAGGTTTAAGAAGATTGAATAGGGGCAGATGTTGTACCCCAAAATTTTCCCTCTCATTTCTCAAATAATCTCTCACAAGATCTTCTTGGATTCAAGACTGCATAGGGTTTGATCAGCTCAAGACACCTCCTCTAGCACTGATGACTGAAAATTAGGGTTTGGGATTGCACAAGGACAAATGTACTTTTAATGCCTCATATTACTTTCATGGATCATTTTGGACCCTCAATATTTCTCATGTCAAGTTTCAAGTCTTGGATCACATTTTTGCTCAGTCAATTGATCAGTTGACCTAAAATTAACTATATTAGGGAAAAAGTCAACTGTGGTCAATTTACGGTCAAACTTCATAATTTTTTGTCCATATCAACATTATGAACTCATATATGTCATTTGATCAAGTTTGGACCATAATTCCACAAGAAATTTGATCAGATCATCAAAAGGGTAAACTGGTCAAAATTAGGGTTTTGACTAAGGAAGTGCAATTTCTGATTTTTGACCTAGACAATGATTGATTGGTTTAAGTTATGATCTCAAGGGTTAAAATTCATCATTTTAACCTAATGTCCTGGCTCAAAACATTCCTCAAGTTCAATTGGTTGACAGTTGAATTTCAGTCAATTGATGAAAAGTCAATTGTATAATTGAAAAGTTAAACTTTGACTTTTTGGTCAAAATCAAGTCCCAAAGGTCACAATTCATCAAGACATATCAAAATATGAAACTTGTTCATCAAGAAATCAAAAATTCAAGATTTCATTTTGAAAAGTCAAAATTTCTAAACTTAGAAATTTTTCTAAGTGTTGGAAAATTCATATTTTTTTCATAAGTTTGAGCAAAATTTTCACCGTGATGCAAGATGATTCAAAAGAAACTTCCAACATGAAAGTTGTATACTTAAATGAGATCTAAAACATTTTAGAACACAATTTCTCTTAGAAATGAATGGATTTCAAGTTATGATTTTGTGAATACATGTTCATGAAACTTGGAAACTTAGTGAAATTTTTCCCTAGTTTAGGCAAAATTTTGACCTAACTTCATGGCAATTTTTCACATAGTTCCAAGATGAATCTCCAAAACTGTCCAACATAGAGGTTGCATAGGATGTTACAAGCTTTCCAAAATGTCCAAGAACTCATTGGGATCATGTTTGAGCAAGGAGAATCGAAGGCAAGAAGTTAGGGTTTCATTCTTGAATTACAAGTCATTTCTTGATGAACGCATAATTGAATTTCAATGTTAGGCTGCATAATCTTGCTTTACGGGCCTTCTAAATTGTGTATCTATCCATAATTAATGGATTACACAAAATTCTGAGCTATAATCCAAGTGGTTTAAGCTTTATCCAATTCACATTGCCATTTTGGGAAGAAAGTGAAGAATGCCATTCTTGAAAAGCAAGCTTTTTGCACAAAGTCAATTCTTGAGCCTCTAACTTGTTCCCTCTGATCACACTCCATCTACAAAGTCAGAAGCAAGTGTGTTTAAAGCATAACCACTCTATCTTAGCAAGTACACAAGGCATTGAAACTTGGATTTCTTAAAAATCACATGTTATGTTTAAACTTGTGATTTTGAATTCTGATAAACAACAAGTCTCCAAACTTGTTGCTTATAAATAGAGGCACTATTTGTGAGCTAAGACACGAGAATTAAGACCCTGAAACACTCCCAAACTCCCTATATCCAGAAATTGCCAAAAAAACTCCATTGTTGCACAGTTTCTGACCTTGAACTCCAAACTCATATTTCCATCGTGCGTTCTTTGGCCTTTTAGTTCCTAAAGCTTCCTTACGTCAAATACAAACCATCCCACACCCTTTTACACGACTGTAACATCATCTTCATTAACTTCCATAACCAAAAACAGAGCATTGCACATTGACTTCTCCAAGCCATTTCAGCCACTCTCAATCCAAGCTAAGCATTGCATTAGCTTCCTATAGACTCAAGGAAGCTAACCTAATCATTGCAGCACCTTGAATCAAGCTCAAACTCATTTTACGATTTCCATTTTTTAGGTACATCTTCTGACTTTTCATCTCATTATTTAGGCATTGTTAGGCTTGCATTTGTGAAGATAAAATGTAGACATCATTGCCCTGAAACTATACATATCCATATATTTCTTTTATTTTGATTGAGCTATGAGAACTTTGAGTTTGAAAATTCTGAAATATTTAGGTCAGAATTTGGTACTTTCAAAAATTCCCATTCATCTTTGATTTATATCTTTAGTTATTTATATGATTGGATTTGTGAGAAAAAATGGAACAACTTTCATGTTTACATTTTCCATTTTGGTTGAGAGATGAAGAAGTTAGAGGTTTTTAAAATCATGTTCAGTTTCTTGGCGCGAGAAAGAAGATGAAGTTGGCCTCCTGACTTGTTTTCAATTATATATTTATTGTTTTGTTTATATGAATGGATGTATAGCCACCCCAGTGGTAAAGCGCGCGCCTGTTAACCTTTGGGACCCGGGTTCGAGTCTCAGTGGTACCCTTTTGTTCATTTTTCACATTTTTTTCCACTTTTTTTATTTACAAACACAGGCGCCTGGGCCTCCCATTGGGCTTTGTTTTTGTTTGCTAGCTTCTGACCCCCTGCCTTATTTTTTACACCCTAGGCCCATTATTTTTCTTTGTTGTTTTATTTTCTTTTTTTATTTTATTTTCATTTCATATTTTCTTTACTATCATTATTATTATTATTACTATTATTATTATTTTTTATTTTTTTATTAATTATAAAAAATCCAAAAATATTTTATTTATTTATTTGCACATTTAAAAAATGCTCATTTACATTTTATTTTCTTCATAAAACAAAAGAACAAAAACATTTTCTTTTAATAAATTAACTTTTTTTAATTAATTTTTTAGATAATTAGGTTTAATTATTATATTATTCTCTTGTAAATTAAAATTAATTTAGAGCTTAGGTTTTCTTTTAATTAATTATTATTATTATTATTATTAATTTAAAACCTTTTCATAAAAAACCCTAAAAATACTTTTTAACCTAATTTCTTTCTTAATTAATTTAGGTTTAAGTTGTTTTGTTAGTCATTTTCTTTAATTAGGTTAAAACTCTTTCAAAAAAATCCAAACAAAAATAATTTCTTTTTCCATTTGCATTTGTACTTTATTATTTATTCAATTCTTGTACATTTATTCAATATGGTTGTAATAGTTAATTAGGTTTAATTTTCTTGCAAAATCCCCATTTCTAAATTTATATACCCCCTCCCCTAATGATGTAATAGCTTAGTATTTTTACTTTCCGCAATTTATCGCTTTATATAAATGCTAGTAATTAGGGTTTGTATGGAAAGACTAAAATCAACAAGTTAGCAAACCCTAATTCAAGATAAACAAGAATATAAATCAAACACACTTGCACACTTGCACCCTTAGGGTAATTCCACTTTGTTGCCTTACAAAAATGGTCATGTTATGAATGTGGGGTATCTTAGCAAAAAGCAATCAAAAATACAGGATCATAGTCCCTCGATGACGCTATCAATGTTGCCTTTCAAAAATGATCTTAGAAAGAAAAATTGTAAGATATCTCACAACATTTCTATCAAGGCTATACGATGACCCACACCCGTCCCTTTACATCCAAAGATAAGGCTTCTTACCAATCAATGGTAAGATGGCCATATCAAAGGAAAGGAAGAAATGAACTAAGATTTTTGAGTAGGTAGATTGTTCCTAGTTTCTTGCTCAATTTCAAATCAAACACTCTTGCTTATTTTCAAAACAAACACCAAACACTTTCAAAACATTTTCCAAACATGAAACATTTTCAAAAGATCAACACTTTGTATACGTTCTTACGAACGAGAACTATTACAAAGTTTGCCTAAATGATGGCGCCTTTTCAAAATACTTTCAAAACCACCATAAAGCACATTTTCAAACAAAAGTAAGTGATCTAGCAAACAACTAAGAGCCATAGATAACTATGGATGAAAAGGGTTCTAACACCTTACCTTTTCATAATCTACCCCCCGAACTCAAGAAATAATCTCAAAGGTCTTTCCTGTTCTTTTTAGCCTTTCCTTTTGGATAAAAGAAAAGTCGGTGGTGACTCTTGCTAACTGCAACATTTGCGATAAAACGCAAAACACCCAAGTCAGTTCTCCCTCTGTATCACAGATCCCAATAAGGGGAAATTGTCGTGAAATGAAAAAAGTACAAAGTGAATATAAGATAATAGCTATGTGGAAATAATCTCGTTGGATTCCAACTCTTCTATTGCCCCTATGTCTTCAAGCATCTCATCCCTTGCTATTGGAAAAAGTTGATTGCACTGATATGTACCATTTGAACTTTGACTTTGGTAATAAATCTTGTTGTAAATTATCCAATAGGGACATAGTCGTACACTTTTATCTCTAATTTTTGCCTGGACCGCCCTTTCGGGTTTTTAGTCCACCGGGATACCCTTTTTTTGCCCAAGCCACCATTTTAGGTTTTCGACTTACCGGGTGTACAGTCTTTTATATATATCCCTGGTTTTTACCTAAACCTTTTTGGTTCGCCGGGATGCCCTTATTTTTTCCTAGGCCAGTCAACCTAGCGGGTCATTTTCATGAGTAGTATCTTTTGACTATGTCCGCATTCACAGGGTGCGGGAAATATTCACCGTCCATGGTGGTCAATATCATAGCACCGCCAGAGAATATTTTCTTGATTACAAATGGCCCTTCATAAGTGGGAGTCCATTTTCCCCCAGGATCACCTTGCGGTAGAATGATGCGCTTTATTACTAAGTCACCAACCTGATATACCTGATGCTTGATCTTCTTGTTGAATGCCTTGATCATGCGTTTCTAATACATCTGGTCGTGATAGATATCCACAAGCCTTTTCTCATCGATTAGATTTAACTGATCCAACCTAGTCTGAATCCACTCGCCTTTGTATAGGTCTGCTCCTTTCACGATTCTCCGAGAGGGAATCTGAACTTCCACAGGTAGGACAGCTTCCACACCATAAACCAAAGAGAATAGGGTTGCCCCAATTGATGTTCTAGCCAAAGTGTGATAACCATGAAGAGCAAACGGTAACATCTCGTGACAGTATTTGTAAGTAACAACCATATTCTTTACGATCTTCTTTATATTCTTATTGGCGGCTTCCATTGCACCATTCATCTTTGGTCGATACAAAGAAGAGTTATGGTGCTTGATCTTGAACTATGTGCAGAGTTCAGTGATCATAGTGTTGTTGAGGTTGGTACCATTATCCGTGATAATCCTGCGAGCAACCCTTTTCTTTAAGTAGTTTTGTATGATAGCAAATATGTGTGAAATAAGTATTAATGAATGTTTAATATGCTTAATCTATATGTGTGCATAATATGAAAATAGTATAACATGTTCAAAAAGAGTCAAAAATGTGTTTTACACATAAAACACAATTTCAGGTCGATAGAAAAGGTTTTGCATCGACACATACTTAAGCAAAGAATCATAAAAACAATTTTGCTTCAGTATGAGTCGATACATCCATACTATGCATCGATACATGTCAAGTTGATGCTCCTGGAAAACGTTTTAAAACCTTTATGCATCGACACATAATCCCATGCATCGACGCATATCACATTTTGTTTTCAAAATAAAAAAATCAACTCAGTATGTATCGACACATACGCATTATGTATCGACTCATATAAAATGAATGGTTCTAGATTCTATATGAAAAACATGTTGTATCGGCACATAAAGACTTGCACCGACTCATACATATTTGATCTCTCTGTAATATGTTCTTCCATCAGTATGTATCGATACATAATAGTTTCTATCGACTCATCTTATGTTTCACAACTAGCATGAGTCGATTCATGTTAATCATGCATCGACTCATACTGCATTTTTTCACCTCTAACCGTTTTCTATTACATATATAAGTAAGTTTTTGTAGCAAAACAACATAGGTGTCACAAATACAATTGGTGTGCATCAAATTTCTGAGCATTAGAAACCTGAAAGATATTTCATCTTCATCATATTCACAATCATCTTGGTTCAACAACAACGAAACATAATCATCTTTGTTGATTGGATCAAGAGACCAAAGAGATAATGTTCAGCGGCACGATCGACGATCTTGCTGAGTTGAAGAATCAGAAGGGGGTTTCGAGGAAAAACCAAAGGGTTTGTCCTTCAAGAACGGGCATGTTCTTGCAGGTTTGTTAGTCACGATTACATAAGTCAAATTCAGCCATAGCGAGGGGCTCAAAAATCAGGGGGATTTCACAAACAGGTCGCAGAAGTGGAGGATTAATTGTGGATCTTGCAGGGAATCTTGATAAGCTCATATCAAGTGAAGGTTCTTACAAGAAGAAGAAGATCTTAGTGATTATGTTCTATCTTTATATTGTACCTTGTAATCAACATTCAACAAATTGATATAAGAGTTCTCTATTTCATTTTTGGAATTGAGAGGGAGACGTACCCACACGCGAGGACGACAGTGGGGAACTTCCTTACCAAACTGCATGTGTACTGGTTTTCTTTCTCTTTCTCTTTACATTTTCTGCAATTTTATGATTCAATTGGTTTGCTGACTTTTCTATTTACATGATACAATAGTGGTACAAACTCTTTTAATAAACCACCATTATTGTTGATCATCAAACACGCATATGCCAACCGTTTGACAAAATTGTTTGCAAGTTTTCTTTCATTAGAAATAGCGTTCTTGTGATAAGCACATTAAAACGTACACTGATTTGTGTTAATTTTCATCTATTTCATCTTAATAAAATCCAACAAGTTTATCGTATGTCCAGGTTTCTAGTAGTCGGTTTAAAATAGATGGAAGTCGATTCAGGACCGTGTTTTTCCGCTGTTTTCAATAAACTTTGATAAAAGATTTTAAATCCTTGATAAATAAGGAGGTGATCTATTCACCCCCCCTATCAATCACTTACCACACCGTCTATTAAGTGGTATCAGAGCGTCGGTTTGCTGGTGCTTTGTGTCTACTAGTAACGCTATGGCTTTTGAACCAAAGGGGGGGCGTATAATAGAGCTCCTATTTTAAATGGTGAAAACTATGGCTACTAGAAAGACTGCATGCAAGTACACATAATTCCATTGACATGAATGTATGGCCTACCATTCAAAATGGTCCTTTTCAAATTACCATGAGGAACGATGCAGGTGAAATAGTACCTAAACCTGAGGATCAATGGAATGAAACAGATGAAAAGAAGTGGTCGATCAATTGGAGAGGACGAAATATGATAATCTCAGCACTTGGTGTTGATGAGTATTATAGGGCGTCTCATTGCACATCTGCTAAAGAAATGTGGGATGCTTTAGAAATTACCCATGAGGGCACTACTCAAGTTAAATAGCCCTGCATTAACACACTTAATCAAGAGTTCGATCTTTTTCGCATGAAACAAGGAGAATCTATCTCTGACATACAAAGGAGATTCGTTCATCTTATAAGTCATTTAAGTGAACTTGGAAAACCTATTTCCAATGAAATTGATACTAACAAAATTATGAGATGTCTTAGCAGGGAATGGCAACCTAAAGTAACAGCTATCAAGGAAACCAACGACCTCACTACGCTTACCATTACAACTTTGTTTGGCAAGCTGGAAGAACATCAACAAGAACTGGAAAGTCTTGAAAAATATGAAAACAAGAGTAAAAAGGAGAAGAATAAAGACAAGGAAGATGAGAATAAGTCAATAGCTCTTATGGCTTCTAGCTCCAAGTCCTCAAACAAAGAGCAAAATGATAATGACTCAAGTAGTGACAAAGATTCGGATGATGAAGAAATGAGACTCTTTGTTTCGAGATATAATAGGTTTATTCGAAAAAATGGAATCAAGCACTCCGATAAGAATCTCATAAATTTTCGAAAACAATCCAAAGAGCCAAGACAAGAAGAGAATAAGAAACAAAGAAGTAAAAGACCTTGCTACAATTGTGGTAAAGTTGGGCACTACAAACCAGAGTGTCCAATGATGAAAAGGGAGAAAGGAAAAGCTCCACCAAAGAAGTTCAATAAAAAAATAAGAGCTCACAT
Organism: Vicia faba; assembly: GCA_948472305.1. Taxonomy (NCBI): domain Eukaryota; kingdom Viridiplantae; phylum Streptophyta; class Magnoliopsida; order Fabales; family Fabaceae; genus Vicia; species Vicia faba. The sequence goes on from OX451741.1 coordinate 313,943,542, forward strand.
TACATGGGAAAGCGATAGTGATTCATCAAACAATGACAATTCAAGTGATAGTTATGAGACTACAAATTTATGTCTCATGGTGAAGAATGGAAAAACACAAGAATGGGGGTTTTGAATTGGGGGTTTTAAAATTTAAAGTAAACAACATGTTGGTTATCCTGGTTCGTTTGATCTCAAACTACTCCAGTCCACCCTCCAAGGTGATTTCTCCTCTCTCAACGAGGTCTTAATCTACTAATCAAACTTGATTACACAGTTACTATGACAACTGTCAAAGTCTTCTTGAGTTTAAACCACAACCCGATTTTCTCAAGGAATTACATAGTATAATATATGAAAGCATGTACAAAATATGTTTCTTAATAAAACAGTATCACACAAGTGATGTTTTGCACAAAAGATTTCTAGTGAGATGAAGGTGGTGAAGTTTTTCACGTTTGTAGTGCACAGCAAAATCGTTACTGATTTCTCCTTCAAGCTTTATTTATATAGGCAACTCATGTGGCAGCTTTTGGAATGTTGATAAATAATAATTAAAGAGATTTCTAAAAATAGAGATCCCTGTCCCTTTTCAGCTGTTACTATTGAATAGCCATAAGTGAATTGTAACGCTTCAGAACATGCTTGCTTCAGAAGATGAAAGTTATCGTTACTTCTTTCCAGAACTGTATGGATCAGAATGAAGGAGTTCATGTTTGCAGTGTTTACGCACTCAGAAGTTTGCAGCTTTAGAATTTCTTCATAAGATATGTAGAGAATCAGAGTTGAAATAGCTATCTAACTCAACTTTTGTGCTTCTTCCATCAGAACTTCTCTGCAAAACAAAGTATTTATTTAGGGAGCATAATTGTTCTTTGAGAGTTTGTTATCATCAAAACTCTTACAAGGGTTGTAGAATCAAACTATGTTCTAACAATCTCCCCCTTTTGATGATGACAAAAACTTGGATATTTTGATAGAAACTTTAAAGAACATAAAAGCATTTAAAAACTCCCCCTGAGTTGAATACTCAGATAGAGAAGAAATACTTCCCTGAAGATTATTCTGATCAGAGTTTTTAAGAGAAGGATTTTTAATGCGTCCACTTCTGTTCCTCAACAGAGTTTTGTTCCTGTTTTGCTTTCATAAAATAATAGAGAAGTTATGATATTCAAAATGTTTGAGACTGCGTCTCGATACTGTTATATTAGAAATATCTTACGTTCTCCCCCTTTTTTTTCAAGAATCAAAAAGCAATAAAAACATGTTAAGCAATAAAAGTTGGTTTGTATTCAAAGAGATAGTAATAAAGAACATTCAGAAGGAAACAAATAACATGAACAATGAAGAAAACATATTTCAGAACTAAGTTTGAGGTGGAGGAAGTCGTGTGAACAGGGCTTCCAACAAACTGTTAATCTGATTGTTTGACTCTTCTTGTTTTCCAAGAATCCCTTTGATTTCCTTACACATGTCATCCTGCTTGTCTAGTCTTTCCTTAAACATAGCATTCCCATTCTTCAACTCCTCCAGAGTTTGTATCACAAGAGATGAAGAGGGTATATCAACAGAAGTTACCACCTTTTCAGAGCAAGCTGCGGATGATTCTGACTCAGGAGCTTCTTCAACTTCCTTTCCTTTGTCTTGGAACATAACCAGAGACATAGGATCAGAGGATGGTTCATTACATTCTATTGGCTGATGATCTTCCCTGGGGACATTGTCCAGCAAAAGAAGTGGCTTCTTTTCCCAGTGGCGCATAACCTGATCCTTGGACATATTTAGATGATCACAAAAGTTCTGTTGAGCCATTTCATAACTCAGTTCCTTGAGCTTCAGGGACTCAGAATTGAACCATTTTCTGAACTGGTTCCAATGAGAATCAAAAGCAGTTGGATTAAGATTCACTACACAGGATAGCTTCAGAGAGTTAACCCATTCCAGAATTTCAGTTTCAAAAATCAGCAGAGATTTACCAACATCTACTTTGGAAATTTGTGGTTTTTGTTTTGGAACGGAGATTTTTTGAGAGCTTGTGACGAGATTGTCCAAAGTTTCTAAGTCTATAACAATTTTGAGAGGATCTTATGGGAGGTTGTTTGGAGAGGGAGAGTCAGAAATAACAATGGGTGAGTATGGTGAGTTTGGTGGAGTGGAATGATAGGGAGATGGAATTTCTGGGATGGAGTGGATTGTGAGTGGTTGTGAGACCATGAGAGGGCAGGTGATTCCAGGAATGGATGTTGTGGTATCAGAGTCAAAATTTGGATTTTCTGAGTGGGAAGCTTCAAACAAAGGATCAAATTGATCAATATCAGAAAGAACTTGAGAAAGTTCTGGCTGATTTTGGTCAAGATGGGTAGAAGGTGGATTGTTGAGAAGGTTATCTAGAGATAGTGAGGTGTCAAAATCAATGTCAAAGTCATCAAAGGTTTGGGGTGATGGATCTTCTGTGAGTTTAGGAGATGGAGGATTTTCAGATGTTGATAAAAGAATTGATTCAATAATAGAAATAAAAGATGGATTACCTTTCTTTTTAGCAGCCTTTGGAGTCTTCTGAGAAGTTCCTTCTCCAACAACTTTCCTCTTCCTTGACTTTCTGGGAGAAATTTTCAGAGGTTGTTGCCTCAACTCACGAATGTTAACTTCTGGATCTGTCCTGTCCCTTTTGCAAGCATCCAAATACTTGACAATGATGTCTGGAGAAGCATCTTTTTGAGAGAAGAGGGGAAAATCCTTCAGAGGTATTCTTCTAGAGGTAATGACTTCCTTGGTTGTTATTGTTGGATCCTTCTTGATGGTTTCAATGGTCTTCATCTTCTTCATATTCTTAGCATTGAGAGGTTTACCAACACAAGCTTCTAGAGTGCTGACTTGCTGAGCCTCAGTCAGATGTTTTACCAGTTTGTTCTTTGTCAGAATATTTGAGATGAGTCTGCCTAGAGGAATCCAGTCTCTCTTTGTTCTTTCTTCTTATCTAGTATCTTTGACGCTGGTCTTTAGATGATTTAATAGAAGATGAGGAAGATTGACCTTTTCCTTGGTTTCTATGAAATACAGAAGATATTGTTGATCAATGTTGATATAGTCTAGAGAACTCGTGGGTTTTCTGTGGTTGATGCAGCCCAAGATGATTTTTGACCAAATTCTGAGGTAGTCTTTCAGATATTTGATTTTATTTGATCAAAGATGAAAATAGCATGAAACGTAGATGCTAAAATAAATATGCTTAAAGTAAAAGCATAAAGTAAAAGTACAAAATAAAGTCAATTGTTAGGAATTAGAGGTTAGTTTAATGACCATCTTGAAACTTGCATTTGAAATTCATTAGAAGATTGATAAAATCAAAGCCTCTCAACAACAAGTTTCATTTTCTTTTTGTCAAGTATATCATTCATTTAAAATTCTCAAGGGCAACAATAAATGATCAATGACGTTTAAGTGATTTACTTTGACCAAAGTTTATGCAGATTCATTAGAGGATTGATAAGACCAAAGCCTCCTAACAATGAATCTCAAGGTTATTGGGTCAAAGGATTCGATTTAACATACTTGGGCTTACAAACATGAGTTTAGGCCACGAATAATCATTTCTCAAATCAGGACAAAATTTAGTGCTATGTTAAGCAATCGTAAGTGGACTTATATAGAAGTCACACCTATTTTGAGGCATGTCAATTGCAATTTATGTGTCCTATGTTTGGAGAGATGATATGTATATCATCCTCTAATAACATGTGACACAATAAGAAGGGGATAAGATAAAGAGGGATGGGATAAGAGTTAAACCACTTTTGAACCAAAAATTTAATCAAGCTATTATTAAAATCATTCATCCATTTTTTGTGGAGTTAAACTCAACATCATGGATCCAATGATGTTAATAAAGCTCATGATCAAAATTTCACAGTCCAAGATCAACCAGAATATATACAAAAATAAAATTGTATTTAATAATAAAGAAAAAGATTTTTAAAATGGTTTTAAAATGAAAATAAAAGGAGAAAATAGCAACTATATTCAAAACATCTAAGAAAAATCAAATAAGACCATAAAAATATAAAAAATGAGCTCATATATTTTTATGAATTTTTTTAGTAATTCTTTAAAGTCCGAAACTATTTTTAAATTAATTAAAATTTCTCAAATAAATGGAAAAAAGATAAAAAATAATAGAAGTCAAAATAAAATTCTAAAAAAAATTCAGAAGGTCAGAAATAAGAGAAATGATGTTGATGAATTTTTTCAGAATTTAAAAATGTTTAAAAGTATTTTTTTAAGCAATTAAAAACAAACCAAAAAAAAGAAAAATTATAAAAAAATACCAAATTTGAAAATAAAATTATGAAAAAATAAAATTCAGAAAGAGAATATTTGAAAATATTTTTGTGAATTTTTTAATAATATTTGGGTCAGAAATGAGTTTTCTATGATTTTTTGAAGTTTAAAACAATTTAAATATAAAAATTAGAAATAAAAAATACAGTAAAAAAATGTGGACCAATGGATGAGAGTCAAAACACGTTAGTAAGCTAATCCAATGGATCAGAAGCGATGTGCATATCATGGTCTTTAGTGAATAAAACACAAAATCATTTATTAAAATCAGATTTGAAAAAAACAAATGGCAAATTCTCATTGGTTGAGAGATGACACGTTGGTCATCTTCAACCTCCAGCCACGCGAATCGCAGTCCTTGAAATGGTAAAATTAGAGCTCGAGACCGGTACCATTCCTTTCGTCTCTTCAAGACGACTCCAATGGTACCATCGCGAAAAATTATGTAAGGTGTAGCTCAGTCGTTTTGGATAGAAAGATTTGAAAAGAGGTTCGAAAATTCTTGGTCAAAACGCACTTCCAATTGAAAATAAATGTTGCGACTAGAATCAGAATGATGAGATCTTCATAACAGTCTCAAAGTTTGAGAGAAATGGTGAAGGAATCTACCTATTGAAGTTCAAATTCAGAGTTATGAAACTTGACTTGGCTAGCACAATTTAGGAAGTCTTAGAGCTTGGTTCTTCTTCTATTAGCTTCAGTGAGGTTCAAGGATGAAGAATTTACAAAGGAAATGGATTGAGGAAAGCTGTAAAAGCAAATTCAAAGTTGCAGAAAAGTGGGTTCAAGAGGAAGTTTGACAGGGTGATTCTGGCTCTCTAAACTTGAGGAAATGAATGAGTTATGATCCTCTATTTATAGGGAAACTGATAGAATGCTCAAGCGTGTGGAATGATGATATTTGGAGGGAATTCGTGTGAACTTAATACATGAGGAATGTGTGATCTATTTAGCATCCAAACTCACTCAATCCTTGCGTTTCAAGGCTCTAATCCACTTTGGCAAGTTGGTTAAACATGTTTAGACCAAAAATGCGTGCTAATTTGATGTTTAGGAGTCACAACATGATTTTCAAATTCTGACTTGAAGTGAAACTTCAGTTTCAAGGTACCATTTTTGAATAAATGGCATTCAAAGCTCAAGGAGTTTTAGGACATGATCCTTGAAGCTTTAGAAAGATGAGATCACAAGCTTTACAATGTGAAAATATTGGAATCAAATGGATGCTTGAGCTGAAAATTGTGATGAGTCAAAGTTGAGAAAAAGAGGTTGACTTTTGGTACTTAGAAATTTTCTAAGTTTTTATTCAAAAGTGACCTATAATGTCTTGCATCCAAAAATGGCCTTCCATTTGAAATTTTCTCTTGACCAAAAAATATGGCATGAAGTATATCTCTTGAATGACATTTTGAGACTTGAACCATTTAAAATCTTCAAAAAATGAGAAAGTTATGACTTGGTGAAGTTGGTGAAAATTCATGATATGACCTATAATCTTTTGCATCCTTAGGGCATATTCCACACATTTTAAAACTTTGCACATAAAATAAGAGTTGAATTTAACATCTTTAAAATCATTCTGGAAAAAGAATGGGCTCAAGGTGATAAAAATTGACTAAGTTATGATCTTTTGAAGTCACATAAGGGAATTTGATGGTTTATCTAGAGGACTTGTAATCTTTATTCATCATTAGGTATCTTCCACACAAAATTTCCTTGAAACTTTTGAAGTGATTTGTTGATAACCCTTTTAAGAGAAGCATGTATTTGGAATTACTCAAAAATACCAAAATATGAGAAAGATATACCCCTTTGAAGTTCAAAACTGTTGTACCCCAAAATTTGCCCTCCCATATTCTTCAAGAAATTGCCAAACCAGGTCACAAAATTCCCCAAGGGTTATGCAGTTCAACTGTCTCCTATACAGTCAAAACTAGGGTTTGAATTCTGATCAAAGAAAGGAAGTTTTCAAAGGCCCAATCAAGTCTCATATGCCTACAAATGTGGTCAAACATCCTCATATCAAGTTTCAAGGCATTCAGCTCAAAGTTGCACAGTCAAAACCCTAGATTGCACTACAGTCAACTGTAGGGGTAAAATGGTCATTTGGCAGTCAAAAGTTCAAAATTTTGGTCAACATATCATTTTGAAGCCACACACATCATTTGATCAATGCTTGATCATGATTCTCAAAATTTGGCTCAGAAATCATCAAAGATGCAAAAGTTACTATATTTGGACAGCTGAAAAAGTCAATTGAAATTGACCAGGGCATAACTTTCACATGGATTATCAGAAAAATTCCATCCAAAGCTCATTTTGAAGAGAAAGACATTTCCTACAACTCATCTTCATACTTCAAGTCCAAGAAATTCTCTCACAAAAAGTTATCAATTTCAACATTATAGGTCATTTTCAAAAGTCAACAAAAAGGGACTTTAAGTCAAAGGCCATAACTTGAGATTGGTAAATCAAAATGACATGGGACCAAAGGCATTGGTTAGAGGACTCAAAGACCTTTCCAAAATGTCCAAGAACATGTGAAAAGCTTAAAAATTGAGCAAGTTATGCCTTGTGGAAGTTGGGAAATGTTTGGGAATTTTGAAAAGTCAACATTGATGCAAATGATCCAAAAATGCAAATGGGCCCATTTTTCTTCCATGATTCATCATTCTAAGCCTATGCACGACCATTAAGCCCAAGGGGAAGTATTTTCTCATTTTTTAATTATTTATTTGAATTTATATTAATATTAATTCATTTAAATTATTTAAATATGTAGAAAATATAAACTTGACCTAAAAAAAATCTTTTTATGCACATTCTAGGCTCAAGATCTCGTGCTTAGCCAATTATGGAAGGATTTGGTTTGATTTGAGCTGATTGAACAAAATTGCACATGGAAAAGATTTGAAAAAATCTTAAGAAAATCAAAGATTGAAAACAATGAATGCCTTGGATATTATCCAATTTTGTTGACCTAAAAGCTTCACTATATGATCAGGAATCAAAACCTAATTGCCTTAGACTAAAAGCTGCGCAAAAGACCATTGAACAAACTTGGAGTTTTTGGCAAAAAAATGCAAAACTGAAAAGCACTCTAGAGGACGATTCAAGCCCTAATCTTGATCCCATTAGCTTCCTTGGGTAACTCTGAACGTATACCAATCAAGAACAACAAGCAAAGCTCCAGGAATTGGTAGTTTGAACTCTAACTGTATCAAGAATTTTTTGAAATCGTATGGCATAAATCACGCATCCTTTTGCATTTTTATCTATGTATTCTTGTTCAGTATGATGTTTCTAAGCTAACCAATGCCTGTGATTGAACTTTTGCACGCCATACACGATTTTACCATGTTTGAATATTAGGGTTACAGGTTTTCAAAATTGGGGCTTTCATAACAAAGCAAAATTAGAGCTCCAAATGACCACCAATGGACTCAGCGCTTGAAGACGAAAAGGATGGCACCCTCGCGCTCAATTTATGAGCGTCGAGGGGCTAATCGTTATTTTCTTGAAGCATCTCTAAACCCACGCGTGAAAACCGTTTCCATAGGCTTGTGTTTCAGAAACAAAAATAAAAACAAGGAGGACGATGATGTGTTGGCAAGCAGTGGTTGGGTGTTTTAAAATTTCGCGCGTTTTGAACCATGGACTAACGTTTCTTATTATATTATTTTTCTTTTATGTTATACACAAAGGATTCAAGTGGCACAGATGGCAGGCGAAAGCATGGACAATCCACAAGACCTGGGTTCGATTCCCAGGTCTTCAACAAGTTCAATATCATTTTCTTATTTATGTTCATATGCAACGCTAACATCCAGGACATACCATACACCTCAAAGCCTGATCGTCCACGCGTCCCACCAATTCAAATCAAAGGCATAGGATGGATGAACACGCTATACTCCCAGTCAACGCATCATACAGGATTCAAAAAGTCCAACGAGGCCAATGCTTAATGGGCCAATGTTCTTGGGTCAACACCTCCTGAATTGGGACTGAAACCCCCTGGTTTGACTTTACTATCTTTTTTATTTATTTATTTTTATTCTTGTTTTAATTGTTAGTTTTATTTTAATTATTGTTTGTTTAATTAAATTATTTTTTTTAACAAAATACAAAAACATCATAAATTCAGAAAAAGACAAAAATTTAATAATTATTTTATTTTAATTATTTTTTTTTTAATAAATTAATATGTAAATATTTAGTTTTAACTAGGTTGCCATTTTAATTCTTTTTAATAACTAAAAATCCAAAATATAGAATTAGGTTAATTGATAATTTTTATACCCTTTTAAATTTTCCTTTTTTCTTATCACAATATTATTTATTTATTTATTTATTTTTATAATTAAATGTACATAAGTAAAAATTAGGGTTTAATTTAGGTTAATATGACATTTTCACAATAAACTTAAAAACCATTAGGATTAGGGTTTGACGTCTCATTTTAATTTTAATTAATTTTTCCATTAAATCTTAAAAAATACAAAAATACCAAAAAAACATTCTTTTTAAATCTTTAATTTTAATTCCTCCTTAATTAATTCATTTAACTTTAAATATTTTTGTAAAAGGGTCCAACGCCCTATTCTTGTTTTTAATTCCTTAATTTCGCGTATTTATTTTATTTCGCTTATAATTATGTAATTCTCCCGAAGCCATGTAACTGAACTTCTCGCACCTTTATTTATTTGCTTTATTTATTTTCCGTCAAATCGGGTCCGGTTTAATTTTGGCGATGTGGACCCGTGCCATTTGTAATAGCTGTAGATTTATTTTCCCGCAAACGTTATAACTGTTAAAAAGCATGCAAGAATGAATGTCTTAATCAAAATCAAGCGTAGAACACAAATAAACATGACAAGACAAATATCAATGAAGACGACACACAATTCGCACACACCACCCCTAGGGTACGCCTCACTGTTGCCTTTCGAAAGGTGATCGTCGAGTAGAGGACGTCTTAGTAAGTCCTCATGATCCGGGAACCTGGCATGAGGGTAGCTTCTAAGGTGTCTTCCCATTGCTCTGGTGATCACCATGTCCCTAAAACTCGAATTGACCCGAACACCTCCAACGGTGGTGCTACCTACCTCTCAATGGTGGGATGGCACTACTTCAAAGGACATTTACACAGACGAATTCCTTAGGGTAGGTAGGTTCTCAAGGATACTTTCTCTAATCTCGAAACAAATTCAAAAAGACTTTTCACACCGACACTTTTCAAAAGCTTTCAAAGCAAATTTTTCAAACACTCTGACGTACGAGTCGAACTGAAATTTTTCAAAGAAACTTTTTAAACCCACATTGAAAAGCAAACAAACAATTTTGAAAACACAGATGAGCAAGTATCTAAGAGCCCATGGATAACCATGGATAGAAAGGGTGCTAACACCTTCCCTTTCTATAACCTACCTCCCGAACCGAGAGCAATCTCTATAAGGAATTTTTCTGTGCTTTTGTCCTTTCCATTTGGAGAAAATAAAAGACGGTGGCGACTCTTGCTTCCGCGACATTTCGCGAACCAGCGTTAAACAGTCAGTTCCAGATCCACCGATCACAGAACTGGCGACTCTGCTGGGGATAAACTTTTAAAGTGAGGTGTACCTTAGGGCTAGTTCATAACTGTGTTTTCACTTGTATTGTTTTGCTTGCTTTACTATTGTGGGTTGCATCGGAGATACATAGATCCTAACCCGGATCTGGGGATACCCTGTTTAGGTAGCATAAGCTGTGAGGGACCTGTCCGGCGTAGACCGACACAGGTGAAGCAGTGGCTACGTTGGTGTGGCACCTTAGTCTGTACCGATATCCCTTGTGTCGCAACGAGGAGAATATGGGTCTTCTAAGGAGTCATTAAGCACCAACAACCTTAGAACCTTAATTGACACAACTTGGCCTTTAGAATTGTAGCAGTATGTGTGATCGGTGGATCTGGAACTGACTGTTTTAAAGCTGGTTCGCGAAATGTCGCGGAAGCAAGAGTCGCCACCGTCTTTTATTTTCTCCAATTGGAAAGGACAAAAGCACAGAAAAATTCCTTTAAAGAGATTGCTCTCGGTTCGGGAGGTAGGTTATAGAAAGGGAAGGTGTTAGCACCCTTTCTATCCATGGTTATCCATGGGCTCTTAGGTACTTGCTCAATGTGTTTTCAAAATTGTTGTTTGCTTTTCAATTGTGGGTTTCAAAAATATTCTTTGAAAAGTTTCAGTTTAACTCGTACGTCAGAGTGTTTGAAAAGTTTGTTTTGAAAGTGTGTCGGTGTGAAAAGATGTTTTGATTTGTTTTGAAATTAGAGCAAGTACCTTTGAGAACCTACCTACCCTAAGGAATTCGTCTGTGTAGATGTCCTTTAAAGTAGTGCCATCCCACCATTGAGAGGTAGGTAGCACCACCGTTGGAGGTGTTCGGGTCAATTCGAGTTTTAGGGACGTGGTGATCACCAGAGCAATGGGAAGACACCTTAGAAGCTACCCTCATGCCAGGTTCCCGGATCATGAGGACTTACTAAGACGTTTTCTACTCGACGACCACCTTTCGAAAGGCAACAGTGAGGCGTACCCTAGGGGTGGTGTGTGCGAATTGTGCGTTATTTTATTGTTTGTCTTGTCATGCATTGGTGATCTAACGCTTGATTTTATTTTTGGGCATTCATTCTTTCATGCATATTGTTTAACAGTTAAAGGTGCGGGGATTTAAATCTAAACTATTACAACCGGCGCGGGTCCACATCGCCAAAAAAACCGAACCCGATTTGACTGAAAATAAATAAAGCGAATAAATAAAAGTGCGAGAATTTTACATGGCTTTGGGGCATATACAGGATTATTTAAACAATATAAAACAAATGCGCGAAATAAAGAGATTAAACAAAATTAGGGCGTTGGACCCTTTTACAAACTATTAAAATTAATCAAGGAATCTAAAATTAAAATTAAATGAAAAAAAAAGTATTTTTGTGTTTTTTAGGTTTAAAAGAAAAAAGAAAAAAATTAATTAAAATTAAAGTGTTAAACTCTAATTCTAATATTTTTTATTTATTATGAAAGAATTAAAATATAACCTAAATTAAACCTAAGTTAATTTATATACAATTTAATTATGAAAATAAATGAATTAAATATTATTATTGTAGAAAAGAGAAAAAATAAGAAAGGATAAAAAGAATTCATTAAACCTAATTCTACACATTTTTAGATTTTTTGATTAAAAAAGAATTAAGGTTATAATTAAATTAAATAATTACAAGCATTTATTTATGAAAAATAACTATAATAAAATAATTATTAAATTTTTTATCCTTTCTGAATTTTAATGTTTTTTATGTTTTGTAGAAAGATAAATTAATTAAATTAAGCAAATAAAAGAAATGAAAAGAAAAATTAAAGAAAGAAATAAAAAAAATGACAAGGCAAACCAGGGGGGTGTAGTCCCCAGAATTGGAGGTGCAGATTTGAAAAAGCCTGGTCCATTTTCTTTGAATTTTGTGGACTTTTCCAATCATATGCACGCCTGTTGACTTTCCCCATGGTATTCCCCAGTGCACAACCCTTGATCTGATCCCACTAAGTGACGTGGCTGGCCTGATCTGGTGAGTGTATGGTAGTCTGCAACGTCATATCCACACCTGAACATATATGGAAAAAGAATATTGAAGTGAAGTAGACCTGGGAATCGAACCCAGGTCTTATGCATTACTCACGCGCTCGCTTGCCATCTGAGCCAGTTAATTCATTCGTTATATAATAAACAAATAAATCATATAAAATAAAAGCAACACGCTAGTGACTTGAAGCGCGCGAACTTTGAATGGACTAATCGCTGGTGGACACGTCTTCTTCTTCCTCGTGTCCCCTGTAACTACAATACATTGGCAACGGTTTTGTGGATGTTTCCTTAGGCTAGCTACGGAAAAATAGCGATTAGCTCATTTCCTAATAGAAATTAGGCGCGAGGTAACATTCTTCTTCGTCTCCATGCCCTGAATACAACCATGGTGTTGGGAACGTCCAATTTTGCTTATTTTAGGAACCCCTAATTTTGAATCCTGAAAACCTAGAAATTCAACAATGGTGAAAGCGCATATATGATACAAAAACGTAATTGAACATATTGGTTAGCATGGAAACATCACTGTGAGCAAGAATCCACAAAGAGAAATGCAAAAGAATGCTTGGATTATGCTATGCGATTTGAAATTTTTTGCTTCACAGTTGGACTTGTAGCTACCGTTTCAGGGTGTTTTGATTGATGTTAGGAAGTGGAATGCGTTCAGTGATTGTCCAAGATGCTAATGGAATAAAGATTAAGGCTTCAAAAGATCCCTAGCACTGATTTCAGTTTTGCATTATATGGCCAAAATTTCAAATGTCCAATGGCTTTTTCAGCGCAGCATATGGCCTCTTGTGGTTAGGGTTTGACTTAGGGGTTATGCTAGAGTGGAATTGGCTTGCTAACTCACCTTAATTCATGCTTGTTAGAGAATTGGTCTTAGGGTTTCTTCCATTAACCATTTTCCTTCTTTTTAGCCAAAACCTAGACCTAGTATGCAAATGAACCTTAGCCTGATTTTTGAGTTGGTTTATGATGCATAGAAGTTGTCCAAGTTCATATGACATTATTTCATTGATTTTTAAATTTTATTTGAATTTTCAAAGAATTAAAATGAATTAAATCATCAAAAATTAAATAAAATAAAAAAATCAATATTTGGTCTTGAAATCAACCATGGAACACGTGTGTAGCATGACAAGGATGAACAAAGTGAGAAAAATGGGGCCCTTTTGTCAAAATTGGATTTTCAAGGATAGTTGACTTTTGCCATTTCACAAAAATTTCCCAACTTCTACAAGGCATAACTTGCTCAATTTTTAAGATTTTCTCATGTTCTTGGACATTTTGGAAAGGTCTTTGAGTCCTTTAACCAATGCCTTTGGTCCCATGTCATTTTGATTTACCAATCTCAAGTTATGGCCTTTGACTTAAAGTCCCTTTTTGTTGACTTTTGAAAATGACCTATAATGTTGAAATTGATAACTTTTTGTGAGAGCATTTCTTGGACTTGAAGTATGAAGATGAGTTGTAGGAAATGTCTTTCTCTTCAAAATGAGCTTTGGATGGGATTTTTCTGATAATCCATGTGAAAGTTATGCCCTGGTCAATTTCAGTTGACTTTTTCAGCTGTCCAAATATAGCAACTTTTGCATCTTTGATGATTTCTGAGCCAAATTTTGAGAATCATGATCAAGCATTGATCAAATGATGTTTGTGGCTTCAAAATGATAGGTTGACCAAAAATTTGAACTTTTGACTGCCAAATGACCATTTTGCCCCTACAGCTGACTGTAGTGCAATTTAGGGTTTTGACTGTACAATCTTGAGCTGAATGCCTTGAAACTTGATATGAGGATGCTTGACCATGTTTGTAAGCATATGAGACTTGATTGAGCCTTTGAAAACTTCCTTTTCTTGATCAACACACAAACCCTAATTTTGACTGTATAGGAGACAGTTGAGCTGCACATCCCTTGGGGAATTTTGTGACCTTGACTTGACAAATCTTGGAGAAACATGGGAGGGCAAATTTTGGGGTATAACAGTTGCCCCTGTTCAATCTTCTTAGACCCGAGGATGCAGATTGGCTGACGTGCCTTTCGTAATCCGAGGGTAAAAGATGATTGGACACTAGAGTGCCCGGAAATTTGCGCTCACATGTTAGCAATGATAGGGGAATGGGCTTATAGATGCCATCTGGAGATTGATCGCGTAAGAGATTCCTTAGCGAGAACCTGCATACCTGCAAAAGAAAAAATGAGTACCTGACACGTTGCAGGAGTTGACTTTTAGATGCTTGGTATTGATGTGTCCTGACTAGTTACAGGAGCTGAGTCTGGAGCTTCAAACGGCGATGAAAGAACCAGGGATGATTACTTCCTTAGCATGAATGGTAAGAGAGCCTTGGGTGACTTTAACTTCAACAACGCTCGTTGAGAAAAATCTGGGGTGTCTTCTACTGGGATAAGAATCAGGGAGATCTTAGGGTCGATCTGACTGAACCAGAGAGGCCTTTGACTGGATAAGCAATCAGGAAAATCTTGGGGCGATTTAACTGAACCGGTCTAGGTCTTGAAATGTCTTCAACTGGATAAGCAATCAGGAAAATCTTGGGACGATTTAACTGAACCAGAGAAGGCCTTTGACTGAACCAGTCTAGGTCTTGAAATGTCTTCAAAGGGATAAGCATCAGGAAAATCTTGGGACGATTTAACTGAACCAGAGAAGGCCTTTGACTGAACCAGTCTAGGTCTTGAAATGTCTTCAAAGGGATAAGCATCAGGAAAATCTTGGGACGATTTAACTGAACCAGAGAAGGCCTTTGACTGAACCAGTCTGGGTCTTGAAATGTCTTCAAAGGGATAAGCATCAGGAAAATCTTGGGACGATTTAACTGAACCAGAGAAGGCCTTTGACTGAACCAGTCTAGGTCTTGAAATGTCTTCAAAGGGATAAGCATCAGGAAAATCTTGGGACGATTTAACTGAACCAGAGAAGGCCTTTGACTGAACCAGTCTAGGTCTTGAAATGTCTTCAAAGGGATAAGCATCAGGAAAATCTTGGGAAGATTTAACTGAACCAGAGAAGGCCTTTGACTGAGCCAGTCTAGGTCTTGATATGTCTTCAAAGGGATAAGCATCAGGAAAATCTTGGGACGATTTAACTGAACCAGAGAAGGCCTTTGACTGAACCAGTCTAGGTCTTGAAATGTCTTCAAAGGGATAAGCATCAGGAAAATCTCGGGATGATTTAACTGAACCAGAGAAGGCCTTTGACTGAACCAGTCTAGGTCTTGATATGTCTTCAAAGGGATAAGCATCAGGAAAATCTTGGGATGATTTAACTGAACCAGAGAAGGCCTTTGACTGAATCAGTCTAGGTCTTGAAATGTAGCTTGAGAACTTAACTGGATCTTCCCTGAAAGGTAAAAGTCAGTCATATGCAATGCATGATATGGATCAAGCAATGATGTTCTCAACATAAATGAGATTTGTATGATGCAGTGCGTTATGCATGCCATAATGCTGTATGTGATGTTTTATGTATGTTTTCGTCTTAGGAAAATGAATCCTTGACGGGTGCCGGGAAGTCGTATCCTGGGCTGATGTTGAAGAATAAGCTTTTGCTTCCGCTGGGGATGATAATTGCAAGAATAACGGTAGGAGAAGATGACTCCGTTGCGGAATAAACTTGGCGAATGGAAGATTCTGCGGGGATAAAAGCTACTCTAGCGATCATGCTGAGAAGCAATACTCTGTGGGGATAGAGATGCTTTGCTGAATTGTTGATAGTAACTCCGTTGGGGATACCATTGTTGTATTGGAAGTGTGAATAGACTTCGCTGGGGATGGGAAAGAACTACGTTGACGACGACTTTCCCTTGGCTTTTGGCTGAGGATAACCCAGTTATATCCTGTTAAGGAAATAACTCTTTGAATAAAGCCGGACGACGCGTTCGTACTCTGCGAGGGATAAGCTTCCAGAATCTACTGGGGATAAGCTTACTGCTTGGGGAGAAGAATCCCATCTTTTCCTGGGGAACTTGGATGGGACTCTCCTGGGGAATTTTGATATGCTGGGGAAGAATGCACTGACTTGCTGTCTCACTCTCTGGGGAACTTAAGATGCCTGGTTAGGTTCTTTAACTGAACCTACCTTGGTACCTTAGAGGATAAAACAATTAAACTACTCAGACAACTCTTTATTGCCCCTGTTTCTAGTGTCACCTGCAATTAATTCTTTGTTTCGTATGCAAATATTTATGAGCTAGCAAATTATTGTCAATGCACATATCACAAATTGAACCTTGGACGTTCTTCGCAAAACCAAAACAGAAAAAGAAAAAAAAAACAGTTGGCACGTTTAACTGAAAAGTATATTTGTATTGATTTTGAATAGCCTGTGAATAGGCGTTTTGTGTACAAGAGGCTGACGTCCTAGTAAGCGGAATGTCGCCGAGCAAAAGAGTTTATTACAAGTTTTGTACAAAAGAAATTAAAACAGCTGTGTGAAATATGAATGATCCACTGGGTTTCAACTCTGCTATAGCCTTTATAACTCTGAGCGTCTCATCACTTGATGACCTTGGTTGAAGGTGAAGCTGACTGATCGATGCCGTCTTGATGTAGATACCGGATTCTGGATACAAAGTGATCCAATGAGACATAGTATTACGCTTTTATCCCTAACTTTTGCCTGGACTGCCTTTTCGGGTTTTCAGTCCACCGGGATACCCATTTTTGCCCAAGCCGCCTTTTCAGGTTTTCGACTTGCCGGGTGTACAGATTTTTTCATTTTCATCCCTTCATTTTGCCCGAACCCTTTTGGTTCGACGGGAAGCCCTAATTTTTGCCTAGACATGTCAGCCTAGCGGGTCTTTTTTCATGCGTAGTATTTTTTAACTATGTCTGCATTGGCGGGGTGAGGAAGGTCGTCACCATCCATATTGGTTAATATCATTGCTCCTCCTGAGAACACATGCTTAACCACAAATGGCCCTTCGTACGTAGGGGTCCATTTGCCCCTTGGATCACTCTAAGGAAGGATGATTCGCTTGATCACCAGATCCCCGACTTGATATTCCTGTGGTCTGACCTTTTTGTTAAATGCCCTGATCATTCGCTTCTGATACGTCTGACCATGGCAGATAGCAGCAAGTCTCTTTTCGTCAATAAGGTTGAGTTGATCAAGTCGTGTCTGGATCCAATCATCTTCGTTCAGATTTGCATCCTTCATTATCCGGAGAGAAGGAATTTGTACTTCGATCGGCAAGACTGCCTCCATGCCATAAACCAGAGAGAAAGGAGTTGCCCCAGTTGACGTCCTAGCTGAAGTACGATACCCATGCAGAGCGAACGGTAACATCTCATGCCAATCTTTATACGTTATTGTCATCTTCTGCACAATCTTCTTGATGTTTTTATTAGCTGCTTCTACAGCCCCATTCATCTTCGGTCTGTAAGGAGAAGAATTGTGGTGCTGTATCTTGAACTGTTCGCAAAGCTCGGTGATCATCTTATTGTTCAGATTGGTACCGTTGTCTGTAATAATCCGCTCAGGGACGCCGTACCGACAGATCAGGTTGTGCCGAATGAACCGTGCCACAACAGTCTTGGTTACCGTAGCATAGGATGCTGCCTCAACCCACTTCGTGAAATAATCAATTGCCACTAGGATGAAGCGATGTCCATTAGATGCCGTAGGTTTAATCTCACCGATCATGTCTATGCCCCACATCGCAAATGGCCAAGGCGCAGTCAGAACATTCAGGGGAACCGGAGGAACATGCACTTTATCTGCATAAATCTGGCATTTGTGGCATGTCCTGGAATGTTGGTAACAGTCAGCTTCCATTGTAGACCAGTAATACCCTGCCCGTAGAATCTTCTTTGCCATAGTGTGTCCACTGGAGTGTGTACCAAAGGTCCCTTCATGTAGCTCTTCCATGATTCTTTCTGCTTCAGTCTTATCTACACAACGCAGTAGGGTTGAATCCTGGTTTCGCTTGTACAAGATGCCATTGCTAAGAAAGAACTTGGCTGCAAACCTTCTCAGGAACTTCTTATCATTGACAGATGCTCCTTCAGGGTATTCCTGAGCTTCTAGGTATCTCTTCACTTCGTGGTACCAAGGCTTCTCAGTTACCAATTCAGTTTCGAGATCACAACAGTATGCCGGTTCGTCCAGTTTCCAAATGATGATCCGGGGAGCTTCGTTGTCCCATTTAACCTTGAACATTGAAGACATTGTAGCTAACGCGTCCGCCAACTGATTCTCTTCTCTTGGAAAGTGCTCAAATGTTATCTCTGTGAAATGGGGGACCAGGGTCAACACACATTCTCTGTAAGGAATCAAGTTTGGGTGTTTCGTATCCCACTCTCCTTTGATTTGATTGATCACAAGAGCGGAATCTCCGAAGACACTCAGAAATTTGATCCTCAGGTCTATCGCAGCTTGAAGACCCATAATACACGCTTCATACTCTGCCATGTTGTTGGTACAGTTGAAACACAGCCGGGCGGTGAGTGGAGTATGAGTACCTTGTGGAGATACGATTATGGCGCCGATACCATTTCCCAAAGCATTGGAGGCTCCGTCAAAGTGCATAGACCATCGGGATCCTGGTTCAGGTCCTTCATCCGGTCCAGGTATTTCACAGTCAGTTACTATCATAATGCTTTCATCTGGAAACTCGAAGTTCATTGACTGGTAGTCATCCACAGCTTGATGTGCTAAGTGGTCTGCCAATACACTTCCCTTGATGGCTTTTTGGGTCGTGTACTGAATGTCGTATTCCGTCAAGATCATCTGCCATCTTGCAATTCTCCCAGACAGAGCAGGCTTTTCGAATATGTACTTTATGGGATCCATTTTTGAGATTAACAAGGTAGTGTGAGTCAGCATATACTGTCTCAGCCGGCGAGCATCCCATACCAAAGCGCAGCAAGTTTTCTCAAGCAGTGAGTATCGGGTCTCACAGTCGGTAAACTTTTTGCTAAGGTAATAAATGGCATGCTCTTTTCGGCCAGATTCGTCATGCTGCCCCAGCACACACCCCATTGCATTATCAAGTACTGTCAGGTAAAGTATCAAAGGTCTCCCTTCCACTGGTGGCATAAGGATGGGTGGTTCTTGGAGATATTCTTTGATTCTGTCAAAAGCAGCCTGACATTCATCGTTCCAACGTACTACCTGATCTTTCTTCAGCAGCTTGAAGATTGGTTCACAGGTAGCAGTCAGATGAGAGATGAAGCGAGCAATGTAATTCAGGCGTCCTAGAAAGCCTCTGACTTCCTTCTCCGTCTTAGGAACTGGCATCTCTTGAATGGCTTTGACCTTAGCAGGGTCCACTTGAATTCCTTTATCACTGACCACAAAACCTAGCAACTTTCCAGATCTTACCCCGAAGGTGCACTTGTTCGGGTTCAACCTCAGCTTGTATAGTTTCAAACGGTCAAACAGTTTCTGCAGATGATCAAGGTGCTCTTCCTCAGTCTGGGACCTAGCGATCATGTCGTCCACATACACCTCTATCTCGTGATGGATCATATCATGAAATAAGGTAACCATGGCCCGTTGGTAGGTTGCCCCAGCATTCTTTAACCCGAACGGCATGACCTTGTAACAGAAGGTGCCCCACTGAGTAACAAAGGTAGTCTTTTCCATGTCTTCAGGTGCCATCTTGATCTGATTGTAGCCTGAAAAGCCATCCATAAAAGAGAACACTTTATGCTGAGCGGTATTATCAACAAGGACATCAATGTGGGGTAGAGGGAAGTCATCCTTGGGGCTGGCCCTGTTCAGATCCCTGTAATCAACACACATCCTGACCTTGCCATCCTTCTTAGGTACCGGCACCACATTAGCAACCCACTGAGGGTAAGAAGTTACTGCAAGAAACCCGGCATCAAACTGCTTCATAACCTCGGCTTTAATCTTCTCAGACATCTCTGGACGCATCCGACGAACCTTTTGCTTAACCGGAGGGAAATCTTCTTTAGTTGGTAAATGATGGACCACAATGTCGGTATCTAATCCGGGCATATCTTCGTAGGACCAGGCAAAGATTTCTTTATAGTCATGCAGCATCTGAGTCAACCGTTGCTTCACGCTGAGTTCTAGGTTGGCACCAATCTTCACCTCTTTCTTGTCTTCCTCAGTACCCAAGTTTATTATTTCCACTGGCTCTTCATGGGGTTGAATTGCCCTCTCTTCCTGTTGTAACAATCTTGCAAGTTCACCAGGCACTTCGCAATCATCTTCACCTTCGTCTGCGGCTAAGTTGATCAGATTTTCGAAGTCATAACTGGCAGTAGCAGAGTCGTTACCAGTGAGATCCAGAGTGGATTGAAACCTGTATGAGTGAGTGTGTGTGTAAATACAGCTGTTTTGCAATATGTAAAGAAAGGAAAGAAAAGGAGCGCAAAATTTGAATTGTGAAAAACGTCCAATGCTTTTATTCATGATATATGACGGTGACAAACAAAAGCCCTCATAAATAAAACCACGGTGCCCCGGGTAAGACACCGGGCCATATAGTCTCAAATTATTGTTTATTACAAATCAAAAAACAAAGAAATTCATTACTGGGAGACAAAAGTTATGGGAGTAAAATCTTTAGCAGTCCAATTGGTCAATCCACCGTCGGCCGTTGGGTAGATCCAGCTATCGAACTCTGACTCTCCCACTTCATCTTCCTCTCCAATAGCATTCACTCCATGCTGAGTGATGAGCAACGGAGGTCTTCCAATTCTTGCCTTGCGCACCGCTTTCTGAGCTTCTGTGGTGAAACCCAGCCCAAACTTGTTAGTCTTAGGAGTAAGATCAGGGAGCTTGCCCCAGTTTGCACATTCGCCTTTTTCGATCACAGCCCGGGCGTCCTTTAAGGAGGCCATCTTCATAGGAGAAACCTCTTCATCTTCTGCTGTTGCCAAGGTTGGTGGTACCTCCTCAAAATGTTGAAAGGGGGTTTCAATGAACTCCCCATCCATTTCCACGTATCTGAAAGAGTTGAGGTGGCTGACCATGTATTCCTCCTCCCCTTGCACTGTTACGATCCTCCCCCTGACCGGGTACTTGAGCTTCTGATGCAATGTGGAGGTCACCGCTCCAGCCTTGTGGATCCATGGGCGACCCAGCAAACAAGAATAGGACGGATGGATGTCCATCACATAAAATTTTGAATCAAATACTTGTGACCCAACCCTGATTGGGATGTCCACTTCACCATGCACCATTCTTTTGGACCCGTCAAAGGCCCGGACAACAATGCTACTTGGTTTGAGCTCTAGACCCTCACAATCTAGCCTATCCAGAGCCTTCTTGGGCAGCACATTTAATGAAGAACCTGTGTCAACCAGCACATGAGCAAGAGTAGTGCCCCTGCATTCAATGGAGACATGCAGGGCATCATTATGGTTCTTCCCCTTTGCTGTCAGATCGGCATCAGAGAAACCCAGGCCATTATCAGCAGTTAGGTTGGCCACACAATCGGTGAACTGGTCAGCAGTCGTATCTTGGGGTACATGGGCAGTCTTTAAGAAAGCAATCAGAGCCTTTGCATGGGCCTCTGAACACAGCAGCAGTGACAACATGGAGATTTTAGAGGGGGTGTGCCCCAGCTGTTCCACAACATTGAAATCACTTTTCTTTATTATCTTGAGAATTTCTTCCATTTCCTGCTTGGAAGCCTCAACAATGGTCTTTGGTGCCTCCGTCCTGGCAGGCACATCAGCAGCAATTCCCTTGCCCCGAGTATCAGATGACTCAGCAGCAGGGGTGGATACTTGGTCAGAAGGAGAAACAGGCACTCTGGCAGGTGTGAAGATCAAAGGCCTATGAATTGCTGGAGGAGCAATGTCTGGCGAGAACAGTCTTCCACTACGAGTGACCTTAGCAGGCCCGGTGATGTTGGAGACACCAGTATCAATGTTGCACTCTTGTTTCACACCCAGAACATAAACATCCGCCCCGTAGTGCCATGGGACAGCCTTATCAGATTTGTAGGGTATAGGCCCCGGAACAGTAATGGTGATGGGAACATTCTTGTGAACTGACAAAACTTGTATAGGCTTCTTTGAAGGAGCCTCGGAATAGTTGTTGAAGATGGTAACGATTGACACTTCTTCAACAGGAGCAGCAGGAACAACAGTCTTTTCAAACAAAATCTCTCTATTATCTATCAGGTTTTGGATGCCTGACTTTAACAGAGAACAACCAACAGGGGAAGCAACACATAGAGGGCAACTTTCGCTACATCCCGGAAATAAACCGGCTAGCAACAGATTCCTCTTGACCATCAGCAACGGAGTAGCAACATCATCCACCGAAGCTACATACAAATTCTCCTCAACAGCGTTCACTCCATGCTGGGGCATGGGAGCATTTACAACATTCGGCTTCTCGGGCGCCTCAAACTGTATCTCCTTGGCGTCAATGAGGTCTTGAACCTTATTTCTTAGGGCCCAACAGTCATCTGTGTTATGCCCCGGGCTATCAGAGTGATAAGCACAGCGAGCATTTGGATTGAACTTGGGAGATGCAGTGTTGGGAAACTTTGGAGCCTCCTTGACAGTCACTAAATTGGTGGATAGCAACTGTGGCAGGATTTGTGATAAGGTCATGCTTAACCGGGTGAACTCTCTCCGGGGTCTTTCAAACTTTTGAGGATTAGTTGGCCGAGGAGCGGCAGCAGGTTTGGCAATCATTACCGCACTGACAGATTGGCGGTGTTCAGGTCGCTCTGTTCTCCGGGAGTTATATACAGCACTAGCCTCCTTTTTGAAGGGTTTCTTCTCAGTACTGGAGGAGGCAACTTTCTGTATCTTCCCCGATTTTATACCGGCCTCAATCCTTTCACCAGTCAGGATTAGATCGGTAAACCCAGCAGAGGAATTACCAATGAGATAATTGAAAAATGGACCAGACAGGGTCCCCAAGAACATATCTACCAGCTCCCGATCCGTCAATGGTGGCTGCACCCTGCCAGCCAGGTCTCTCCATTTCTGAGCGTACTCCTTAAAACCTTCACCCGACCCTAGCGACATACCCTGGAGTTGGGTACGCGTAGGAGCGAGGTCGGCATTATACTGATACTGCTTGTAAAAAGCAGTGGCCAGATCCTCCCAGTTACGAATGCTGATTCCATCTAGGTGATAGAACCAATCGAGGTGAGTCCCTGAAAGACTCTCCTGGAAGAAGTGGATCCAAAGGTTCTTGTCTGCTGTGTAAGGCTGGATCTTCCTTACATAAGAACGGAGGTGCATCTTGGGACAGGAAGCCCCATCATACTTCACGAAGGCAGGTGTTTTGAACTTGTGTGGGATCACCACTCCAGTAGATAACCCCAAGTCTCCGAAATCCAATCCAGGTACCCGTTGAACTTCCACAGCCTTTAATCTGTCTTCCAGCTGTTTGTACCGGTCTTCAGCAGGAGGGTACTGGTCGTCGTTGAAATCTGTTTCAGTATCAGAGCCCACAGGAGTAGTGACCTCCCTTTCATGGTGACTACCTTCCGTCACAGATGGAGGAGTCCTTTCAGCTTCAACAACCAAAGTGTTCCCGAGTCTGCGCCCAGTGTTAAATAGCACAGTCCTCCTCTTCTTCTTAGTCTTCTTCAACAGCATGGTCTTTAACTCTTGTTGACCCTGAGACAAGCCCTTGATCAGCTCCTGAAATTGGGCGTTTTGCGCCTGAAACTGGACGTTTTGCGCCTGAAGAGCCTTGATAGCCGCATCGGTTGATGATTCAGGAGGGTTCATGATGCTGAAATAAACAGCGAAGAACGGTAAACAACCTGAAAAGAAAAGTACCTATGATGCACATGATGAATGATATGTGTTTATGCAATGCATTCAAGAGTTCGAAAATTCAAATTTGTTGTAGACCAAAAGGAACACACTTTATTATTAAGAAAATCATTGTTTTAATACATCAAAGCCTCATGGGCAAAAATACAAAAAGATCAAGTCACATCCAAAATATGTTGCGCATCTTCTCTGGAGCTATGTAAGTGTTGAGATTCCTTTCCTCGTGCAACAGGCGAGTGAGCTCCAAAACCTTCTTTTCACTGGCATGCAAACTAGTCTCAAGAGAATTCCTCTCTTCTTTAAGCTGGATCCAACTTTTCTGCATCTCTTCCCAGGATGTGGGCATATCAGGGTGCTGAATAACATGAGACACCTCTCCTTCCAAGGCAGGCTCTTTGATTACTGGAAGCATGTGAGGATAAGGCATTACTAACTTCTGAGAGCGGGCTCGTACCCACTTGAGGTAAGGCTCCAAAGGGATGGAGTTCCTGTGCCCCAGTGTCTTGCTGTCTATCCTACTAGGCATCCTCCAAGCTCTGATAAATCTCTGGCGAAGTCCTTGAGTATCGTTGTCGAAGTCAAAAACTATGTCAGGAATCAACATGTCATGAGGACCATCCCTCCGAGCATAACCAAATTGTCTCCAAGCCAGGCATGGACTATAAGTAATACCCCCTCTGATTCCAAGTAAAGGAACATTAGGATACTCCCCGCAACGATCAATGATAGTGACATCTTCCCTGGACCTAGGGCACCAATGTATATCTGCATGTGTAAGAGTCATCAACCGTTGTGACCATCTCAAACCCCGCTCGTTCTTCAGGACTGATTGTGGAAGGTGCGAAATAAACCACTTTCCCAGGAGAGGAGTGCAACACATTAGGACACCTCTTTTTCTCATGGTTCGAGTGTAACATGAGTGAAGGATGTCCCCCAGTAGCGTAGGTATAGGATTCCTGGATATAAAGATCTGGACGGCACTGATATCAATGAGCTGGTCTGGGTTAGGGAACAACACCAAACCATAAACAAGAAGAGCCACAACCTTTTCAAAAGCTTGCAAGTCAAGGGAGTTCCAACAATCATAGGCCTTTTCAAACAGAAACCTGGCTAAGAACCCTTTGATACCACTTCTAACTTCCCAATGTCCTTTGAGGTCAGATGACTGTAGGTGTAAGGCTTTAGCAATCTCTTCAAGTTTAGGTTCCTTTTCTGTACCGTTGAAGGGTAGCTGATCAAGGATAAGGATCTTCAGGAGTCGGGAGAACTCCTCCAATGTAGGTACCAACTGATAGTCCAAGAAAGTGAAACAGTGATGCAGAGGGTCAAAGAATTGGAACAGGACTTTTATCATATCTTCCTCAATGCTGGTGTTGACCAAGCTGATGAGGCTTCCATGCCTTTCACTGAATGAAGAGTTCTCGGGAATCCTGGATATTAGCTCCTTAAGCTGATGAGGGACCCTTACAAGACTGATTGGAATTGTCTTTCTACGAACAGTTTCCATGTCCTACAAAACAAGAACAAAGATGAAAATTCGAACCCCTGAAATGGTTAGTTAATGCATATGATGCTGGATGATGTCATGATGCTATGATTAAACACAGATATTTACAAAGACAAACATGTAAGGCACACAAGGCACACAAGACAGGCCCTTAAGGTTTAAGGCCAGCATGGGGTCTGGGTAGTACCCTCTTGAAGTTGGTGGGTTCAACCTGTCCTAATCAAAGTAACCGGGTTCTAAGGTTCCCAATATCACGGGATTGCTTTCATTGTTCATCGTTTCGATTTAGCCACTGAACTGGCGACCGAAATATTCCAGGAAAGCAACCCTCAATTGAGTGTAGTATCGAGTATCAACCAACCTCGGACTGCACCAAAGTCAGTTATCTCACTACCCTAAAGAGGCCAAGATTGTTCAATTAAGGTTCCTAAGGTCTGTTGATGCTTCATGACACCACATGGAGGCCCCGTACTCTCCTTGACTGACTCAAGGGTTACCGGTACACACCAAAGTGCCACATCAACGTAGCAGACTGCTTCAACCATGTCGGTATACCCCGCACAGTTCCCTCACAGCCTTGTTGCTACTTTCTAAAAAGGTATCCCCCAGATCCGGGTTAGGATCTATAGAACTCCCAAGCAACCCACAATTTAAAGCACACAAGGAAAACAATTGAAAAC
Organism: Vicia faba; assembly: GCA_948472305.1. NCBI lineage: Eukaryota > Viridiplantae > Streptophyta > Magnoliopsida > Fabales > Fabaceae > Vicia > Vicia faba. The sequence goes on from OX451741.1 coordinate 313,969,422, forward strand.
ACAGTTGTGAACTATCCCTAAGGTACACCTCACTTTAAGTTTGTAATTCCCCAGCAGAGTCGCCAGTTCTGTGATCGGTGGATCTGGAACTGACTGTTTTAAAGCTGGTTCGCGAAATGTCGCGGAAGCAAGAGTCGCCACCGTTTTTTATTTTCTCCAATTGGAAAGGACAAAAGCACAGAAAAATTCCTTTAAAGAGATTGCTCTCGGTTCGGGAGGTAGGTTATAGAAAGGGAAGGTGTTAGCACCCTTTCTATCCATGGTTATCCATGGGCTCTTAGGTACTTGCTCAATGTGTTTTCAAAATTGTTGTTTGCTTTTCAATTGTGGGTTTCAAAAATATTCTTTGAAAAGTTTCAGTTTAACTCGTACGTCAGAGTGTTTGAAAAGTTTGTTTTGAAAGTGTGTCGGTGTGAAAAGATGTTTTGATTTGTTTTGAAATTAGAGCAAGTACCTTTGAGAACCTACCTACCCTAAGGAATTCGTCTGTGTAGATGTCCTTTAAAGTAGTGCCATCCCACCATTGAGAGGTAGGTAGCACCACCGTTGGAGGTGTTCGGGTCAATTCGAGTTTTAGGGACGTGGTGATCACCAGAGCAATGGGAAGACACCTTAGAAGCTACCCTCATGCCAGGTTCCCGGATCATGAGGACTTACTAAGACGTTTTCTACTCGACGACCACCTTTCGAAAGGCAACAGTGAGGCGTACCCTAGGGGTGGTGTGTGCGAATTGTGCGTTATTTTATTGTTTGTCTTGTCATGCATTGGTGATCTAACGCTTGATTTTATTTTTGGGCATTCATTCTTTCATGCATATTGTTTAACAGTTAAAGGTGCGGGGATTTAAATCTAAACTATTACAACCGGCGCGGGTCCACATCGCCAAAAAAACCGAACCCGATTTGACTGAAAATAAATAAAGCGAATAAATAAAAGTGCGAGAATTTTACATGGCTTTGGGGCATATACAGGATTATTTAAACAATATAAAACAAATGCGCGAAATAAAGAGATTAAACAAAATTAGGGCGTTGGACCCTTTTACAAACTATTAAAATTAATCAAGGAATCTAAAATTAAAATTAAATGAAAAAAAAAGTATTTTTGTGTTTTTTAGGTTTAAAAGAAAAAAGAAAAAAATTAATTAAAATTAAAGTGTTAAACTCTAATTCTAATATTTTTTATTTATTATGAAAGAATTAAAATATAACCTAAATTAAACCTAAGTTAATTTATATACAATTTAATTATGAAAATAAATGAATTAAATATTATTATTGTAGAAAAGAGAAAAAATAAGAAAGGATAAAAAGAATTCATTAAACCTAATTCTACACATTTTTAGATTTTTTGATTAAAAAAGAATTAAGGTTATAATTAAATTAAATAATTACAAGCATTTATTTATGAAAAATAACTATAATAAAATAATTATTAAATTTTTTATCCTTTCTGAATTTTAATGTTTTTTATGTTTTGTAGAAAGATAAATTAATTAAATTAAGCAAATAAAAGAAATGAAAAGAAAAATTAAAGAAAGAAATAAAAAAAATGACAAGGCAAACCAGGGGGGTGTAGTCCCCAGAATTGGAGGTACAGATTTGAAAAAGCCTGGTCCATTTTCTTTGAATTTTGTGGACTTTTCCAATCATATGCACGCCTGTTGACTTTCCCCATGGTATTCCCCAGTGCACAACCCTTGATCTGATCCCACTAAGTGACGTGGCTGGCCTGATCTGGTGAGTGTATGGTAGTCTGCAACGTCATATCCACACCTGAACATATATGGAAAAAGAATATTGAAGTGAAGTAGACCTGGGAATCGAACCCAGGTCTTATGCATTACTCACGCGCTCGCTTGCCATCTGAGCCAGTTAATTCATTCGTTATATAATAAACAAATAAATCATATAAAATAAAAGCAACACGCTAGTGACTTGAAGCGCGCGAACTTTGAATGGACTAATCGCTGGTGGACACGTCTTCTTCTTCCTCGTGTCCCCTGTAACTACAATACATTGGCAACGGTTTTGTGGATGTTTCCTTAGGCTAGCTACGGAAAAATAGCGATTAGCTCATTTCCTAATAGAAATTAGGCGCGAGGTAACATTCTTCTTCGTCTCCATGCCCTGAATACAACCATGGTGTTGGGAACGTCCAATTTTGCTTATTTTAGGAACCCCTAATTTTGAATCCTGAAAACCTAGAAATTCAACAATGGTGAAAGCGCATATATGATACAAAAACGTAATTGAACATATTGGTTAGCATGGAAACATCACTGTGAGCAAGAATCCACAAAGAGAAATGCAAAAGAATGCTTGGATTATGCTATGCGATTTGAAATTTTTTGCTTCACAGTTGGACTTGTAGCTACCGTTTCAGGGTGTTTTGATTGATGTTAGGAAGTGGAATGCGTTCAGTGATTGTCCAAGATGCTAATGGAATAAAGATTAAGGCTTCAAAAGATCCCTAGCACTGATTTCAGTTTTGCATTATATGGCCAAAATTTCAAATGTCCAATGGCTTTTTCAGCGCAGCATATGGCCTCTTGTGGTTAGGGTTTGACTTAGGGGTTATGCTAGAGTGGAATTGGCTTGCTAACTCACCTTAATTCATGCTTGTTAGAGAATTGGTCTTAGGGTTTCTTCCATTAACCATTTTCCTTCTTTTTAGCCAAAACCTAGACCTAGTATGCAAATGAACCTTAGCCTGATTTTTGAGTTGGTTTATGATGCATAGAAGTTGTCCAAGTTCATATGACATTATTTCATTGATTTTTAAATTTTATTTGAATTTTCAAAGAATTAAAATGAATTAAATCATCAAAAATTAAATAAAATAAAAAAATCAATATTTGGTCTTGAAATCAACCATGGAACACGTGTGTAGCATGACAAGGATGAACAAAGTGAGAAAAATGGGGCCCTTTTGTCAAAATTGGATTTTCAAGGATAGTTGACTTTTGCCATTTCACAAAAATTTCCCAACTTCTACAAGGCATAACTTGCTCAATTTTTAAGATTTTCTCATGTTCTTGGACATTTTGGAAAGGTCTTTGAGTCCTTTAACCAATGCCTTTGGTCCCATGTCATTTTGATTTACCAATCTCAAGTTATGGCCTTTGACTTAAAGTCCCTTTTTGTTGACTTTTGAAAATGACCTATAATGTTGAAATTGATAACTTTTTGTGAGAGCATTTCTTGGACTTGAAGTATGAAGATGAGTTGTAGGAAATGTCTTTCTCTTCAAAATGAGCTTTGGATGGGATTTTTCTGATAATCCATGTGAAAGTTATGCCCTGGTCAATTTCAGTTGACTTTTTCAACTGTCCAAATATAGCAACTTTTGCATCTTTGATGATTTCTGAGCCAAATTTTGAGAATCATGATCAAGCATTGATCAAATGATGTTTGTGGCTTCAAAATGATAGGTTGACCAAAAATTTGAACTTTTGACTGCCAAATGACCATTTTGCCCCTACAGCTGACTGTAGTGCAATTTAGGGTTTTGACTGTACAATCTTGAGCTGAATGCCTTGAAACTTGATATGAGGATGCTTGACCATGTTTGTAAGCATATGAGACTTGATTGAGCCTTTGAAAACTTCCTTTTCTTGATCAACACACAAACCCTAATTTTGACTGTATAGGAGACAGTTGAGCTGCACATCCCTTGGGGAATTTTGTGACCTTGACTTGACAAATCTTGGAGAAACATGGGAGGGCAAATTTTGGGGTATAACAGTATGCTACGCCCATTGAGGATAAACTCTCGTGATGGTTCTGGCCGCAAGAAAAGATTGCGATGCTGGAGTTTTGACCGATTGAGGGTAGTCGATGATATTGGGATCCTCTAAGAACCCGGTTACTTTTGATTAGGACAGGTATGAACCAACAAACTGAAAGAGGGTAGTACCTAGACCTCATGCTGGCCTAAACTTTAGGGGCTTGCCTTGTGTGACTTGTGTGCCTTACCATGTTTGCCTTTGTATCTGTATGTGGTGTGCTTTATCATAACATCATAGCATCATGAGCATTGCATGCATCCTGCATAAAAACTGACCATTTCAAAGACAAGAGGGTTTCATCTTTGCTCTGTTTTGTAGGACATTATGATGCCTGTGCGAAGGAATACTATCCGGTTCAACTTTGTTCGTTCACCTGAGTTGCTTGATGAATTGGTTAGCAGAATTCCAAACACCACTTCCTTCATTCAGAGGCATGGTTCTCTTCTCAGTTTAGTCACTGCAAAGCGGGATCAACAGTTGATGAGTGTTCTGACCCAGTTCTATGACCCTCAGTACCAGTGCTTCACCTTTCAAGACTTCCAGCTGGTCCCTACCCTGGAAGAGTTCTCTAATCTGCTTGGTATCCCTATCTTGGATCAGACTCCCTTTACTGGTTGGGAAAAGACCCTCAGGCTTGAGGATGTGGCTGCAGCTCTCCCTTTGACCCATCAAGAGGTAACAGACAACTGGGTAACTAGAAGCGGAGTTAAGGGTTTCTTGGCCAAGTTCCTAATTGGCAAAGCTAACAATTTCTGGAATGACCTGGACTTTAGGGCATATGAAGACATCTTGGCTCTCCTAATCTATGGGTTAGTCCTGTTTCCTAATCCTGACAACTTCATCAATGTCACTTCCATTAGGATCTTTATGTCTCAGAGTCCTGTGCCCACTCTCTTGGGTGACATCTTGCAACAACTTCATGCCCGTACTACCCGAAGACGAGGAACCCTATGGTGTTGTATCCCTTTGTTGGTGAGGTGGTTTATTTCGCACCTCCCTAAGTTCGTACTGAAGAACCAAGAAGGAAGAGGTTGGGCTCACAGGTTAATGTCTCTCACCGATAAAGACATCATTTGGACTTGCAGAGGTTTGGATGAGATAGCTATTATTGATCGATGTGGGGAGTACCCTAATGTTCCTCTCATTGGTACTCAAGGAGGGATCTCTTACAATCCATGTCTAGCACTCCGTCAGTTTGGAAGGGCAAGAAGAGCAGGCCCCCATGAGATGTTGGTGCCTCACATCAGTTTCGAGTTTCAGGTGGATAGTGACGAGCTGCGTCGTAGGTTCATCAAGGCTTGGGACAAGGTTCATAAAGCTGACCCACAAGAGCTAGGGCCAAAGACTTCTTTACCTATGGAAGCCTACTACAAATGGGTCCGCATCCGTGCTCAGAAGTTAGGTATGCCGTATGAAGCTGTCAGACCCGTCATTCTCGAGTGTCCTGACGAAGATGGTGTTCCTCCAACTGTTCTTCCTCCTCAGATACCTACTGATTATGAGACATTAAAGAGATCCTGGTCGCAGCTGCAAGAAGAGCGGGATTCTTACCGGGAAAAGTTCAACGAGCAGGAATCAAAGATCCAGAAGTTGACAAAGCAGTTGGAGAATGAGAGAGCTCTGAATGCCTACATCCGTACTGAGAAGAGGAGACCATGGGATCAATAAGGGGTTCTAGATGTGCCTTTACAGTTTTATTTCCTTTCCAGTATTTCCTTTCCTGTAACGCCTAAGGGCAACTTGTTGAATAATTTCAGTTACAAAGTTGAATCTAATGAAGTGTGTTCTCTTTTTGTTTACGAAGTTGATTCCCGATTGTCTTTGAAAACATAATCCATACGCATTTCATACATCATGTGCATAGCAGGTTTTTCCTCTTTTCAGGTCGCTTACAGTTCTTCGCTGTTTATTTCAGCATCATGAATCCCGGATCTGAATCAACAGAGACATCAATCAAGGCTCTCCAGGTGCAGAATGCACAATTCCAAGAACTAATCAAGGGTCTGGCTAAGGGCCAAGAAGAACTAAAGGCTATGCTCCTGAAGAAGGAGAAGAAGAAGAAGAGAAGAAATGTTCTGTTCAACTCGGGCCGAAGGTTTGGCAACACTCTGCAACATGAAGAGGCTGGTTCTTCTGTTGGCAAGAGTCCTTCTCAGGCAGAAGTAAAGGTTCCTAGTCCGGTCGTCTCCGACAACGAGACAGATTTTGATGAAGAGCAATACCCTCCTGCAGATGACAGATACAAACAACTGGAGGACAGGTTGAAGGCTATGGAGGTGCAACAGGCACCTGGGCTGGATTTCGGAGATCTGGGTTTGTCGACTGGTGTGATTATCCCGCATAAATTCAAAGCACCATCCTTCTCGAAGTATGACGGGGCGTCTTGTCCCAAGCTGCACTTAAGGTCCTATGTTCGGAAAATTCAGCCGTACTCTGCGGACAAGAATCTATGGATCCACTTCTTCCAGGAGAGTCTTTCAGGGACTCATCTCGAATGGTTCTATCAGCTGGATGGGACCAAAGTTCGTAACTGGGAGGAGCTGGCTACTGCTTTCTACAAGCAGTATCAGTATAATGCCGACCTTGCCCCCACACGTACCCAACTCCAGGGTATGGCGTTAGGTGCAAGCGAAGGTTTTAAGGAGTACGCTCAGAAGTGGAGAGACCTGGCTGGCAGGGTGCAGCCACCATTGACTGATCGGGAGTTGGTTGACATGTTCTTGGGGACCCTATCTGGGCCATTCTTCAACCACCTCATTGGGAATTCTTCTGCTGGTTTCACTGATTTAATCTTGACTGGAGAGAGAATTGAAGCTGGGCTGAAGTCTGGAAAGATTGCAAAGGGTGCCTCATCTAGTTCAGAAAAGAAACCGTTTAAAAAGGAGTCTAGTGCCGTGTATGGTTCTAGGAAATCAGAGAGACCTGAGCGCCGCCAATCTGTCAGCGCGGTGATGATAGTTAAGCCTGCTGCCGCTCCTCGGCCAAACAATTCTCAAAGGGCTGAAAGACCCCGGCGAGAGTTCACCCGGTTAAGCATGACCCTATCACAGATTCTGCCACAGTTGCTAGCCACCAACTTAGTAACTGTCAGGGAAGCTCCAAAGTTCCCCAATACAACATCTCCCAAGTACAACCCGAATGCTCGTTGTGCTTACCATTCAGAAAGCCCGGGGCACTCTACCGATGACTGTTGGGCGTTAAAGAATAAGGTGCAAGACCTTATCGATGCAAAGGAAATACAATTCGAGGCGCCTGCAAAGCCGAATGTAGTTACTGCCCCTATGCCTCAGCACGGGGTAAATGCTGTTGATGAAGACGTTTATGCTGTTTTTGTGGATGATCTAGCCACTCCTCTAAAGATCGTTAAGAAGAACCTACTGCAGGCCGGTTTATTTCCGGGTTGTAGTAAGGGTTGCCTATTCTGTGCCGTGTCCCCATCTGGTTGTCCCTTGCTAAAATTAGGCATCCAAAGCTTAATGGACAGCAAGGAGATTCTATTCAAGAAGTCTGCCGTTCGATTGGTCCCAGTGGAAGAAGTTTCTGTGGTGACTATTTTCAACAACCCCATCCCGGCTCTCCAGAAGAAGCCCACTCAAATTCTGACCGTTGCACCTGTTATTATCACTGTTCCTGGGCCCCTGCCCTATGTATCCAACAAAGCTGTCCCTTGGCACTATGGGGCAGATGTATATATAAATGGGATCAAACAAGAGCTCAACGCTGGCGCCAGCATCTGTGACATCACAGGCCCAGCCAAAGTTACCCGCAGTGGCAGGCTCTTCTCGCCTGACATTGCACCGCCTGCTGCCCGAGGACCGCTCCTGATAATTCCTGCAAGTACACCTACTCCCGTTGCTGATCAAGTTGTTGTTCCTGCTGCCGATCCGATTGTTTCTCCTGCTACCGAGTCATCCAATGCTCGGGGCAAGGGAATTGAAACTGAGCCTGCCCAGATGGAGGCACCCATACCCATAGCTGCTGAGGCCTCCCCACAAGAGATGGAGGAGATTTTGAAGATTATAAAGAAGAGCGATTTTAACGTTGTGGAACAGCTGGGGCATACGCTCTCCAAGATCTCCATGCTCTCTTTACTGCTGTGCTCTGAGGCCCATGCAAAGGCCCTAATCTCGTTCCTCAAGACGGCCCATGTGCCACATGAAACCTCTGCAATCCAGTTCACTGATTGCGTGGCAAGCCTAACGGCAGATAATGGCTTGGGTTTCTCAGATGCTGACTTGACCGCAAAGGGGAGGGACCATAATGATGCTTTGCATGTCTCAATCGAATGCAGGGGCACCACCTTGGCACATGTGTTGGTTGATACTGGGTCATCTTTGAATGTGCTACCCAAGAAGGCTCTGGATCGTCTAGATTGTGAAGGCCTGGATTTGAAACCCAGCAACATCATCGTCAGGGCCTTTGACGGTTCAAAGAGGATGGTCCATGGGGAGGTTGACATTCCGATTCGTGTGGGCTCTCAGGTGTTCGACTCCACTTTTTATGTGATGGATATCCGTCCATCTTACTCTTGTCTGCTGGGTCGACCCTGGATACATAAGGCTGGGGCAGTGACCTCTACCTTGCATCAGAAGCTGAAGTACCCCGTCAGAGGGAAGATTGTCACCGTGCAAGGAGAGGAAGAATACATGGTGAGCCACCTGAACTCGTTCAGATACATTGAGATGGATGGGGAGTTTATTGAAACCCCCTTTCAACATTTCGAGGAGGTGTTTCCAATTGCAGCAGAAACAGCAGAAGCAGGTAGTCCTTTGAAGATGGCTTCCCTAAAGGATGCCAGGGCTGTGGTGCAGAAGGGTGAATGTGCCGACTGGGGCAGACTTCCAGACTTCACCCAGAAGACTGATAAACTTGGGCTGGGTTTCACCTCAGAAGGTCAGAGAGCTATGAGGAAAGCAAAGATCGGAAGACCTCCGGTATTTATCAAAAGTTCAGGAGTGAATGCTGTGAGGGAAGACCATGAAGTGGACGAGGCTGAATTCAACAGCTGGATCTATCCGACGGCCGAAGACGGATTGAACAATTGGAGTGCAAAGGACCATACCCCTGTTACTTTTGTTACTAAGTAATAAATTCCTATGTTTTGTTATTTTGTAATAAACAATGATAAACTCTATGGCCCGGTGTCTTACCCGAGGCACCGTGGTTCTATTTGTGAGGGCATACGAACTGTCATTTTATACATCATGAATGAAAATCTTGGACGTTTTTCGCATTGCAAATATTGTGCTCCTTTTCTGTCTTTCATTTCCTTTACATAATTTTCAAAACAGCTGTATTTACACACACACTCACTCATACAGGTTCCAATCCACTCTGGATCTTACTGATAACAACTCTGCTAATGCCAGTTATGACTTCGAAAATCCGATCAACTTAGCCGAAGACGAAGGTGAAGATGATTGCGAAGTGCCTGGCGAGCTCGCAAGATTGTTGCTTCAGGAAGAGAGGGCAATTCAACCCCATGAAGAGCCAGTGGAAACCATAAACCTGGGTACGGAGGCAGATAGAAAAGAGGTAAAGATTGGTGCCAACCTAGAGCTCAGCGTGAAGCAACGGCTAACCAAGATGTTACATGACTATATGGAGATCTTTGCCTGGTCCTACAAAGACATGCCCGGGTTGGATACCGATATTGTTGTCCATCACTTGCCGACTAAGGAAGACTGCCCTCCAGTTAAACAAAAGGTCCGTAGGATGCGTCCAGAGATGTCCGAAAAGATTAAAGCCGAGGTCATGAAACAGTTTGATGCCGGGTTCCTTGCAGTGACTTCTTACCCTCAGTGGGTTGCTAATGTGGTGCCGGTACCTAAAAAGGACGGTAAGGTCAGAATGTGTGTCGACTACAGGGATCTGAACGGGGCCAGCCCCAAGGATGACTTCCCCTTACCTCACATTGATGTCCTTGTTGATAATACAGCTCAACACAAGGTATTCTCTTTCATGGATGGCTTTTCAGGCTACAATCAGATCAAGATGGCACCTGAAGACATGGAAAAGACTACATTTGTTACTCAGTGGGGCACCTTCTGTTACAAGGTCATGCCGTTCGGATTAAAGAATGCTGGGGCAACCTACCAACGTGCCATGGTCGCCTTATTTCATGACATGATCCATCACGAGATAGAAGTGTATGTGGACGACATGATCGCTAGGTCCCAGACTGAGGAAGAGCACCTAAATCATCTACAGAAGTTGTTTGACCGATTGAAACTGTACAAGCTGAGATTGAACCCGAACAAGTGCACCTTCGGGGTAAGATCGGGAAAGTTGCTAGGCTTCGTGGTCAGTGATAAAGGTATCCAAGTGGACCCTGCTAAGGTCAAAGCTATTCAAGAGATGCCAGTTCCTAAGACAGAGAAGGAAGTCAGAGGCTTTTTAGGACGCCTGAATTACATCGCTCGATTCATCTCACATCTGACTGCTACCTGTGAGCCAATCTTCAAGCTGCTGAAGAAAGATCAGGTAGTGCGTTGGAACGATGAATGTCAGGCTGCCTTCGACAGAATCAAAGAGTATCTCCAAGAACCACCTATCCTTATGCCACCGGTGGAAGGGAGACCTCTGATACTATACCTGACAGTGCTAGATAATTCAATGGGGTGTGTACTGGGGCAGCATGACGAGTCTGGCCGAAAAGAGCATGCCATTTATTACCTTAGCAAAAAGTTTACCGACTGTGAGACCCGATACTCACTGCTTGAGAAAACTTGCTGCGCTTTGGTATGGGCTGCTCGCCGGCTGAGACAGTATATGCTGACTCACACTACTTTGTTGATCTCAAAGATGGATCCGATAAAATACATATTCGAAAAGCCTGCTCTGTCTGGGAGAATTGCAAGATGGCAGATGATCTTGACGGAATACGACATTCAGTACACAACCCAGAAAGCCATCAAGGGAAGTGTATTGGCAGACCACTTAGCTCATCAAGCTGTAGATGATTATCAATCAATGAACTTCGAATTTCCGGATGAAAGCATTATGATAGTAACTGATTGCGAAGTACCTGGACCGGATGAAGGACCTGAGCCAGGATCCCGATGGTCTATGCACTTTGACGGAGCTTCCAATGCTTTGGGAAATGGTATCGGCGCCATCATCATATCTCCACAAGGTACTCATACTCCACTCACTGCCCGGCTGTGTTTCAACTGTACCAACAACATGGCGGAGTATGAGGCGTGCATCATGGGTCTTCAAGCTGCGATCGACTTAAGGATCAAATTTCTAAGTGTCTTCGGAGATTCCGCTCTTGTGATCAATCAGATCAAAGGAGAGTGGGATACGAAACATCCAAACTTGATTCCTTACAGAGAATGTGTGTTGACCCTGATCCCCCACTTCACAGAGATAACCTTTGAGCACTTTCCAAGAGAAGAGAATCAGTTAGCGGACGCGTTAGCTACAATGTCTTCAATGTTCAAGGTCAAATGGGATAATGAGGCTCCCTGGATCATCATCTGGAAACTGGACGAACCGGCATACTGTTGTGATCTCGAAACTGAATTGGTAACTGAGAAGCCTTGGTACCTGTTGTACCCCAAATTTTGACCTAAGATATCGTCTCCTACCTGCATCTTTATATTACATTTGTTTTGATCCATCGATTTCAAAATTCATGACTTTTTCAGGCCAAGAGCTATTTATGCTGAACATTAAATCATTTAATCGATTCGTGCAAAAAATGATGATTATTAATTATTCATTATCTAAAATTTAAATAATTGAAATTCACCTTTTGATTATTATTTAGTTTAAAGATGTATGGATAATAAAATAAACATCGGAGAAGAGGCGCATTAATTGTGTGGACAGTATTTATTTATTACTCATTATTTTAAATTTTAGTAACTAGAATTTATTCTTAGTTATTACATAATTTAAAGGTTATGAATAATATAAATAAGCATTCGAGAAAATTCATTGGTCAATAACGACTGTTTAATCGTTCGTCGTTCTAAGTTAAATAATTGAAATCCTATTTTAATTATTATAATTTAGTTGGGAATGATGGATTAAATAACCGAAGATATTAGTTGATCAATGATAATTATTATTTATCTGTTTATTATTTTGAATGTAGGTAATTGAAAATTTGGTTTCAATTATTATTCGTGTGGAGAAATAATAAACGATAAATAAATAAAGAAGAAGAATTTGATGGACAAATAGTTTTCTTTTATTCATTTTCTTATTGTACAAGTTATTATGTAAATATTGTATATATTACAGTAAATTACAATAATGAATTGCCAAAAAAACTAAAATGAAATAAAAAATCCATCCTAATTCTAAAAGCTTCCGACCCAATGCGTTTTGTCCGCTCATTTAATGTTACCTGCAATTAAACGAAAGAAATTAGAATTCGAATAAATATTTAAAATGCAGAAAATAAATTTAGTGTTCATCATTAAATGTAATGGCCGGAATCAGTTATTATTTTTTTTTGCAAATCACGGGATTACTCCCGGTTCACAAAAAAAAGAAAAGAATTTCAAAGCATATGCACAAGTTATGTTTTCCAAAACTGCATATTTAAACTAATTACATTTTGTTTAAAATCCTAAATGTAATTTCAAAAAAAGCATACAGCATAAGCATACAAAACCATGCAGTAACCACATATGCAAGCATGCTCATTCAGCCTTTGCCTACACAGCAGGAAACAAACAATATTTGTATTAAAAGGAAAATATGCAGTTTGACCATTTTTGCAAGCAACAAAATTCCTTTTTTCATCATTTTCTGGCCATTACATTTTCAGAAAATGTACAGCTTATCACTCTTTTGTCAAAGCCATACTGAGAGAAAAAAAAAGAGAGGGAGAAGTGTGGGATTTGCAGGCTTAGCATAGGCAGAAGAGGTTATACAAGACAAACAAAAATATAGCCAGTAGAATTAATAGCACAGAATAAGAATAGAGACAAATTGGAGGGTCAGCATAGTGCAGAATGCTCAGGGAGATCCCAAGGCATTTGTTTTCAAAATTCCTGGCCTGTAGCGAAAAAGAAGAGGGAAGAGTAGTTATATTACATAGCAAAATATTACCAACACAGGGAGAACATATCATAAAAAGCCTCCAAGAGAAAAAACTTAGAGTTTTAAAACCTGCATAATCATACTGAAAAAACCATTTTTTCCAAAACCATACATAAAAAACACTGCATAACCGATTGAGCCTCTAGAGCCAATATCATCATCATCCCACTGCCATCAAAAAAATATCAGAACAACCTCACAGAAAACCAATCCAAAACCACCATCCATATGGCCTAGCTAAAACACAAGCCCAAGTTCCATCAATTCGTCCAAAACTACACAGAAATCCCACATCTATCACCATGTCCAACCATTGCCCAAACCTGTGCGTTATCCATCCAAAAATCCGAAAAAAATTCTAAGGCAACCGACTTGGCCTCAGTGACAACATCATTGGCCCCTTTTAGAGCAATATTCCTCAAGCCCATCTCATTCAAGAATCACCATACAGTAGCATGATCAAAGAAGGAGAAGAAAAGCAAGCATAGTAGGCAAACGAAGAGGAAGAAGTGTAGTATCAGTTTCAACAAAACCAAGCATAGTATCATTCAAGCAAAGACAGAAGAACAAGGGTAGCATCATATTCAAGTGAGAAGAAAAACAAAACAATCATACAGTGGCACGTTCAAGCAAGAAGAAGAGGAAAACCACAAATACCGTTCACCACTGTGTGCGCTTGCCGTCTCCCTGCTGTCCGGCCTCCATCACCCCTAGCTCCTCCTCCTCCTCCACCTAGGTAATAATCTTTCTTCCCTCTTACTCCTTTAAATGACATTCAAATCGACATGGACAATAAAAATATAAAAACCAGTCAAAATCAACAACGAAACCATAAAATCAACATGCGAATCGAATCTAACGTCAACAAAGAAAACATGTCCTTACCGTCTCCGCTTAAGCCGTCTCGTTCAATGGAGGGAAGAAGAGCCTAGCGTGGGTGGCCAGAACGGGGAGGAAACGTCAATACTGGAGGCGAAGATGAAGAAGCTGCGCGAAAGAGATGAAGATCGTGAGAAGAGAGAGAGCGCCGTTCTGCCTTAAGACAAACCCTAAATCCCATTTGCACAAACATAACATAACCCTAATGCTGCATTAATCTCTTGGACCCCTAATGTGCTCAGCTTAAGCCCACGAAAATTTTGTACACCCCCCTGACTTCATTTCGCCTTGGGCCCTATCCCAACCATCTGGCCCATTCTGACTTAGCTGCACCCCTATTAATCCATTTCTCCTCATTTTTTTAATTGCCTTCTTAAAAAATTTTTAGTTTTTGATTATAGTTTTAGACAACCCAAAATAATTTAAAGCATTTTGATAATAGACCATTTTATCAATCCAACTTTCAAGATTTAATATCCTTAATATCTTTTCTTAAAAAAATAGGTTTTAGTTAGTAATATTGAGTTTTATTTAATCTAAAATAATTCCTAATACTTTTTATAATAAAAGACATAAGAATAGAAAAAACTAAAAAATATTTTATCACCATAATTAATATTAAATATATATAAAAAACTTAATAACTTAAAAAAACTAGAAAAATGCCACGTCCTCATTAATTAAATCTTTTGATTTGTCCTTATCAAAAAAAAATGCGTAAAAAGATTTAAGATGTTTTTTTTTCCGTTAACATTAAACAAACAAAATCATAAAACGCACTGTTCGCATCTTTTATTCCCTCATTTAGATTATTGCTATTTAATTATTATTCGCATATTTTCTTTGCTCGTGTATCTTTGTTTATTCGATTTATGTTTAAATCCAAAGGAAAAACAGTAAATTTGTTGACTTCATGTCTCCAAATCTAACTGCGCAAATTTTCGCATTTCATCAAAACCTAGGATAACTTTTCCTCAAACATTCACATTACTTCAAAATTTCAACCTTTTCAAGGCCTATACCTTTTAAACAAAAACTTCGACATTAGGTCGTCGTACCTACAAAAAACCCGTCCGTATCCCTTTTCGGCCAAAATAATTTATTTTTTTAATCAAACGATCAATTTTAAATAAAACAGATATTTCAAAAGGTTCCTATAGAGTACTATAGATGCATTGGGTGCTAATACCTTCCCATTGTATAACCAACCCCCAAACTCTCGATCTCTTTTCAAAACGCTTTGTATTTGTATTTTTATTTACATTGCATATTTAGGGTTTTATTTCGCTCTTTTCCCTTTTCCTTTGGAAACAATAAAGCGCGGTGGCGACTCTTGCTTTTGTGAGACGAATTAATCAATAATTCGATCTCCGATTTACCCCGCTACATTTTTTATCGCTACAGAATTGGCGACTCTGCTGGGGAAAGATTGACCTCTTGCTGGTCCATCCCTAAGTGGGTTAAGCCTAATTTGTTGTGTCTGTTTACTACTATTTGATTTGCTTGATTATATGTTTAAATTGGGGTGTTTGGGTTTTTGCAAAGGACGAATCCTATACCCGGATTAAGTAACACTTAAGGAATAGGACGGGCGGTATAGTCATGTTAACTTTGAGGGAGTAATCCCGAAGAAGGAGGCATGAAATCCCCCACTCAATGGAAGGCCCTCTTGAACTTAATATTTGTTTACCGAGTAATCGGGAAGACATTATTATTTTCGACCTAGGAGCCCGAG
This sequence comes from Vicia faba, assembly GCA_948472305.1. Taxonomy (NCBI): domain Eukaryota; kingdom Viridiplantae; phylum Streptophyta; class Magnoliopsida; order Fabales; family Fabaceae; genus Vicia; species Vicia faba. The sequence continues at coordinate 313,984,887 of OX451741.1, forward strand.
AAGTTGAGGACCGTAGAACCCTAACCCATCTTGGCCTTTTTAGGTGTAGCGCGGAGACTATAACGGAGTAATTCGGAAGTAGTTGTCACGCGATGCTACGCTCGGACGAGTTTCTCTTGAGGATATTGCTAATTATTGAGTAATCGAGACGTTGGTAATATCCGAAAGAGGGATGTGGACTCTGGGAACTATTAGGACTTTGTCTTACAGGTGTGATCAAAACATTAGTGCATACCTTTGGGTGGGCTTTACCCTCGACTCCATGCTTAACGTTGAACCTTTAAACCCCATGTTTGCAATTTATGTGTGACTGTTGCACTATCATTCATTCATGCATTCATCAACATCTTTGTAAAAAACTCGTTTTTTAAGGAACTTTGGATTGATTTTTGCAAACGTCTTAGGGTATTATGGAATTTGGAAGAAGAAATACTCGAAGCTTTAGCTTCAAGGAGCCCGAAATTGAAGAACTGAAGAGTTTGATTCCGAAGATAGAGAGTCCGACAGATTTTCAGAAGAAATATGGGTCCATCGTACCGCTCATGAAGCGCAAGATGAAGAAAGGCATCCTCAACACGTTGGTTCAGTTCTATGATCCCCTGTACCGATGTTTCACCTTCCCGGATTATCAGTTGATGCCTACTTTAGAGGAGTACTCCTATATTCTTGGTTTGCCGATCGTCGACCGTGTTCCTTTTTCCGGGTTAGAAGAGGAGCCTAAGTCCCATGAGATAGCAACCATCACCCACCTGAAGAGGTCAGAGATAGAGGAGAATATGACTACGAAAGGAGGAATCCGGGGTTTGCCGGCACAGTTTCTGTTGAAGAAAGCTCGTTACTTTGCTGATACAAAGGATACCGTTGCCTTCGAGGACGTGTTTGCTCTACTCGCGTATGGTCTTTTCTTATTCCCTAACGTTGATAAATTTGTGGATGTCAACGCTATCAGAGTTTTCCTGATTAGAAACCCGGTCCCTACCCTGCTAGGGGACATGTATTACTCTATCCATCTTCGAAACTCTTATCAAGGAGGGATGATCATCTGTTGTGTGCCATTGTTGTATCAGTGGTACGTCTCGCATTTACCTGGGTCCGATGCTTTCTGGGATCTTGAGAAGGAACCGCGGTGGGCGCCAAAGATTATGGCTCTCACTCATTTCGATATTGACTGGTACAATCGAGTTTACCATGACGTGGAGATCATCGACAGCTGTGGTGCTTTTCCCAACGTACCTCTTCTTGGTACGAGGGGTGGAATCAACTACAACCCCGTTCTAGCGCGTCGTCAGTTCGGGTACCCGATGAGAGATAAGCCGAACAGTATCCATGTGAGTGGTTTCTTTCTTCAGGAAGGACAAGATCATCAGGCTGCTAAGGGGGAGATTGAAGGAGCTTGGCGCCATATTCACAAGAAAGGGAGAGATATGCTGGGACATAGAGGTGTCGTCTCTTTGGAACCTTACCTGCAGTGGGTCCGTGCTAGGGCTTATGCCCTCAAGATGCCGTATAAACTTGAGAAACCTTTATTCCCGGCCATCGCACCATCATTAGTTGTTATCCCCATCGCAGATGTAGGAGAATATCAAGGAAACCTGGCTAGGATGAAATCCGAAAGGGATGCTTGGAAGGAAAAGTACCATATGTCCGAATACGAGAATCGAGTCCTGACTCGACAGCTGAAAGAAAAGAAGGAGTTGTTGCTTATTTAAGACGGCCGGTTCGTTGACCACGATGAGAAGCTTCGCCAGAAGGATGCCTTGTTGAAGAAATACGCGAGTGAAAGGAAGAGAAAAAGGGAATGTTCAGTAAACGTGGCTCTCGTTCCTAGTCCACAAGAGGAAATCGTCAATCGACTGATAGCGGAAAAGAAAGATATGGAAGACTTTTACGAAGAAAAGATCAAGAAGCTCCGGTTACAGCTGGTATTTGGTCCGTCATCTGAGGATTCCGAGTAAACTTTAGCTTTAGTTTATTCTATTGATGTCATTTTGAAAAACCATGTAAAAGGGCTTCATGCTCCGAGTTGTAATTTATTGTCTTATTTTGGGCTTCATGCTCCAAGTTGTAATTTACTGCTTTCGTGTTTCAAAAATGTAATTTATCACTTTATTATGGGTTTCATGTTGCAAGTTGTAATTTATTGCTCTCATTAGTGGATTTGTTATCTCAAAATTGTAATTTACTTTTCCAAATTGTAAGTTGTAATTTATCACTTTCGATTAACGGATTGAGTTTTTGTTGTTCTAAATTCCTTTACCATTGATGTATGCCAAGTTACTAAAGTTCCTTGAAAAACTTTCAAAATGAGTCATCATTTGTATTGCCATCATGCATCATTTCACATTCCACATCATATGTTTTCTAGAGTCTCATTCTTGTTCTTTTTCCACCGAAGGTTGTCAAGCTGTCTCACCGATACGACACTCGGGCCAATCGTCAAAAGAAAATGGAAGACTTGGAACAGGAAAATCACGAGCTTCGTGGGGAAGTTGCTACACTTCGTGCCGAGATGGAAAAGTTAACAGCGTTGGTGGAAAGTTTGGTGGCTGTTCAGAATCAGCCATCGACTACGGCTGCCGAGATTCAGACTTCAACTCCAGTGGTTTCCGAAAATGTTACAGTTCCTGCATTCACAACTCAAGTCAACTCTCCGCTTCAACATCAGATGCCGAAAGGTTTTCCGTGGGGAATGCCTTACAACTTTGTGCCAGAGGGGTATCAGCCTACCGTACAACCTATATTTCAGTCTGCATTGTCTCTTCCTCAACCAGAGACAACTACACTGCCACCGGTAATTCCATCTGTAACACCTTTTCCGCAACCAGTTATGACGACCGTTGCTCCTGTGGTCCACTCAGTACCATACTTGAATGAACCAGTTTATCCTGCCGAGCCCGCTGAAAGTTTGGGTCTTTTTGACAGAATGGAGGAATTTCAGGATCAGTTCCAGGAAATGCAGAAGGAGCTTAGAGCATTGAAAGGGAAGGATTTGTTTGGGAAGAGTACGCACGACCTTTGTTTAGTTCCGAATGTCAAGATCCCAGCGAAGTTCAAAGTGCCAGACTTTGAGAGATATAAGGGCGATTCGTGTCCTAGAAGTCATTTGACAATGTACGTGAGGAAGATGTCCACGTACTCCGATGATCATGATTTGTTGATTCATTATTTCCAAGACAGCTTGACGGGTGCTGCTCTGAAGTGGTATATGGGTTTAGACAGCATTCGGATCCGCAACTTTAACGATCTTAGTGAAGCCTTTGTCCATCAGTACAAGTACAATGTTGACATGGCGCCGGACAGGGATCAACTCCGGGCAATGTCGCAGAGAGACCGAGAATCTTTTAAGGAGTACGCCCAGAGGTAGCGTGAAATTGCTGCTCAAATCTATCCACCTCTTGAGGAGAAAGAGATGACTAAGATATTTTTGAAGACTTTGGGGTCTTTTTACTATGAGAGAATGATAGCCAGCGCACCCAGTGACTTTACCGAAATGGTGAGCATGGGTATGCGTTTAGAGGAAGGAATTCGCGAGGGGCGTTTGGTTAAAGAAGGGAGTCCGTCTAGCAGTGTGAAGAAGTTCGGAGGTGTTTTCCCGAAGAGAAAAGAGCAAGATGTCAGTGCTTTGTTTCCATGTAGGCCTAGGAGAGGCTACTCTCACGTCGCGGCAGTCACTCCGGCTGTCCGCCCAGCTTTGGTAGCCCCATCTCATCAGACTCCGCCAACTCAACCCCGACCTTTTCAGCAGCAGCCTCGACAACAGGCTTATCCGTTCAATAATCAGAACCGTTCGCCCAGGAAGCCGCATTTCGATGCCATTCCTATGACGTATACCGAACTGTTCCCTGCTCTCATCAGAAAGAATCTCATCACAACAAAACCACTTCCTGTCGCACCGAACAGTGCTTCTCCGTGGTACAAGGCGGATCAATTCTGTGAATATCATCAAGGGTCGCCGGGGCACAACCTTGAGAATTGCTTTGCTTTGAAGGCAGATGTGCAGAGATTAATTAAGAACGGCATCTTGTCTTTTAAGGATGTGAATCCAAACGTCAGAGATAACCCTTTGCCCCGACATGGGGCAGCTTCTGTGAATATGGTGGAAGGTTGTCCGGGGAAGTTCCGAGTTTTCCAAGTCGAGCACATCAGAGAATCATTGATCAGGTTACATCAGAGTTTGAGAAGACTTGCCTTTGTTAGGCACCAACATGATTACGACGTTTGTGAGTTTTGTTCAAGAGAAGAGGATTGTCCTATTGTGAAGGAGGACATTCAGAAGTTGCTAGATCAGAGAATTATCACTATTACCTATGACCGAAATCCTGAAGATGAAGTGAATGTTATCACCCCACAATTTAATTTGCCAGAATCAGTAGAGATTGCTTACAACAGCCAGACTGCGTCTGCTGATCCTTTGATTATTTACCCACCTGGCCCTGTGCCTTATAGCTCAGACCAAGCCGTGTCGTACAAGTATAACGCCACCATGATCGAGAACGGGGTAGAGGTCCCCATACCAGCTAGACCGTCTTTCGTTAATATTGCCGATGTAAGTAGAGTGACAAGAAGTGGGCGTGTTTTCGCCGCAGTACCGTCGAGAAGACCAGAAGTTCAAGTAAGGAGGCCCATGCCGGCGGAGATTCCTGTAAGAAATGAACCAAGGGTTGAGATAGGTCGATCCAGTGAATCTATCCCTCACCCTGAAGAAGATGAAATCTTAAAGCTTATCAAAAGAAGCGAGTATAAGATTGTGGACCAGCTTCTGCAAACACCTTCCAAGATTTCCTTGCTTGCCTTATTGAGAGATTCTGGGGCACATAGAGAAGCCTTGATGAAAGTTTTGGACCAGGCGTTCGTAGACCATGATGTGACAGTTGATCAGTTTGATGGGATTGTGGGGAATATAACCTCGTGTAACAACTTGGGTTTCAGTGATGAAGAACTCCCGGAGGAGGGGAGAAACCATAATATGGCTCTGCACATTTCAGTAAGTTGTGGAAACGATACCTTATCAAGCGTGTTGGTGGATACGGGCTCGTCGTTGAATGTGATGCCCAAGACCACGTTGTCTCGACTTACATATCCAGGTGCTCCTATGAGGCCTAGCGGAGTAATTGTTAAAGCCTTTGATGGTTCCAGGAAGACAGTTATTGGTGAAGTGGATCTTCCCATAGTGATTGGTCCCCATACTTTTCAAATCACTTTCCAAGTGATGGACATCCGTGCTGCTTATAGTTGTTTATTGGGCCGTCCCTGGATCCATGATGCCGGGGCAGTCACCTCCACGCTCCATCAGAGATTAAAGTTTGTGAGACATGGGAAACTAGTGATGATTGGGGGAGAGCAGGCCATGGTGGTAAGTCATTTATCATCATTTTCTTTTATTGATGCTGACGAGGACGTCGGGACCCAGTTTCAGGGCCTATCTGTTGCTAAGAATACAGTGAAGAAGCAAGGGGCATCCATCTCTTCTTTTGAGGATGCACGGCGAGTAGTGGAAAGTGGTTCGGCCGAAGGATGGGGCCAGGTGTTAACGTTACCCGAGAACAAGTCTGGGGAAGGTTTGGGTTTTCATCCAATAGCTGCAAGGGTCAAGAAAGAAGTGGTTGTTCGTCCAATTCAAGAGGTCTTTCGGAGTGCAGGGTTTGTGCATCCTGAGGTTGATGCTGTCATAGATGATGATTCCGAGGAGGATTTGCCCGTATTTGTGACGCCTGGATTGGCTTGCCAAAACTGGATAGCTGTTGATATTCCTGTGGTTATGCATATTTCCGAGTAATGTTTTGTTTATTTTCCTTTTTGAAAAATCGCTCTGCCCAAGGCGAAACGTATTTTGTGTCGGGCTATGAAAAATAACTCCTTTTGCTCTGCCCAAGGCAAAAGAGAAATGTCTGGGCTTGCTGTTTCAAGTATTTCCCCTTTAATGAATAAAAATGTTATTTTGTCCACTGCTGTTTTATTTTTCACTTTTTCGGGAAATAATAATGAAAATTGATTAAGAACATTTAGTTTTATTTGCACAAATCGATTTCTAAAATAAAGCATAATCATGTGTGCAGATTACTTCATGACTTAACCATCGAAAACAGTGATCCTATGCCCTCTCCCAACTTTGAATTCCCTGTGTTCAGAGCCGAAGAAGAGGATGATGAAGAGGTTCCTGTTGAGATTTCCCGTTTGCTTGAGCATGATGAGAAGGTCATTCAACCATTTGAAGAACCTGTAGAGTTGGTTAACTTGGGTGATGGAGAAGATAGAAAGGAAGTCAAAGTCGGAGCATTGCTTATCCCGGAAGTTAAGGAGAAGATGTTGGAGCTTCTCAAAGAGTATGTTGACGTGTTTGCTTGGTCCTACCAAGATATGCCAGGGTTGGACAATGACATTGTGGAGCATCGTTTACTGTTGAGACCCGAGTGTCCACCGATCAAGCAGAAGTTGAGAAGGACTCATCCTGACATGGCTGACAAGATTAAAGAGGAGGTTCAGAAGCAGATCAATGCAGGTTTCCTTGTTACATCGGTCTATCCTCAATGGTTAGCCAATATAGTGCCTGTTGCAAAGAAAGATGGTAAGGTTCGGATGTGTGTAGACTACAGAGATCTGAATAGAGCTAGTCCGAAAGATGATTTCCCATTACCTCATATTGATGTATTGGTCGACAGCACCGCCAAGTTCAAAGTCTTTTCTTTCATGGATGGTTTTTCTGGTTACAATCAAATCAAGATGGCACCAGAGGATATGGAGAAGACTGCTTTTATTACACCTTGGGGAACTTTCTGTTATCGGGTTATGCCGTTTGGTTTGAGGAATGCTGGTGCAACATACCAAAGAGCCATGACTGCTTTGTTCCATGACATGATGCATAAGGAGATTGAAGTGTATGTGGATGACATGATTGCCAAATCACAGACTGAGGAAGATCATTTGGAACATTTGTTGAAACTGTTCCAGCATTTGAGAAAGTATAAACTCCGTCTGAATCCCAACAAGTGCACTTTTGGTGTTCGTTCTGGAAGACTTTTGGGTTTCATTGTCAGTCAGAAAGGTATTGAGGTAGATCCTGATAAAGTCAAAGCCATTCGAGAAATGCCCGCACCCAAGATGGAAAAACAAGTAAGAGGATTCCTTGGGAGACTGAACTACATTTCTAGATTTATATCTCATATGACTGCTACCTGCGGGCCGATTTTCAAGCTTCTCTGAAAGAACCAAGGATGTGTGTGGACAGAAGATTGTCAAAGAGCTTTTGATAGCATCAAAGAATATTTACTCGAACCTCCCATTTTGATTCCTCCGGTGGAAGGAAGACCTTTGATTATGTACCTGTCTATATTGGAAGATTCCATGGGATGTGTGCTTGGTCAACAAGATGAGACTGGAAGAAAGGAACATGCTGTATATTATTTGAGTAAGAAATTCACAGACTGTGAGTCTCGATACTCATTGCTTGAGAAAACTTGTTGTGCTTTAGCCTGGGCTGCTCGCCGTCTGCGCCAGTATATGATTAATCACACTACTTGGTTGATCTCCAAAATGGACCCGATCAAGTATATCTTTGAGAAGCCCGCCTTATCTGGAAGGATAGCCCGTTGGCAGATGTTGTTATCTGAATATGACATTGAGTATCACACTCAGAAAGCAATCAAAGGGAGCATTTTAGCCGATCATTTGGCTCACCAACCAATTGAAGACTATCAATCCATCAAGTTTGACTTCCCCGATGAAGATGTTATGTACTTGAAAGCTAAAGACTGTGAAGAGCCGTTACCTGAAGAAGGACCTGATCCTGAATCCCGGTGGGGTTTGATATTTGACGGAGCTGTGAACTCTTATGGAAATGGAATTGGGGCAATCATCGTCACTCCCCGAGGCACTCATATCCCATTCACGGCGAGATTGAAGTTTGACTGCACGAACAACATGGCGGAATATGAGGCATGTATTATGGGTCTCGAAGAAGCAGTGGATCTAAGGATTAAGATTCTTGATATTTACGGAGATTCGGCACTGGTGATTAATCAAATCAAAGGAGAATGGGAGACTCGCCATCCTGGTTTGATCCCTTACAGAGACTATGCTAGAAGGTTGTTAACTTTCTTCAACAAAGTGGAACTACATCACATCCCTAGAGATGAGAATCAAATGGCTGATGCTTTGGCTACCTTGTCTTCAATGTTTCAAGTGAATGATTGGAACGACGTGCCTACAATCCGGGTTATGCGCCTTGACAGACCTGCTCATGTGTTCTCAGTTGAAGAGGTCACCGACGACAAACCTTGGTTCTATGACATCAAACGTGTTCTTCAAACTCAAGAGTACCCGCCTGGGGCATCCAATAAGGATAGGAAGACGTTGAGAAGATTAGCAAGCAGTTTCTTTCTGAATGAAGAAGTGTTGTATAAGAGGAATTACGACATGGTCTTGCTCAGATGTGTAGACAGACGTGAAGCGGACATGCTGATGCAAGAAGTACACGAAGGATCCTTTGGCACTCATGCCAATGGACATGCGATGGCTAGAAAGATGTTGAGAGCTGGTTACTATTGGATGACAATGGAATCTGATTGTTGCAAGTATGTGAAGAAATGTCATAAATGCCAGATTTATGCGGACAAGATGCACGTGCCACCGACCCTCCTCAATATTATATCTTCACCTTGGCCTTTCTCTATGTGGGGCATTGATATGATTGGGATGATTGAACCCAAAGCTTCGAATGGTCATCGCTTCATCTTGGTAGCGATCGATTATTTTACTAAATGGGTGGAGGCAGCATCATATGCTAATGTAACCAGACAGGTGGTAGTCAGATTTATCAAGAATCAGATCATTTGTCGGTATGGTATCCCGAGTAAGATCATCACTGATAATGGGTCGAATTTGAATAACAAGATGATGAGAGAGCTTTGTGAAGAGTTCAAGATCGAACATCATAATTCTTCTCCTTACAGACCGAAGATGAATGGAGTTGTTGAAGCTGCTAACAAGAACATCAAGAAGATTGTCCAGAAGATGGTGGTAACTTATAAGGATTGGCATGAAATGCTTCCGTTTGCTTTACATGGGTACCGTACTTCAGTTCGAACTTCAACGGGCGTGACCCCTTTTTCCCTAGTTTACGGTATGGAAGCAGTACTCCCCGTGGAGGTTGAGATTCCGTCTCTGAGAGTGTTGATGGAAGCTAAACTTTCTGAGGCTGAATGGTGTCAAAGTAGATATGATCAGTTGAATTTAATCGAAGAAAAGAGATTGACAGCGTTATGTCATGGTCAGTTGTACCAGCAAAGGATGAAGAAGGCTTTTGATAAGAAGGTTCGACCGCGCGAGTTCAGAGAAGGTGACCTTGTACTCAAGAAGATATTATCTTTCCAACCTGATTCTAGGGGCAAATGGGCTCCGAACTATGAAGGACCGTATGTTGTTAAGAAAGTTTTCTCTGGAGGTGCCATGATTCTCACCAATATGGATGGTGAAGACCTCCCGCGTCCCTTGAACGCCGATGCAGTCAGGAAATATTTCGCTTAGGCAAATTTCTGGTCAAATCAGTCTCGGCATCTGAACACATTCTGGAATTCAAAGTTGTTAGGGAGAATAGCGATCATTGTTTTGTATGACCTTTTATTTCATGTACTATTTCCCCAAGCTTTTGTAAACCGTTAGAGTCGCATTGTTAGCGAACAACCTCTCATTAATAAAGATTGAGCACTTATCTTTTGTGGGCAAAATTTCAATTTTATGGAAAATACTTAAAACAAATTTACTTAAATGTCCTTATTTTTAAAAAATGTGTCGTGAATAACGAAAGGAATATTGACGGTTTGTTTCCAAAGATGGTCAAGCCATGAAATGCAAAGCAGTGTAGTGGTTTATTCGTGCACGATGAGCATGTTTTATTTCAAATCATCGCCATGAGGGGTTGGTTGTGTTGACTTGTGTTTTTTTTTTCGGGGTACTAAGTTTGGTGACTCCCCAGCTGTTCCCATTGAGCTTTGTTCTGGCTGCCTCAATCGGGGCGACTTCTGAAATTTGGTACGTTTTGTCTCATACCGTGATCTATTGATGGTAGAAGTTTGGATTTGGATGTTCTTCTTCTCAGAGGATTCAGACCTTGTAGCGTGGTACTCCCCGACGTTGCGGTGTGTTTCCAATTCCGTCTATCTTCCGTCTTTTCAAGATTGGCCGAGTATCTATTTTGTTGTGACATCTTATTATCTCCAGGATACTGCATCTGTCTGTTTCGTCAGCATAACATTCACTTGTTCATCTACACTCATATCAGCATGCATATCCACATTTGCCGTTGATTTTTGAGTCTTACTTTGTTTGTTCGAACAACGTACATATGTTCTTTCCAGGTAGAAAGTTAGCTTAGGCAGAAAACGTGTTTCCTTTCTAAATTCCCCAATTGAGTTACTTTCTCATTGGGTAGAGTCTGGTTTGACTGTTTTTTCTGGTTATCCCTGGATGAAATTGTTGCCTCTTGCATAGGCTATCCCTTTGATTTTTCCCAGTGAAATCACGACCTAGACTGTTGGTGCATTTATTTTGCATGTTAAAATATATGATCTCCTCGGGAAAGATTGATTCAGGGTTCTCTTTGATGAAGATGTTATTCCCTGCCCCCATCATCGCAGTTTCCTTCTGAATTATGTTGGAAAACGACAAGCGGTAGCTCTTCACGAGCAACTTGTACGTTACTATCTTCGACAAGCGCCGAGCAGCAGTTCTTCATGAGCTACTAGTGCGTTATTTACTTTTCTGAAGCGCCGAGCAGCAGTTCTTCATGAGCTACTAGTGCGTTATTTACTTTTCTGAAGCGCCGAGCAGCAGTTCTTCATGAGCTACTAGTGCGTTATTTACTTTTCTGAAGCGCCGAGCAGCAGTTCTTCATGAGCTACTAGTGCGTCATTTACTTTTCTGAAGCGCCGAGCAGCAGTTCTTCATGAGCTACTAGTGCGTTATTTACTTTTCTGAAGCGCCGAGCAGCGGTTCTTCATGAGCTACTAGTGCGTCATTTTTTTTTTTTTACTTTCTGAAGCGCCGAGCAGCAGTTCTTCACGAGCTACTAGTGCGTCATTTTATTTTTCTGAAAGCAACAAGCAGCAAACTCTTCATGAGTTACCAGTATGTTATTACTTTTCTTTGGACGACAACAAGTGGTAGTCTCTTTATTTGAGCAGCTTATTTGTTATCGGTATTTCTTTCGGACGACAACAAGCGGCAGCCTCTTTATTTGAGCAACTTGTTTGTTATCGGTATTTTCTTTGGAAAACAGCAAGTGGTAGCCTCTTTATTTGAGCAGCTTGTTTGTTATCGGTATTTTCTTCGGACGACAGCAAGTGGTAGCCTCTTTATTTGAGCAACTTGTATGTTACCGGTATTTTCTCTGGACAAATTGCAGTTTTTCTTTATTTGAACAACCTTCGTATCTACAGTCTTATTACCTCAGCATTCACGAGTATCTCTGAAAATCTCGCAGAGAAAGTCTGTTACGAACCGATACCTCCAGAAGTCGGTAATCAGTTATCCGCATTTTGATACTCTCTGTCTACCATCGACCTTGAGTTGCGAACTCACTGTTTTGGGTCAATAATCTGTTATGGCCTATGCAAGATGCTCTCTTTGTTAGGATTAGAGGTTGTTTTCCCTCGATCTTATTCGCTGTCAGGAGTCTGTCTTTGGGAGTCGATAGTTTTGTTTCCCCAGTAGCGTACACCTCATGTCTCTGGGTTTTGCTGGTGTTCGATTCCTCCAACATTTTCCTGTTTCATACAATATCTTTCTCTGTGAATTCAAGCACTACGTTCATATCACCGCATGATGACGGCATCTTAGGACAAAATTTGCGTAATTATGTATTTAAGTACCTTCAATCACGTCGAAGCGAAGATTTTAATCTTCATATCTCCGGATAGAAGAAACTTAAATAGGGGCAGCTGTTGTACCCCAAATTTTGACCTAAGATATCATCTCCTACCTGCATCTTTATATTACATTTGTTTTGATCCATCGATTTCAAAATTCATGACTTTTTCAGGCCAAGAGCTATTTATGCTGAACATTAAATCATTTAATCGATTCGTGCAAAAAATGATGATTATTAATTATTCATTATCTAAAATTTAAATAATTGAAATTCACCTTTTGATTATTATTTAGTTTAAAGATGTATGGATAATAAAATAAACATCGGAGAAGAGGCGCATTAATTGTGTGGACATTATTTATTTATTACTCATTATTTTAAATTTTAGTAACTAGAATTTATTCTTAGTTATTACATAATTTAAAGGTTATGAATAATATAAATAAGCATTCGAGAAAATTCATTGGTCAATAACGACTGTTTAATCGTTCGTCGTTCTAAGTTAAATAATTGAAATCCTATTTTAATTATTATAATTTAGTTGGGAATGATGGATTAAATAACCGAAGATATTAGTTGATCAATGATAATTATTATTTATCTGTTTATTATTTTGAATGTAGGTAATTGAAAATTTGGTTTCAATTATTATTCGTGTGGAGAAATAATAAACGATAAATAAATAAAGAAGAAGAATTTGATGGACAAATAGTTTTCTTTTATTCATTTTCTTATTGTACAAGTTATTATGTAAATATTGTATATATTACAGTAAATTACAATAATGAATTGCCAAAAAAACTAAAATGAAATAAAAAAAACTAATCCATCCTAATTCTAAAAGCTTCCGACCCAATGCGTTTTGTCCGCTCATTTAATGTTACCTGCAATTAAACGAAAGAAATTAGAATTCGAATAAATATTTAAAATGCAGAAAATAAATTTAGTGTTCATCATTAAATGTAATGGCCGGAATCAGTTATTATTTTTTTTTTGCAAATCACGGGATTACTCCCGGTTCACAAAAAAAAGAAAAGAATTTCAAAGCATATGCACAAGTTATGTTTTCCAAAACTGCATATTTAAACTAATTACATTTTGTTTAAAATCCTAAATGTAATTTCAAAAAAAGCATACAGCATAAGCATACAAAACCATGCAGTAACCACATATGCAAGCATGCTCATTCAGCCTTTGCCTACACAGCAGGAAATAAACAATATTTGTATTAAAAGGAAAATATGCAGTTTGACCATTTTTGCAAGCAACAAAATTCCTTTTTTCATCATTTTCTGGCCATTACATTTTCAGAAAATGTACAGCTTATCACTCTTTTGTCAAAGCCATACTGAGAGAAAAAAAAAGAGAGGGAGAAGTGTGGGATTTGCAGGCTTAGCATAGGCAGAAGAGGTTATACAAGACAAACAAAAATATAGCCAGTAGAATTAATAGCACAGAATAAGAATAGAGACAAATTGGAGGGTCAGCATAGTGCAGAATGCTCAAGGAGATCCCAAGGCATTTGTTTTCAAAATTCCTGGCCTGTAGCGAAAAAGAAGAGGGAAGAGTAGTTATATTACCTAGCAAAATATTACCAACACAGGGAGAACATATCATAAAAAGCCTCCAAGAGAAAAAACTTAGAGTTTTAAAACCTGCATAATCATACTGAAAATACCATTTTTTCCAAAACCATACATAAAAAACACTGCATAACCGATTGAGCCTCTAGAGCCAATATCATCATCATCCCACTGCCATCAAAAAAATATCAGAATAACCTCACAGAAAACCAATCCAAAACCACCACCCATATGGCCTAGCTAAAACACATGCCCAAGTTCCATCAATTCGTCCAAAACTACACAGAAATCCCACATCTATCACCATGTCCAACCATTGCCCAAACCTGTGCGTTATCCATCCAAAAATCCGAAAAAAATTCTAAGGCAACCGACTTGGCCTCAGTGACAACATCATTGGCCCCTTTTAGAGCAATATTCCTCAAGCCCATCTCATTCAAGAATCACCATACAGTAGCATGATCAAAGAAGGAGAAGAAAAGCAAGCATAGTAGGCAAACGAAGAGGAAGAAGTGTAGTATCAGTTTCAACAAAACCAAGCATAGTATCATTCAAGCAAAGACAGAAGAACAAGGGTAGCATCATATTCAAGTGAGAAGAAAAACAAAACAATCATACAGTGGCACGTTCAAGCAAGAAGAAGAGGAAAACCACAAATACCGTTCACCACTGTGTGCGCTTGCCGTCTCCCTGCTGTCCGGCCTCCATCACCCCTAGCTCCTCCTCCTCCTCCACCTAGGTAACAATCTTTCTTCCCTCTTACTCCTTTAAATGACATTCAAATCGACATGGACAATAAAAATATAAAAACCAGTCAAAATCAACAACAAAACCATAAAATCAACATGCGAATCGAATCTAACGTCAACAAAGAAAACATGTCCTTACCGTCTCCGCTTAAGCCGTCTCGTTCAATGGAGGGAAGAAGAGCCTAGCGTGGGTGGCCGGAACGGGGAGGAAACGTCAATACTGGAGGCGAAGATGAAGAAGCTGCGCGAAAGAGATGAAGATCGTGAGAAGAGAGAGAGCGCCGTTCTGCCTTAAGACAAACCCTAAATCCCATTTGCACAAACATAACATAACCCTAATGCTGCATTAATCTCTTAGACCCCTAATGTGCTCAGCTTAAGCCCACGAAAATTTTGTACACCCCCCTGACTTCATTTCGCCTTGGGCCCTATCCCAACCATCTGGCCCATTCTGACTTAGCTGCACCCCTATTAATCCATTTCTCCTCATTTTTTTAATTGCCTTCTTAAAATTTTTTTAGTTTTTGATTATAGTTTTAGACAACCCAAAATAATTTAAAGCATTTTGATAATAGACCATTTTATCAATCCAACTTTCAAGATTTAATATCCTTAATATCTTTTCTTAAAAAAATAGGTTTTAGTTAGTAATATTGAGTTTTATTTAATCTAAAATAATTCCTAATACTTTTTATAATAAAAGACATAAGAATAGAAAAAACTAAAAAATATTTTATCACCATAATTAATATTAAATATATATAAAAAACTTAATAACTTAAAAAAACTAGAAAAATGCCACGTCCTCATTAATTAAATCTTTTGATTTATCCTTATAAAAAAAATGCGTAAAAAGATTTAAGATGTTTTTTTTTCCGTTAACATTAAACAAACAAAATCATAAAACGCACTGTTCGCATCTTTTATTCCCTCATTTAGATTATTGCTATTTAATTATTATTCGCATATTTTCTTTGCTCGTGTATCTTTGTTTATTCGATTTATGTTTAAATCCAAAGGAAAAACAGTAAATTTGTTGACTTCATGTCTCCAAATCTAACTGCGCAAATTTTCGCATTTCATCAAAACCTAGGATAACTTTTCCTCAAACATTCACATTACTTCAAAATTTCAACCTTTTCAAGGCCTATACCTTTTAAACAAAAACTTCGACATTAGGTCGTCGTACCTACAAAAAACCCGTCCGTATCCCTTTTCGGCCAAAATAATTTATTTTTTTAATCAAACGATCAATTTTAAATAAAACAGATATTTCAAAAGGTTCCTATAGAGTACTATAGATGCATTGGGTGCTAACACCTTCCCATTGTATAACCAACCCCCGAACTCTCGATCTCTTTTCAAAACGCTTTGTATTTGTATTTTTATTTACATTGCATATTTAGGGTTTTATTTCGCTCTTTTCCCTTTTCCTTTGGAAACAATAAAGCGCGGTGGCGACTCTTGCTTTTGTGAGACGAATTAATCAATAATTCGATCTCCGATTTACCCCGCTACATTTTTTATCGCTACAGTACCACGAAGTGAAGAGATATCTGGAAGCTCAGGAATACCCTGAAGGTGCCTCTGTCAATGATAAGAAATTCCTGAGAAGGTTCGCAGCCAAGTTCTTCCTTAGCAACGGCATCTTGTACAAGCGAAATCATGATTCAACCTTACTGCGTTGTGTGGATAAGACTGAAGCAGAAAGAATCATGGAAGAGCTGCATGAAGGGACCTTTGGTACGCATTCAAGTGGACATACAATGGCTAAGAAAATCCTACGGGCAGGATATTACTGGTCCACAATGGAAGCCGACTGTTACCAACACTCCAGGATATGCCACAAGTGCCAGATCTATGCAGATAAGGTGCATGTTCCTCCGGTTCCCCTGAATGTTCTGACTGCGCCTTGGCCGTTTGCAATGTGGGGCATAGACATGATCGGCGAGATAAAACCTACGGCATCCAACGGACATCGCTTCATCCTAGTGGCGATTGATTATTTTACGAAGTGGGTTGAGGCAGCGTCCTATGCTACGGTAACCAAGACTGTTGTGGCACGGTTCATTCGGCACAACCTGATCTGTCGGTACGGCGTCCCGGAGCGGATTATTACAGACAACGGTACCAATCTGAACAACAAGATGATTGTTGAGCTTTGCGAACAGTTCAAGATACAGCACCATAATTCTTCTCCTTACAGACCGAAGATGAATGGGGCTGTAGAAGCAGCTAACAAAAACATCAAGAAGATCGTGCAAAAAATGACAGTAGCTTACAAAGATTGGCACGAGATGTTACCGTTCGCTCTGCATGGGTACCGTACCTCAGCTAGGACGTCAACCGGGGCAACTCCCTTCTCTCTGGTTTATGGCATGGAGGCAGTCTTGCCAATCGAAGTGCAAATTCCCTCTCTCCGGATAATGAAGGATGCAAACCTGAACGAAGATGATTGGATTCAGACACGACTTGATCAACTCAACCTCATTGACGAAAAAAGACTTGCTGCTATCTGTCATGGTCAGACGTATCAGAAACGGATGATCAGGGCATTTAACAAAAAGGTCAGACCACAGGAATATCAAGTCGGGGATCTGGTGATCAAGAGAATTATCCTTCCTCAGAGTGATCCAAGGGGAAAATGGACCCCTACGTACGAAGGGCCGTTTGTGGTTAATCATGTGTTCTCAGGAGGAGCAATGATCTTAACCAACATGGATGGTGACGACCTTCCTCACCCCGCCAATGCAGACATAGTTAAAAAATACTACGCATGAAAAAGACCCGCTAGGCTGACATGCCTAGGCAAAAATTAGGGCTTCCCGTCGAACCAAAAGGGTTCGGGCAAAATGAAGGGATGAAAATAAAAAAAATCTGTACACCCGGCAAGTCGAAAACCTGAAAGGGCGGCTTGGGCAAAAATGGGTATCCCGGTGGACTGAAAACCCGAAAGGGCAGTCCAGGCAAAAATAAGGGATAAAAGCGTAATACTATGTCTCATTGGATCACTTTGCATCCAGAATCCGGTATCTGCATCAAGCTCAAACGGCATCGATCAGTCAGCTTCACCCTCAACCAAGGTCATCAAGTGATGAGACGCTCGGAGTTATAAAGGCAATAGCAGAGTTGAAACCCAGTGGATCATTCATCTTTCACACAACTGCTTTATTTTCTTTTGTACAAAACTTGTATAAACTCTTTTGATCGGCGGCGTACCTCTTACTAGGACGTCAGCCTCTTGTACACAAAACGCCTATTCAGGCCATTCAAAAATCAATACAAATATATTTTTCAGTTAAACGTGCCAAGTGTTTTTCTTTTTTCTGTTTTGTTTTGCGAAGAACGTCCAAGGTTCAATTTGTGATATATGCATTGACAATAATTTGCTAACTCATAAATATTTGCATACGAAACAAAGGAATTAGTTGCAGGTGACACTAGAAACAGGGGCAATAAAGAGTGGTCTGAGCAGTCTAATTGTTCTATCCTCCAAGGTATCAAGGTAGGTTCAGCTAAAGAACACGACCAGTATACCTGAATTCCCCAGAGAGTGAACCAGCAAGTCAGCAATACTCTCTCCAAATAAAGCTATACAATCAAACCTTAAGGAAGTTGGGTATCCTCCAGCAGATCTCAACATTCCCCAGCAGCATATATGCACTCTCAACAGGCATCCCCGGCAGTCTTGGTCTAAAGATTGTTCCCCGGCGGTATACCAAACATTCAGTGGAGTTAATTCCAATACATCTCAAAACTTCCCCCCAGAGAGTCCAATCTAGTTCCCCAGGAAATTTGGAATTCATCTCCCCAAGCAGTAAGCTTATCCCCAGTAGATTCTGGAAGCTTATCCTCGCAGAGCACGAACGCGTCTCCCGGCTTTATTCAAAGAGTTATTTCCTTACTAGGATATAACTGGGTTATCCTCAGCCAAAAGTCACGGAAAGACCGTCCTCGACGAAGTCTTCTTACCCCAGCGAAGTCTATCAATACTTCCAATACAACAAAGACATCCTCAGCAAGTCATTCTCAATAATTCAGCAAAGCATCTCTTCCCACAGAGTATTGCTTCCCAGCATGGTCGCTAGAGTATCTTTTCTCCCTGCAGAATCTTCCATTTGCCAAGTTTATTCCTCAACGGAGTCATCTTCTCCTACCGGTATTCTTGCAACTATCATCCCCAGCGGAAGTAAAAGCTTATTCTCCAACATCAGCCCGGGATATGACTTCCCGGCACCCGTCAAGGATTTACTTTCCTAGACGAAAAACATACATACAAACATCATATACATCATTATAGCATGCATAAACGCATCATACAAATCTCATTTATGTTGAGAACATCATTGCTTAATCCACATCATGCATGGCATATGACTGACCTTTACCTTTCAGGAAAGACGCAGTTAAAATGCTCAAATATATTTCAAAGTCTTCTCTAGTCCAGCTAAATCGACTCCCAACAGATTTTTCTGATAAAGACTCAGCAGAAGTGATGGTCCCCTCTCCGGCAAGTGCGTGAGGTGGTAATTCCTTCTTCAGATGTTTCCCTCTCCGACGATGAGTGTGAGGTGATAGTCTCCTATGGTCCCCTCTCCGACAGTGAGCGTGAGGTGGTAATTCCTTCTTCAGATGTTTCCCTCTCCGACGATGAGTGTGAGGTGATAGTCTCCTATGGTCCCCTCTCCGACAGTGAGCGTGAGGTGGTAATTCCTTCTTCAGATGTTTCCCTCTCCGACGATGAGTGTGAGGTGATAGTCTCCTATGGTCCCCTCTCCGACAGTGAGCGTGAGGTGGTAATTCCTTCTTCAGATGTTTCCCTCTCCGACGATGAGTGTGAGGTGATAGTCTCCTATGGTCCCCTCTCCGACAGTGAGCGTGAGGTGGTAATTCCTTCTTCAGATGTTTCCCTCTCCGACGATGAGTGTGAGGTGATAGTCTCCTATGGTCCCCTCTCCGACAGTGAGCGTGAGGTGGTAATTCCTTCTTCAGATGTTTCCCTCTCCGACGATGAGTGTGAGGTGATAGTCTCCTATGGTCCCCTCTCCGACAGTGAGCGTGAGGTGGTAATTCCTTCTTCAGATGTTTCCCTCTCCGACGATGAGTGTGAGGTAATAGTCTCTTATGGTTCTCTCTCCGACGGTGTGTGAGATGACAATTCCTTTTCCTATGATTCCCCTCTCCGACGGTGAGTGAGGTGATTCCCTTGCAGATTATAATTGCTTATGGCTCTCTTCCCGATATTGCAAAGATGGTAATTCCCGCCAAGATTTTCTCAACGAGCGTGGTTGAAGTTAAAATCGCCCAAGGTTCTCTTACCATTCAGGCTAAGGCAGTAACCATCTCTGGTTCTTTCATCAGCGTTTGAAGCTCCAGACTCAGCTCCTGTAACCAGTCAGGACATATCTATGCCAAGCATATAAAATCAGCTCCTGCAACGTGTCAGGTACTCATTTTTTTCTTTTGCAGGTATGCAGGTTCTCGCTAAGGAATCTCCTACGCGACCAACATCCAGATGGCATCTATAAGCCCATCACCCTATCCAGCAATCTCCAAATGGCATCTATAAGCCCATTCCATCACCACACTGCTATTATGTGAGCGCAAATTTCTGGGCACTCTAGTGTTCAATCATCTTCTACCCTCGGATTACGAAAGGCACGTCAGCCAATCTGCATCCTCAGGTCTAAGAAGATTGAACAGGGGCAACTGTTGTACCCAAAATTTTCCCTCCCATATTCTTCAAGAAATTGCCAAACCAGGTCACAAAATTCCCCAAGGGTTATGCAGTTCAACTGTCTCCTATACAGTCAAAACTAGGGTTTGAATTCTGATCAAAGAAAGGAAGTTTTCAAAGGCCCAATCAAGTCTCATATGCCTACAAATGTGGTCAAACATCCTCATATCAAGTTTCAAGGCATTCAGCTCAAAGTTGCACAGTCAAAACCCTAGATTGCACTACAGTCAACTGTAGGGGTAAAATGGTCATTTGGCAGTCAAAAGTTCAAATTTTTGGTCAAAATATCATTTTGAAGCCACAAACATCATTTGATCAATGCTTGATCATGATTCTCAAAATTTGGCTCAGAAATCATCAAAGATGCAAAAGTTACTATATTTGGACAGCTGAAAAAGTCAATTGAAATTGACCAGGGCATAACTTTCACATGGATTATCAGAAAAATTCCATCCAAAGCTCATTTTGAAGAGAAAGACATTTCCTACAACTCATCTTCATACTTCAAGTCCAAGAAATGCTCTCACAAAAAGTTATCAATTTCAACATTATAGGTCATTTTCAAAAGTCAACAAAAAGGGACTTTAAGTAAAAGGCCATAACTTGAGATTGGTAAATCAAAATGACATGGAACCAAAGGCATTGGTTAGAGGACTCAAAGACCTTTCCAAAATGTCCAAGAACATGTGAAAAGCTTAAAAATTGAGCAAGTTATGCCTTGTGGAAGTTGGGAAATTTTTGGGAATTTTGAAAAGTCAACATTGATGCAAATGATCCAAAAATGCAAATGGGCCCATTTTTCTTCCATGATTCATCATTCTAAGCCTATGCACGACCATTAAGCCCAAGGGGAAGTATTTTCTCATTTTTTAATTATTTATTTGAATTTATATTAATATTAATTCATTTAAATTATTTAAATATGTAGAAAATATAAACTTGACCTAAAAAAAATCTTTTTATGCACATTCTAGGCTCAAGATCTCGTGCTTAGCCAATTATGGAAGGATTTGGTTTGATTTGAGCTGATTGAACAAAATTGCACATGGAAAAGATTTGAAAAAATCTTAAGAAAATCAAAGATTGAAAACAATGAATGCCTTGGATATTATCCAATTTTGTTGACCTAAAAGCTTCACTATATGATCAGGAATCAAAACCTAATTGCCTTAGACTAAAAGCTGCGCAAAAGACCATTGAACAAACTTGGAGTTTTTGGCAAAAAAATGCAAAACTGAAAAGCACTCTAGAGGACGATTCAAGCCCTAATCTTGATCCCATTAGCTTCCTTGGGTAACTCTGAACGTATACCAATCAAGAACAACAAGCAAAGCTCCAGGAATTGGTAGTTTGAACTCTAACTGTATCAAGAATTTTTTGAAATCGTATGGCATAAATCACGCATCCTTTTGCATTTTTATCTATGTATTCTTGTTCAGTATGATGTTTCTAAGCTAACCAATGCCTGTGATTGAACTTTTGCACGCCATACACGATTTTACCATGTTTGAATATTAGGGTTACAGGTTTTCAAAATTGGGGCTTTCATAACAAAGCAAAATTAGAGCTCCAAATGACCACCAATGGACTCAGCGCTTGAAGACGAAAAGGATGGCACCCTCGCGCTCAATTTATGAGCGTCGAGGGGCTAATCGTTATTTTCTTGAAGCATCTCTAAACCCACGCGTGAAAACCGTTTCCATAGGCTTGTGTTTCAGAAACAAAAATAAAAACAAGGAGGACGATGATGTGTTGGCAAGCAGTGGTTGGGTGTTTTAAAATTTCGCGCGTTTTGAACCATGGACTAACGTTTCTTATTATATTATTTTTCTTTTATGTTATACACAAAGGATTCAAGTGGCACAGATGGCAGGCGAAAGCATGGACAATCCACAAGACCTGGGTTCGATTCCCAGGTCTTCAACAAGTTCAATATCATTTTCTTATTTATGTTCATATGCAACGCTAACATCCAGGACATACCATACACCTCAAAGCCTGATCGTCCACGCGTCCCACCAATTCAAATCAAAGGCATAGGATGGATGAACACGCTATACTCCCAGTCAACGCATCATACAGGATTCAAAAAGTCCAACGAGGCCAATGCTTAATGGGCCAATGTTCTTGGGTCAACACCTCCTGAATTGGGACTGAAACCCCCTGGTTTGACTTTACTATCTTTTTTATTTATTTATTTTTATTCTTGTTTTAATTGTTAGTTTTATTTTAATTATTGTTTGTTTAATTAAATTATTTTTTTTAACAAAATACAAAAACATCATAAATTCAGAAAAAGACAAAAATTTAATAATTATTTTATTTTAATTATTTTTTTTTTAATAAATTAATATGTAAATATTTAGTTTTAACTAGGTTGCCATTTTAATTCTTTTTAATAACTAAAAATCCAAAATATAGAATTAGGTTAATTGATAATTTTTATACCCTTTTAAATTTTCCTTTTTTCTTATCACAATATTATTTATTTATTTATTTATTTTTATAATTAAATGTACATAAGTAAAAATTAGGGTTTAATTTAGGTTAATATGACATTTTCACAATAAACTTAAAAACCATTAGGATTAGGGTTTGACGTCTCATTTTAATTTTAATTAATTTTTCCATTAAATCTTAAAAAATACAAAAATACCAAAAAAACATTCTTTTTAAATCTTTAATTTTAATTCCTCCTTAATTAATTCATTTAACTTTAAATATTTTTGTAAAAGGGTCCAACGCCCTATTCTTGTTTTTAATTCCTTAATTTCGCGTATTTATTTTATTTCGCTTATAATTATGTAATTCTCCCGAAGCCATGTAACTGAACTTCTCGCACCTTTATTTATTTGCTTTATTTATTTTCCGTCAAATCGGGTCCGGTTTAATTTTGGCGATGTGGACCCGCGCCATTTGTAATAGCTGTAGATTTATTTTCCCGCAAACGTTATAACTGTTAAAAAGCATGCAAGAATGAATGTCTTAATCAAAATCAAGCGTAGAACACAAATAAACATGACAAGACAAATATCAATGAAGACGACACACAATTCGCACACACCACCCCTAGGGTACGCCTCACTGTTGCCTTTCGAAAGGTGATCGTCGAGTAGAGGACGTCTTAGTAAGTCCTCATGATCCGGGAACCTGGCATGAGGGTAGCTTCTAAGGTGTCTTCCCATTGCTCTGGTGATCACCATGTCCCTAAAACTCGAATTGACCCGAACACCTCCAATGGTGGTGCTACCTACCTCTCAATGGTGGGATGGCACTACTTCAAAGGACATTTACACAGACGAATTCCTTAGGGTAGGTAGGTTCTCAAGGATACTTGCTCTAATCTCGAAACAAATTCAAAAAGACTTTTCACACCGACACTTTTCAAAAGCTTTCAAAGCAAATTTTTCAAACACTCTGACGTACGAGTCGAACTGAAATTTTTCAAAGAAACTTTTTAAACCCACATTGAAAAGCAAACAAACAATTTTGAAAACACAGATGAGCAAGTATCTAAGAGCCCATGGATAACCATGGATAGAAAGGGTGCTAACACCTTCCCTTTCTATAACCTACCTCCCGAACCGAGAGCAATCTCTATAAGGAATTTTTCTGTGCTTTTGTCCTTTCCATTTGGAGAAAATAAAAGACGGTGGCGACTCTTGCTTCCGCGACATTTTGCGAACCAGCGTTAAACAGTCAGTTCCAGATCCACCGATCACAAAAACCCTAGCTCCTATAGCAACAAAATGCCTTGGAAACCCTTTTCAATTTTGACAAGCTTTCTTGCACAAATACTTTGGTAATGTAAATAGAAGTTGTTGAGGATGATAATGAGAAATCATAGAAACCATAACCACTTCCAAAAATCATGAATTTAGGGAAATATGCACTTGTGATCAAGAAATCAAGGACTTATCCAACTAGGTCAAACTTCTTCAATCAACCCCTTATATCTTTGAACTATTTTTGACAACTTGAGGCATGATGAATCATAATAGAATTTGTCATGATATTAGTTTAAAGCATCTTCAATGATAAAGCTTGAATCTCAATGAAGCTTTGTTAAAAAGGCATGGAAATAAACTCATGAGCTTGTAGATCAACTTGATGGAATATGTTGTGCTTTCACCTATGATATCAACAATTAGGGAAAACATTCATTGTATTTATTAGTTAAGAGTTAATAAATACAAAACAAAGATAATCACAAAATACAAGTCAAGGTGCTTGGGGATTCCCCATGAGCAAAGCTAAAGATAAGGAGAAGAACCAAACCCTAGTGTGATCTTGTTGTGATTGAGTTGGTATGATATGATAAAGGAATCTTAGGGGCAAAAATTAGGGTACAACAGCTGGCCTTATTTTAGTGTCTTCTATCCCGAGATGTGAAGGTTAAAAACTTCGTATCGGCACGATTGAAGATACTTAAATATAAAACAAGCCCTATTTTTGGCCCTAAGATGCCATGTCGTGCTTATGATTATGAATTCAAATGAACCAATCTAAAAAAGGACACAAGACACCACTAGGGATGTAGAAAATAAAAACAGGGATCAAAAGAAAAACCCAACCAGGAAAGTAAATCACTGGTGAGCAAGGGACCTGACTCTATTGGGGTAAAGCCCAAAGAGGAGATAAGGTGTCATCAACTCAAAAATTGAGGAGAGGAGGTAAAGGATAACAGTGATCGACAGATAACTGCAAACTATCCACTCACTGAGGAGATATCAAAAAAGTAATGTCGACCCACCGGGGAAAGAAGTAGTAAGATAATACCGGTAAATACCAATATTAGGGTAAGCAGTAAATGATCGACACCAGTACTCACAACTGGAAACAAATGAACTTCTTCAGAGTAATATAATCTCAACAAAAAACTAACTTCCATAATGACAAGGCTACCATTCATCGAAAAAATATCTTAACAACGAACTACCTTCCATAATGATAAGGCTACCATTCATTGGAGTAGCAAATATCAACAACGAACTACCTTCCATAATGACAAGGCTACCATTCGTTGGAGTAACAAATATCAGCAATGAACTACCTTCCATAATGACATGGCTACCATTTATTGGAGTAACAAATCTCAACAACGAACTACCTTCCATAATGACAAGGCTACCATTCATTGGAGTAACAAATCTCAACAACGAACTACCTTCCATAATAACAAGGCTACCATTCATTGGAGTAACAAATCTCAACAACGAACTACCTTCTATAATGACAAGGCTACCATTCATTGGAGTAACAAATATCAACAACGAACTACCTTCCATAATGACAAGGCTACCATTCATTGGAGTAACAAATCTCAAACAACGAACTATCTTCCATAATGACAAGGCTACCATTCATTGGAATAAAAAATCTCAAACAAAGAACTACCTTCCATAATGACAAGGCTGAAGATGTGAAAAACACAAGAAGGGGGGTTGAATTGTAAATCTTAGAATCAAAAGCTTAGACAACACTATATTTTTATCCTGGTTTGTTTGATCTCAAACTACTCCAATCCACCTGTCAAGGTGATTTCGCCTCTCTCCAACGAGGTCTTGATCCACTATATTCAATAGGATTACAACAACTACTTTAACAACTGTTAAAGCCTTCTTGAGTCTAACCACAGACCGGTTTATCTCAAGGAAATTCTCTTACAGATAATTGAACGAAATGTGTGTTAATGTTTTCTAACAAAACTATATATCACAACTGTGATAATACACAATATTAAGCTTGGAATGAAACTGGATTGCTAATGCTTTTGAGTAGGCGTGGTTGAAAGCTTTAGCAAATTTTATGAGTGTGTTCGTTTTTGTAGGCGTGTATATGCGTGAAGATTATTAGCCTTTTCTTTTCTCACACTGACTTGTTTATATAGCCAAGGCAAAGATACGTTGTTGTCCATAAATCACTTTCAATGATAATAATGTTCTTTCCTTTTTGAGAAGATCTTATCTTTGAATAAAGCCGTTGGTAATTAATCTGTCTTTGAATGCTTAGTAACTCTTCAGAGTGTTCTCTGCTTATGGTAATCAGAGTGTTCTTGGCTTTAGCTTATTCTGACGCTTCTGAGTGTTGATGACTTGGTAAGGATCTTGATCAGAGTCAGAGTATTTTATGCGCAAATTCTGGTCATCAGGCTTCAGCGTATAATCTGGTAACTTCAGCGTGTAGCACATGTTATTGATCTTCTGATGCTGACATATCTTCTGATGCTGATGTTGATACTGATCTTCTGATGCTGATTCCATCAGAGTTTCTGAAAATACACAACATAATTTTAAGTAGCATATATGTCTTATATATAAATCTTACAATTTATTTATTCTTGTATTTTGTTATCATCAAAACTCTAATTGAGGGTTGTAGAATCAAACTATGTTCTAACAATCTCCCCATTTTTGATGATGACAAAAACCAGATTTTTTCAATTAAAAATAAAGAATAAACGGTATCAGAGATTAAAGATAAGGAATAAAAGGTATTAGAGGTCAAAAATAAAGAATAAAAGGTATCAGAACTAAGAAGAGAAAAACTCCCCCTGAGTTGATTACTTCCCTTTAATTCCAAGAGACTTTGAGCATCAGAACTTTACTGTATCAGAGTTCATCAGATTCATCAGAATTTTGTACCTGTAAGCTTTCCAGAAGAGAGAAATTTAAATAAATCAGAATGTTAGAATGTTTGAGACTTATGTCTCAGTAATCCGTTATTGAAAAATATCATTCTTTCTCCCCCTTTTTGTCAGTTATCAAAAAGCACAAATAATCAGAGCATAAAATGATCAGAGCTAAAATGCGTTTATATTAAAAACAGAAGCAATGATAAGTTCAGAACATGTAAAAATGTTACAGATAAACAAGTTATAAAAACAACAAGGAAATATCTAAGAAGGAGGAGGAAGTCGTGTGAACAGAGCTTCCAACATGCTCTTGATTTGGGTGCTGGTTTCCTGTTGCTGAGATAAAATGTTCGCTATTGCATCAATTTTGGTGTCCTGCTTATCCATTCTTTCATTCATCAGCATATCAGATCTTTTCAAGTCCTCTAGGGTTTGCCTGTCAAGGGCGGAAGCTTGAGGATCTTCAGAAACAGGATGCTTCTTAGAGCTTTCAGCAATATCTTCTTCTTGACCCATGTCTTCAGCTGGAATTATCTGTTCTTCTGCAGGTTGAACTTTGGATGCTGGACGCTGTTCAGACCAAGGAGCAATGTCCAGATGGATAACTTCTTCCTTAAGCATCTTGCTCAGAACTGGACCTTCAATTTATTTCAGCAGATTGTTGAAGTTCTGCTGAGCCTGTCCATAGCTCTGGTCTTGCAACTTGAAGGTTTCAGCGCATACCCATCTTCTGAATTTTGTCCATAGGCAGTCTGATACAGTAGGGTCAACCAGTTCCAGACTTGCTTGTTTCAGAGAAGTGATCCACTTCTGTATTTCTGTTTCAAAGTTCAATATGTTGGAACCAACATCTGGATGTTTCGGTTTAGGGATGGCTGTTTTGTGGTTGATGGCAGCAAGACGTTCAAAGACTGTTAAATCAATGACAGTCTTGCTGTGGTCTTCTGAATTGTATTTTGGTGAGGGAGTGGGAGAGTCAGGAATTATGATTGGACTTGATGGGGAATTTGGTGGAGTTATTTCTGGTGAAGAGGGAAGTTGGGGAATATTCACAAAGGTGCCAAAGGGAAATTGAATGGCCAGAGGTTGTGGTTCAGGGGATTCAGAGGGTTGAGCCTCAGAGGTTTGAGTCTCAGGTTGTGGAGATTGTTCAGGTTGAGGAGAGGGTGGATTAATTTCTGGTTGAGGAGAGCAAGGTTGTGGGATTTCTGGTTCTAGAGAGAGTGGAATTTCTGGTATTGGAGAGATGGGATATTCTGGTTGTGGTTCTGTGTTTGGATTTGGATTTTCTGTTTCGGGAGAAGAAGTGTGTTGGTCTATATCAGATAGAACTTGTGCAAGTTCTTGTTCTGGTATGGCTTCAGTATTTGGATTTTGTGGTTGGGAGCGAGATCTTCTGAGGGTTAAGGATTCAGAAGGGTCAAAGTCAAAGTCAAAATCATTGAAAGTTTGAGGTGTTGGGTTTTCAGATGGAGTTGGAATTGGGATAGATGTTGATACAGCAATTGAATCTAAAACAGTTACAGATGAAGGATTACCTTTCTTTTTGGGCATCCGCTGAGATGATCCTTCTGCAACAACTTTCCTTTTCTTTGTCTTCTTCAGAACGACCTCTGGAGCCTTCTGCTGAAGATCTTGAATATTCATATTTGGTGTTGTACCATCAGCTTTGCAAGCATCCAGATATCTCAAAATTATTTCAGGTTTAGAGTCAATTTCTGAGAACAGAGGGAAGTCATCCAGAGGGACTCTTCTGCTGGAGATTTCAGAAAAAGGAGTGACGCTGGGCTCCTTCTTGATGTTCTCTATCAACTTCATCTTCTTCAGATTTTTGGCATTCAGCTGTTTGCCAACAGTAGCTTCCAGAGTGCTGATTTCTTGAGCCTCTATCAGATGATCAATCAACCTATTCTCTGTAAGAATATCTGATATCAGTCTTCCCAAGGGTATCCAATCCCTTTTTGTACGTTCCTCATCTCTTGTTTCCTTGACACTTGTTCTGAGATGGTTGAACAGAAGATGAGCCAGATTTATCTTGACCTTCTGAGAGATGAAATAGATCAGAAACTGCTGATCAATATTAATGTAATCAGGAGAGCTGGTAGGCTTCCTGTGGTTGAAGCAGCCCAGAATGATCTTGGCCCAAATTCTGTGTTTGTCCTTTAAATCCCTTATCTTGCTGGAGGGAAGCCCCAACATAAAGATTTCCCTTGAAATTAGGGCAGCATCTGCACACCTTTCCGCCATATCAATGCAACGAACACAACCACCATTGTAGCCTATAAAACGTGCAATGAGGTCTTCAGTAATAACAATATTCTTCCCCATTATGTAAGACGTAACTTGATGATTTGAAGAAGAAGCGTGAATCCAAAATTCCTTTACCAGAATAGGAAACGTTGGACCCACCAGTCTGTCAAAATACTTTTCCCAACCTTGAGCTTTAACCTCTTCAGATAGATCAAACCCATTCTCCTTAAGACTGTTGAAATCCACTATTAATTCTGACAGAACCTCTAGGTTTTTGACTGGTGTTAGAAGCGTTCTGAAGGGTACTTCATATTGTTCAGATGAAACAGTTTTCTGGGAACCTGAAGTAGGAATGCTGGAAGAAGCCATGTTCACATGAGGTTTTTGTGAAAAAGATTGAAAGGATTTTTGAGAAAGTAAGAACACTGAAATCAGAAATATTCAGAGAAAATGAAAGTGAAGGTAAAACGTGTAAATGGTGTGAAGTGAGTTTAAATAGATTTCTAAAAAGGTTTTGAAAACATAAACGATAAGAGAGAGAAATTAATAATGATTATTAGCATTTAATGATAGCTGATTTTAGGGGATTTAGAAAGATATTTGGAACGGTTACCCATGACATGTGTATCAATACATCCAATCAGCGCTTTGCCTTTTTCAGAAACGTGAACGCGTGTTCAGCCTCAGAAAATGGATGATGACTGGATGACACTTGTTTGCTTGAGTGAACAGCACATTTCTATCTTTGAAATGAAACGCTCAGATCTTCATGGATAGATTCTGATACAATCTGCACTTCTAAAGTTCTGAAAGAAGATTGATCAGTAGTTCACAGAAAATAAACAAAGTTCTGAAGGTTAATATATGGAATCAAAACAATTTTATTTTGGGCAGAGCTTCATGCTGAGATGTTTCAGAATGAAGTTGAACCTATCTTCAGAAAGTGGTTTTGTAAAAATATCAGCCCATTGATGGTCTGTGTTAATAAATTTAAAATTTAAAATCCCTTTCTGAATATAGTCCCTAATAAAATGATGTTTTATTTCTATATGCTTAGCCCTAGAATGTAAAATTGGATTTTTGCTGAGACAAATAGCAGAAGTATTGTCACAGAGGATAGGAATGTTACTCTCAAATATCTGGAAGTCCTCAAGTTGACTTTTCATCCAGAGCATTTATGTGCTGCATCCAGCTACTGCTATGTATTCAGCTTCTGATGTTGATAGAGCAATTGTGGATTGTCTTTTGCTGAACCATCAGATCAGATTTTCTCCCAGAAACTGGCAGCTTCCAGAAGTACTTTTACATTCTACTCTGTCTCCAGCGAAATCAGCATCACAATAACCTACTAAGCTGTAATCACTTGATTTTCTATAAAACAAACCCAGATTAGTAGTACCTTTCAGATACTTGAAAATTCGCTTAACTGCTGTTAAGTGAGATTCTCTAGGATCTGATTGGAATCTAGCACAAATGCAAACACTGAATAAAATGTCAGGCCTTGAAGCCGTCAGATATAGAAGAGAACCAATCATACCTCTGTAGACCTTCTGTTCTACCTTTTTACTTACCTCTTCTCTTTCCAGAATGCACGTGGGATGCATTGGAATCTTTGATGGCTTACATTCTGATAGATCAAATTTCTTCATAAGTTCTCTGACATATTTGCTTTGATAAATGTAAGTTCCTTCTGGGGTTTGATTAATCTGAATGCCCAGAAAGAATTTTAGTTCCCCCATTAGGCTCATCTCAAATTCTGCCTGCATACATTTAGCAAACTTTCTTCCCAGAGAAGGTTTAGTAGATCCAAATATGATGTCATCAACATAAATATGACATACTAAAATGTCATTCTTAACTGTCTTACAGAATAAGGTTGTGTCCACTTTCCCTCTGGTGAATTCCTTTTCTAACAGAAAGTTACTTAGTCTTTCATACCAAGCTCTGGGAGCTTGTTTCAGACCATACAGTGACTTCTTTAGTTTGAAAACATATTCTGGATTTTTGGAACTTTCAAAACCAGGGGGTTGGTGCACATATACCTCTTCTTATATATAGCCATTTAAGAATGCACTTTTAACATCCATCTAATATAGAGTGATGCCTTTATTAACAACAAATGAAATTAAGAGTCTGATAGATTCTAACCTGGCGACTGGAGAAAAGGTTTCTGTATAGTCTATCCCCTCTTGCTGACTATAACCTTGTGCTACCAGTCGTGCCTTGTTTCTGATGACTTCACCTTGTTCGTTCAGTTTGTTTCTGAACACCCATTTTGTTCCAATGACGTTGAATCGTTTTGGTTTGGGAACTAGATCCCATACGTCATTTCTTGTGAATTGATTTAGCTCCTCCTGCATTGCTAGAATCCGGTCATTGTCCAGAAGTGCTTCATCAATTGTTGTTGGTTCAATTTGAGAAACCAGTCCCAAGAGGGATTCTTCAGAGTTTCTGAAGCTAGATCTTGTTCTGATTGGATCTTCCTTTCTTCCTAAGATTGTTTCTTCTGGGTGATCCAAGCTGCTTCTGGATAGTCTTTTCTGGAGTTGATCAACAGAAGGTGCTGGATTGCTTGCAGTGCCTCTTTCTGATGTTGAGGGAGTGCTCTGTTAGGAGCTTCTGATGGTTTGTCTTCAGTACCTGTGAGTTCAACTTCCATACCTGCAAGTAATTCATTCTGCTTTGACTTTTGAGAGTCAAGCTTGTCATCAAAACGAACACTGATTGATTCCTCTACAATCTGTGTTTCTGTATTGTATACTCTGTACCCTCTTGAGCGTTCAGAGTATCCTAACATAATACACTTTTGTGCTTTAGAGTCAAACTTGTTCAAATAATTTTTTGTATTCAGAATAAAACAAGTACATCCAAATGGATGAAAATAGGAAATGTTGGGCTTTCTGTTCTTCCACAATTCATATGGAGTCTTTTCTAGAATAGGTCTTATGGAGATTCTATTCTGAATGTAACACACTGTGTTTATTGCCTCTTCCCAGAAGATCTTAGCAACGTTAGTCTCGTTGATCATGGTTCTGGCCATTTCTTGCAATGTTCTGTTATTTCGTTCTACAACTCCATTTTGCTGGGGAGTTTTAGGATAAGAGAAATCATGCAGAATGCCTTTGTCATTAAAGAATGATTCAAAATCTTTGTTTTCAAATTCTCCACCATGATCACTTCTGACTTTGACGATTCTAAGATCCTTTTCATTCTGAACTTGGTTGCAGAAGGTGACAAACACAGAGTGTGACTCGTCCTTGTGTCTTAAGAACTTTACCCATGTCCATCTACTATAGTCATCTACGATTACTAACCCATACTTCTTACCACTGACTGAAGCAGTTTTAACTGGTCCAAATAAGTCAATGTGCAAAAGTTCTAATGGCTTAGAGGTGGAAACAACATTTTTAGATTTGAAAGTTTGTTTTGCAAACTTGCCTTTCTAACATGCTTCACACAGAGCATCTAAATTGAACTTCAGGTTAGGAAGTCCTCTGACCAGATTGAGTTTGTTAATCTGAGATATTCTTCTCATACTAACATGTCCCAATCTTCTGTGCCAGATCCATTGCTCGTTGTTAACAGACAGAAGACACTTTACATTCTGACTTTTCAGTTCAGAAAGTTTTATTTTATAAATGTTGTTTCTCCTCTTTCCATTAAATAGGATAGTCCCATCTTTCTGACTAACAGCTTTGCATGAATTTTGATTAAAGATTATATCATAACCGTTATCACTTAATTGACTTATGGATAACAGATTATGAATTAATCCATCTACTAATAAAACATTACTTATAGAGGGAAGGTTTCCATTACCTACTGTTCCAGAGCCAATGATATTTCCTCTTTTATTGCCTCCAAAACCTACGTGGCCTCCAGGCTTAAGTTCCAGGATTTGGAACATATGCCTTCTTCCTGTCATGTGTCGTGAGCAACCAGAGTCCAGGTACCATGATTGGTGTTTCTGCTTTGCTGCTAAAGATATCTACCACATGTATTATTTTATCCTTAGGTACCCATATTTTCTTGGGTCCTGATTTGTTAGTTTTACCAAAGCTCTGGTTGAATTTTAGCTTGACAGAATAATTACTACTTGTATATTTGATGTCATGTGTGTGCCCATATACAAAGTGTGAATCAAGTGAAGTGCGTTTTATAACTAAATCCATGGCATTCTTTAGTGTAGGTACCTTACCTTGGTATCCTATTCCTTTTCTGCCATTTCTGCTAACTCCATAGATCATTGAAGCCATTTTGCTTCTATATATGTTTTCAGCTAGAAACTTCTGAAAGCTGTGATCATATTCCTTGATGATCTCATCAGCACTGCTGGGAGTTTCAGGGATTGTTTCCTTCTGAGAGTTTTGCAATAGATTTTCTAATTTTGAAATTTTATCTTTTAACTCAGAATTCTCCAATTTGAGACTCTCAGTCTTATTAGAGTCAGAAGCAAGATTCCTTTTCAGGTTTCTGAATTTTACTCTGATCTGCTGATATCTTTCCAGAATTTCATTAAGGCTCTCAGCTAGTTCAGCCTTAGTAAAGTTTATAGCAAAGTCAGTAAATACCTCTTCTGTATCTGATTCAGAGTCTGACTCAGAAGCTTCACTGTCTTCTGTTATGTTTGCCATGAGAGCTATGTTTACTCTTTCATCATCTGATTCTGAGTTAGCTTCAGATGTGTCAGAATCATCCCATGTAGCCATGAGACTTTTCTTCTTTTCCTTGCCAAACTTCTTTTTGGGCTTTTCCTTCTGAAGCTTTAGGCAATCACTTTTGTAGTGTCCTTTCTTGTTACATTCATAGAAGATGATGTCTTTGTTGTTTGGCTTTTTGCTTCCTGAAGAACCTTCAGATCTTCTGTGTCCAAAGGAGGATTCTGACCTTCTATATCAGGAGAAAGATTCATTCTGATTTTCTGATCTTCTGGGATTCCTGAATTTCCTTTGCCTCTGGTTCCATAATTGGTTCACCCTTTTGGAGAGGAGAGATAGTTCATCTTCTTCTGATAAGGACCCATTAGAGGTTTCTTCAATAGCCTGCAAAACTTTGGAGTCAGATTTTCTGTTAGATTTTAAAGCTAGTGGCTTACCTTGCTTTTGAGGTTCATCTGCTTCTAGCTCTATCTCGTGACTTTTGAGGGAGTTGACAAGTTCCTCCAAAGAGATTTTGTTGAGATCCTTGGCTAGCTTAAGCGTTGTGACCATTGGCCTCCACTGTTTTGGCAAGCTTCTGATGATCTTCTTAACATGATCAACAGTGGAATACCCTTTGTCAAGAACTTTTAGACCAGCAACAAGAATTTGAAATCTTGAAAACATAATCTCTATTGATTCACTTTCTCCCATCTTGAATGCCTCATACTTCTGAATGAGTGCAAGGGCTTTGGTTTCTTTGACTTGAATGTTGCCTTCACGCGTCATTCTCAGAGAGTCAAACATATTCTTTGCAGTGTCTCTGTTTGATATCTTTTCATATTTTGAGTAAGAGATGGCGCTGAGAAGAATTGTTCTGTCCTTGTGATGATTTTTGAAATCACGCTTTTGCTGATCAGACATTGCTTTCCTGTCAATCTTCTGACCACTTCCATCCACTAGGTGCGTGTATCCATCAGTCACCATGTCCCACAGATCAACATCATGGGCCAGAAAAAAGCTTTCAATTCTGTCTTTCCAGTAGTCAAAGTTCTCTCCATCAAAGGCTGGAGGTTTGCCACTGAATCTGTCTCTTTCTTCATTGTTGTCATTGCTGATGTTTTGATGTGGTCCTGCCATTGTGTTTTTCTGACGCTGGATCTTGTACTAACACGGTTAAGTGTTATAAGCTCAGAACCAGGCGCTCTGATGCCAATTGAAGATGTGAAAAACACAAGAAGGGGGTTGAATTGTAAATCTTAGAATCAAAAGCTTAGACAACACTGTATTTTTATCCTGGTTCGTTTGATCTCAAACTACTCCAGTCCACCCGTCAAGGTGATTTCGCCTCTCTCCAACGAGGTCTTAATCCACTATATTCAATAGGATTACAATAACTACTTTAACAACTGTTAAAGCCTTCTTGAGTCTAACCACATACCGGTTTATCTCAAGGAAATTCTCTTACAGATAATTGAACAAAATGTGTGTTAATGTTTTCTAACAAAACTATATATCACAACTGTGATAATACATAATATTAAGCTTGGAATGAAACTGGATTGCTAATGATTTTGAGTAGGCGTGGTTGAAAGCTTTAGCAAATTGTATGAGTGTGTTCATTTTTGTAGGCGTGTATATGCGTGAAGATTATTAGCCTTTTCTTTTCTCACACTGACTTGTTTATATAGCCAAGTCAAAGATACGTTATTATCCATAAATCACTTTCAATGATAATAACGTTCTTTCCTTTTTGAGAAGATCTTGTCTTTGAATAAAGCCGTTGGTAATTAATCTGTCTTTGAATGCTTAGTAACGCTTCATAGTGTTCTCTGCTTATGGTAATCAGAGTGTTCTTGGCTTTAGCTTATTCCGACGCTTCTGAGTGCTGATGACTTGGTAAGGATCTTGATCAGAGTCAGAGTATTTTATGCGCAGATTCTGGTCATCAGGCTTCAGCGTATGATCTGGTAACTTTAGCGTGTAGCACATGTTATTGATCTTCTGATGCTGACATATCTTCTGATGTTGATGTTGATATTGATCTTCTGATGCTGATTCCATCAGAGTTTCTGAAAATACACAACATAATTTTAAGTAGCATATATGTCTTATATATAAATCTTACAATTTATTTATTCTTGTATTTTGTTATCATCAAAACTCTAATTGAGGGTTGTAGAATCAAACTATGTTCTAACAAAGGCTACCAATCATTGGAGTAACAAATCTCAACAATGAACTAACTTCCATAATGATAAGGATAACATTCATTGGAGTAACAAATCTCAACAAAAACTACCTTCCATAATGACAAGGCTACCATTCATTGGAGTAAAAATCTGAATCTTTTCTGGGAACTGTCAGACTTATTGGGGAAGTACAGGTTGCTCAAATAAAGAGACCTACCACTTGCTGTTATGAGGAGGAATTGCAATAATGACTTCATGGGGAAAGGAATGTGGCTTCCTAGGGAAAGGAATATGGCTTCCTGGGGGGAATGCCAATATACTCTTGTTGGGGAGCTAAAGTATTCTCGTGCCAAAATAAATGCACATTCTCAAACTAGGGCTCAAAGCTCATAGAAATCCAAAATAATAATACTGTTGGGGGCCATGGATTCAAACCAGAAGTGAAACAGAATGAATCTGCCAACCAAAATGATATCTTATGAGAAATAAACTCAAGAGGGAAACATGCTCTATCCAGACAAAGAGCTGTAAGGAAAAGCTAAAGAAAAACTCTTTCACGAGGGATAACTCAGTGGGGAAATTGAAAGAATATACACTTTCTGCTTAAGGTTGACACTCTATTGGAGAGAGGATAACATAACTCTGCAAAACAGGGTAATATGTCAACAAAATATTAATGAATGAAAATAAAAAATGATTTACTAAATTCAACTATGCATGATGTATGTATGACTGTATGAATGTTATCATGTATATGCTAACAAAACAGACACACAACATTGGGAATAACCAGACAAAACCAACTTGGGTAAAGCCAATACTTGGCTAAATCACATCCAAGATGAAAATTTCATAAGAAAGTAAGCACCAACTGAGAAAACAAATTCCTATTTCACGCCTTAACTCCACTGGGAAGGCACATAATCCGAAAGTAATTAAATCATAACAATAAATTAGTACAGAGACAAAGATATAACATCCTCCTCCAGGCTTTATCGGGGAACAATCACACATACTTCAATGGGGAAAAACAAATGTTTCAAGGTCTATATTTCTACTGGGAATTGCAATACTGATTTCAGAAGGGTAGATGAAAACCACATTGTCGAGACATAAACTGAGGACCTTGTACTGACTTCATCGGGGAGGGCAACACCACATCGTCGAGGGAAATCTAAAATACATCCTTCAATACTGAGAGTGAGGATTGCACCAACTTCTCTAGGGAGAAATTATGAAACCTCATGGGGGTAGCAATTTTCAAATAGATACTTTATCTCAGTTTTTCTTGAAGGATTTAAGAAGTCAAACATTAAAGCAAGAAATCAAACTTATGGGGATTTTAAATCAAACCCCGCACTTGGTGGGAGAAAACCTAAAAAGTTGACAACTATTTCAATACTTCTTAGAAAAGACGTTTCCCTTGTCTGGTTTCCTGGGAAACAAACAACAACCATAATGCTAACACTGCAAAGGGAGATGTTTTGCAAATGATTCCATCTCAGCACAAAAAGGGGGAAGATACTTTCGTCATGTGGGTGAAGACCTTACTGAGGAATCTGGGATAGAGAATTCAGACCATGCAAACCCAAAATCAAAATGAACCAAGACTTGACTGGGGAAAACGGGATCATAAACCCAACACCGCGCCATACATCAATTGGTATCATCTTCAATTATTTGAGAAGCACAAGAAGATCATATGCATACCAACAAAAGTGACTTTGGATAGCCTTCCTGGGGAATACATACCTACAAAATTTCAGAGTTCGTCCATCCTTGGAGTCACTATTTTTGTTCTCCTTGAGTCATAAGATCTAAAGCAAGAAGTAATTTGTAAATTATTTTCAATTTTTTTGTTGTTATTTAATATTTTTGCTTTGAAAATTACTATCAATAATAAATGAAGTCTTTGTAAGCAGAATAAAATAAAAATTGCAAAGAATTGGATAAAAGCTCAAACTTTATTAATAGAATGGTAGTCTGCAAATGGCGAGACTCCATAGATGATTACAAAGTTTGGAAAATGGTAATATATATTGGAAAAGATACATTGAAATACAATGACCACTATTCTCCCTAACAACTTTGAATTCCTAAGCAGCGACTTCGGTTTAAGAGTGGTGAGGATCCAAGAAGATTGTTGCTTCAATGATCAAGTCTTGTCTGATGCAGTTACTTGCCAGGAAATCCCTACCTTTTGCCTAGATTTCCCTTGAGGGTTTTCAACCTACCAGGAAAATTATTCTGTTTATGTCTCTAATTTTTGCCCATACTGTCCTTTCGGGTTTTCGGCCTACTGAGACGCTCCTTTTTGCCTAAGCCGCCCTTTCGGGTTTTCATCTTAGCGAGCTGTTCTTTTATCTATATGGGCGAAGTATTTCTTGACTGCATCAAAATTCAAAGGCCGTGGGAACTCCTCACCATCCATTGTTTCAAGAATCAATGCACTGCCAGAGAAGGCTTACTTGACAAGATATGGGCCTTCAAAATTGGGATTCCACTTGCCCTTAGAATTAGTGTTGAAAGACATGATCTTCCTGAGCACGAGGTCGCCTTCTCTGAATTCACGAGGTTTGAACTTCTTATCAAAATCTTTCTTAATTATCTTCTGGTATAACTGACCATGACACAAGGCCGTCATTCTCTTCTCTTCAATCAAATTCAACTGGTCAAACCTTTTTTGGACCCATTCAGCCTCTGACAACTTGGTTTCCATTATCATGCGTAAAGAGGGAATCTCAACCTCAATGGGGAGCACTACTTCCATTACATACACAAGAGAGAATGGGGTTTCCCCTGTTGAAGTGCGGACATATGTTCGATACCCATGTAAAGCAAAAGGGAGCATCTCATTCCAATCTTTATAAGTAACAACCATCTTCTGGATGATATTCTTGATGTTCTTATTAGTAGCTTCAACAGCCCCATTCATCTTTGGCCTGTAGGGAGATGAATTATGGTGGAAAATCTTGAATTTTTCACAAAGTTCCGTCATCATCTTATTATTCAGATTTGGACCGTTGTCGGTGATAATCCTGCTTGGCACACTATACCAACATATGAGATTGTTCTTGATAAAGCACACTACCACCTGCTTAGTAACATTAGCATATGAAGCTGCTTCCACCCATTTGGTGAAGTAGTCAATTGCCACTAAAATGAAACGATGTCCATTCGACGCCTTTGGTTCAATCATTCCAATCATGTCAATACCCCACATAGAGAAAGCCCATGGGGAAGAAATAACATTGAGAAGTGTCATAGGCACATGAATTTTGTCAGCATAAATCTGGCATTTATGGCACTTCTTTGCAAATTTGTAACAGTCAGATTCTATTGTCAGCCAATAATAACCTGCCCTAAGCATCTTCTTTGCCATCGAATGTCCATTGGAATGTGTACTAAAGGAACCTTCATGGATTTCATGCATCAACATGTCAACTTCGTCTCTATCCACGCATCTGAGAAAGACCATGTCATAATTTCTTTCGTATAACACATCTTCATTGAGGAAGAAACTGTCTGCCAACCTTCTCAATGTCTTTCTATCTTTACTTGACGCACCAGTCGGGTATTCTTGAATTTGGAGAGAATGTCTGATATCATAATACCAGGGTTTTTCATATGCTGCTCCCTCTGCTTCAAACACATGAGATGATCTATCCAAACATTACACTGTGATATGGGGCACATAATTCCATGTATTCACTTGATACGTAGAAGCCAGGGTCGCCAAAGCATCCTCCATCTGATTTTCATCTCTGGGAATTTGATGGAACTCAACTTTATTAAAGAAGGGTAATAATCTTCTAGAATAGTCGTTGTAAGGGATCAATCCAGGGTGACAAGTATCCCATTCTCCTTTAATATGATTTATTACCAAAGCTGAATCGCCATACACATATAGTACTTTGATTCTGAGATTAATAGCCTCCTCGAGACCCATGATACAAGCTTCATAATCTGCCATATTATTGGTACAATCAAATGCCAACCTTGCAATAAAAGGGATATGCGACCCATGAGAAGTGATAATCACAGCACCAATTCCTTTCCCATAAGCATTTATAGCTCGGTCAAACACCATACTCCATCGGGATTCAGGATCAGGAACTTCCCCAGGCAAAGGTTCATCACAATCTTTTATCTTCAAAAACATCACATCCTCATTAGGGAAATTATACTTAACAGACTAATAATCATCAACCGGTTGGTGAGCAAGATAATCTGCCAATACACTAATTTTTATAGCCTTCTGAGTATGGTATTCAATATCATATTCAGACAACAACATCTGCCAACGGGAAATTCTCCCAGTAAGAGAAGGCTTTTTAAAGATATACTTAATTGGATCCATTTTGGAAATCAACCAAGTAGTATGATTCAACATATATTGCCGTAATCGCTTTGCCGCCCAGGCCAGAGCACAACATGTCTTTTCCAGCATAGAATACCACGACTCATAGTCAGTAAACTTCTTGCTAAGATAATAAATGTAATATGTTGTACAAAAAAATTTTCCCTCTCATTTTACTCAATACATGCCCATTGAGGTCATCAACTTGCTCAAGGATGCCCAAGAGTTGACCAGACAAACTCTCTCCTAAGACAATGTACCTCAAACTAGGGTTTCCATTTTTATCAAGATGTGTGAAATCAAAAGGTCCCAAATACCATCCATGGTCCCAATACGTTCTCAAGATCATCCATGTCAAGTTTCATGCCTTGCATAAGAAGTTTACTCAGTCAATTGCTCAAATGCTTGAGAATCAACTATATTAGGTCAAAAGTCAACAGAGGCCCGCCTACAGTCAAACTTCAAGATTTTTGGTCAACATCAACATTTTGAAGTGATATCCATCATTTGATCAAGGGTTGATCATGATTCCCCAAGGAATTCTCCTAATTCATCAAAACTCAAAAATTGATAAATTAGGGTTTCTCAGGAAAAGTCAACCAAACTTTGACCAGACATAACTTTCTCATACTTTATAAGAAATTTCTCATCCAAGGCTCATTTTGAATAGAATCCAATTCCCTACAAATCATCTTCATTACTAAAGTTCAAAATATTCACTCATGAAAAGATATAAATTTGAACATCATAGGTCCTTTTGAAAAGTCAACAAAAACACTTTTTGGGTCAAAGCTTCTTACATGAACATGGAAGACCCATTTGAGATGAGACCAAAAGGGTTGTTTATGGGACATCCTAATATTTCTAAAAAGTCCAAGAACACCTCTCTAGGGTTAAAATTGGAAGAGTTATTCCTTGTCAAAGTTGACCATTTTTGGAAAATTGCCAAAAACCAAATGTGCCCAAAATTGCATTTTTTGGCAAATGGGCCTAACTTTTTATGTTTGCACCGCATTTCCAACATGGTCCACGGCCCAAACATCCTTCCACATGTTATTAGTCTTACTTATTTAATTTTTTAGTTTTTATCCTTTAAAAATAAAATTAAATCAAATAAATCATCTAAGCAATAAAAGATTTCATTACAAATCTTTTTATCATCAATTGGAAATTAACAAAAGCTGGCAAGATCAAAACAAATCGTGGAAAGAGAGTAAAGATTGGATTTGTTCCAAAAATAAACAAAATTAAAAACTTGAAAAGAGAATATTTTGTCATCAAAGCATGGGATTTTCTCCAATTATGTTGACCTAGTATGCTACCATACATAAGGACATTTATTCCAAAGATGAAGCAGACAGAGAGGCTGGCTAAAAACAAAGAACACTGGTTTCAAAAATTGAAAAAAGTGAAATTTCCCTAAGAGACGATCCAGCCTCCTTCAATCAAAACCAAGCGTCCTATCATCATTCTGAGGATCCCAGCACCTCTTCTCGTCCATCCCTGAAGGCCAAAGCACCTTGAATCGCCCTAGTCAGATCTTCCTACATTGGTAACTTTTTGACTTCTAAAACTTGTTCCATCCTTAATATAAATATATTGTGCTTGCATATTCATACTATTGGCATTATTAATGAATTTTTTGACGTATCTCATGCAAGGAATAAGCCCAGAATCGCAAGACACCATTGCTAGGGCTTAGGAAGAAGCAAGCTTCAGATTTTGTGATACAAGCACTTTTAGGATTAATGGATACCACCATTGGATTCCTGGGGAAATTGTAAGGGGGGGTAGGGTCTTTTTTATGCTTTGATCATGCGTATTTTGCAGAATCGTCCTTGGGGTGTCACCGGAGAAGGTCACCGGAGCCACCGGGGCCGGTGGTTTGATTTTTGCAGGAGGCGGTCAAAGCATGCGTGGCAGTTCCTCGTGACCTCATTGGCTGGGTTCAAACGAACTCCTCCTCTCTCCAAGTCTGATTGGTCCACTCAAACTCCCAGGGCCCCACAATGCACGCGTGTTTGGCTGACTCAGCATTAGATATCATTTTCATATTATGTTGATTTTTGTTATTTATATGAACAAGTTAACAAGCAGCATAGACGGTCAAGGGTGAATGGTTTGAGGCAAGCGTCTTGGGTTCGATCCTAAGCGCGTTGCTTTTGCATTTTTCTGATTATTGGTTTGCAGATCCAGTGTATCTCAATGCTTAACATCCATCATGCGCCCCACTGATCCGACCACTGGATTGTTGCCAACAAAGATCCAACATCTAGTACATTCAGTCATATAGTGAACCATCAAAAGGGAGCTACATCGGATCTGGCGCAGGAGTGGGCTTAGCAATTTTGGGCCTGGACAAGTTCAGAAAGGCACCCCCCCATTTACTTCTCATACAGGCCCAGATTCTTACTCTTTTTTTATTTTCTTTTTCTTACTTTTTATTAATTATGTTTTTTTAATAACACCAAAAATAAATCATTTTTATTTAATCAAAAATCATAAAAAACATCAAAAACTTTTTTTTTTTGTAAAAAAATATTTTATTAATTAATTTACTTTAATTAAATTAGGGTAATTTAATGTTTTCCTATTATAATTAAAATAATTAGATTTAGGGTTTAATTCTATATTTAACTTAATTTTTCCTTAAAAATAAATATTTTCGCAATTTAGATTTCTAGGTCGGTTAATCATTTCTCGCATTTAAATTACCGCGGGCTCTTAATTTTCTCTTTTTATTATTAATCGTAAATGCTCCGAGTTTGTAATAGTAATTAGGGTTTAAATTCCGCATTTTATTTTCAGTCAAAATAATCATGTATCTGCAAAAGCCCTGTAATAGCGTAGGACTGTTATTTTCTCGCCCATATATTTTATATGCTTGTATATAATTATTAGCAACTTAGGCGTGTATGACTAATGAATCAATCCTAGATCACTAAATTACAAGACAAATAACTGAAATCCCAGACTTTTGCACACTCGCACTCCAAGGGTTTGCCTCACTTGGTTGCCTCGGAAATAATGGTCGTGTCCCTCGAACGTAGGGGTACCTTAGCAATGACCCGCGATTCAAAGTTGTCATAAAGATCACAGTCCCTTCTTTTCCCTCGAGTTGCCTACAAATTGATCTTATGATGATAGTCCCTTCGAACGCTAAGGTATCCCTACCTGTTGCCTTCAGTGACCATTTTGTCCCTTCGAACGTCCCTTTAAACATAGGACGATAGGGCTACCTACTCACTAATAGTAGGATAGTGTTGTCTAAAGGAAACGAGAAAATGAACAATCTTTTTCGAGTAGGTAGAAACTCTTAAGTACTTGCTCAAAACAATAAAAACTCTTTTTCACAAACACTTTCAAAACAATCTTCAAAAACAACTTCATCACACTCTTGAGGACCGATACAAGGGTTATCACGAGTTTAAAACAAAACCTTTCAAAACAAGCACACACAAGAAATTTCAAAATGAGCAAAAGTACCTAAGAGCCCGTAGAAAACTACGGATAGAAAGGGTGCTAACACCTTCCCTTTCTATAATCTACCCCCGTACTCATAAATATTCTCGAAAAATATTTTTTTTGTTCTTTTTCCTTTTCCTTTGTTGGATGAAATAAAAGTCGGTGGCGACTCTCACTTACCGCAACATTTTGCAAACAAAAACTTAAAACGCAAACCAGTATTAACAGTCGGTTCTACCACCGTATCACAGAACTGGCGACTCTGCTAGGGAATGATTAATAAAGTGGGGTATACCTTAGGATCTAGGTCATTTTATAATTGCTTTCTTGTTTGTTTGCTTTATTCTTAAAGGGTTTTGCTTGGGTTACTATAGATCCTACACCCGGATCTGGGGGCACTTTTTAGGTAAACAACAATAGATCGTGGAGACTGTACGACGTAAACCGATATGGTTTAAGCGATGGTTGTGTTGATGTGGCACTTTGGTTGGTACCGGTATCCTTAGTTGAACAAACTTGGCTATTATAAAGTAGTGAGATAGCTGACCTCGGTATAGAGCTGAGGATTGGTTGATACTCGATGCTACACTCATTGAGATTATACTTTCGGGATATTTCGACCGCAAGAAAAGATTGCTTGAGCTGAGACAATACTGATAAAGGATGATCAGTGACATTGAGAATCTTTAGAACCTGGTTACTCTTCTAAGACAGGTTGAAACCAACTAAACTTCAAGAGGGTACTTACCTTTAACCTCATGCAAGCCTTTAAACCTATGGACTTGGTGTGATTTGTCTATGTTTGTTATACCTATGGTTTATCATGACATCATTCATCTTAACATAGTGTGATACAGTGGGAGAACTGACTTGAGGTTTTGTGTTTG
Organism: Vicia faba; assembly: GCA_948472305.1. NCBI lineage: Eukaryota > Viridiplantae > Streptophyta > Magnoliopsida > Fabales > Fabaceae > Vicia > Vicia faba. Next base: position 314,029,244 of record OX451741.1, read on the forward strand.
TGTTCGCAAATGTTTCGGTTTAGCAAGAGTCGCCACCGACTTTTTATTTTATCCAAAGGAAAGGTCAAAAAGCACAGGAAAGACCTTTGAGATTGTTTTTGGGTTCGGGAGGTAGATTATGAAAAGGGAAGGTGCTAGCACCCTTTTCATCCATGGTTTTCCATTGGCTCTTAGTTACTTGTTTAGATCACTTGCTTTTGCTTTTCAATTGTTTGAAATGGTGCTTTTGTATGTGGTTTTGAAAGTATTTTGAAAAGAGGCCTTTGTCTAGGCAACCTTTGTAATAATTCTTGTTTGAATGTATACAAAGGTGTTTGTCTTTTGAAAAATGTTTCAATGTTTGAAAGTTTGTTTTGGGAAATGTTTTGAAATTGTGTGTGTGTTTTGAAATTAGCAAGGATGTTTGCAAATTGATCAAGTAACTAGGAGTTGTCTACCCAAGTCAAAAGTCTTTCCTACACATTTTTAACCCTTTGACATTGTTGTTTTACCATTGTATTTGGTAAACAACCCTATATTTGGATGTTAAACGGGACGGGCGTGGGTCATCGTATGACCATGATAACAATATTGCCAAGTATCTTAGCAAGCTTTTTTGAGGGACTAGATCATTTTTGTTTAAGCAACCAAGATAGCGTCATCGAGGGACTATGATCTTTTTGTTTTGTTTTGGTTTGACAAGATACCTAGCATGCATACCATGGCCATTTTAAGGCAACAAAGTGGATGAAACCCTAGGGGTGCTTGTGTGCATTGTGTTGTCATTTTTCATGCATTTTTGTCTTGTGTTTTGTCATGCTATTTGTTTGATTTTGGTCTTTTACATACAAACCCTAATTTACTATCATGGCATTTGAAAGCGATAAAATGCGTAAAAGTAAATCTAAGACTATTACAACATTATTATGGGAAGGGGGATACAAGTTTGAATAAGGGGATATTTGCACAAAATAAAGCCCTAAAACTATTACAACCATATTGAATTTATTGTACAAATAAATAAATAGACAATTATTTAAATATGCAATTAAATGTAAATATGCACAAAATGTTTTTGTATTATCTTTATGTATGTAAAAATAAGTTTATTCATGTCTTAAAAAATAAGAAAATAAAAATGATTATTTTTGGAAAGGGTGAAAACCCTGATTTTTGTTTTAAGAAAATATATTCTATATTATTTATTTATGTACAAGAAAATAAATAAAAATATATACAAAAGTGTTAAAAAATTAAAATGTGTGAGAAAATATTATTTAAGTGTATAAATAATAAAAGTAAAAATATATGATATCTTTGTATTATTTACAAATTTTATTTAAGAAAATAAGTTATATTATTATTAATAAACTATTTCTATGTCCAAAAAATAATAAAATAAAATGTGAAAAATTAAGAGAATATTTTTTGTGATTTTAAATATTTAGAAAAAATAAATAAAAGTCAGAAATGTGGAATATTCAAGAAAATATAAAAAAAATAAAAGAAATGGGCCAAGGGGGTGTAGGAAGTAAACAGGGGGTGTCAATAGTAGGACAAAGCCAAGCCCAGCCCATGTTCCACTTTATCCCTGTCATTGGAACAAAAACACGCGTCCTGTGTTCAAACTCGTAACTCCTGCATACGTGCTTAAAAACAAAATCTTGCAACATGAAAGTTATAGCTCATCATCACACGATTCTAATGATATAAAAAACCTGATCTAACTCTCAAAGACCAGAGAGAATTTCATTGGCCCTAAATTCTGACCTAGTTTTTTCAGCATGCTCATCATCTAAATTCTCCTAGCTCGGTTAATATAAATGGAAGTTATGCATATGTACAGTTCAAGCAACTTAGAGACTACATTTTTGCTTCACAAACCTAAGCTTAATGATGCCTAAATAAGGAGTTAGAATCTTGAGAAATACCTGTTTTAGTCAAGTTCGAATATGGCAATGTAGGAGTTATGAGTGAGGCCTGAAGGTTTTCTGAGCTTGCTTGATGTTCCCTTGACCTTTCCCAATGATTAGCTTGCTTTGAAATGGCTTGAACCTCCCTATAGAACTCAACCTGCAAACTCAGAAATTGAAAATGGTGAAGCTTGAAAATGAAGTTACAGTTGCTAGACAGAGACTTGGGTAGCTTGGATGGGATGTATGCAATGTGTTTGAAGTGGTTCAAGGCAAAACGCACGAGTGTAATGTGTTTTGGAAGTGGTTCTGCAGGGCTTGCCCTGTTTTGGGCAGAAATGGAGTTTTTGTGCTTAAGGGTGTTTGAGAGGATTGTAACTCGTGTATTATGGCTTGGTATAATGTGCTGAGCTTGTTTCAAATGTTCACAAGACTTGCTCTTATCAGATTTCCAAAGTTATGGACCTTTTGCAAGTTGACTTGTTTTTGAAGTAAAAGTTGAAATGACAAAGGCCAAGGTTGTAGAAGCTAGCTCAAGGTCTGCCTATAGTTGGTACACCTTTCTTGATATTTGTGGAGTTGGTTTGCAGCAAAAGCTTTGGTCCAATGCTCAAGATAAACAATTTTACATAAAGCATGCTTTATCAAAGTGGAAATGTTACCTTTATGCCATTTTTGGATTAAACCTTTGTACAAAGCTTCCAAGACAAAAACAATGCCATTAACCATTGTATTTGCATTCAATTTTTGAGTGTAGAAGAGATTAGAACCTGTAAACCAAGTACAAGCATGCTTAGGATAGATTTGCAAGTTGTAACATGGTGCAAAATGCCTTGGACAAAAGTGATGATTTTCCATTTTCAATCCTTCGATTCTCCTTAACCACAAATGATCTTGGAGAGTTCTTGGACATTTTGGAAAGCTTGTAACATGTTCTACAGTCCATCTTTGAAATTCATTTTGAGATTCCAATTGGAACAATGTGAAAAGTTGTCATGAAGATAGGTCAAAATCCTGCCTAAACTAGGGCAAAATTTCACTAAGTTAAAAGTTTCATGGATCCTTGTTCACAAAATCATAACTTGAGATCCAAGCATCTTTTGGGAAAACTTTGTGAATAAAAGTTGTATATTTTGTGGAGGACTACAACTTTCATGTTGGAAGTTTTCTTTTAATCCAATTGCATCAGTGTGAAAAAGTTGGGAAAAGTTGGGGAAAAATAAGAAATTTTCATAACTTAGAAAATTTCTAAGTTATGAAAATTTTCCATTTTAAACCCTAATTTCCAAAATTAGGTTTCTTGGTGAACAAGTTTCATGTTTTGACACATCTTGATGAAAAATGACCCTTGGCACTTGATTTTGACCAAAAAGCCAAAGTTTGACTTTTTAGTGTACAGTTGATTTTTGATCAGTTGACTGGAAAATTCATCTGTCAATCCAATGCATTTGAGATCTTTTGAACCTTGTGATTAGGTAAAGATGATTCCATTGAGTCCTTGAAACCATGCTTGAACCCAATTTGCCATTGGCTAGGTGAAAAATCAGAAATTGCCCTTCTACAATCAAAACCCTAAAAATGACCATTTTGCCCTTTTGATGATCTGATCAAATTTCTTGAGGAGTTATGGTCCAAACTTGATCAAATGGTTCATATGAGTCTATAATGTTGATGTGGATCAAAAAATATGAGGTTTGACTGTAAATTGGCCACAATTGACTTTTTCCCAAATACATCTGATTTTTAGGTCAACTATCCAATTGACTGGGCAAAAATTTGATTCAAGGCTTGAAACTTGGTATGGGCAATATTAAGAGTCCAACATGAAGTATGAAAGTCGCATGAGGCATTGGAAGTCCAAAAATCCTTGTGCAAACTCAAACCCTAATTCCAGGTCAACAGTGCAAAGAGATGCCTTGAGCTGAGCAAACCCTAATCTGGTCTTAAGTCCAAAGAGGTCTTGTGGGGAAATCTTGATAAATTGAGAGGGCAAATTTTGGGCTACAACACATAGCATCCATTCTTATTTCACTAACCATTTCAAGGACCAATGGAATTTATCTTTGTTCTATTTTGCAGATCATGGCTTCCGCCTGTAGAAACAATATCTAAATCATCTTTGTGAAAGTACCTTCCCAACTCAAGGAGCTAGTATCAAAGGTTTCCGAAACTTCTGCGTTCACTAAGAGACATGGTCGACTTCTCAACCTGGTTGCTTCAAACTTTGATGAAAAGATGATGAGTGTAATCTTTCAGTTCTTTGATCCCAAGCACCACTGCTTTACCTTTCCAGATTATCAGTTGGTGCCTACCATGGAAGAATTCTCTCAGTTGTTGGATATACCCATTCTTGAACAGTTTCCTTTTACAGGTATGGAAGAAGTTACTAAGCCAGAAGTCATTGCCTCAGCTTTGCATCTGAAACAGACCGACGTGGTATCCAATTGGGAAACAAGAAGCGGAGTCAAGGGTTTTCTGGCCAAGTTCCTAATAGACAAGGCCGAACTGTTTTGGGATGATATCGATTTCCAGGATTTTGAAGAGGTCTTGGCCCTTCTAATCTATGGTTTAGTATTATTCCCTAATCCAGACTCATTCATTTATGTGAATGCTATCAAGATCTTCCTCTCTCGCAACCCCGTGCCTACCTTGCTCGAAGACATTTTGCACGCTCTCCATACTCATACCATGAAGAGAAGAGGGGTTCTTATGTGTTGCATACCGTTGTTGTCGAGGTGGTTTATTTCTAACCTCCCTAAGTTTATACTGAAGAATGAAAAATGTGTGGGTTGGTCACAAAGGATAATGTCACTCGCTCACATGGATATTCTCTGGTGTTCCCGAGCTATGGAAAACACTTCTATTATTGACCGCTGCAGGGAGTACCCTAATGTCCCGTTACTTGGCATCAGAGGGGGTATAACCTACAATCCTTGTTTAGCTCTGTGACAATTTGGTTACGCTCGAAAGGATGGTCCCCATGAGTTACTTATCGAAGGCATTGTATTCAACTATGAGGATGATGTTCAAGAGTATCGTCGGAGGTTTATACGAGCTTGGGGCATGGTAAAAAGATCTGGAGCCAAAGCTTTGGGGCCAAAAGCTTCCATTCCTATGGAACCTTACCTCCAATGGGTACGAGCTCGCGCCCAGAAACTTATGATTCCCTATATGGTCGTTCTACCAATGATTATGGAACCCACTACTCAAGGGGGTATTCCTAACACAATTCTCTATCCTGATATGCCCAATGATCTTGGAGAATTATAGAGGTCTTGGATTCAGTTGAAGAAAGAGAGAGATACTTATAGGGATCAGTTCTATTCCCAACAGAGGAAGGTTTTAGAGCTTACAAAGAAGCTCCACGAGGAAAGAGGACTCAATGTCTATCTCGGCACGAAGAGGAAGCATCAGTGGGAATTTTGATTTTTTCTAGTTTTAGATTTGTTTTTAATTTTAACCCCTAAAGGCATTTGAACCTTGAATTCAACTAATAGAATCTTTGTTTCATTTTGGTTCGCAAATTTAAATTTCCCCAAAGTCTTTGAAATCATTGCATACGCATCCCATTCATAACATTGCATGTACAGGTACCATTACAGGTTTCTCATCTTCTTCACTGTTTATTTCAGCAGAAATGTCTTCCGAACAAAGCATTAAGGATCTTCAGGCACAAAACGCCCAGTTCCAGCAAATGTTCATAAATCTGGCAAAAGGGTAGGAGGATCTGAAAGCCCTCATCCTGAAATAGAAAAAGAAAAAGAAGAAGGTTGCCGGTATTCTGAATATGGGCAGAAGGTTTAGAGGGCCATTAAAGCAACAAGTTGATCTGACCTCTTCATCCAAGGAATGGGAGAATCAAGAAGAAGAGACCAGGGAGAAGGATCGCAATCTTGAAGTTTCTGACAATGATACCGACTATAATGATGAGCAATATCCTCCCACTGAGGATAAATACAAACAGTTGGAAGATCGCTTGAGTGCTATGGAAGTCTAGAGGATACCTGGGCTGGATTTCAAAGAATTGGGATTGGTGTCGGGAGTGGTCATCCCGCAGAAGTTCAAATCTCCAATTTTTGCAAAGTATGATGGGGTGTCCTGCCCAAAACTCCATCTCCGCTCTTATGTCAGAAAGATCCATCCCCACACCGCTGATAGAAATTTGTGGGTTCATTTCTTTCAAGATAGTCTGTCAGGGACTCAGCTTGAATGGTTCTACCAACTGGAGAGAGCCAATATCCGAAATTTGGAAGATATGACTGTTGCTTTCTATAAGCAGTACCAATACAACACCGACCTTGCTCCTACTCGTACTCAACTCTAGAGTATGTCCATGGGGGCGAGTGAAGGCTTTAAGGACTATGCACATAAGTGGAGAGACTTGGCTGGAAGAGTCCAACCCCCGTTGTCTGATAGGGAGTTGGTTGATATGTTTCTGGGGACGCTATCTGGTCCATTCTTTAATCATTTGATCGGTAGCTAGTCAACTGGTTTCACCGAGCTGATTTTGACTGGACAAAGAGTAGAAGCTGGGATTTGGAGCGGAAGGATACAAAAGGATGCCTCTTCGAGTTCGATAAAGAAGCCTTTTGTGGGTAAGAAAGAAGCTAGTGTCATCTACAGCCTGAGGGGCCAAAGCAGAACTGAACATCGTCAGACAGTAAGTGTTGTGATGATACCTAGGCCTGCAGCTGCTCCATAATGCAACAATCAACCAAGGGTAGAAAGGCCACATCGTCAGTTTACCCGAATCAATATGACATTGGCTAAAGTTCTACCTCATCTGCTGAGATCCAACTTGGCGGCCTTGAAAGAGGCTCCCAAGAACCCGAATACCACCTCTCACTGATTTAATCCAAATTCTCGGTGTGCCTATCATTATAAGAGTCCTGGACACGATACCAATGATTGTTGGGCTCTAAGAAATAAGGTACAAGATCCGATTGAAGCCAGGGAAATTAAGTTCGATGCTCCGGAAAATCCCAATGTCATAACAGCTCTCATGCCTAAGCACGGTCGTGGAGTTAATGTTGTTGATACCGACTTGTTTGTGACCTTGGTGGGTGAAGTTTCTACTCCTCTCATAACTGTGAAGAAGAATTTACTATTGGCCGGTTTATTTCCGGGTTGTGGTGAAGGTTGCCACATGTGTTTATTTCTGCCTTCTGGTTGCCATTTGCTGAAGTCAGGTGTTCAACGCCTGATGGACAACAAAGAAATTTTGTTCGAGAAGACTTTGGTTCCTGTTGTTCCATCTGAAGACATTGCCATTATAACCATTTCCGCAAATCCTTCCAAGGGCTCCTCGAGAACACCTATTAGGATTACATCTGCTCCAAGAATCGCTCCGCTAATAATCACTGTTCCTGGTCCTGTCCCGTATGTCTCGGACAAAGCTGTCCCCTGACATTATGGTGCCGATGTGTATTATCATAGCATCAAACAAGATCTTAAAAATTAAGAGGCGGATCTTGATATTGGTAACATTGTCGGGACCAACAAGGTTACCCGAAGTGGAAGGGTCTTCTCTCCCGAGATTTCTCCTAAGACGGTCAACAGGCCTATTATCATTTCGTCTGCTATTCCTGCTGGTACATCAACTACGACCCATGTTCTTACTCTAGTTATAACCCCTGCCGGTGAATCGTCTGGTACCCGCGGCAAAGAAGTTATAGTTGAGCCCGCATGGACGGAGGCACCTAGAAAAATTGTCGTTGAAGCCTCTAAGCAAGAGATAGAGGAAATACTGAAAATTATCAAAAAAAGCGACTACAACATGGCCGAGCAGCTGGGGAAGACCCCCTCAAATATATCCATGTTGTCTCTACTGTTGTGTTCCGAAGCCCATGCGAAGGATTTGATTGCATTCCTCAAGACTGTGCATGTGCCGCAGGAGACCTCAGTTGATCAATTCAAAGATTGTGTCGCTAGCTTGACTGCTGACAATGGGCTGGGTTTTTCAGATGCGGACCTGACACCGAATGGGAGGAAGCATAATGATGCTCTGCATGTCTCTATTGAGTTCAGGGGAACCACTATGGCTCATGTGCTGGTAGATACTGGGTCTTCGCTGAATGTCCTTCCTAAGAAGGCGTTGGATCGATTGGACTGTGAGGGCTTGACCTTAAAGCCTAGTAACATTGTGGTGAGGGCTTTTGATGGGTCGAAGAGAACGATGCATGGGGAGGTGGACATCCCTGTCAAAGTAGGATCTCAAACCTTTGAGTCCACCTTCTATGTAATGGACATCTGGCCATCATATTCTTGTTTGTTGGGTCGTCCTTGGATCCATGAAGCTGGGGCTGTCACTTCTACACTGCACCAGATGCTAAAATATCTAGTAATAGGAAATATTATCACTATGCAAGGTGAGGAGGAGTATATGGTGAGCCACCTCAATTCCTTCAAGTACATAGAGATGGACGGGGAATTCATAGAGACTCCTTGCCAGAATTTTTAAGAGGTTCCCCAGATCCTGGCATCGGTTGGAACTGCTACCAATAAACCTCCTCTGAAGATGGCTTCCCTCAAAGACGCGAGAGCTGTGATTGAAGAAGGTGGGTGTACCAATTGGGGACAACTCCCTGATTTTACTCACAAAACTGATAAGTTTGGTTTGGGCTTTACTTCAGGAGCTCAAAGGGTTGTTCGACACGCTCGGGTTGGAGGACCTCCCCTACGCATCATCAATCGAGGAATTAATGCCATTGAAGACGGAGAGGATGATTCAGACATTGACAACTGGATCTACCCAACTACAAACGATGGACCGAGTAACTGGATGGCTAGGGACTTTATACCAGTTTCTTTTATTCCGCAGTAATTGTCTTACTTGTTTTTAAGTTTTGTAATAAACAATTTAAAACTCTACAGCCTTGTGCCTTTCCCGAGGCACATTGTCTTTGCTTGTGAGCGATATTATTTGTCCTTTCATATATCATTAATAAAGAATTGGACGTTTCTTGCATACAAATTTTATGCTCTCTGTTTTTCTTTTCTGTTTTCACCTTATCAAAACAGCTATTCTCTTACACACACTCACATACAATACTGCAGATCCATATCCACTCTTGATCCCATTAATAACAGCTCTGCTATTGCCAGTTATGACTTCGAAAATCTGATCAACCAAGCCAAAGACGAAAGTGAGGATGATTGTGAGGTACCTGGAGAACTTGCTAGACTATTACGACAGGAAGAAAGGGTTATACAGCCTCATGAAGAGTCGGTTGAGACAATAAACTTGGGCACAGAGATAGACAGAAAGGAGGTCAAGATTGGTGCAAATTTAGAAGTCAAGGTCAAACATAGGTTGGTACAAATGTTGCACGATGTTGTACCCCAAAATTTTCCCTCCCATATTCCTCAAGATTTGTCAAGAATCATCTTCAAATGGTTCAAGATTTCTCAAGGGATTGCACAGTCCAAATACCTCCTAAGCTAGTCAAAATTAGGGTTTTGGTTCTTTCATGGAATTTGAGGTTTTCAATGGCTCAATCAAGTCTCATAAGCCTATATGCATTGTCAAGCATCTACATGTCAAGTCTCAAGACTCACAGTGCTAAATTCCACAGTCAAAAGCCCTATTTGGTCCACTGTCAAGTACAGAGGCAAAATGGTCATTTTGCAGCCAAAAGTCAGAATTTTTGGTCAACATCTTATTTTGAGTCCACAATCATCATTTGATCAAGTCTTGATCATGATTCCACAAGAATGGCTCAAAAATCATCAAGATGCAAAAAGTTACTATTTTGGGACAGTAGAAAAGTCAACTGTATCTTGACCAAGGCTTAACTTTTTCATGGTTCATCATAAAAATCCCATCCAATGCTCATTTTGAAGGGGATGAAATTTCATACAACTCATCTTCACATTCCAAGTCCAAGAAATGCACTCATAAAAAGTTATCAATTTCTACATTATAGGTCAATTTCAAAAGTCAACAAAAATGCACTTTAAGTCAAAGGCCATAACTTGAGATTGGTAAATCCAAATTACATGGGACCAAAGGCATTGGTTAGAGGACTTCAATACCTTTCCAACATGTCCAAGAACATGTTCATATGATCAAAATTGAGCAAGATATGCATTGGAGAAGTTGGGAAATTTTCATGAATTTGCAAAAGTCAACTTTGCTCAAAACACTTTGTTTTTGCTAATGGGCCTCAAATTTCTTCTTGAAACTTTATCCAAGACTTATGCACGACCCATAAAGCCTATTTGAATTTATTTTCTTATTTTTATTAATTAATTGGATTTTTAATTGATTTTAATTCATTTAATTAATTTAAATTGTAGGAAATTCAAAGATATGGTTTTTTCAATCTTTTTGTGAAGCAAACAAGCTCAAGATATGCTGGAAATTCGTGTGCAAATCAAAGGGACAAAAATATCAAAGTTTTGCAAGTTTCTTCAATCAAAAAGATTCAAAAAGATGTGATTGCAAATCAAATATTCAAACCATCATGCAATGGATTTTTTGTGCAAGATTTAACCTAATTCTCTTCTACTATATATACACAAGCTAAACCTAATGCCATGGACGTGATTTTGCTGCAGAAGAGGCCATAACAACATTGAAAAAAATCAAAGAAAAGTGAAAATTGTTTTCCATAGTTTAGCACGATTCAAAGCATTTTGTGGTTTCTAATTTATTGCAGGGGTTCCCAGAGACATATTGCAATCCAAACCAAGTGTTAAAGCTCAAGGAATCCGCAAGAACAATCACACGGTTTGATGATTTTTTCCATAATCGTAACTCATTATTCATGCATCATTAACGTGATTTTTTGTGTGTTTTGCATTGCTAGAACTCACAGGAAACTAATGGCATAAGCTAATTGGATTATAACACGCAGAATCACAAATTACCATTGGAGAATTTTAGGGTTCATAAACCTTGAATTTGGGGATTCAGTAACCAAGCAAAATTGGGTTCTCTAAGGCATATGGTTGAGACCGTCAGGACGAGACGAACACACTGAGACCATCGCGAAATATTTATATTCATCATAGGCTTAATCGCTATTTTTCCTCATGATGTTTTGTGGGGGTTAAAAACCCCCGCTATCTAACTTTGTTTTACAGGCCTAGCGAGGAAGACGATGACGTGCTGATTCAGGGTTGGTTCATTCAAATAAAAAGGCGCGCGTGTTTTGTTACAACATATGCGTTGATTTTTATATATTATAATTGTTCATTATCATAATATCAATTGCAGCGTAATGGCCTAGTGGATAGTGCATTGTCCAAGAACCATTGGGACCTGGGTTCGATTCCCAGGTCCACCCAATATTTGTTTCTATTTTTCATAACGTGATCATATGCAGGATTTCCAACATGTTCCACCATGAACCTCACGCCTCAGCATGCCATGTGTCTTCACATTCCAATCCAGTGGCCAAAAGATGATGAACACCATGCTCCCTAATCAACCAATGCCTGGACAATTCAAGAAGGTCAAACAGGCTTAAGAGGATAATGGGCTTCAGATTACCAAACAAACCTCCTAATGGGCCCATCACCCCCTGGTTTATTATTTTCTTATTTTCATTTCCTTTTATATTTTCTTTTAATAATTATTATAACTATTATTATTATTTAATTTACTCATAATTAATTTTTTTCACAATAAAATTCAGAAAACCTAAAATGTTTTTATTTTTTATTATTATTTATTAATTTCACCTTTAATTATTATTTTGTAAATAAATGTAATTAATTAATTTAGTTTAATTAGGTTTAATTTTGACTTTTTCACTACAAATAAAATAAATTAGAATTAGGTTTTACTAACTTTTGACTTTATTTTATTTTATTTTTATTTTCATTAAAACATAAAAAACACAAAAATACTTTTTTCTTGTAATTATTTAATTAATTAGTAAATTAGGTTTAATATTAATTAATTGCAAAAAGGACCAAAATTCCATTCTTTTCTCAAAAAGGGTCAAAACCCTAAGACTTTTCCCGATTCAATTTTTCTCGCGCATGTTTATTCTTGATTCCTATTTTGATCATATTTATGTAACTGTTCCGAGGATGTAATAGATAATTAGGGCTTTTATCGCTTTCTTTAATTTTCCCGCATTTATTTTCAAGGGTTATGTTTTTGGCGATGTAAATACCTGACGCCTTGTAATAGCGTAGATTTACTTTCCGCAATTTATTTTCCGCACAATTATTAACTGTTAACTATGCATGACAAGACTTGCCTGAAAAATAAAATCAACTCGTAGCTCACCATAATACATGTGCAAAGATAATCTTAAACTGAATCCTGACACACGTGCACATGCCACTCCTAGGGTACGCCTCACTTGGTTGCCTCGACGTGGTCATTAAGTATAGGGTGTTTTAGAAGTCGCCCTCCTGTCTAAAGATCCCGTTGCCTCGAAACGGTTGCCTCGGATAAAAAAGGATTTAGGACATTAGGGTTACCGCTAAGGCGTCCTACTATAGCTTTGGTGACCACACATGTCCCTATAATCGAATTGACCCGAATAACTCCAACGACGGTGCTACCTACTTCTCAATAGTGGGATAGTACTGTCTAAATGACATTTACACAAATTAATTCCTTAGAGTAGGTAGATTTCTCCTGGGTACTTTCTCTTTCAAAAACAAAAAATAACTTTTCGCACCTACACTTTCAAACAAAAGTTTTCAAACAAATACTTCATACACTCTTGAGGACTGATACAATTGTTACCTAGAAGTTTTCAAAACAAACTTTTTCAAAACCCACAAACACTAGAAAAGCAAACATTCTTGAAAACATAGTGAGCAAGTACCTAAGAGCCCGTGGATAACCACGGATAGAAAGGGTGCTAACACCTTCCCTTTCTATAATCTACCTCCCGAACCGAGAAAAATCTCGAAAAGGAATTTTGCTGTGCTTTTGTCCTTTCCTTGTTGGAGAACATAAAAGACGGTGGCGACTCTTGCTTACCGCGACATTTCGCGAACCAGCATTTCAAAACAGTCAGTTCTATTTCCACCGATCACAGAACTGGCGAATCTGCTGGGGATCTTTATAAAAGTGAGGTGTACCTTAGGATTAGATCATTCTATGTTTTCAATTGTATGCCTTGTTTGCTTTAATATTGTGGGCTTGCATCGGAGTTTTATGGATCCTAACCTGGATCTAGGGGATACCCTTTAGAAGTAGCAACAAACTGTGAGGGAACTGTGCGAGGTATACCGACATGGTTGAAGCAGTTGCTACGTTGATGTGGCACTTTGGTGAGTATCGGTAACCCTTGAGTCAAGTCAAGGAGAGTACGGGGCCGCCGCGTGGTGTCGTGAAGCATCAACTGACCTTAGGAACCTTACTTGACCATCCTGGCCTCTTTAGGGGTAGTGAGATGACCGACTTTGGTGCAGTCCGAAGTTGGTAGATACTCGATACTACACTCATTGAGGTTTGTTTTCTTGGAATATTTTGGTCGCCAGTTCAGTGGCTAAATCAAAACAATGAACATAGAAAACAACCCAATGATATTGAGCTCCTTAGAACCCGGTTACTTTTGATAGGACAGGTGTTGAGCCAACCAACTTCAAGAGGGTAGTACCTAAACCTCATGCTGGCCTAAACTCTAAGGGTTGTCTGGTGTGACTTGTGTGCCTTATCATGTTTGCCTTTTGTGAATACTTGTGGTGTGATTTTATCATAACATCATAACATCATAAAGCATCATATGCATTTACTAACCACTTCAAGGGTTCGAATCTTCATCTTTGTTCTTGTTTTGTAGGACATGGAATCTCTTCGCAGAAAGACAATTCAGGTCAACCTTGTAAGGATCCCTCCTCAGCTCAAGGAGCTTACATCCAGGATTCCCGAGAACTCTCTCTTCAGCGAAAGACATCGTAGACTCATCAACTTGGTCAATACCAGCATTGAAGAGGATATAGTGAAAGTGTTTTTCCAGTTCTTTGACCCCTTGCACCACTGTTTTACTTTCCCGGATTATCAATTGGTGCCTACTTTGGAAGAGTTTTCTCAACTTCTAAAAATTCCTATTCTTAGTCAACTACCCTACAGCGGTACGGAAAAGGAACCAAAACTTGAAGAGGTTGCTAAAGCATTACGTCTGCAACCATCTGACATCAAGGGGCATTGGGAAATCAGAAGTGGTATCAAAGGATTCTTGGCAAAGTTCCTATTTGAGAAAGCACAAGAATGTTGGAATTCTCTCGACCTACAAGCCTTTGAAGAAGTGGTGGCACTCCTTGTCTATGGGTTGGTTTTGTTCCCGAATCCGGATCAACTTATAGATATAAATGCTGTCAAGATTTTTATGTCCAGGAATCCCATACCTACATTGCTGGGGGACATCCTCCACTCATTTTACACTCGAACAATGAGAAAGAGAGGTGTTCTCATGTGCTGCACTCCTCTTCTGGCAAGGTGGTTTATTTCGCACCTTCCACAATCAGTTTTGAAGAACGAGCGGGGTTTGAGATGGTCACAACGGTTAATGACTCTTACACATGCTGATATACATTGGTGTTCTCGGTCCAGAGAAAATGTCATTATCATTGATCGTTGCGGAGAGTTTCCTAATGTTCCTTTACTTGGAATTAGAGGAGGCATTACTTACAACCCCTGTCTGGCTTTGAGACAATTTGGATATGCTCGGAGGGATGGCCCTCATGACATGTTGATTCTTGACATAGTCTTCGACTTCGACAACGATGCACAAGGACTTCGCCAGAGATTCACCAGAGCTTGGAGGATGCCTAACAAGGTGGATAGTAAGACACTGTGGCACAAGAATTCCATCCCCCTTGAGCCTTATCTCAAGTGGGTACGAGCCCACTCCCAGAAGCTTATGATGCCATATCCTCACATTCTCCCCGTGATCAAAGAGCCTGTTTTGGAAGGAGAGGTGCCCTACACCATTCAACACCCTGACATGCCAACATCTTGGGAAGAAATGCAAAAGAGTTGGATCCAACTCAAGGAAGAGCGAAATTCTCTTGAAGCCAGTCTACATGCCAGTGAGAAGAAGGTCTTGGAGCTCACCCGCCTACTGCACGAGGAAAAGACCCTCAACACTTACATCGCTCCAAAGAGGATGCGCAGTGTCTTTTGGCTTTAAGTATTTTGTAATATTTCGCCCATGAGGCATTGATGTACTGAATAGATTATTTATTAATATAATGGGTGCTCCTTTTTTGTCTACAACGAATTTGAATTTTCGAACCCTTGAATGCATTGCATAAATAGCATACCATGCATCATGTGCATAAAAGGTACTCTTTTTGACAGGTCACTTATCTTCTTCGCTGTTTATTTCAGCAATCATCATGTCTACCGAACCTTCCACTGAACAAGCTATCAAGGCCTTCCAGGCCCAGAACGCCCAGTTCTAAGAGTTGGTCATGAGCTTAGCCCAGGGTTAACAGGAGTTGAAGACTCTGATTCTGAAGAAGAAGAAGAAGAGGATTGTGTTGTTCAACACTGGACGCAGATTTGGGAATGCACTGCAAAATGAGGTTGATCTGGCTACTTCCTCTGTAGGAAAGGACAGTCCCCAAGAGAGAAGGGTTCCTAGTCCCATGGTCTCCGACAACGAGACGGATTACAATGATGAACAGTATCCTCCTGCTGAGGATAGGTACAAACAGTTGGAGGACCGTTTAAGTGCTATAGAGATTCAACATGTGCCAGGGTTGGACTTTGGAGACCTAGGCTTATCTTCTGGGGTGGTGATCCCTCATAAGTTCAAGGCACCTGCTTTTGCAAAGTACGATGGGGCTTCCTGTCCTAAGCTGCATCTCAGATCATATGTAAGGAAGATCCAACCTTACACTGCTGACAAGAATCTATGGATCCATTTCTTCCAGGATAGTCTTTCAGGGACTCAACTCGAATGGTTCTATCAGCTGGATTGAGGCAGTATTCGTAACTGGGAGGACTTGGCTACTGCGTTTTATAAGCAGTATCAGTATAATTCCGACCTCGCTCCTACGCGTACCCAACTCCAGGGTATGTCACTCGGGACAGGTGAAGGATTTAAGGAATATGCCCAAAAGTGGAGAGACCTGGCTGGAAGGGTGCAACCACCTCTAACTGACCGTGAACTTGTGGATATGTTCTTGGGGACTCTGTCTGGTCCGTTCTTCAACCATATGATTGGAAATTCTTCTGCTGGGTTTACAGATCTGATCTTGACTGGTGAGAGAATAGAAGCTGGTATCAAGTCTGGGAAGATACAAAAAGGTGCCTCCTCGAGCTCTGAAAAGAAACCCTTCAAGAAAGAATCTAGTGTTGTTTATGGTTCAAGGAGATAGAATAAACCGGAACGCCTCCAAGTTGTCAATGCGGTGGTAATTTCAAAGCCTACTGCTGCTCCTCAGCAATATAACCAACCAAGGGGTGAGAGACCTAGAAGGGAGTTCACTCGGCTCAGTATGACATTGTCCCAGATATTGTCGCAGCTATTGTCAACCAATCTGGTAACCATAAAAGAAGCTCTGAAGGTTGTAAACACAACATCTCCAAAGTACAATCCCAACGCCCACTGCGCTTATCACTCTGATAGCCCGGGGCATACCAAGGATGATTGTTGGGCACTGAGGAATAAGGTTCAGGACCTTATTAATGCTAAGGAGATAGAGTTCGAGGCGCCCGAAAGACCCAATGTTGTGACTGCTCCCATGCCCAAGCATGGAGTGAATGTTGTGGAAGAAGACCTGTATGTAGCCTCTGTGGATGATATTGTTACTCCACTATTGGCCATCAAAAGGAACTTGTTGCTAGCCGGTTTATTTCCGGGATGTAGTAAAGGTTGCCATCTATGTTCTGTTTCACCTGCTGGTTGTCCTTTGTTGAAGTCAAGCATCCAAAACCTGATGGATAACAAAGAGATCTTGTTCGAGAAGATTGTTGTTCCTGCTACCCCTGCTGAAGAAGTGTCCATTGTTACTATTTTCAACAACTCTCCTAAGGCTCCCTCAAAGAAGCCTGTCAAAATCATGTCTACTCAGAAGATTGCACCAATAATCATCACTGTTCCGGGGCCCATCCCCTATACATCTGACAAAGCTGTCCCTTGGCACTATGGGGCAAATGTTTATGTGCTTGGAGTTAAACAAGAGTTTGATACTAGTACCGGCGTCAGCAACATCACCGGGCCTGCCAAAGTCACCCGCAGCGGTAGGCTTTTCTCACCAGATATTGCGCCACCAGCTATCCAGAGACCTATTGTCATCACACCTGCAAGTGTGCTTGTTTCTCCCCCTGGCCAAATTCCTATTTCTACCACTGCTGCCGAGTCATCTGATGCTCGGGGCAAAGGGATTGCTACTGATGTGCCTGCCCAGGCGGAGGCATCAAAGACCACCACTATTGAAGCTTCCAAGCAGGA
This sequence comes from Vicia faba, assembly GCA_948472305.1. Classification (NCBI taxonomy): domain Eukaryota; kingdom Viridiplantae; phylum Streptophyta; class Magnoliopsida; order Fabales; family Fabaceae; genus Vicia; species Vicia faba. The sequence goes on from OX451741.1 coordinate 314,046,513, forward strand.
GATGGAAGAGATTCTTAAAATTATCAAGAAGAGTGATTTCAATGTAGTTGAGCAGCTGGGGCACACCCCATCTAAAATTTCTATGCTATCACTGTTGTTGTGTTCAGAGGCCCATGCCAAGGCTCTGATTACCTTCCTGAAGACGGCCCACGTGCCACAAGAGACATCTGTTGATCAATTTACCGAGTGTGTATCCAACTTAACTGCTGATAATGGTTTGGGTTTCTCTGACACCGATCTGACTGCTAAGGGGAAGAACCATAACGATGCCCTGCATGTCTCCATTGAATACATGGGCACTACTCTTGCACATGTGTTGGTCGACACTGGTTCCTCGTTAAACGTATTGCCCAAGAAAGCTGTAGACAGGTTGGATTGCAAGGGTTTGGAGCTGAAGCCAAGTAACATTGTTGTCCGGGCCTTTGACGGGTCTAAGAGGATGGTACACGGTGAAGTTGATATTCCAATCAGAGTTGGTTCTCAGGTCTTTGACTCTACATTCTATGTGATGGACATCCGACCATCCTACTCTTGTTTGCTGGGTCGTCCTTGGATCCACAAGGCTGGAGCTGTGACCTCCACACTACATCAGAAGCTGAAATACCCGGTCAGAGGGAAGATTGTGACAGTTCAAGGGGAAGAAGAATATATGGTCATCCACCTCAACTCGTTCCGGTACATAGAGATGGATGGGGAATTCATTGACACCCCCTTTCAACATTTTGAAGAGGTTCCTCAGACATTGGCGTCAGCAGAGACTGTGACTGAAGAAGACTCTCCTTTGAAGATGGCTTCCTTAAAGGATGCCCGGGCTGTGATTGAGAAGGGTGAGTGTGAAAACTGGGGCCGACTTCCTGATTTCACTCCGAAGACTGACAAGTTTGGTTTGGGTTTCACTGCAGAAGCTCAGAGGGTTGTTCGTAAGGCAAGGATTGGAAGACCTCCGGTATTCATCACCAACCCGGGAGTAAATGCTATTGAAGAAGACGTGGAAGAATCTGAATTCGACAGCTGGATCTACCCAACAACCAACGGTGGACCAAGCAACTGGACTGCCAAAGACTTCACACCTATTACTTTTGTCACTCAGTAATGAACTCCTTTGTTTTGAATTTGTAACAGAAAATAATTTGAAACTTTATGGCCCGGTGTCTTACCCGGGGCACCGCGGCTTCATTTGTGAGGGCTTTTGTGTGTCATTTTCATATATCATTAATAAAAGCATTGGATGTTTTTTGTATTTCAAATCTTGCGCTCCTTGTCTTTCTTTATTATATATTGCAAAACAACTATATTTACACACACTCACCTATACAGGTTCCAATCCACCCTGGATCTCACTGGTAACGACTCTGCTACTGCCAGTTATGACTTCAAAAATCCGATCAACTTAGCCGAAGACGAAGGTGAAGATGATTGTGAAGTGCCTGGTGAGCTTGCAAGACTGCTACTTCAGGAAGAGAGGGCCATTCAGCCACATGAAGAGCCAGTGGAAACGGTAAATCTGGGTACTGAGACAGACAGAAAGGAAGTCAAGATTGGTGCCAATCTAAAGTCTAGTATGAAACAACGGTTGATTCAGATGCTACATGACTACATGGAAATCTTTGCCTGGTCTTACAAAGATATGCCTGGGTTGGATACCGACATTGTGGTTCATCACTTGCCTACCAAGGAAGAATGTCCTCCGGTAAAACAGAAGGTCCGCCATATGCGTCCAGAGATGTCCGAGAAAATCAAGGCTGAGGTTATGAAACAATTCGACGCCGGTTTTCTAGCAGTGACTTCTTACCCTCAGTGGGTTGCCAACGTGGTTCCAGTACCGAAGAAAGATGGTAAGGTCAGAATGTGTGTTGATTACAGGGATTTGAACAGGGCGAGCCCCAAGGATGACTTCCCTCTGCCTCACATCGATGTTCTAGTTGACAACACTGCTCAGCATAAGGTATTCTCCTTCATGGACGGGTTCTTCGGTTATAATCAAATCAAGATGGCTCCTGAAGACATGGAGAAGACCACTTTTGTCACTCAGTGGGGTACCTTTTACTACAAGGTCATGTCTTTTGGGTTGAAAATGCTGGGGCAACGTACCAACGTGCCATGGTTGCTTTGTTTAACGACATGATCCATCATGAGATTGAAGTATATGTCGACGATATGATTGCAAGGTCCCAAATTGAGGAGGAACACCTTGACCATCTACAGAAGCTGTTTGACCGGTTGAAGTTGTACAAGCTGAGGTTGAACCCGAACAAGTGCACCTTTGGGGTGAGATCTGGAAAATTTCTAGGCTTCGTCGTAAGCGACAAAGATATTCAAGTGGACCCTGCCAAAGTGAAAGCCATACAAGAGATTCCAGTTCCCAAGACAGAGAAGGAAGTCAGAGGATTTCTAGGACGACTGAACTACATTGCCCGGTTCATCTCACACCTAACTGCTACCTGTGAACCAATCTTCAAGCTACTGAAGAAAGATCAAGTAGTACGTTGGAACGATGAATGTCAGGCCACTTTCGAAAGAATCAAAGAGTATCTCCAAGAACCACCCATTATTATGCCACCGGTTGAAGGGAGACCTCTAATATTATACCTGACAGTACTTGACAGCTCAATGGGATGTGTGCTGGGGCAGCATGACGAGTCTGGCCGAAAAGAGCACGCTATTTATTACCTTAGCAAAAAGTTTACCGACTGTGAGACCCGATACTCACTGCTCGAGAAAACTTGCTGCGCTTTGGTATGGGCTGCTCGCCGGCTAAGACAGTATATGTTGACTCACACTACTCTGTTGATTTCAAAATGGATCCAATCAAGTACGTCTTCGAAAAGCCTGCCTTGTCCGGAAGAGTAGCAAGATGGAAGATGATCTTGACTGAATGTGACATCCAGTACACGACTCAAAAAGCAATTAAGGGAAGTGTATTGGCAGACCATTTGGCACATCAGGCAGTGGATGACTACCAATCTATGAACTTTGAATTTCCAAACGAGAATATCATGGTAGTGACTGATTGTGAAGTACCCGGACCGGATGAAGGACCTGAGGAAGGATCCCGATGGTCTATGCACTTTGACGGAGCCTCAAACGCTTTGGGTAATGGTATCGGCGCTGTGATCATATCCCCTAAAGGCACTCATACTCCACTTACCGCCCGACTATGTTTCAACTGCACCAACAACATGGCGGAGTATAAAGCATGCATTATGGGTCTTCGAGCTGCAATTGACCTAAGGATCAAGTTTCTGAGTGTCTTCGGAGATTCCGCTCTTGTGATCAGCCAGATCAAAGGCGAGTGGGGTACGAAACACCCAAATCTTATTCCTTACAAGGAGTATGTATTGACGTTGATTCCCCATTTCAAGGAGATAACTTTTGAACACTTCCCAAGAGAGGAGAATCAGTTGGCGGACGCGCTAGCTACGATGTCTTCCATGTTCAAAGTAAAATGGGACAACGAGGCTCCCCGGATCATTATCTGGAAATTGGATGAACCTGCACATTGTTGTGATCTTGAGACCGAAGAGGCAACTGAAAAAACCTTGGTATCACGAAGTAAAGAGGTACCTTGAAGTTCAAGAATACCCCGAGGGCGCATCTGTTAATGACAAAAAGTTTCTGAGAAGGTTCACGTCAAAGTTCTTCCTCAGCAATGACATTCTCTACAAACGAAACCATGATTCAACCTTACTGCGTTGTGTGGATAAGACTGAAGTAGAAAGGATCATGGCAGAGCTGCATAAAGGTACCTTCGGAACTCATTCCAGTGGACATACCATGGCAAAGAAAATCCTTCGGGCAGGATATTACTGGTCCACAATGGAAGCCGATTGTTATCAACATTCTCGGACATGTCACAAGTTCCAGATCTATGCTGATAAGGTGCACATTCCTCCAATTCCTCTGAACATCTTGACAACACCTTGGCCTTTTGCAATGTGGGGCATTGATATGATCGGCGAGATCAGACCTACGGCGTCCAACGAGCATCGCTTCATCTTGGTAGCCATTGATTACTTTATGAAGTGGGTTGAAGCAGCTTCCTTTGCCACCGTAACCAAGAACGTCGTGGCACGGTTCATTCGGCATAACCTGATCTGTCGATACGGCATACCTGAGAGGATCATTACGGACAATGGTACCAATCTTAACAACAAAATGATCACTGAGCTCTGCGAGAAATTCAAGATACAGCACCACAACTCTTCTCCCTACCGGCCGAAGATGAATGGGGTTGTCGAAGCGGAAAACAAGAACATTAAGAAAATTGTGCAGAAGATGACAACGACCTACAAAGATTGGCACGAGATGTTACCGTTCGCTCTTCATGGGTACCGTACCTCAGCACGGACGTCAACATGGGCAACACCCTTTTCCTTGGTCTATGGCATGGAGGCAGTCTTGCCCATTGAAGTTCAGATACCCTCTCTCCGGATAATGAAGGATGCAGGTTTGAGTGAAGATGACTGGATCCAGACTCGGCTTGATCAACTAAACTTAATCGACGAAAAGAGACTCACGGCTATTTGTCATGGTCAGACGTACCAAAAACGGATGATCAAGGCATTTAACAAGAAAGTAAGACGCCAAGAGTATCAAGTTGGGGACCTGGTAATCAAGCGCATCATCCTGCCTCAAGGTGATCCCAGGGGCAAATGGACCCCCACGTATGAAGGGCCATTTGTGGTTAAAAATATCTTCTCAGGAGGAGCAATGATTCTAACCACCATGGATGGTGACGACCTTCCTCACCCCGCCAATACAGACATAGTAAAAAGATACTACGCATGATTAAAGACCCGCTAGGTCGACTGGCCTAGGCAAAAATAAGGGCTTCTCGGCGAACCAAAAGGGTTCGGGCAAAAATAAGGGATGAAAAATGAAAAAAATCTGTACACCCGGCAAGTCGAAAACCTGAAAAGGCGGCTTGGGCAAAAATGGGTATCCCGGTGGACTGAAAACCCGAAAGGGCGGTCCAGGCAAAAGTTAGGGATAAGCGTAATACTATGTCTCATTGATCACCCTGCATCCAGACTTCGGTATCGACTATCAGGCTCAGACGGCATCAATCAATCAGCTTCATCTCCAACTAAGCAGCAAAGTGATGAGACGCTTGAAGACATAAAGGCGAAAGCAGAGTTGGAACCCAGTGGGATTTTTCACATAGCTATTTTGTTTTACTTTTTGTATAAAACTCTATCTTGTTCGGCGGCGTTCTCTTACTAGGACGTCAGCCTCTTGTACAAAAACGCCTATTTACAGGCAAATTCCAAAATCAATACAAACTCACTTTTCAGACAAATTGCCAATTTGTTTTCCTTTATCTGTTTTGTTTTGCAAAGAACGTCCAATGTTCATTTTTGATATATGCATTCGACACTAATTGCTAATCATAAATATTTGCATGCGAAACAAAGGACTAATTACAGGTGACATCAGAAACAGGGGCAATAAGAATTGTCTAAGCGATCTAGTTTCTCTGTCCACCAAGGTACCAAGGTAGGTTCGGCTGAAGAACGTAACCAGGATACCTTCACTCACCGCAGAGTAAGATGAGAATCAGCAATACTCTCCCCAAGAAGAGTTGGTCTCTCATCAGCCCTAAAAAGGAGAAGTATCCCCAGCAAGTCAGTAATACTCTCCCCCGAGCAGAGTTAGGCTACTGTCAGCCCTAAGGAAGTTGGGTATCCACAGTAGATCTTAGTATTCTCCAGCAGAGTATACTGATATTCCTCAGCAAGCATCCTCGGCGGTCTTAATATTCCTCGACAGAAATATAAGATTGTTCCCCGGCGGAATACAGGATACCCCAGTGGAGCCATGTCCTCAAAAGTTTCCCCAGGAGAGTTGAACCATCTCCCCAGTAGATTCTGGAAGCTTATCCCCTGCAGAGTATAAATGCATCTCCTCAGCCATATTCAGAAGGTTATTCCCCACCAGAGTCTAACTGGGTTACCTTCAGCAAATTGCAACGGAAAGATCGTCCTCAGCGAAGTTCTTCCTATCCCCGGCGGAGTCATCATCAAAATCCCTCAACAGAGCTTATCAATGGAATCCCCAGCGGAGTTATCGTTAAAATCTCAGTGAAGCATCTCTTCCCACAGACTAAATCCCCGCAGAGTAATCTCTTCACCAAGTTTATTCCCCAACGGAGTCATCCTCTCCTACAGGTTTATTCTTGCAATCATCTTCGTTCATCATCCCCAACGGAAACGAAGGACTCTACTCTTCAACATCAGCCCAGGATTCAACGAACTTCCCGGCATTCGTCAAGGATTTATTCTCCCAGACGAAGATACATTCAAAAACATCACATTTTCATACATCATGATACATGCATATACACATCATATCATACAATCTCATTTATGTTGAGAACATCATTGCTCGATCCATATCATGCATTGCATATGACTAACCTTTACGTTTCAGGAAAGATGCAGTCAAAGTCTCCAATTCTGTCAAAGGAGACAAATTCAATCAAAGAAGACAAATTCAGTCAAAAAAGACAAGTCCAGTCAAAGGAGACAAGACATGTCAATGAAGACAACTCGTCAATAAAGACAACCTGTCAATGAAGACAACCTGTCAATGAAGACAACCTCGTCAATGAAGACAACCCGTCGATAAAGACAACCCGTCAATAAAGACAATCTGTCAATGAAGACAACCCGTCAATAAAGACAACCCGTCAATAAAGACAATCTGTCAATGAAGACAACCCGTCAATAAAGACAACCGGTCAATTAAGACAACCTGTCAATGAAGACAGCCCGTCAATAAAGATAACTTGTCAATAAAGACAACCCGCCACTGAAGACAACTTGTCAATGAAGACAACCCATCAATAAAGACAACCCGTCAATAAAGACAATCTATCAATGAAGACAACCCGTCAATAAAGACAATCGGTCAATGAAGACAACATGTCAATGAAGACAGCCCGTCAATAAAGACAACTTGTCAATGAAGACAACCCGTCACTGAAGACAACCTGTCACTGAAGACAACCTGTCAATGAAGACAACCCGTCAATAAAGACAACCTGTCAATGAAGACAACCTGTCAATAAAGACAACCCGTCAATAAAGACAACTTGTCAACGAAGACAACCCGTAAATAAAGACAACTTGTCAATGAAGACAACCTGTCAATGAAGACAACCCCTCACTGAAGACAACCCGTCAATACAGACAACCCGTCCATGAAGACAACCCGTCAATGAAGATAATCTGTCAATGAAGACAACCTGTCAATGAAGACAACATGTCAATGAAGATAATCTGTCAATGAAGACAACCTCGTCAATGAAGACAATCTGTCAATGAAGACAATTCGTCAATAAAGACAAACTGTCAATGAAGACAATCTGTCAACAAAGGCAACCTGTCAATAAAGACAAACTGTCAATGAAGACAACTCGTCAATAAAGACAATCTGTCAATGAAGGCAACCTGTCAACAAAGACAAAAACCAACAAACGTTTCCAGATGGCATCTATAAGCCCATCCTCCTATCCATCACCTCTCCAAATGACATCTATAAGCCCATTCCCGACATCACATTGCTGATACTACACTATGCGAGTACAAATTTCTGGGCACTCTAGTGTTCAATCATCTTCCACCTTCGGATCACGAAAGGCACGCAAGCCAATCTATATCCTCCGGTTTAAGAAGATTGAACAAGGGCAACTGTTGTACCCCAAAATTTTCCCTCCCATATTCCTCAAGATTTGTCAAGAATCATCTTCAAATGGTTCAAGATTTCTCAAGGGATTGCACAGTCCAAATACCTCCTAAGCCAGTCAAAATTAGGGTTTTGGTTCTTTCATGGAATTTGAGGTTTTCAATGGCTCAATCAAGTCTCATAAGCCTATATGCATTGTCAAGCATCTACATGACAAGTCTCAAGAGTCACAGTCTCAAATTCCACAGTCAAAAGCCCTATTTGGTCCACAGTCAACTGCAGGGGCAAAATGGTCATTTTGCAGCCAAAAGTCGGAATTTTTGGTCAAAATCTTATTTTGAGTCCACAATCATCATTTGATCAAGTCTTGATCACGATTCCACAAGAATGGCTCAAAAATCATCAAGATGCAAAAAGTTACTATTTTGGGACAGCAGAAAAGTCAACTGTATCTTGACCAAGGCTTAACTTTTTCATGGTTCATCAGAAAAATCCCATCCAATGCTCATTTTTAAGGGGATGACATTTCCTACAACTCATCTTCACATTCCAAGTCCAAGAAATGATCTCATAAAAAGTTATCAATTTCTACATTATAGGTCAATTTCAAAAGTCAACAAAAATGCACTTTAAGTCAAAGGCCATAACTTGATATTGGTAAATCCAAATGACATGGGACCAAAGGAATTGGTTAGAGGACTTCAAAGACCTTTCCAAAATGTCCAAGAACATGTTCATATGATCAAAATTGAGCAAGATATGCATTGGAGAAGTTGGGAAATTTTCAGGAATTTGCAAAAGTCAACTTTGCTCAAAACACTTTGTTTTTGCTAATGGGCCTCAAATTTCTTCTTGAAACTTTATCCAAGACTTATGCACGACCCATAAAGCCTATTTGAATTTATTTTCTTATTTTTATTAATTAATTGGATTTTTAATTGATTTTAATTCATTTAATTAATTTAAATTGTAGGAAATTCAAAGATATAGTTTTTTCAATCTTTTTGTGAAGCAAACAAGCTCAAGATATGCTGGAAATTCGTGTGCAAATCAAAGGGACAAAAATCTCCAAGTTTGGCAAGTTTCTTCAATCAAAAAGATTCAAAAAGATGTGATTGTAAATCAAATATTCAAACCATCATGCAATGGATTTTTTGTGCAAGATTTAACCTAATTCTCTTCTACTATATATACACAAGCTAAACCTAATGCCATGGACGTGATTTTCCTGCAGAAGAGGCCATAACAACATTGAAAAAAATCAAAGAAAAGTGAAAACTGTTTTCCATAGTTTAGCACGATTCAAAGCATTTTGTGGTTTCTAATCTATTGCAGGGGTTCCCAGAGACATATTGCTATCCAAACCAAGTGTTAAAGCTCAAGGAATCCTCAAGAAAAGTCACACGGTTTGATGATTTTTTCCATAATCGTAACTCATTATTCATGCATCATTAACGTGATTTTTTGTGTGTTTTGCATTGCTAGAACTCACAGGAAACTAATGGCATAAGCTAATTGGATTATAACACGCAGAATCACAAATTACCATTGGAGAATTTTAGGGTTCATAAACCTTGAATTTGGGGATTCAGTAACCAAGCAAAATTGGGTTCTCTAAGGCATATGGTTGAGACCGTCAGGACGAGACGAACACACTGAGACCATCGCGAAATATTTTTATTCATCATAGGCTTAATCGCTATTTTTCCTAATGATGTTTTGTGGGGGTTAAAAACCCCCGCTATCTAACTTTGTTTTACAGGCCTAGCGAGGAAGACGATGACGTGCTGATTCAGGGTTGGTTCATTCAAATAAAAAGGCGCGCGTGTTTTGTTACAGCATATGCGTTGATTTTTATATATTATAATTGTTCATTATCATAATATCAATTGCAGCGTAATGGCCTAGTGGATAGTGCATTGTCCAAGAACCATTGGGACCTGGGTTCGATTCCCAGGTCCACCCAATATTTGTTTCTATTTTTCATAACGTGATCATATGCAGGATTCCCAACATGTTCCACCATGAACCTCACGCCTCAGCATGCCATGTGTCTTCACATTCCAATCCAGTGGCCAAAAGATGATGAACACCATGCTTCCTAGTCAACCAATGCCTGGACAATTCAAGAAGGTCAAACAGGCTTGAGAGGATAATGGGCTTCAGATTACCAAACAAACCTCCTAATGGGCCCATCACCCCCTGGTTTATTATTTTCTTATTTTCATTTCCTTTTATATTTTCTTTTAATAATTATTATAACTATTATTATTATTATTTAATTTACTCATAATTAATTTTTTTTCACAATAAAATTCAGAAAACCTAAAATGTTTTTATTTTTTATTATTATTTATTAATTTCACCTTTAATTATTATTTTGTAAATAAATGTAATTAATTAATTTAGTTTAATTAGGTTTAATTTTGACTTTTTCACTACAAATAAAATAAATTAGAATTAGGTTTTACTAACTTTTGACTTTATTTTATTTTATTTTTATTTTCATTAAAACATAAAAAACACAAAAATACTTTTTTCTTGTAATTATTTAATTAATTAGTAAATTAGGTTTAATATTAATTAATTGCAAAAAGGACCAAAATTCCATTCTTTTCTCAAAAAGGGTCAAAACCCTAAGACTTTTCCCGATTCAATTTTTCTCGCGCATGTTTATTCTTGATTCCTATTTTGATCATATTTATGTAACTGTTCCGAGGATGTAATAGATAATTAGGGCTTTTATCGCTTTCTTTAATTTTCCCGCATTTATTTTCAAGGGTTATGTTTTTGGCGATGTAAATACCTGACGCCTTGTAATAGCGTAGATTTACTTTCCGCAATTTATTTTCCGCACAATTATTAACTGTTAACTATGCATGACAAGACTTGCCTGAAAAATAAAATCAACTCGTAGCTCACCATAATACATGTGCAAAGATAATCTTAAACTGAATCCTGACACACGTGCACATGCCACTCCTAGGGTACGCCTCACTTGGTTGCCTCGACGTGGTCATTAAGTATAGGGTGTTTTAGAAGTCGCCCTCATGTCTAAAGATCCCGTTGCCTCGAAACGGTTGCCTCGGATAAAAAAGGATCTAGGACATTAGGGTTACCGCTAAGGCGTCCTACTATTGCTTTGGTGACCACACATGTCCCTATAATTGAATTGACCCGAATAACTCCAACGACGGTGCTACCTACTTCTCAATAGTGGGATAGTACTGTCTAAAGGACATTTACACAGCTTAATTCCTTAGAGTAGGTAGATTTCTCCTGGGTACTTTCTCTTTCAAAAACAAGAAAACAACTTTTTGCACCTACACTTTCAAACAAAAGTTTTCAAACAAATAATTCATACACTCTTGAGGACTGATACAAGAGTTACCTAGAAGTTTTCAAAACAAACTTTTTCAAAACCCACAAACACTAGAAAAGCAAACATTTTTGAAAACATAGTGAGCAAGTACCTAAGAGCCCGTGGATAACCACGGATAGAAAGGGTGCTAACACCTTCCCTTTCTATAATCTACCTCCCGAACCGAGAAACATCTCGAAAAGGAATTTTGTTGTGCTTTTGTCCTTTCCTTGTTGGAGAACATAAAAGACGGTGGAGACTCTTGCTTACCGCGACATTTTGCGAACCAGCATTTCAAAACAGTCAGTTCTATTTCCACCGATCACACACGATTATGTTGAGATATTTGCCTGGTCATATGAAGACATGCCAGGTTTAAACATTGATATTGTGGTCCACCGTCTGCCGACCAAAGAAGACTGTCCTCCGGTTAAACAGAAGGTTCGTCGTATGCGCCCTGAAATGTTAGAGAAGATCAAGGCAGAGGTCATGAAGCAGTTTGATGCAGGATTTTTAGCTGTCACTTCTTATCCATAGTGGATTGCTAACGTCATTCGGGTACCTAAGAAGGATGGTAAGGTGCAGATGTGTGTGGATTATAGAAATCTGAACAGGGAAAGCCCCAAGGATGACTTCCCTCTTCCTCACATTGATGTTCTGGTCGACAACACCGTGTAACACAAAATCTTCTCCTTCATGGATGGTTTCTCTGGCTACAACCAGATCAAGATGGCTCCTGAAGACATGGAGAAGATAACCTTCATCACGCAGTAGGGCACCTTCTGCTACAAAGTGATGCCTTTTGGGTTGAAGGATGCTGGGGAAACTTATCAGCGCGCCATGGTCGCTTTATTCCACAATATGATTCACCATGAGATTGAAGTTTATGTTGATGATATGATAGCCAGGTCTCAAACTGAGGAGGAGCATCTTGATCATCTACAAAGGTTATTCGACATGTTGAAGACATATACAAGCTGAGGTTGAATCTGAACAAGTGCACCTTCGGGGTAAGATCGGGTAAACTCTTGGGTTTCATTGTCATCAACAAAGGCATCCAAGTAGATCCTGCAAAGTTAAAGGATATACAAGAAATGTCAGCTCCCCGTACGGAGAAGGAGGTTAGAGGTTTCTTTGGACGATTGAATTATATCACTAGGTTCATTTCACATCTGACTGCTACTTGCGAGCCCATCTTCAAGCTTCTAAAGAAAGATCAAGTGGTAAGGTGGAATGATGAATGCCAGACCTCTTTCGAAAGAATCAAAGAATACCTTTAAGAACCACTAATTCGGATGCCTCCGGTTGAAGGAATACCTTTGATATTGAACTTGCCAATGCTAGATAATTCAATGGGGTGTGTGCTGGGGCAGCATGAGGAGTCTGGTCGAAAAGAGCACGCAATATACTACCTTAGAAGAAAGTTTACCGACTGTGAGACACGATACTCACTGCTCGAGAAAACTTGTTGCGCATTGGCATGGGCTGCTCGCCGATTAAGACAGTACATGCTGACCCACACTACTTTGTTGATATCTAAGATGGACCCAATCAAATAAATCTTCGAGAAACCCGCCCTTTCTGGAAGAATTGCAAGATGGCAAATGATCTTAACTGAGTACGACATACAATATACAACCCAAAAAGCAATCAAGGGGAGTGTTTTGGCTGATCATTTGGCTCATCAGGATGTGGATGACTACTAGTCCATGAATTTTGAGTTCCCGAATGAGAATATTATCCTGGTGACTGACTACGAAGAACCTGGACCAGATGAAGGACCCGAGGAGGGATCCCGATGGACTATGTTTTTTGACAGAGCTTTGAACGCACTAGGTAATGGCATCAACGATGTAATCATATCTCTTGAGGGCTGTCATACTCCTTTCACCGCTCGACTATGCTTCAACTGCACTAACAACATGGCGAAGTATGAAGCTTGTATCACGGGACTCAAGGCCTCTATTGACCTCAAGATCAAGTTCTTGGATGTTTTCAGGGATTCAGCCTTGGTATTAAGCCAGATTAAAGGTGAATGGGATACGAAGCATTCGAATCTCATCCCATACAAAGAGTACGTGTTGACATTTCTCTCACACTTCGAGGAGGTAACTTTTGAACATTTCCCACGAGAGGAGAACCAGTTAGCGGACGCGCTAGCTACCATTTCTTTTATGTTCAAAGTTAGGTGGGACAATGAAGCTCCCCAAATCACCATTGAGAGGTTGGATGAACCAGCACACTGTTGCAAAATTGATACCGAAGAAGTTGCAGACAAACCCTGGTTTCACAAAGTCAAAAGGTATCTTGAGGCTCAAGAGTATCCCGAAGGGGCATCTGTCAATGATAAGAAGTTTCTGAGAAGGTTCGCTGCAAAGTTCTTCCTCAATAATGGAATTCTCTATAAACGCAACCATGAATCCACACTACTACGGTGTGTAGACAAGAACGAAGTAGAGAGGATCATGAAAAATCTACATGAAGGCACCTTCAGGACCCATTCTAGCGGACATACCATGGCTAAGAAGATCCTACGGGCAGAATACTACTGGTCCACTATAGAAGTCGATTGTCATTAGCACTCTAGAACTTGTCATAAGTTCCAAATCTACGCTGATAAGGTACATGTGCCTCTGGTCCCCTTAAACGTCTTGACAGCTCCATGGCCCTTCACAATGTGGGGCATCGACATGATCAGAGAAATCAGGCCCACCGCCTCCAATGGACATCGCTTCATCCTGGTAGCCATTGATTATTTCACGAAGTGGGTTGAGGCAGCTTCTTTTGTTACAGTAACCAAGAACATCGTGGCGCGGTTTATCCGACATAATCTGATTTGTCGATATGGTGTGCTAGAGAGAATTATTACTGACAATGGTACGAATCTCAACAACACAATGATCACCGAGCTTTGTAAATAGTTCAAGATACAACATCATAATTCTTCTCCCTACCGTCCAAAGATGAATGGCATTGTTGAAGAAGATAACAAGAACATCAAGAAGATTGTACATAAGATGACGGTGAAATATAAAGACTAGCATGAGATGTTACCATTTGCTCTCCATGGGTACCGTACCTCAGCACGGACGTCGACAGGGAAAACACCCTACTCTCTGGTATATGGCATGGAGGCAGTCCTACCCATCGAAGTCCAGATACCTTCTCTCAGGATTATGAAGGATGCATGTTTGAACAAAGATGACTGGATCCGAACCCGACTTGATCAGTTAAATCTAATCGATGAAAAGAGACTTACTGCTATCTGCCATGGTCAAACGTATCAAAAGCGAATGATCAAGGCTTTTAACAAGAAATTCAGGCGTCAAGAATATCAAGTCGGGGATCTAGTGATCAAGCGCATCATACTGCCGCAAGGTGATCCCAGGGGAAAATGGACCCCCACGTACGAAGGGCCATTTGTGGTTAAGAATATTTTTTCGGGTGGAGCTATGATTCTAACCACCATGGATGGTGATGAGCTTCCTCACTCTGTCAATGCAGACATAGTGAAAAGATACTACGCCTAATCAAAAGACCCGCTAGGTTGACTGGCCTAGGAGAAAATAAAGGCTTCCCGGCGAACCAAAAGGGTTCGGGAAAAATTAAGGGATGAAAAGAAAAAAATTGTACACCCGGCAAGTCGAAAACCTGAAAGGGCGACTTGGGCAAAAAAGGGTATCTCGGTGGACTGAAAACCTGAAAGGGCAGTCCAGGAAAAATTTAGGGATATAAAGCGTATCACTATGTCTTATTGGATCATCTTGCGACCAAATTTAAGTATCGACTATCAAGCTCAGACGACACTAATCAATCTGATCAACTTTCGGCCAAGTAGCAAAATGATGAGACGCTTGAGGATATAAGGGCAATAGTAGAGTTGGAATCCAATGGGGTTATTTCATATAGCTGTTTTTTCTTCTTTTAAACAAATTGTATAGTTTCTATTTTTTGGCGGCGCTCTCTTACTAGAGCGTCGGCCTCCTTGTACAAAAACGCCTACTACAGACCAACTTCAGAAATCAATGCAAAATTCTTGTCACAAGAAACTTCGAGTTTGTTTTTATTTTTCTGTTTTGTTTCGAAAGAACGTCCAATGATTTATTTTTGATATATGAATTTGAAAATGATTGCTGCTCATAAATATTTACATAAGAAACAAAAGACAATTACTCGTAATTCCAGAAACAAGGGCAAAAACAAGAAGTGCCAAACCCGACAGTTACTCCGCCCAGCAGGTACCGGGACAGAGATAGCTTTGGAACATAATCATCAGTACATACACTCCCCACAGAGTAAAAGTATTCAAAAGAATTGATGTCAGCTTTCCCGAAATAGGACGTAACCTCCCCAGCCAGGGTCATTTAGAAACCTGACAGCTATATCCCCCAGCCGAATTACATAATCGCGGGCGAGTCAGTAAATTTCATCCCCCAGGAAGAGTCTATTTCTCTGGATGCAGAGGCTCAATCCCCGATAGAGCTCATTACTTTAGCTATAAAGATTCACTTTCTAAGCTTATTCCCCACAGAGTTTATTCCCAAGCAGAATCTCTTCCTGACGGAATATTCATAAATCTCCAGCAGCAGTCAGGGATTTATTTTCCCATACCTGAACATACTCCGATAGCATTTCATGTACATACATCATGACAAGCGCATACATATCATATGCGACATTATCTCTTTTTTTTGAGAACATCATCTCACCATGCATTTCATGCATCGCACATAATTAACCCTGTTATCTTTTCAGGAGAGACGACCAGCTTCAACAAATCCAGCGGTTATACAGGTCACGTTTTCAGACGACTAATGGAAACCCAGTTCCCAAAACCAAACGGGTCAACTAATCTACACTATCACTTTGAAGTAACCCTACGACCCAGGTTCCTTCTCACAACCCTACTATCTAGGCTTTCATTTTGAAGTAACCCTACGACCCAGGTTCCTTCTCACAGCCCTACTATCCAGGCTTTCATTTCGAAGTAACCCTACTATCTAGGTTCCTTCTCATAACCCTACTATCCCGGCTTTCATTTCGAAGTAACTCTACTATCCAGGTTCCTTCTCACAGCCCTACTATCCAGACTCTCATCCCGAAGTAACACTACGACCCAGGTTCCTTCTCACAACCCTACTATCCAGTATTTCATTTCGAAGTAACCCTACGACCCAGGTTCCTTCTCACAGCCCTACTATACAGGCTTTCATTTCGAAGTAACCCTACGACCCAGGTTCCTTCTCACAGCCCTACTATCCAGGCTTTCATTTCGAAGTAACCCTACGACCCAGGTTCCTTCTCATAACCCTACTATCCAGGCTTTCATTTCGAAGTAACCCTACGACCCAGGTTCCTTCTCACAGCCCTACTATCTAGGCTTTCATATCGAAGTAACCCTACGACCCAAGTTCCTTCTCACAACCCTACTATCCCGGATTTCATTCCGAAGTAACCCTACTATCCAGGTCCCTTCTCACAACCCTACTATCCCAGATTTCATTCCAAAGTAACCCTACTATCCAGGTTCCTTCTCTTTCATCCCTAGTTTCAGTCAATTTCACCTTTCCCCAGTAAGTCGTTGTACAGCCTGGACCCTGACCAGATATGCAGTTCACTTCCTCTTCCTCAAGTAGGAGTTAATTCGTCAGTATAGTAATAAACAATCGCATCTCCTAGCCTCTATTTTCCAAGACGGGAATCAACATTCTCCAACAAAGTCCTCCTCAATGGTAAGTACAGGAATTCTCGCAAAAAGAATCTTTCAGGCAACCGGTATATTTTCTGGATGGCATCGTTAAGCCCATCTCTACGATTCTCTAACAACTTCCAAATGAAATCTGTAAGCCCATTCTCGATATCACTAAATCAAGTATCATTTCATGGGAGTGCAAATTTCTGGGCAATCTAGTGTTCAATCATCTTCCACCTTCAGATTATGAAAGGCAGACAACCAATCTACATCCTCGGGATTAAGAAGATTGAACAGGGGAAGTTGTTGTACCCCAAAATTTGCCCTCTCATTTTACTCAATACATGCCCATTGAGGTCCTCAACTTGCTCAAGGATGCCCAAGAGTTCACCAGACAAACTCTCTCCTAAGACAATGTACCTCAAACTAGGGTTTCCATTTTTATCAAGATGTGTGAACTCCAAAGTCCAAAATACCCTCCATGGTCCCAATATGTTCTCAAGATCATCCATGTCAAGTTTCATGCCTTGCACAAGAAGTTTGCTCAGTCAATTGCTCAGATGCTTGAGAATCGACTGTATTAGTTCAAAAGTCAATTGAGGCCCACCTATAATCAAACTTCAATATTTTTGGTTAACATCAACATTTTGAAGTGATATCAATCATTTGATCAAGGGTTGATCATGATTCCCCAAGGAATGCTCCTAATTCATCAAAACTCAAAAATTGCTAAATTAGGGTTTCTCAGGAAAAGTCAAGCAAACTTTGACCAGACATAACTTTCTCATACTTTATCAGAAATTTCTCATCCAAGGCTCACTTTTAAGAGAAACCAATTCCCTACAACGCATCTTCATTCCTCAAGTTCAAAATATGCACTCATGAAAAGATATAAATTCATACATTATAGGTCCTTTTGAAAAGTTAACAAAAACACTTTTTGGGTCAAAGCTTCTTACATGAACATGGAAGACCCATTTGAGATGAGACAAAAAGGGTTGTTTAGGGGACATCCTAATATTTCTAAAAAGTCCAAGAACACGTCTATAGGGTTAAAATTGGAAGAGTTATGCCTTGTCAAAGTTGACAATTTTTGGAAAATTGCCAAAAACCAAATGTGCCCAAAATTGCATTTTTTGACAAATGGGCCTAACTTTTTATGTTTGCACCTCACTTTCAACATGGTCCACGACCCAAACATCCTTCCACATGTTATTAGTCTTATTCATTTAATTTATTTTGATTTTTATCCTTTAAAAATTAAATTAAATCAAATAAATCATCTAAGCAATAAAAGATTTCATTACAAATCTTTTTATCATGAATTGGCAATTAACAAAAGCTGACAAGATCAAAACAAATTATGGAAAGAGAATAAAGATTGGATTTGTTCCAAAAATAAACAAAATCAAAAACTTGAAAAAAGAATATTTTGTCATCAAAGCATGGGATTTTCTCCAATTATGTTGACCTAGTATGCTACCATACATAAGGACATTGATTCCAAAGATGAAGCAGACTGAGAGGCTGCCTAAAAACAAAGAACAAGGGTTTCAAAAATTGAAAAAAGTGAAATTTCCCTAAGAGACGATCCATCCTCCTTCAATCAAAACCAAGCGTCCTATCATCATTCTGAGGATCCCAGCACCTCTTCTCATCCATCCCTGAAGGCCAAAGCACCTTGAATCGCCCTAGTCGGATCTTCCCACATTGGTAACTTTTTGACTTCTAAATCTAGTTCCATCCTTAATATAAATATATTGTGCTTGCATATTCATACTATTGGCAATATTTATGAATTTTTTTGACGTATCTCATGCGAGGAAAAAGCCCAGAATCGCAAGACACCATTGTTAGGGCTTAGGAAGAAGCAAGATTTGGATTTTGTGATACAGGCACTTTAGGATGAATGGATACCACCATTGGATTCCTAGGGAAATTTTAAGGGGGGGTATGGTATTTTTTATGCTTTTATCATGCGTATTTTGCAGAATCGGCCTTGGGGTGTCACCGAAGAAGGTGACCGGAGCCACCGGGGCTGGCCGTTTGATTTTTGCAGGAGGCGGTCAAAGCATGTGTGGCAGTTCCTCCTCTCTCCAAGTCTATCGGTCCACTCAAACTCCCAGGGCCCCACAATGCACGCGTGTTTGGCTGACTCAGCATTAGATATCGTTTTCATATTATGTTGATTTTTGTTGTTTATATGAACAAGTTAACAAGCAGCGTAGACGTTCAAGGGTGAATGGTTTGAGGCAAGCGTCCTGGGTTCGATCCCAGGCGCGTTGCTTTTGCATTTTTATGATTATTGTTTTGCAGATCCAGTGTATCTCAATGCTTAACATCCATCATGTGCCCCACTGATCCGGCCACTGGATCGTTGCCAACAAAGATCCAACATCTAGTACATGCAGTCCTGCAGTGAACCATCAGAAGGGAGCTACACCGGATCTGGCGCAGGAGTGGGCTTAACAATTTTGGGCCTGGACAAATTCAGAAAGGCACCCCCCCATTTACTTCTCATACAAGCCCAGATTCTTACTCTTTTTTTTATTTTCTTTTTCTTATTATTTATTAATTATGTTTTTTTAATAACACCAAAAATAAATCTTTTTTATTTAATCAAAAATCATAAAAAACATCAAAAATCTTTTTTTTTTATAAAAAAATATTTTGTTAATTAATTAGTTTAATTAAATTAGGGTAATGTTTTCCTATTACAATTAAAATAATTAGATTTAAGGTTTAATTTTATATTTAACTTAATTTTTCCTTATAAATAAATATTTTTGCAATTTAGATTTCTAGGTCGGCTAATCATTTCTCGCATTTAAATTGCCGCGCACTCTTAATTTTCTCTTTTTATTATTATTCGTAAATGCTCTAAGTTTGTAATAGTAATTAGGGTTTAAATTCCGCATTATATTTTCAGTCAAAATAATCATGTATCTACAAAAGCCCTGTAATAGCGTAGGACTGTTATTTTCTCGTTCATATATTTTATATGCCTGTATATAATTGTTAGCAACTTAGGCATGTATGACTAATGAATCAATCCTAGATCACTAAATTACAAGACAAATAACTGAAATCAAACACTTTTGCACACTCGCACTCCTAGGGTTTACCTCACTTGGTTGCCTCAGAAATAATGGTCATGTCCCTCGAACGTAGGGATACCTTAGCAATAACCCGCGATTCAAAGTCGTCATAAAGATCACAGTCCCTAATTTTCCCTTGAGTTGCCTACGAATTGATCTTATGAAGATAGTCGCTTCGAATGCTAAGGTATCCCTACCTGTTGCCTTCAGTGACCATTTCGTCCCTTCGAACGTCCCTTTAAACATCCGACGATAGGGCTACCTACTCACTAATAGTAGGATAGCGCTTTCTAAAGGAAACGAGAAAATGAACAATATTTTTCGAGTAGGTAGAAACTCTTAAGTACTTGCTCAAAACAATAAAAACTATTTTTCATAAACACTTTCAAAACAATATTCAAAAACAACTTCGTCACACTCTTGAGGACCGATACAAGGGTTATCACGAAGTTAAAACAAAACCTTTCAAAACAAGCACACACAAGCAATTTCAAAATGAGCCAAGTACCTAACAGCCCGTAGAAAAATACGGATAGAAAGGGTGCTAACACCTTCCCTTTCTATAAAGGTTTTTTCTCGAAATATTCTCGAAAAAGGTTTTTTCTATTATTTTTCCTTTTCCTTTGTTGGATGAAATAAAAGTCGGTGGCGACTCTCGCTTACCGCGACATTTTGCAAACAAACACGCAAAATGCAAACCAGTATTAACAGTCGGTTTTGCCACCGTATCATAACATATTCCTTCTTTCCTATTTCATCTTGTTGTCCCAAAATATAGCCCATAGAATTATCTAACACTGTCAGATACATGATCAATGGTCTTCCTTCAACGGGAGGGAGCCAGATAGGAGGTTCAAACAGATATTCTTTAATACTTTCGAATGCCCTCTGGAAATCATTTGTCCATACACAACCTTGATCTTTCTTTAACAACTTAAAGATCAGTTTACATGTTGGAGTCATGTGGGAAATGAATCCGGAAATGTAATTTAACCGCCCAAGGAAGCCTCTAACTTGCTTTTTTATCCTTGGCGCAGGAATTTCTTGAATTTCTTTGACTTTATCAGGGTCAACTTCAATTCCTTTTTGCCTGACAATGAAACCTAACAATTTCCTTGATCGGACACCGAATGTGCATTTGTTTGGATTCAAGCGGAGACGATACTTCCTCAAACATTGAAACAATTTCAACAAATATTCTATATGCCCTTCTTCAGTCTGTGATTTGGAAATTATATCATCAACATATACCTCAATTTCCTTGTGCATTAGATCATGGAATAGGGTTATCATAGCCCTCTGGTATGTTTCAGAAGCGTTCTTCAACCCGAAGGGCATCACTCTGTAACTGAATGTTCCCAGGGTGTGATAAATGTTGTTTTTTCCATGTCCTTGGGAGCCATTCTAATTTGATTATATCCGGAAAATCCATCCATGAACGAGAATACTTTGAATTTTGTTGTACTATCAACCAACATATCAATATGTGGCAATAGAAAATCATCTTTTGAACTAACTTTATTTAGATCTCTGTAATCTACGCACATGTAAACTTTTCTGTCTTTCTTTGGTACAGGGAAAATATTGGAAATCCACTAAGGGTACACTGATGTCACAAGAAAACCAGCATTAATCTGCTTTAAGACTTCTTCTTTAATTTTCACTTCCATATCAGGGTGAGTTCTTCACAGTTTCTGCTTGACTAGCGAGCACTCTGGCTTCAACGACAAATGATGCTCCACAATATCAGTATCCAAACCAGGAATGTCTTGGTATGACCAAGCAAAGATGTCCACATACTCTTTCAACAATTCAGTCAACCCGCTCTTCATGTCGGGATGCAGCAATGCTCCAATCTTGACTTCTTTCGGATCTTCCTCTGAAACCAAATTGATTGTCTCCAATGGATCTTTATACGGCTGAATGACATTTTCCTCGCGCTCGAGAAACCGTGAAACGTCTTTTGGAATTTCATCATATTCTCCTTCTTCAGCCACATACATAGGATACTCAAAGTGGGGAGAGGGTGCAGGGTCATTGTATTCAACATGTTTTTTAATTAATCTGCACATATGATTTATGATTACTTTTAGAAACTGACATATATATCAAGTGATTATGCAGATTTATTTACAGTTATTATTTATTCCAAAAGGTTTTTTTTTCTAATTACCATTTTCCAAGAAAAAGAAGAAAAATAAGACACAATTTGAGAATCAAAGACAACTTTTATTAATGATTTTAATGAGAAAAGCAAACAGATAAGCCCATACAATATCAACTTTCACCTTGGGCATAGTGAAAGCTTTTTGCAAAGATTAACAAAAACAAATTACTTAGAGACATGGATGCAAGAGGGAACATCAATAGTGACCCAGTTCTGGACTCTGAATCCAGGCGCCACATGATTCGACATCTCTTGTTCTTCCTCATCCTCTATAATAGCATTGATATTGGAAACAGTTGGATGCAGGTAACCTCTGCTGTGGAAAATATCCTGATAGTTGCCTAGAGCAGTCTTTGGCTTAAAATTCTCACCTTTATCATTCTTCACAAAGAATCATAAACCAGCCATATTCTTGTTCATTGGCAGGTCAACAATTTGCCCCCATACTTTACTAGGGCCATTACGCACAGCCTGCTGAGCATCTTTGAATGAAGCCATAGAATTCTCATTCTCCCTTACATTATCAATGGACAAAGTTTGGAACTGAGTTCCAACAACAACTTCATCTGCTTCTACAACACAGAAAGAGGATAAATGATAAATTAACAATGCTTGCTCTCCATTTATAATAAACACTTTTCCTTCACACACGGACTTCGGCTTTTGGTGTAAAGTTGAAGTGACTGCCCCTGCCTCATGTATCCATGGTCGTCCCAGTAAACAACTGTATGCAGACACAATATCCATGACTTGGAAAGTAATCTGAAAAAGGTGCGGGCCTATGTGAATAGGCAGATCCACTTCCCCAATAACAAACTTCCTTGATCCATCAAAATCTTTTACGATTATACCACTTTGGCGCATGGGAGCTCCTTGATACTTCAGCTTCAACAGCGTGCTCCTTGGTATGACATTTAAGGCGGAACCATTATCAATCAGTACATTTGACAATGAATCATTCTTATAGTTCATGGATATATGGAGGGCTAGATTGTGATTCCTTCCTTCATCAGGTAATTCGTTATCACAGAAGATTAGGTTATTACAAGATATAATATTTCCTACCACACTGCTGAATTGATCTAACGACATATCACTCTCCATGAAGGCTTGATCCAACACCCATATTAAAGATTCTCTATGGCCATCAGAATTCATCAGTAAGGCCAGAATTGATATCTTTGAAGGGGTTTGCAACAAATGATCCATGATCCGATAGTCGCTCATCTTAATAATCTTCAATATATCATCCACATCTTTTTCCAGGGTAGCACCACTGGACTCCCCTATTGTCTTCTTATTTTCAACACATTCAATAGCCTTCTTACCGACACTAACATTTCCCCGAACAACCAGTGAAAAAACACGACCACTACGGGTCACTCTACTTGTCTCCACAATATTCTCGACATTAGACAAAGGCTGGATGGGAACTTCCACACCATCCTCTAGAATTGTAGCATTGTACTTGTACGATACAACTTTGTCTGATTTGTAAGGAATTGGACCTGGAAATAAAATCACTACTGGGGAGACAACTGTCTTACTATAGTATTCAATCTCAACAGGGGTGGAATCATTGGAACAAGGAAAAATTATGTTCGCCCCTTCTTCAGAAAATTTGGGCACCAAAGAATCATTACTGGAGAACATATCCTCGTATGAGGAAAATAATTCATTTGCAGAAGCATATTCATCATCCGACTCAGTCTCAGCCAAACAATCTTCAATCACAATAACCTCATGGTAATCATCTCTTTGGCCTAAAACCTTGACAGTCCCATTATCCAATAATAATTGAATACCTCTTTTCACAACTGAATAACCTCGAGAATCTCTGCAGCAAACCCGACAAGATCCATAGTGGTGTTCTACATGACCATCCATATGGCAGAAGGTAGCCTGAAATTGCACTAAATCATCATTAATATGGTTCACATCAAATATGCGGAACTCTCCAGGACATCTAAAGGCCATGTTCACTTCTTCCTCATATTCTGCCCTAGGCCTGATTATATGGGTGGGACCTTCATCCATCATTTCCTGCAAATCAGCCTTTATCTTATCACAACCTTGTATATCAGTATCGCAGATACCACAACCATCATGTTCATGCGTATAATAACTAAACTTGTAAAGGTATGCATGTATCTTTACCAAATCTCCTCTAACCAAGTTGATATCATAAATTCGGAAGTCCCCTGGACAACCAGCAACCATGTTAACAACATTTGTTCCTCCATGCTTTAGCAGAGGATTGTCTTTTACATTAGGGATGACATCCTTAAAGGACAAAAGGCCAGATCTCACCATTTTTTGTACCTCTGATTTCAGGGGGTAACAATTTTCCACATTGTGCCCTGGTGCACCCTGATGAAAAGCGCATGTTTGATCTACCTTATAATACCAATGCAAAGGGGATGGTATAGCAGGGGGTGGCCTGGTCTGGACCAACTTTTTCTGAATCAATGCTGGGAGTAACTCTGTATAGCTCATGGGGATAGAGTCAAAAGCCTCTCTCCTCTGATTCTGCCCTTGATTTCCTTGAGGGGATGATCTTTGATAAGCGACTGTGGTCGGAGCCGTATTGACAATTGGAGTTACCGAAGCAACTTGTTGATGGTACTGGTGATTTCTTATAGGAGGATTAACCCTTCTCTCTTGAATAACAACATTTGTCTATCCTTCTTTCTTTTTAGCAAACATGTATCATGTTTTCTTCGTACTACTGGAATTTTCACCTCTTATAAAACGACCTTCTCTTACAGCTTCTTCCAAACGAACGCCCATGCCCACCATTTCGGTAAAATCACTGTGTGCACTCGCCACCATCTTTTCATAATAGAAAGCACCTAGAGTTTTCAGATAAATCTTTGTCATCTCTTTTTCTTCCATTGGAGGAATCACCTAGGCGGCTACTTCACACCATCTCTGAGCATATTCCTTAAATGACTCCTTGTCCTTCTGGACCATTGCCCTGAGTTGATCATAGTCAGGTGCCATGTCTACATTATATTTGTATTCTCTAATGAACGCTTCACCCAAGTTGTTGAAAGTATGAATGTTAGCGTTATCCAGGCTCATGTACCATTTCAATATTGCACCAATCAAACTGTCTTGAAAGAAGTGAATTAATAGGCGTTGATCATCGATGTGAGCAGACATCCTTCTCACATACATCACTAAGTGAGCACGAGGACAAGTATCTCCCTTATACTTTTCGAATTCTGGTGCTTTGAACTTTGTAGGTATTTTCACATTTGGAACCTGTTGCACCCCAAAATTTTCCCTCTCATTTTCTCAATACATTCTTCACAAAATCTTCAATAGCTCAAGCTTGCATAAGTATGGACTTAGTCAAAACACTTCCTCAACACTGATACCTCAAAATTAGGGTTTGAGTTTTCACAAGGAATATTGAATTTTTAATGCCTCAAATGACTTTCATGTATACACATGGACCTTCAAGATTGCTCATCTCAAGTTTCAAGTCTTGCAGTTCAAGTTTGCTCAGTCAATTGATCAGATGACCTAAAATCAACTGTATTGGGCAAAAAGTCAATTATGGTCAACTTACAGTCAAACTTCAAGATTTTTGGCCCATATCAACATTTTGAACTCATATGTATCAATTGATAAAGTTGGTATCATAATTCTCCAAGAAAATTGATCAAGTCACCAAAAGGGCAAAATGGTCAAATTAGGGTTTTGATTGAGAAGGCTTGATTTTTGTCTCTTGACCTAATACATGACTTATTGGTTTGAAACATGATATCAAGGATTTAAATGCATCACCTTGACCTAATTGAACAGTTCAATTCACTTTTCAAGATCATTGGAGTGATAGATGAATTTCAGTCAACTAATGAAAAGTTAGATGTACACTATAAAGTCAAACTTTTACTTTTTGATCAAAATTTAGTTTCAAAGATCACAATTCATCAAGACATGCAAAAATATGAAACTTGATCATCAAGAAATAAAAAAGTCAAATTTCATCTTGAAAAATCAAAATTTCTAAGACTTAGAAATTTTTCTAAGGGTTTAAAAGATGTTTTTCTTCATGACTTAGTGCCATTTTTATACCATGATACAAGATGATTCAAGAAAAACTTCCAACATGAAAGTTGTAGATCTAAAACTTTGTATAATGTAGAAAGTTCTAGAAGTGCTTGGATTTTAAGTTACAAATTCATAAAGTCATGTACATGGTATGAAAAACACTTAGTGAAATTTTGAGTGTTTTAGGCAGATTTTTGGTACCAACTTCATGGCAACTTTTCACATGGTTCCAATTGGATTCCTCAAAAATTTACAATATGAAGGATGTAAAGGATTCTACAAGCTTTCCAAAATGTCCAAAAACTCATTGAGATCATGCTTGAGCTAAGAGAATCGAAGAGATGAAGTTAGGGTTTCATTCTTGCATTATAGGTCGTTTTGTGATGTACAAGAACTAAAATCTCAAGCCCATGCTGCATAATCTTTGCTTTGCAGACCTTAAACTTGTGTTTCACTCCATAATTAATGGTTTACACAACTGATTGAGCCATTATTCAATTGATTCAAGCATTATCCAAATCAATTTTCCATTTTGGGAAGAAAGTAACATATCCATTCTTGTAAAGCAAGCTTTATGCACAAAGTCAGCTTCTTGAGATCCTAACTTGTTTGCTCTGATTACACTCCATCCACAAAGTCAGAAGCATTGTGTTTAAAGTGATTAACAACTCTTGATCATGAAGTATAAAGCATTAAAACTTGTTTTGTCAAAAAAATCACATGTTGAGCTTAAACATGTGAATTTGAAATCTGATCAACTTGAGCACTCCAAAAATCTTGCTTATAAATAGAGGCACTATTTGTGAGATAAGGTACGAGTTCATAAGCCTTCAAGCATCCCAAAACTCATACAAACTCAGATTGCATACAAATTGCCATTGTTGTGCATAATCTGTCCAAAAACTTCCATCTTCAAATCCACTCGTGCGTTTCTTGGCCAAACCATTTCAAAAGCTTCTAAACATAAAACAAACTCATCCCAATACCTGTTACAGTTCTGTAACTCCATTTCCACCATTGTTCAAACTCAAAGACAAAGCTTTTCACATTGACTTCTCCAGCTTGATTGAGGAGCTCCCAACCTAAAGTAGCCATTGGAATAGCTTCCCGGAGGTTCAAGGAAGCTAACCAGATCATCAAAACATCTTGAAGTGAGCTCTAACTCAAAACATGAAGTTCAGTTTTGAGGTAAGATTTCTTATTTTCAAACTCTTCATATAGGCATTGTTAGCTTTCCATTTTCAAAGATAAAATATAGATAGCATTGCCCTAACGCTAACCATATCCATAGTTTTCATTTATATTTCCTAAGCATGGAGAATTTGGAGTTTGAAATTTTTGGAAAAATTAGGTTTCAGATTAGGGCCAACAAAATTCTCATTCATCTTTGATTTATAGCTTTAGTTATTTACATGGTTGGATTCGTGATGAAATTTCCAGTAACTTTCATGTTTACATCTTTAATTTTTATTGAGAAATGAGGAAGTTATAGGATTTGAAAAAATGGTGAAGAACATTCTGGCGCGAGGTTGAAGATGATATAACCACAGACTTGTTTTATAATATAATGCATTGGTTTTGATTTAGTAACGGATGAAACAGCCACCCTAGTGGCAGGAGGAGCACGCGTAAGGCTTTAGTGTTAAGGGTCCTGGGTTCGAGCCCCAATGACGACTTTTGTTATTTTTCCCAACATTTTTCCTTGTTTCTTTTGGCTGGCTAGCGCATTGGACTCCCTCTGTTGGGCCTTGATCATTTTTACTTTGTATCACCCCCTGTTTGCTAACATCACACAACCCACTTCATTTTATTTTATTTTATTACAAAAACAAACTTGGGCCTAAACCAAATCTTTTTTACTACAAAACCACTCTTTTACATTTTACACCCCTGACTTATTTTTATTTTATTTTCATTCTTTTCCTTTTTTATATTATTATTATTATTATTATTATTATTATTATTATTATTATTATTATTATTATTATTATTATTATTATTATTATTTTTATAAATAAAAAACCAAAAATATTTAATTTTTTAAATACCTATATTTTATTTCTTTTAAAACCAAAAGACAAAATTTTTTCTTATTCAAAATTCATTTCCTTAAATATAATTAATATTAGACTTAGGTTATTTTCTTTTTTTATTAAAATTAATTTAGAAATTACGAATTTAATTAATTTTTCTATTCACTTTAGTTTGATTAATTAAACTAAAATCTTTTTTTTATAAAACCCTAAAAACTTGTTTTTCTCAATTAATTTAATTTCTTTTCTAATCAACCTTTTCTTAACAAAAACACAAACAAAATCAACTTTCCTTTCCATTTACTTTCTAGTACATTTATCCATTCTTGTATATTATTATTCATTCAATATGGTTATAATAGTAATTAGGTTTTAATTACTTGTCATCCCCCCTGTGATGCGGTGGGAGAACTGACTCGAGGTTTTGCATTTTGTCGCAAATGTTGCGGTTAGCAAGAGTCGCCACCAACTTTTCTTTTATCCAAAAGGAAAGGTGAAAAAGCACAGGAAAGACCTTTGAGATGTTTTCTTGAGTTCGGGGGGTAGATTATGAAAAGGAAAGGTGCTAGCACCCTTTTCATCCATGGTTTTCCATGGGCTCTTAGTTACTTGTTTAGATCACTCACTTTGGTTTGTTTGAAATGGTGTTTGGTGTGGTTTTGAAAGTATTTTGTAAAAGAGGTCATTCATTTAGGCAATCTTTGTAATGATTCTCGTTCGTAAGAATGTATACAAAGATGTTTGTCTTTTGAAAATGTTTTCAATATTTGTAAGATGTTTTTGAAATGTGTGTGTTTGTTTTAAAAATAGCAAGGATTGTTTGTTTGAAATAGAGCAAGTAACTAGAAGCTATCTACTTACTCAAATATCTTTCTTGTGAATTTTTTTATTCTTTTGATATTGTTGACTTACCATTGATTTGGTAAGCAACCCTATCTTTGGATGTAAACGGGATGGGCGCGGGTCATCGTATAACCATGATAGCAATGTTGCAAAGTATCTTAGCATTTTTGAGGGACTAAGATCGTTTTGTTTAGGCAACTTTTGAATAGCGTCATCGAGGGGCTATGATCTTATATTTGTTTTGTTTTGCCAAGATACTTCGCATGCGCAACATGACCATTTTATTTTAGGCAACCAAATGGGAGAAACCCTAAGGGTGCTTGTGTGCAAAGTTTATCATTCTCATGCTTTTTGATTTTGTCTTGTATTTAGGGTTTTCTATTTGTTTTGTTTCGTTCTTGTCATACAAACCCTAATTACTAATCATGGCATATGAAAGTAGTAAATTGCATAATGTAAATATACTAGGCTATTACAAAAATTTCATGGGAGGGGGGAATACAAGTTTGAATGGGGATTTGCACAAATGTAAAGCTAAATACATTATTACAACCAAATCGAATCCGTGCGGATTAAAATAAATACAATACAGTATTTAAAATGTAATGCAATATGTATGTAAAGAAAAGATGTTTTATGTCTTTCTTTTGTGTAAAAGAATATTTAAATTAAACCTAAAAAATATAAGAAAAAAGATTTAATTTTTGGAAAGGGGTTAAATCCTAATTTTTACTTAAAAGAAATATAGTGTTTCTATATTATTATCTTGTGCATTTTTTGTATAAAAAATAATAAATAATATTGTATATAAATATTAAAAATTAAATATGTGCAAAAAATAAGTATTTGTAAGTAGGAAATGTAGAATAAAAATAATAAGTATATTTAATTACATTTATAAATTTATTAAGAAAATAAATTAAATCCTATCAAAATAAATTAAATTTTTATGTGAGAAATAATTAAAAAAAAAGTGTAAAAATAATTAAGTCATTTTTAGGATTTTTTATCCTTAAAGAAAATAAATAAAAGTATTAAATATAAAATGAAAAAAATATAAAAATATGAAAGAGTTAGCAGGGGGTGAAAAAGCAAAACAATGGTGATGATGCTAGCAAAAACGAGTCCATGAAGCCAAAAAAGCCCAAGACAGCTTCATCCCTATCCTGCCTTCTCCTTCCTCACGCCATGGCCGGTCAACCTGTAACTTCCTCATGCTTGCATAAAAATGAAAACTTATAACATGAAAAATGTAGCATTTGAGCTCACAATTCCAACCATATAAATTATGTAATCTAACTATCAAAGATCAAAGAGAATTTTGAAATCCCTAAATCGTGACCTAAAATTTTCAGAGATTTCAAACTCCAAATTCTCTTAGCACAAATAATATAAATGCAAGATAATGATATGTACAACTTTGTTATGATGAGAACTACATTTTTCATTCACAGACCATGGTCTGAGGTTGCTTGTACAAGGAGATAGAGTTTGAAAAAATACCTCCTTCAGCTGGAATCGTGTATGGAAATGTAGGGACTTTAATGGAGGCCTGATGATTGCTTGAGCTTCCTTGAGCTTCCCTGAATCTATTCCAACCCTTACCTTGCTCTAAAAATGGTTAGAACTCCCTGACCATGTCCAACTG
This sequence comes from Vicia faba, assembly GCA_948472305.1. NCBI lineage: Eukaryota > Viridiplantae > Streptophyta > Magnoliopsida > Fabales > Fabaceae > Vicia > Vicia faba. The sequence goes on from OX451741.1 coordinate 314,077,103, forward strand.
CAAGCTTCAAAGTTATCAATGGCAGGTAGTGAAACAGAGGTTACAGAACAGGGATGGTGATTTGGATTGACTAGGCATCAAGTATGTAATGTGTTTGAATGCTTTAAACACAAAACGCACGATCCAAATGAGAGTTGGATGTGTTTGTGCAGAAACTCTATGTGTTTGACAGATTTTGGTGCTTTGCTTGCTTGAGAGAGTTTCAGGTCCTTGCCAAGAGTGTTATGTGTTGCATATTGTTTGCATATTAGTATAGAAATGATTTAAAGCCAGCTTTCTATCAACTGTGCAAGCCCTAGCCTTTTTGCAACTTTTCTTGCACTTGAAGCAAAGTGACAAGACAAAACCCACATGCTTGTACCAGCTTGCTTTAGGGTTGGTATGAGTTTTTATAAGTTGCTTGAGAGCTTTTAGGTTTGTATGTATCAAGGGGACAAGTTCAATGCTCAAGATTACAAAGTTTGCAAAAGTTGCACTTTATGAAAATGGCAATGGAACCTTTTTGCCATAAGTGGAATTATCAATTGCATAATGGTTCAAAAGCCTGGATAGAGGCTTTTTCATCTGAGTATGCATTTAATTAAGGAGTGTGTAGCATGTTTAGGACCTTTAAAGCATGAAATAGCCAGCATAGGTTTGATTTGCAACTTGGTTCTTCATGAAAATGGCTTGAACAAAAAGTGAGAAAATGCCAACTTCCTCTCTTCGATTCTCCCTACTCAAAAATGATCTTGGAGAGTTCTTGGGCATTTTGGAAAGCTTGAAATGTGCTCTATAATCCATATTTGAAATTCATTTTGAGATACCTATTGGAACTAGGTGAAAACTTGCCATGAAGTTGGGTCCAAAACCTGCCTAAATTAGGGCAAAATTTCACTAAGTTAAGAAGTTCATGACCATGTATTCACAAATTTATAACTTGAGATCCAAGCATCTTTAGGGAAAAGTTTGTGAAGAAAAGTTGTAGATTTCATGGAGGTCTACAACTTTCATGTTGTGAAGTTTCCTTGAATCAAAATGCATCATGGTGAAAAAGTGGTGTAAAGTTGAGAAAAAATAAGAAAATTTTTATACTTAGAAAAATTCTAAGTTATGAAAATTTTCAAATTCAAAACCCTAATTTTCAAATTTGGTTTTCTTGATGAACAAGTTTCACATTTTGACATATCTTGATGAATTATGACCCTTGGCACTTGATTTTGACTAAAAAGTCAAAGTTTGACTTTTCAGTATACAGTTGACTTTTGATCAGTTAACTGCAAATTTCATCTGTCAATCCAAATGAACTTGAGATGTTTTGAACCATGTAATTGAGTCAAGATGATGCCATTGAACCCTTGAAATCATGCTTGAAATCAATTGGTCATTGGCTAGGTTAAAAATCAGAAATTGCCCTTTCTCAGTCAAAACCCTAATTTTGACCATTTTGCCCTTTTGATGATTTGATCAAATTTCTTGAGGAGTTGTAATCCAAACTTGATCAAATGGTACATATGAGTTTAAAATGTGGATGTGGATAAAAAATTATGAAGTTTGACTATAAATTGGCCATGGTTGACTTTTTCCCCAATATAGCTGATTTTTAGGTCAATTGTCTAAATGACTGATCAAAAATATGGTTCAAGGCTTGAAACTTATCATGAGCAATATTAGGGGTCCAAAATGATGTATGAAAGTAAAATGAAGCATTGGTGGTCCAAAAATACTTGTGCAAACTCAAGCCCTAATTTTGGGTTATCAGTGCAAGATGAGATGTCTTGAGCTAACCAAACCCTAATCTTGTCTTGAGTCAAAGAAATCTTGTGAGAAAAGTCTTGATAAATGAGAGGTAAAATTTTGGGGTACAATAGCTGCCCCTGTTCAATATTCTTGAACCTGAAGAGTTAGATTGGCGAGCTTTGTCGTTCGTGACTCGAAGGTAAAAGATGATTGGACACTAGAGTGCCCATAAATTTGCACTTGACAAAGTGTAGTTGAGGGAATGGGCTTAAAGATGCCATTTGGAGAGATGATAGAATCTTGTTGGAGATGGGCTTGTAGATGCCATCCATGAATGTTTGTTGAATTGTAAGTTGTAAGTCAAAAGAATAAGTATCATAATGGTGTCTGTATCCGGAACGTATCTGAACTGTATCTGAGCTTGAATCTGAATGAGTAACAGAATAGAATCCGTGTCTGAAGCGTATCCGAGTTGTATCTGAACTTGAATCTGAATGAGTAACAAAATGGCTTCCGTATTTGGAGCGTATTTGAACCGTATCTGAAATCTGAATCTGAATGAGTATCAGGATGGCATCTGTATCTAGAGCGTATCTGAATTGTATCTGAAATATGACTTTGAATGAGTAATAGAATGGCTTCCGTATCTGGAGCATATCTGAACTGTATCTGAAATCTGAATGAGTATCAGGATGGCATTCGTATCTGGAGTATATCTGAACTGTATCTGATAGTTGAACTCTGAATGAGTAACATAATGGCTTCTGCGTCTGGAGCGTATCTGGACTGTATCATGATTGTATATTGTTAGCGGTAGCTTATTAATCTTATCCTGAAAAGGGTAAAATGTTATCTGAAACACACAGTTATGTTGCATGAAATGTATAATGCAATATATGTGTTTTATCAATGTTTATGATATGTGGATGTAATGTATGCGCATGTAAGCTGATTCGTTGTATTGCTGAGGAAAATAAATCCTTGACTGCCGCTGAGGATATGTGGATTCTTCATGTCTTGAAGTTGGAGTAATTCTATTGTGAGCAATGCCATATACTGCTTGAGTAATCTGCTTGGGGAATCCAGGGAATTTTGATGACTTCTACTGGGGATTTAACAATGGGAATCTTCATTCTGTTGGGGAGCAAAGAAAATTATGGGAAAAAGCTTATTCCTGTTTTGGGAAAAAAGTTCAGGAGTTTTGGTCATCTGTCATTCTACCGGGGAGTTATCCTAGGTTAGGGAGAAACAAAAGTTAACTGTTGTCCGGTTGATTTTCTGGCTTCAAGACAAATTGCTGGGGAATTTGGAGAAACTGGATAGTTTTCACCGGGGATTAATAGTTTGAAGTTTCAGCTCCGATGGGGATCTTAATGACGTACTGTAGGGATTGCTCATGGAATAGCCTAAATACCTTCTTCCTATTCTTTCAACCTGTCAGTAATTGTTCTTTTCCATTTTGTTTATTTGTAAACAGTAATTATGTTCAAAGGCATATGTTCATTAATGAATCATTGGACGTTTTTGCAAATAAAACACAAGTGTAAAAGAAAAGGACAAATTATTTTCTGTACTTTAAAGAGATATCTTTGTGTTCACTTTGAATAAGCATTTTTGCACAAAGGAGACAAACATCCTAGTAAGAGGATGGTGTCATGAAAATAAGAAAAATTTATACAAAGAAAGATAGCTATGTGTGATAATCCCATGGGGTTCCCATTCTGCTATAACCTCCGTATCTCCGAATATTTTGTCTATTTGTTGCTTCGTCCGAAGATGATTGAATTGATCAGAAGCTCCAAGTTTATCAGTGAAGAGATTGTCCTTAAAGTGATCCGACAAGACATAGTCATACACTTTAATTCCCTAACTTTTTCCTGGACCGCCCTTTCGGGTTTTCAGTCCACCGGGAAACCCCTTTTTGCCCAAGTCACCCTTTCAGGTTTTCAACTTGCCAACTGTACAGATTTTTTTCATTTTATCCCTAATTTTTTCTGAAAATTCTGGCTACAGATACTCAATGTCACGTCCAATGTTATGACACTGTATCTGACTTACTATATGACAGTAACTACAAAAGCAGTAAATAACACAGTCAATTGTTTACCCAGTTCAGTGTGCAACAACACCTACTCTGGGGGCTACCAAGCCAGGGAGAGAATCCACTATAAGAGATGTTAATTCAGGAATAAACCAACCAGTTTATCTCCTTCACTTAAGACCTACCCAATGCAATTCTAATCTAAGTACAACTTAAACCTGAGTTCCTACTCACTCCCCCTCAATCACAGCAGTGATACATAAACCAATTTGACTTGAGAATTGATGAAGACACTCTTCAAAACACACTCTTGATTATGCTTCACAGCTTTTTAATCAAGTAACACAATCACTCGTGCTTCACAGCTTTGAGTGATGTACACAACTAACTTGACTCTGCTTCACAGCTTTAGTCAAGTAACATTCAAACACTCTTGCTTCAAAGCTTTGAGTGCTACACAACCCTTACAATTGAAACCTATTCCAAGACACTTATCACAATGATAATTGCTTGGAGTACAATTAAACAAATCTATACAGATTACAAACTCGATCTTCTAATTAATCAGCAGGGATGATTTCAAAAACCGCAGCTCTGTTGAATATATAGCAGCTGCAACTTCAGTTAGGGTTTCCAAAAACCTAGGGTTGATTCCGTTTGACCTAAAGTCCAGGTCACAGTACTTTGTTGATCAGGTTAGGATTGAGTGAGGTTATTCCTCAGAAAACGCAGGATTCTGTTTAGGAAGGACTGAGTTATTTCCTGAAAAAACTCAGACTTATCCAATCCTGTAATCCTGCTAGTTCAGAACAGGATGTCATAACATCTGTTATGACATCTGAGAAAACCTGTCTACTGATTAGCTAAATGTGATCATTTTGCAAACATGCTCAGATACACACTTATGAACATCAGTATTTGAGTTACAATATTTTTCTGCATATGTACCTAAAGGGTTAGTACAACCTGAACTAGAATGTTATGACATCAGTCATGACATTCACACATACACCAAAAATACAAGCCAATACCTAAACACCTACAAACTCCCCCTTTGGCAGATTTTTGGCTAAAGTCCCTAAACAATCAGAGATAGCAGCAGAAATAAATGATGACAGCAGAAAAATATAGTGTTAAGTACTAATTAAGCAGTACCAAATATTCTCCCCCACTTTAGCCACAAATGGGCCAAAGATTACATGTTTATAAAGTAATACAGTTATCCAAGACAAAATAATGAGATCAGCAGCAGAACACCAGACAACAGCAGCAGACAACAGCAGAACATACTTCCAAACTCCACCAGCAACACCACCACGCAGCAATCATCCTTCAAGTACTGTCATCAGACTCAGAGGAGCCACTTTCTTCACTGTTGGACTGTCCTTCATCTTCTTCCCTCATGCTTGCTTCAGCTTCTTCCTTTTCTAGCTTGGCAATTAGTGCTTCTAGGGTCCTTTTCCTAGCATCCAGATCTTTGCAAGTTTCTTTTAAGACAGCTATGACATCAGATGTTTTGGACTGGCTCTTTGCAGACGATGTCTCAGCTGATGTTATGACAATGTCTGGAGCATGGGATCCCTGAAACAGTTTGTAGTGCAGGCCAAGGGCAGGGGCTCTTTTGCAGACTGTATCTCTTGCTACAAGTATGTCAGGATATTGTGCAAGGATGATTCCACAAAGGAGGGAGGGAAATGCAATTGGTCCTTTGACAGCATAACTGCCAGCATGCTTCAAGGTTTGTTCAAAAATGTACCTTCCATAATCAAAGGCAGTCTTGGTTCCTACAGCATAGATGAATCTCCCCAATCCTGTGGAGATGGTTGATTTGTGATTTGTAGGCACCCAGTTTGCTACACCTATTTTATGCAAGATGGCAAATTTCATGCTGAGTTTACTAGCATTCAACTTCCCTTTCAATGGCCAGCACTTTACTTGCCTGGCAGTGATGGTCAAGCATACTTCATTGTCAGTTGCCTCTAGATCAGGACAGTCCTTATTCGTTCTTCCAAGAAACTTGTTGATTTCTGATGGAGAGAACTTGACCCTTCTTCCTCTAACAAACACACTCTCAAAGTCAGCTGACCTCCCATCAGCACAATCATTAGATAGGTTCACTACAAACTCTTTAACCAGATTTTCATAACATTTGCCAAACTTCATCACAGTCTTTATTAGTCCAGCATTCCTGATCAGCTCCATGATGTCTTTGCACTCCAAAGCATCATTGTTGAGTTCTCTCTCCAAGGCTATTCTCTTCAAGCAAACATACTTCCACCTGTTTGCATTATCAGGATGATGAAAGGAGATGTTGTCAGTTGGCACTTCAGGCACTCTAGCAATCTTGCTGGAAGGGAGCTTCCTTCTGATGGGAGCATTGTCAATGTCAATCTCAAATTCTGATTCATCATCAGAGTCAGAAGTTTCAGGTTCTTTTCTTTTCTTGGAGATTGGTTGTCTAGCAGTCAGCACCTGTGCCTTCTTCCCTTTAGTCTGAATTTTTTCAGCCATCCCTTCAGCCTTGGACTTCTTAGGTTTAACAGTCTCACTACTTTTTCTCTTCATCAATCTCCTAGCAATGCTAGGGTTTACATTAGCAATCAGTTCATTATCTGAGTACTCTTCATCCACATCAATGATAGGTGGATCAGCAGCCTTTTCAGAGGGATTCTGAATGTTGTCTTTTGGTGTCACAACATCCTCAGTGACATCTATATTTTCAGAACCTTCCATATTTGGACTCTCAGATTGATTCAGAGGAATAGAGATCCCCGGTACAGATTGGTTGCCACTCAGAATGCTAGTAACCAGTCTAGCAATGGCTTGGTGTACTTGCACTGTTCCTTCTTTATTAGGTATAGTGGATGAAGGAAGAGAAGAATTACCAGAGACTGCAGCTTGAGCTCTTCCTGCATGTCTGGTCCTGAGCTTCTTGATTTTGGCTGGATTAGTTGCCATCTCCCTGAGAGGAGTGACCTCAAGTACTTCTGATTCTATGCATGTCGTGATTGCCCTAGAATCGTGATCAGATGACGATGATGATGAGTGAGACGAAGCCGCCATAGTGGAAGATGATGTCTGAGACATTGTGTTTAACGTTGAGTAGCAGTAGCACTTTGAGAAAGCTCTTTGATTGGGAGGAGAAAACAGGTTGCAAGAATGAGAGAGATAGGGAGTACAAGGGAGTCTTTTCAACTTCTGAAGGCTTTTGAAGGAATTGTGAATGACTATGATCAACCCACTAAATGTAGACTTAATAGAATTAATCCCTTCAACCCTTGTTTTCAGCAAAACTAATTGCTATAATTTCTCATGTTGGTGAATACCCAATCTGCCCTTCAAATTTTCAAGTTGATTTCCAACAAGCGCCTTGATAGAAGAATCAGTTAGCTGAAGCTCAGAGAACCTATGTTTCAGTTCAAATGATTTCTTCTCTCCAAAGTCAATAGGGTTTAAGGAAATGTTGAATGTTTTCAGATTATCACAACACAATGTCACAACATCTTGTGTAACATTGTCTTCAGGTAGCATCTGTGTTGACCAGAATTTTTTTGAACAGAATTTATGAGACTTGTTCTTTGACACATCACATATATTATCAGCCTGTAGTTTAGGAGTTCTTCTGACATCTTCCATTTTTATTCCTTCAAGTTTATGCTGCCACTGTTTCATATCTTTTTCTTCTTTGATGATTTGACTCAAAGTGTGGATATCAGTGTTCTCAGGCTGCCACACATAACAGTCATTTTTGGATTTTATTCCTCTCATTACAATATCTAGTTTATCATTAAACACTAGACATTCAGATCTTGAGAAGTTGACCATGAATCCTAGATCACATAATTGACTGATGCTGATGAGATTAGTAGTCAACCCTTTTACCAGCAGTACCTTATTCAGACTTGGAGCTCCAGGGTAGTCCAAATTACCAACTCCTTTGATTTCTCCTTTAGCACCATCTCCAAAGGTCACAAAACTGGTGGTGTGAGGCATAACATTATTGAGGAGATTTTTGAATCCAGTCATGTGTCTGGAACATCCACTGTCAAAGTACCAATCTTCCTTTGTTGAGATCTTCGGGAAAGTGTGTGCTATCAGTGCAATAGCCTTTTTCTTCCATTGAGGAGCGTGTGGTACCCTTTTTGACTTAGGTTTGACATCTGATTTCTGATTAGGATATCCATGTAGTCTGTAGCAGAAGGGCTTTATGTGGCCATATTTCCCACAATGATGACATCTCCATCTTTGGTACCTCTTCTTCATGTGTCTCTGTCCCTGATGTGGAGAGTAATGTTGAGACATTCGGTTTGACATTTGCTTCCTGGTAACAACTTTCTTTGTTTCCACAAACCCTAAGCCAGATTTATTTCCCATATTTTGTCCAGCCTGAAGAATCTCTTCCAATTTGTCTGTCCCATTTGTCAACATCTTGACTGATTTGGTCATTTGATTCAGTTGTGAGTTCAGCAGTTGAACTTCTCCTTCTAAATGACTTATAGTTTCAAGATTTGCTCTCTTTTCAGCCTCCAGCTTTACAATGAGTTTTGATTGTTTCTCATTTTGCACACAGACTTCACCACTTCTGATACACAATTTCTTGTAGGTATCAGCCAGTTCTTCAAATGTTACTTCTTCATCACTGGTGTCACTTTCAGAAGGACAAACACTAGTTAGGGCAGTAACTAGTTTGGCAGATTCTTCTTCAGAATTGCTTTCTGAATCATAGTCAGACCAGGTAACAGTCATTCCTTTCTTTTGCTTCTTAAGAAAGGTAGGACATTCAGCTCGAATATGTCCATATCCTTCACATCCATGGCATTGAATTCCTCTGCCTTGGTTTTCCTTATCTTCTGATCTTGGTCTTCTGCTGGAACTGTCAATGTCAGAAGGAATGTTGTGAACATTTGACCTTGACTTTGGGTCCATTCTTTTGATGAGCCTGTTGAACTGTCTTCCAAGCATGGCAATGGCTTCTGATATGTTTTCTTCTTCATCCTCCTTGTGTTCAACATCAGTGTTGGTTACAAGTGCTATGCTTTTGTTCTTCTTGTCACCATTATCAGTGATCCCCATCTCAAAAGTCTGAAGAGACCCAATAAGTTCATCCACTTTTAACTTGCTAATGTCCTGGGCTTCCTCTATGGCAGTTACCTTCATTGCAAATCTTTTAGGCAAGGATCTGAGAATCTTCCTCACCAGTTTTTCTTCTGACATTTTTTCTCCCAGTGCTCCTGAGGTGTTGGCAATCTCCAAGATGTTCATGTGAAATTCATGGATGGTTTCATCTTCCATCATTTTTAGATTCTCAAACTTAGTGGTCAACATCTGAAGCCTTGACATCTTTACTTTGGAAGTGCCCTCATGAGTAGTTTTGAGGGTGTCCCAAACTTCCTTGGCCAGTTCATATTGATGTACTAATCTGAAGATGTTTCTATCAATTCCATTGAACAAGGCATTTAAGGCTTTTGAATTTCCCAGAGCTAACTCATCTTCTTCTTTACTCCAATCTTCCTCAGGCTTCAGACTGATTGTCCCATCTCTTTCAGTTATGGTGGGATGAATCCATCCTTTGTCAGCAGCTCTCCAAGCCTTTTTGTCCAGAGATTTTAGGAAGGCAATCATACGAGGTTTCCAATAGTCATAATTAGTTCCATCCAGAATGGGTGGTCTGTTTCCAAAAACTCCTTCTTTGTCCATAGTGCCAGAAAGTGATATCCCTAGATCTCACCCAGTAATACAGGCAGGGTGCCTGCTCTGATGCCAATTGAAAATTCTGGCTACAGATACTCAATGTCACGTCCAATGTTATGACACTGTATCTGACTTACTATATGACAGTAACTACAAAAGCAGTAAATAACACAGTCAATTGTTTACCCAGTTCAGTGTGCAACAACACCTACTCTGGGGGCTACCAAGCCAGGGAGAGAATCCACTATAAGAGATGTTAATTCAGGAATAAACCAACCAGTTTATCTCCTTCACTTAAGACCTACCCAATGCAATTCTAATCTAAGTACAACTTAAACCTGAGTTCCTACTCACTCCCCCTCAATCACAGCAGTGATACATAAACCAATTTGACTTGAGAATTGATGAAGACACTCTTCAAAACACACTCTTGATTATGCTTCACAGCTTTTTAATCAAGTAACACAATCACTCGTGCTTCACAGCTTTGAGTGATGTACACAACTAACTTGACTCTGCTTCACAGCTTTAGTCAAGTAACATTCAAACACTCTTGCTTCAAAGCTTTGAGTGCTACACAACCCTTACAATTGAAACCTATTCCAAGACACTTATCACAATGATAATTGCTTGGAGTACAATTAAACAAATCTATACAGATTACAAACTCGATCTTCTAATTAATCAGCAGGGATGATTTCAAAAACCGCAGCTCTGTTGAATATATAGCAGCTGCAACTTCAGTTAGGGTTTCCAAAAACCTAGGGTTGATTCCGTTTGACCTAAAGTCCAGGTCACAGTACTTTGTTGATCAGGTTAGGATTGAGTGAGGTTATTCCTCAGAAAACGCAGGATTCTGTTTAGGAAGGACTGAGTTATTTCCTGAAAAAACTCAGACTTATCCAATCCTGTAATCCTGCTAGTTCAGAACAGGATGTCATAACATCTGTTATGACATCTGAGAAAACCTGTCTACTGATTAGCTAAATGTGATCATTTTGCAAACATGCTCAGATACACACTTATGAACATCAGTATTTGAGTTACAATATTTTTCTGCATATGTACCTAAAGGGTTAGTACAACCTGAACTAGAATGTTATGACATCAGTCATGACATTCACACATACACCAAAAATACAAGCCAATACCTAAACACCTACATTTTCCCGAACCTTTTGGTTCGCCGGGATGCCCTTGTTTTGCCTAGGTGTGTCAACCTAGAGGGTCTCTTATGCGTAGTATCTTTTGACTATGTCTGTGTTCGCATGGTGTGGCAGGTCGTCGTCGTCCATGGTGGTTAAGATCATTTCCCCACCGGAAAAGATATTCTTGATTACAAATGGTCCTTCATAGGTAGGAGTCCATTTTCCCCTGGGATCACTTTGTGGCAAGATGATGCGCTTGATCACCAGATCTCCAACTTAATATACTTGGCATCTGACTTTCTTGTTGAAATCCTTGATCATCCGTTTTTGATACATCTGACCATGGCAAACAGCAGTAAGTCTCTTTTCATCAATTAAGTTTAGTTGATCAAGTCGGGTCTGGATCCAATCGTCCTCACTCAAACTTGTATCTTTCATAATTCTCAAAGAGGGGATTTGAATCTCAATAGGCAAGACAACCTCCATGCCATAAACCAAAGAATTGGGTGTTGCCCCAGTTGATGTGCGAGCCGTGGTACGGTACCCATGGAGAGAAAACGGTAGCATCTCATGCCAGTCTTTGTAGGTGACTTTCATCTTCTGTATGATCTTTTTAATGTTTTTATTTGCAGCTTCGACGGCACCATTCATCTTTGGCCGATTGGGGGATGAATTGTGATGTTGAATCTTGAACTGCTCGCACAAGGCGGTGATCATAGTATTATTAAGGTTCGTACCGTTATCAGTGATGATCCTTTCTGGGATACCGTACCGACAAATAAGATTCTGCTTGATGAAGCGGGCGACAACATTCTTAGTAACGGATGCGAAGGAAGATGCTTCGACCCACTTTGTGAAATAGTCAATGGCCATTAGAATGAAGCGGTGTCCATTGGAGGCTATAGGCTTGATCTCCCCAATCATACCGATTCCCCACATAGCAAAGGGCCAAGGAGCTGTTAAGACATTTAGAGGAACCGGAGGCACGTGCACCTTGTCTGCATAGATTTAACACTTATGACAGGTCTGGGAGTGTTGATAGCAGTCTGCTTCCATGGTAGACCAGAAATAGCCTGCCCGTAGGATTTTCTTCGCCATCGTATGCCCACTAGAGTGAGTGCCAAAGGTACCTTCATGTAATTCAACCATGGTCTTTTCAGCTTCAATCTTATCGACACAACGGAGCAGAATAGAATCATGATTAAGTTTGTACAGGATGTCGTTACTTAGGAAGAACTTAGCGGAGAATCTCCTTAGGAACTTTTTATCATTGATTGAAGCCCCTTCTGGATATTCTTGAGCCTCGAGATACCTTTTGACTTCATGAAACCAAGGCTGGTCCACTACTTCTTCAGTATTAATCTCATGACAGTGTGCTGGTTCGTCCATTTGTTCAATGGTGATCTGGGGAGCCTCCTTATCCCAGTTAAGTTTAAACATAGATGACATTGTGGCTAGAGCATCTGCTAGCTGATTTTCTTCTCGCGGGAAATGCTCGAAGGTAATCTGCTCGAAATGTGGTAACAATGTCAAAACATGTTCTTTGTAAGGGATAAGGTTTGGATGCTTAGTATCTCATTCTCCTTTAATCTGACTGATGACCAAAGCCGAATCTCCAAATACAACTAAAGATTTGATTCCCAAGTCTATGGCAGCCTTGAGACTAAAGATGCATGCTTCATATTCCGCCATGTTGTTCGTACAATTGAAGCAAAGTCTGGCAGTAAAAGGAGTATGACACCCTTCTTGAGATATGAGTACGAAGTCGATACCATTACCAAGTGCATTGGATGCCCCATCAAAGAACAGGGTCCATCAGGATCCTTGTCCAAGTCCGTCATGTGGTCTGATTTCTTCACAATTGTCTAATGTCATGATGTCTTCATCTGGGAATTCAAACTTCATGGACTGATAATATTCTACAGCTTGATGAGCAAGATGATCAGCTAGCACGCTCCCCTTTATAGATTTTTGGGTAGTGTACTGTATGTCATATTCTGTTAGGATCATCTGCCATCTAGCTATCCTTCCAGACAGAGCAGGCTTCTCAAAGATGTACTTTATCGGATCCATCTTAGATATCTGCAAAGTGGTATGAGTCAACATATACTGTCTTAGTCGGCGAGCAGCCCATACCAGAGCGCAACAAGTTTTCTCGAGAAGTGAATATCTGGTTTCACAGTCGGTAAACTTTTTTCTCAGGTAGTAAGTAGCGTGCTCTTTTCGGCCAGACTCGTCATGCTACCCCAATACACACCCCATTGAGTTCTCTAAAACGGTCAGATACATGATCAGTGGTCTTCCCTCGAATGGTGGCATCAATACAGGAGGCTCTTGTAAATACTCTTTGATTTTGTCAAAAGCAATCTGACATTCATCATTCCATCTGACTACTTGATCTTTCTTCAACAGTTTAAAGATTGGCTCACAAGTAGATGTTAGGTGAGAAATGAATCTGGAAATATAGTTCACGCGTCCCAAGAATCCTCTGACTTCCTTCTCAGTACGGGGAGTAGGCATTTCTTGTATCGCTTTGACCTTGGCAGGATCAACCTCGGTGCCTTTGTTGCTGACAATGAAACCTAAGAGTTAACCGGACCGGACTCTGAATGTGCACTTGTTTGGGTTCAACCTTAGTTTGTACTCCTTCAATCTTACAAATAGCTTTTGCAAGTGATCAAGGTGCTCCTCTTCAGTTTGTGATCGGGCTATCATGTCATCTATGTAGACCTCTATCTCATGATGTATCATATCATGAAACAAAGCTACCATGGTGCGTTGATAGGTTGCCCCGACATTCTTTAGTCCGAATGGCATCACTTTGTAGCAGAACATGCCCCACTGTGTGACAAATGTAGTTTTCTCCATGTCTTCAGGTGCCATTTTGATCTGGTTATATCCTGAGAATCCGTCCATGAAGGAAAATACTTTGTGTTGGGCCGTATTATCAACCAGGATGTCGATGTGTGGAAGTAGAAAATCATCTTTAGGGATGGCCCTGTTTAAATCTCTATAATCCATGCACATTCTTACTTTGCCGTCCTTTTTAGGCACGGGAACAATGTTGACAACCCATTGAGGATAGGAAGTAACAGCCAGAAATCCATCATTGAACTGTTTCATGACTTCCGCTTTGATCTTCTCTGACATGTCAGGTCTAATGCGGCAGACTTTTTGTTTCACTGGTGGACAGTCTTCTCTTGTGTGTAGACGATGTACCACGATGTCTATATCAAGTCTCGGCATGTCTTCGTATGACCAGGCAAAGATCTCAACATAATCATGCAATAACTGAATTAGACGTTCCTTGACACTCGGCTCTAGGTTGGCACCCACTTTGATTTGCTTTTTATCTTCCTCGATACCCAAGTTGATTGTATCCAACAGCTCCTCATGAGGCTGAATAGCTCTTTCCTCTTGTTGTAGTAGTCTGGCCAATTCCCCTGGCACCTCACAATATTCCTCACCTTCGTATTCGGCTTGGTAGATCAGATCTTCAGAGTCACTAAAGGCTATAGCAGTATCGTTACCCATGGGATCCGGAATGGAGTGGTACCTGCATTTATGAGTGTGGGTGTGTGTAAGGGTATAGCCATCTTTAATCAACAAAATGTAAAAGAAAGACAATGAGCACAAAAGGTTTATATGTGAAAAAGCGTCCATGATTCATTGAATGTCATATGAAGATGAAATAAAAACCCTTACAAATGGACCATTGTGCCTCGGGTAAGACACAAGGTTTTTAAAGTGCGAATTGTTTGTGAATATTACAAGTACAACAGAAATGTAAAAGATAAATTACTGAGAGAAGAAAGTTATTGGGACAGAGTCTCTGGCTTCCCAGTTGTGAAGTCCTCCGTTGATAGTAGTAAATATCCAATCTTCCAAGCTGCCATCCTCTTCATTGTCTTCCACTGCGTTGACCTCTTGGTTACTAATCTTCAAAGGCGGCCCTCCAGCACGGGCACGGCGCACAGCCTTCTGAGCAGTTGAAGTAAACCCTAAGCCAAACTTGTCTGATTTATACGGAATGTCTAGAAGCTGCCCCCAGATGGTGCATCCACCCTCCTCTATTACCGCCTTTGCGTCCTTTAGATATGACATCCGAAGTGGAGGTCTTGTGATCTTGGGAATCGAGGATACTGCCTTAGTTGCCGCTACTTCTTGAGAGACCTCCTAGAAATGTTAGAAAGGGGTTTCAATGAACTCGCCATCCAACTCCACATATCGGAAAGAATTCAAATGACTAATCATGTACTCCTCCTCCCCGTGGACAGTTATGATCTTTCCTTGGACCGGGTACTTCAGCATCTGATGCAATATGGAGGTGACAACACCGACATTATGGATCCAAGGTCGTCCTAACAGACAAGAGTAAGAGGGACGGATGTCCATCACATAGAAGGTTGAGTTGAAAGTCTGAGTTCCCACTTTTATCAGGATGTCCACCTCCCCATGGACCATCCTCTTCGAGCCATCAAATGCTCTCACAATTATGTTATTGGGTTTCAATGTCAGCCCTTCACAATCCAATATGTCAAGAGCTTTCTTCGGTAAGACGTTTAAAGATGAACCAGTGTCTACCAAGACATGGGCTAGGGTTGTTCCTCTACACTCCATAGAGACATGCAATGCCTCGTTGTGCTTTCTCCCTTTGGATGTCAAATCAGCACCAGAGAAGCCCAGGCCGTTATCAGCTGTCAAACTGGCCAAACATTCTTGGAATTGGTCAGCAGACGTCTCTTGCGGCACATGAGTTGTCTTCAGAAATTTTACCAGAGCTTTTGCATGTGCCTCAGAGAACAGCAACAATGCTAGCATAGAGATCTTGGAGGGATTTTTCCCCAACTGTTCAACCACATCATAGTCACTCTTCTTTATTATCCTTAGGATCTCTTCCATTTCCTTCTTGGATGTTTCAGGGATATCTAGTGATTGAGCCTTCGTCCAGACAGGCTCTTCTTGAATGCTTTTTCCTTTATTCTCAGCAGTAGAGGTGTTGGTAGGGACAACAACAGGGATCGTGTCGTCTTTGTTGGTAGGTACGCTTGCAGGTATAACCACTGGTGCATAGGTAATCTTCGGAACAACCACGAGTCCAAAGACTGCCTTTGGAGGGGAAATCTCTGGAGAAAAGATTCTACCACTACGGGTAATCTTGCTAGTTCCGACAATGTTGCCAACATCGGAGTTTTCTTCTTTGAAGCTCTCTTCTTCGGCAGTCAGTTCATCTTGTTTGATACCATGGTAGTAGATTTCTCCACCATAATTCCATGGTACTGTTTTATCTGACTCATACGGGACCGGCCTGGGCATTGTGATCTTAAGTGGAGTAGTTTTTGGAGCAGGTGTAATCCTAACGGGCCTTTTGGGGACCCTGGAAGAATTGGCGTAGATGGTTCTGATTGAAACTTCTTTAACCGGAACGGGTGAAACAGGAGCATTCTCAAACAGAATTTATTGGTTATCAATCAGGCGTTGGATACTTGTTTTCAACAGAGGGAAATCGGCGGGTGAGGATAAGCAATGATGGCAGTCTTCATTACATCCTGGGAATATACCAGCTTTTAAAAAATTCATCTTAATGATCGGGAGCGGAGTCAAAAGTTCATCCACTATGGCAACAAATAAATCTTCCTCGACAGCATTGGCATTGTGACCATTCCCAGGCATTGGAGCGGAAATGACATTCGGTTTCTCAGGTGCATCAAACTCAACTTCCTTTGCATCTATTAGGTCTTGAATTTTGTTCTTTAGAGCCCAACAGTTGTTAGTGTCGTGCCCAGGACTTTCAGAATGGTATGCGCATCTGGCATTTGGGTGATAGTGAGGGGATGCAGTATTGGGATTCTTTGGGGCCTCTTTTAAGTTTCCAGATTCAATTTCAGAAGATGTGGTAAAACCTGGGCTAAAGTCATGTTAATCCTGGTGAATTTCCGGATTGGCCTTTCCACCCTTGGCTGGTTATTTCTTGGCTGGTCTGATGCGAGCATTGGGATCATAACGGCCCATACCATTGTTCGGCGCTCAGCTCTCCCTTGGTTTCTTTGTGGATACACAGCAAATACCTCCTTCTTCCTAGTGAAGGGTTTTTTCACGGCTGTAGAGGCAGACGAGTCTTTCTGAATCTTCCCACTTCTTATACCAGCTTCCACCCTCTCGCCGGTTAAAATTAGCTCAGTAAACCCAGCAAACGAACTTCTAATCAAATGGTTGAAGAAAGGGCCCGACAGAGTGCCCAAGAACATGTCCACCAACTCCCTTTCAAACAGAGGGGGTTGCACTCTTCTGGCTAGATCTCTCCACTTTTATGCGTAATCTTTGAAGCCCTCATTTGAAGCCATATCCATACTCTGAAGTTGAGTACGGGTAGGCGCCAAATCGGTGTTGTACTGATATTGTTTATAGAAAGCTGCGGCCAGGTCTTCCCAATTATGTACATCGGCCCTTTCTAATTGGTAAAAACCAATCAAGTTGCGTTCTGGATAAACTATCTTGGAAGAAATGGACCCACAAGTCTTTGTCGGCAGAGTGCGGTTGAATCTTTCCGACATATGATCGAAGGTGTATTTTAGGACACGACACTCCATCATATTTTGCAAATAATGGCACCTTAAACTTTGGTGGGATCACAATTCCTGACACCAGCCCCAACTCTTCAAAATCTAGACCTGGTACTCTCTGGATTTCCATAGCGCTTAAACACTCTTCAAGGTGTTTGTACTTATCATCAGCCGGAGGGTACTGTTCTTCAGAGTAGTCCTCCTCTTCCTCCTCTTCTTCAGAGTCTGATGGAACTTCCGTTTCTTTTCCTTTTCTTTCCCCCTCATCAGATGTTGCTGGAAAATCTAAGGTCCTTTTGGCTTGTCCCTGAAACCTTCTATCCATAATTACCACACCAGCTGGCTTCTTCTCTTTCTTCTTTTTCTCTTTTTCCAGCAGAGTCTTCAGCTCCTCTTTCCCCTTGGCTAAGGTCATGAGTAACTGTTGAAATTGTGTGTTTTGAGCTTGAAGGTCATTGACCGTCTGTTCAAGATCCATCTTACTGAAATAAACAGTAGAGAGATGAGGAAACTTGTTACAAAGACCTGTTTATGTTTATGATGAATGATATGTATACATGCAATGTTTTCAGGGATTTAAAAATTCAAATTTGTTTCAAACAAAAAGAAACACATGTTATATTGATAAGATATAATTTGAGTACATCAATGCCCCTTGGGCAAAATAATAAAAAATTCTAAGATAAAAAGATATTGCGCATCCTCTTTGGTTTAATGTAGGTATTTAGAGTATGCTCTTCATGAAGTAGCCTAGTGAGTTCCAAAACCTTCTTCTCGCTTGCGTAGAATTGGGCTTCAAAAGTATCACACTCTCCTTTGAGTTGTATCCAATCCCTTTGTAGGTCTTCGAGTGATGTAGGCATGTCAGGATGTAGGATAGTGTATGGAACTTCTCCCTCCTTAATAGGCTCAATAATCATTGGGAGAATGGAAGGATAAGGCATCATAAGACTTTGAGTGCGGGTTCATACCCACTTGAGGTAAGGCTCAAGAGGTATGGAATTATTGTGTCCCAAAGTCTTGCTATCCACCTTGTTTAGCATCCTCTAAGCTCGGATGAATCTCTGGCGAAGTCCTTGATCTTTGTTGTCATAGTCGAAAACCAAACCCTGAATCAGCATATCATGTGGGCCATCCCTTCGGGCATAACCAAACTGTCTTAGATCTAAGCATGGGTTGTATGTGATGCCTCCCCTAATTCCAAGTAGAGGGACATTAGGGAATTCTCCACAACGGTCAACAATGATAACATTCTCTTTGGATCGAGAGCACCAATGAATATCTGAATGTTTAAGCGTCATTAACCTTTGTGACCACCTCAAACCTTGCTTATTTTTTGACTGATTGGGGAAGATGAGAAATAAACCATCTTGCCAGGAGAGGAGTGAAACACATAAGAACACCTCTTTTCCTCATTGTATGAGTGTGAAAAGAGTGTAAGATATTCCCAAGCAATGTAGGCACCGGGTTGCGTGACACGAAGATTTTGACAGTGCTCACATCTATGAGTTGGTCAGGATTGGGGAACAGGACCATCCCATAGATGAGAAGAGCTATAATCTCCTTAAAAGCTTGCAAGTCTAAGGAATTCCAACAGCTTTGGGCTTTCTCAAACAGAAACTTTGCCAAGAAGCCTTTGACACCACTTCTAGTTTCCCAATGAGTTGTGACATCAGATGAGTGCAAGTGCAGAGCTTGAGAAATCTCTTCTGGATTTGGATCTCTTTCCATACCGTTGAAAGGTAGTTGATTAAGAATATGAATCCTCAAAAGTTGAGAGAATTCTTCCAAAGTGGGCACAAGTTGATAGTCAGGAAATGTGAAGCAATGATGCAAAGGGTCAAAGAACTGGAAGAGAACCTTCATCATATCCTCCTCTGTGTCAGAGGTGACCAAGTTGAGTAGACGACCATGTCTCTCGGTGAATGGGGAGTTCTCAGGGATCCTTGAATCTAGCTCCTTGAGTTGTGGAGGAATTCTTACAAGGTTGATTTGGATAGTTTTCCTGTGAAGTGAATCCATATCCTACAAAACAAGAACAAACATGAATCTCCAAAATCCTTGAAATGGTTAGTGAATGCATATGATGTTCATGATGTCCATGATGTTATGTACAAATATGCATATACAAGCAAATCAAACAAGTTCTTAGTTTAGGCTTGCATGGGGTTTCATAGGTAAGTACCCTCTTGAAGTTTAGTTGACTCAACCTGTCCTATCAATAGTAACTGGGTTCTAAGGAGCTCAATATCACCGGATTGTTTCCTTGGTCCTTGTTTCAGCTCAAGCCTCTTTAATGGCGACCGAAATATCCCAAGAAACCAAACCTCAATCAGTGTAGTATCGAGTATCTACCAACTTCGGACTGCACCAAAGCCGATCATCTCACTACATCCTAAAGGCCAAGTTGGTCAAGTAAAGGGTTCTAGAAGTTCATTAATGCTTCATGACATCACTCAGCGGCCCCGTATTCTCTTTGATTAACTCAAAGGCTACCGGTACCCACAAATATGTCACACTAACATAGCTATTTCTTAGACCATGTCGGTATACCCCGCACAGTTTCTACAACGTATTGCTATTTACCTATAATGTTTCCCAAATCCGGGTGGAGGATTCAAACCCAAACAAAGAACCAAAATGTAAAGCAAACAAGTCAAACAATGTAAGAAAATAAATGTGATCTAAAACCCTAAGGTAACCCCACTTTTATAACTTTCCCCAGCAGATTCGCCAGTTTTGTGATGCGGTGGGAGAACTGACTTGAGGTTTTGCGTTTTGTCGCAAATGTTGCGGTTAGCAAGAGTCGCCACCGACTTTTCTTTTATCCAAAAGGAAAGGTGAAAAAGCACAGGAAAGACCTTTGAGATGTTTTCTTAAGTTCGGGGGGTAGATTATGAAAAGGGAAGGTGCTAGCACCCTTTTCATCCATGGTTTTCCATGGGCTCTTAGTTACTTGTTTAGATCACTTGCTTTGGTTTTTGTTTGAAATTGTGTTTGGTGTGGTTTTGAAAGTATTTTGTAAAAGAGGCCATTTGTTTAGGCAATCTTTGTAATGATTCTCGTTCGTAAGAATGTATACAAAGATGTTTGTCTTTTGAAAATGTTTTCAATATTTGTAAGATGTTTTTGAAATGTGTGTGTTTGTTTTGAAAATAGCAAGGATTGTTTGTTTGAAATAGAGCAAGTAACTAGAAGCTATCTACTTACTCAAATATCTTTCTTGTGCATTTTTTATTCCTTTGATATTGTTGACTTACCATTGATTTGGTAAGCAACCCTATCTTTGGATGTAAACGGGACGAGAGCGGGTCATTGTATAACCATGATAGCAATGTTGCAAAGTATCTTAGCATTTTTGAGGGACTAAGATCATTTTGTTTAGGCAACTTTTGAATAGCGTCATCGAGGGGCTATGATCTTATATTTATTTTGTTTTTCCAAGATACTTCGCATGCGTAACATGGCCATTTTATTTTAGGCAACCAAATGGGAGAAACCCTAAGGGTGCTTGTGTGCAAAGTGTATCATTTTCATGCTTTTTGATTTTGTCTTGTATTTAGGGTTTTCTATTTGTTTTGTTTCGTTCTTGTCATACAAACCCTAATTACTAATCATGGCATATGAAAGCAATAAATTGCATAATGTAAATATACTAAGCTATTAAAACAATTTCATGGGAGGGGGGAATACAAGTTTGAAAGGGGATTTGCATAAATGTAAAGCTAAATACATTATTACAACCAAATCGAATTCGCGCGAATTAAAATAAATACAATACAGTATTTAAAATGTAATGCAATATGTATGTAAAGAAAAGATGTTTTATGTCTTGCTTTTGTGTAAAAGAATATTTAAATTAAACCTAAAAAATATAAGAAAAAAGATTTATGAAAAAAATATAAAAATATGAAAGAGTTAGCAGGGGGTGAAAAAGCAAAACAATGGTGATGATTCTATCAAAAACGAGCCCAGAAAGCCAAAAAAGCCCAAGACAACTTCATCCCTGTCCGGCCTTCTCCTTCCTCACGCCATGGCCGGTCAACCTGTAACTTCCTCATGCTTTCATAAAAATGAAAACTTATAACATGAAAAATGTAGCATTTGAGCTCACGATTCCAACCATATAAATTATGTAATCTAACTATCAAAGATCAAAGAGAATTTTGAAATCCCTAAATCGTGACCTAAAACTTTTAGAGATTTCAAACTCCAAATTCTCTTAGCACAAGTAATATAAATGCAAGATAATGATATGTATAACTTCGTTATGATGAGAACTACATTTTTCATTCACAGATCATGGCCTGAGGTTGCCTGTACAAGGAGATAGAGTTTGAAAAAATACCTCCTTCAGCTGGAATCGTGTATGGAAATGTAGGGACTTTAATGGAGGTCTGATGATTGCTTGAGCTTCCCTGAATCTATTCCAACCCTTACCTTACTCTGAAAATGGCTAGAACTCCCTGACCAAGTCCAATTGCAAGTTTCAAAGTTAACAATGGCAGGTAGTGAAACAGAGGTTACAGAACATGGATAATGATTTGGATTGACTAGGTATCAAGTATGTAATGTGTTTGAATGTTCTAAACACAAAACGCACGAGCCAAATGAGAGTTGGATGTGTTTGTGTAGAAATTGTATGTGTTTGAGAGATTTTGGTGCTTTGCTTGCTTGAGAGAGTTTCAGGTCCTTGCCAAGCGTGTTATGTGTTGCATATTGTTTGCATATTAGTATTGAAATGATCTAAAGTCAGCTTTCTATCAGTTGTGCAAGCCCTAGCCTTTTTCAACTTTTCTTGTACTTGAAGCAAAGTGACAAGACAAAACCCACATGCTTGTACCAGCTTTCTTTAGGGTTGGTATTAGTTTGTACAAGTTTCTTGAGACCTGTGAGGTTTGTATGCATCAAGGGGACAAGTTCAATGCTCAATATTACAAAGTTTGCAAAAGTTGCACTTTATGAAAATGGCAATGGAACCTTTTTGCCATAAGTGGAATTATCAATTGGATAAAGGTTCAAAAGCATGGATAGAGGCTTTGTCAACTGAGTATGCATTTAATTAAGGAGTTTGTAGCAAGTTTAGGACATGTAAAGCATGAAATAGCCAGCATAGGTTTGATTTGCAACTTAGTTCTTCATGAAAATGGCTTGAACAAAAAGTGAGAAAATGCCAACTTCCTCTCTTCGGTTCTCCCTACTCAAAAATGATCTTGGAGAGTTCTTAGACATTTTGGAAAGCTTGAAATGTGCTCTATAATCCATATTTGAAATTAATTTTAATATACCTCTTGGAACTAGGTGAAAACTTGCCATGAAGTTGGGTCCAAAACCTGTCTAAATTAGGGCAAAATTTCACTAAGTTAAGAAGTTCATGACCATGTATTCACAAATTTATAACTTGAGATCCAAGCATTTTTAGGGAAGAGTTTGTGAAGAAAAGTTGTAGATTTCATGGAGGTATACAACTTTCATGTTGGGAAGTTTCCTTGAATCAAAATGCATCATGGTGAAAAAGTGGTGTAAAGTTGAGAAAAAATAAGAAAATTTTTATACTTAGAAAAATTCTAAGTTATGAAAATTTTCAAATTCAAAACCCTAATTTTCAAATTTGGTTTTCTTGATGAACAAGTTTCACATTTTGACATATCTTGATGAATTATGACCCTTGGCACTTGATTTTGACCAAAAAGTCAAAGTTTGACTTTTCAGTATACAGTTGACTTTTGATCAATTGACTGCAAATTTCATATGTCAATCTAATGAACTTGAGATGTTTTGAACCATGTAATTGTGTCAAGATGATGCCATTGAACCCTTGAAATCATTCTTGAACTCAATTGATCATTGGCTAGGTTAAAAATCAGAAATTTCCCTTTCTCAGTCAAAACCCTAATTTTGACCATTTTGCCCTTTTGATGATTTGATCAAATTTATTGAGGAGTTGTAATTCAAACTTAATCAAATGGTACATATGAGTCTAAAATGTTTATGTGGATCAAAAATTATGAAGTTTGACTGTAAATTGGCCATGGTTGACTTTTTTCCCCAATACAGCTGATTTTTAGGTCAACTGTCCAAATGACTAATCAAAAATGTGGTCCAAGGCTTGAAACTTATCATGAGCAATCTTAGGGGTCCAAAATGATGTATGAAAGTCAAATGAAGAATTGGTGGTCCAAAAATCCTTGTGCAAACTCAAGCCCTAATTATAGGTTATCAGTGCAAGATGAGATGTCTTGAGCTGACCAAACCCTAATCTTGTCTTGAGTCAAAGAAATCTTGTGAGAAAAGTCTTGATAAATGAGATGGCAAATTTTGGGGTACAACACCCCCCATTTGTAAATTTGTACCCCCATCCCTTAAAGTGTTGTAATAGCGTAGGATATTTAATTTCCTCACTTTATCGCTTTCAATATAAATGTTAGTAATTATGGTTTGTATGATAAGACTAAAATCAACAAGTAGCAAACCCTAATTCAAGATAAACAATTCATGAAAAAACAAACACTTTGCACACTTGCACCTCTAGGGTTAACCCCACTTGTTGCCTTGAGAAAAATAGCCATGTCTCATATGTGGGATACTTTAGCAATGACCCTCGAATACAAGATCATAGTCCCTCGATGACTCTTCAAATGTTGCCTTCAAAAATGACCCCAGACCCTTACAAAAATGCTAAGATGTCTCACAATATTTTATTCTATGACTATACGATGACCCGCGCCTGTCCCTTCACATCCAATGATAAGGTTTCTTACCAACTAATGGTAAGATAACACTATCTAAAAGAGGAGAAAAAGAACTAAGACTTTTTGAGTAGGTAGAACTTATAGTTGCTTGCTCATAAAACAACTTCAAAACCTCTTTCAAAACACACCAACACTTTCAAAAATGAAATATTTTCAAAAGTCAACACTTTGTATACATTCTTATAGAGACGAGAATCATTACAAAGTTTTCCTAAATGAAGACGCTTTTCAAAAATACTTTCAAAACCCATCACAAACACATTTCAAACAAAGCATTTTCAAAGTGAGCTAGAAACTAAGAGCCCGTAGATAAACTACGGATGAAAAGTGAGCTAGAAACACCTTCCCTTTTCATAACCTACCCCCCGAACTCAAGAAAATATCTCAAAAGGTATTTCCTGTTCTTTTCACCCTTTCCTTTATTGGATAAAAGAAAATTCAATGGCGACTCTTGCTATCCACAACAATTACGATAAAACGCAAAACACCCAAGTCAGTTCTCCCACTGTATTACAGAACTGGTGAATCTACTGGGGAGATACTTAAAAGTGGGGATACCTTAGAGCTAGATCATATTTAAAAATGCTCCACTTGTTTGATTTGTTTGCTTTACATTTATGGGTCCTTGTTTGGGTTTGTATTGATCCTCTACCCGGATCCGGAAACATTATTAGGTAAGTAGTAATAGATCGTGGGGACTGTGCATAGTATACCGACACAGTTGAAGCAATGGCTATGTTAGTGTGACACATTTGTTGGTACCGGTATCCCTTGAGTCCAGTCAAGAAAAATACGGGGCGGCTGTGTGGTGTCATGAAAAACTAATGAACCTTAGAACCTTTAACTGAATAACTTGGCCATTAGGAAGTAGTGAGATAACTAGATTTGGTGCAGTCCGAAGTTGGTTGATACTCGATACTATGCTCATTGAGATCGGACTTTTAGGATATTTTGGTTTCTAATAAAGAGGCTTGCGCTGAAACAATGTCCGATGAAGAAAGATCCGTGATATTGAGATTCCCTAGAACCCGATTACTTTCTAGGATAGGTTGAACCAACTAAACTTCAAGAGGGTACTTACCTATGAACCTCATGCAAGCATAAGCCTAAGGACTTGTTTGCTTTGTATGTATATGTTTACTTGTACATAACATCATAACATCACACCATTGCATTTGGACTAACCATTTCAAGGACTTTTGGGATTCATCTTTGTGTTGGTTTTGCAGGACATGGCTTTCACCTGCAGGAATACTATCCAAGTCAACCTCGTAAGAGTGCCTCCTCAACTCAAAGTGTTAGCGTCAAGGGTTCCTAAGCACTATCCATTCACCAAAAGACATGGTCGACTTCTCAATCTGGTTACCTTATTCCCTGATGAAGACATGATGAAAGTGCTATTTCAATTCTTTGATCCTAAGCACCATTGTTTTACATTTCCTGATTACCAATAGTGCCTACTATGGAAGAATTTTCTCAACTCTTAGGATTGCCCATTCTTGATAAATTACCCTTCACCGGTATTGAGAAAGACCCAAGACCTAAGGAGATTGATCAAGCTTTACATTTGCAACGGTCTGACATTGTGGCAAATTGGGAAACAAGAAGTGGTGTTAAGGGGTTTCTAGCCAAGTTTCTGTTTGAGAAGGCTCAATTATTTTGGGATGCTCTGAATTTGAAAGCTTTTGAAGAGATTTTGGCTCTTCTAATCTATGGAATGGTACTATTTCCTAACTCGGACCAACTCATAGATGTGAATGCGGTCAAGATTTTTCTATCTCGTAACCCGGTGCCTACCTTACTTGGAGACATTTTGCACTCTCTTCACACTCGCACCATGAAGAGAAGAGGAACTCTTATATGTTGCACTTCTTTTTTGACTAGGTGTTTTATTTCACACCTACCTCGATCTGTTTTAAAGAATGAGCAAGGTATGAGATTGTCTAATAGGTTGATGTCACTCTCGCATTCGAATATCCATTGGTGCTCTCGATCTTTGGAGAACGTTATCATTATTGACCATTATGGGGAATTCCCTAATGTTCCTCTACTTGGAATTAGGGGAGGTATCACTTATAATCCTTGTTTGGCTTTGAGACAGTTCGGGTATGCTAGGAGGGATGGTCCTCATGATGCACTTGTCCAAGGAATTGCATATGACTATGAGAGCGATGTCCAAGGTTATCATCAAAGATTTATGCGAGCTTGGGGTATGGTGAAAAAAGTTGATAGCAAGATGTTGGGGCATAATAACTCCATTCCCTTGGAGCCTTATCTCAAGTAGGTGCGAGATCGCGCTCAAAACCTCATGATGCCATATGAAGTTGTCCTACCTATCATCATGGATCCTGTTTCCGAAGGAGATGTTCCCTACACCTTTCTTTATCCTAACATGCCTACTAATCTCGAGGAGTTGCAAAGATCATGGATTCAACTCAAAGAAGAGCTTAAAACCTTTGAAGCCCAGTTATACGCAAGCGATAAGAAGGTTTTGGAGCTCACAAGACAACTTCATGAGGAGTGGAGTTTGAATGCCTACATTGCACCAAAGAGGATGTGCTCCATTTTGTTCTAGGAGTTTTATTTTGTATTATGTTTACTTATTCCAGTGTAAGCCTAAGAGGTACCTTTTGTAATCATTTGAACTTATTAATCCAATTAATGTTTGTTCCTTCTTTGTTTAAATAAATTTAAATCTTAAAAGTCCTTGAAAACATTTGCATTTGCATTACATGCATCATAACATAAGCAGGTTTTCTGACACATGCTTCCTCATCTTTCTACTGTTTATTTCAGTAAGATGGATCTCAAGAAGATTGTGAAATACTTGCAGACACAAAATTCCCAATTTTAAGAAACCTTGCTCAACTTGGCCAAAGGGAAGTAAGAACTGATGTCACTTCTAGTTGCCAAGAAGAAGACTAAGAAGAAGGCCTTGATCAACATGGGGAAGAGATTCAAGGGCCCCGTTCGACAAGTTTAAGTGGTAGAAGAGTCATCCAAGGAGGACGAGAAATAGGATGAAGATGCAAGGAGAACCCGTTCTGGGGGTGGTATCATTCCAACTTCTGAGGACGAGGATTACTTTGACGAACAGTATCCACCGACTTAGGATAAGTACAAGCAACTGGAGGATAGGTTGAAAGCTGTGGAAATTCAAGCCGTGCCTGGATTTGATTTTGGTGATTTGGGCTTTGTACCTGGGGTTGTTATCCCTCACAAATTCCAAATTCCAATCTTTACTAAGTACGACGGAGTTTCGTGCCCAAAACTTCACTTAAGGTCCTATGTTCACAAAATACAACCACATACTACTGATAAGAAGATCTGGGTACACTTCTTTCAAGAGAGTCTGTCTGGGACTCAGTTAGAATGGTTTTACCAGTTGGAGGGTTCCAACATTTATACTTGGGAAGATCTGGCAATCTCTTTCTACCGTCAATATCAGTACAGCACTGATTTGGCGCCAACTAGAGTTCAGTTGCAAGGAATGACCATGGTTTCCAATGAAGGTTTTAAAGAATATGCGCAAAAATGGAGAGACATTGCTGGTAGAATGCAACTGCCACTGACTGATAGGGAGCTGGTGGATATGTTCATGGGAACATTAACTGGACCATATTTCAACCTACTAATTGGCAACTCATCATCCGGTTTTACTAAGTTAATCTTGACTGATGAAAGGGTCGAGAGAGGTATCAAAGGTGGAAAAATTCCTATGACTTCTGCCTCTACATCAAATACTATGAAGAAGACCTTTACTGGCAAAAAGGAAATCAATGTTGTATATGGGTCAAGGGGCCATATCAAGAAGGACCACCGTCAATCCGTCAATGTTGTTTTGATCTCCAATTCACCCGCTACTCAAAGACAACCACAACAAGCCAACCATCAAAGACCTGAGGTTCCAAGAATACAATTCACAAGGATTAACATGTCGTTATCTTAAGCCTTGCAACACCTGTTGAAAGCTAACTTGGTAACATTGCGTGATCCACCATCAAATCCCAATGTTTCAACACCAAAGTACAATCCTAACGCCAAATGCGCTTATCACTCCAATAGCCCCGGACATGACACTAATCAACGTTAGGCTTTGAAAAAAATAATTCAAGACCTTATTGACAATAAAACCATTGAGTTTGATCCACCTACAACTCCGAATGTAGTTACTGCACCAATGCCAAATCATGGCAAAAGTGTCAATGCAATTGAAGATGCTGCTTTTGTGTCCTCTGTTGAAGACTTGACTACTCCACTGACCATTGTTAAATAAAATTTGTTGAGATCTGAGGTTTTCCCTGGTTGTTTTAAAGACTGTGATTGTTGTGCTCTATAAAATAATGGATGTGAATGGCTGAAAAAAGGTGTTTAACACCTAATAGATAGTCATGAGATCATGTTTGAAAGAACTCTGACCATAAAAAGTTTGATTGAAGAATTTAAAGACATGTCAATCATTACCATATCCAACAAGCGTATTAGGATCTCTTCAAAAGTTCCTATTAGGATTTCCAACGAACCAATGATTTCTCCCTTGATAATTACCGCACCAGGGCCAAATTCTTATTCTTCCGATAAGGCAGTACCTTGGAATTATGGCACCGAATTATACTACCATGGAATTAAGCAATAATTCTGGATTGACGAAGACAAGACTAATGACAGAAACAACATTAATGGCTCTAGCTAGGTGACAAGGACAAGGAGAATATTTTCTCATAACATTTCACCTCCAACCACTACAATCGCACCTGTTCGCATTTCTGTTGACAAACCTGGTACTGATGCTAGGGGAAAAGAAAAGATAATTGAGCCTGTCGGGATGGAGGCGCCTGCCAAAGACATTACTACTGAGGAACCCTCGACCCAAGAGATGGAGGAGATTTTGAAGATTATAAAGAAGAGTAATTTTAAGATAGTAGAACAGCTGGGGAAAAACCCCTTCCAAGATCTCTATGATATCTTTGTTACTTTGTTCCAATGCTCATGCTCAAGCATTGATTAAATTTTTGAAGAAGGCATATGTTCCTCAAGAGACCACAGCCGCTCAATTTGAAAATTGTGTGGCGAGTTTGACTGCCGATAACATATTGGGTTTCTCTGATGCTGATCTGACCTCAGTCGGAAAAAATCATAACAACGCATTGCATGTCTCCATTGAATGCAAAGGGGCCAGTCTAGCCCATGTATTGGTTGACACTGGTTCCTCTCTGAGTGTCTTGCCTAAAGGTGCCTTAGATCGTTTGGATTGTGAAGGTTTGGTTTTGAAGCCAAGTGACATAGTGGTAAGGGCTTTTGATGGATTCAAGAGGATGGTGCATGGGGAAGTTGACCTCCCCATTAAAGTTGGTTCACATATTTTCAATTCTACTTTCTACGTGATGGACATCTATCCCGCTTACTCTTGTCTACTTGGGCGCCCTTGGATACATGGGGCAGGAGCGGTAACATCCACTCTTCATCAAAAATTGAAATATCCAGTCAAAGGAAAGATCATTATTGTCTATGGTGAAGAAGAATTCATGGTTAGCCACCTGAATTCATTCAAGTATGTGGAGATGGATGGGGAGTTTATAGAGACTCCCTGCCAAGCTTTCGAAGTGGTTCCTCCCATGGTTGTCGCCACCAAAATCTCTTCTAATACTCTAAAGGCTGGCGAAGTTGTTCCAAGAATGGTTTCACTCAAAGACGCTCGTGTTGTGGTTGAAGGTGGAAGTTGTACTATTTGGGGACAACTCCCTGACATTCCATTCAAGGCGGGAAAGTTTGGATTGGGTTTCACTGACAAAGCTCAAAGGGAGGTCATACATGGTCGCATAGAAAAATCACCTCTTCATATTGGTAATCATGAAGTGAATTCTCTTGAAGACTCCGACGATGGTTGTGACTTTGAAGATTGGATCTACCCAACTATCGATGAAAAGCTTAACAACTAGAATTCCAAGGATTTCATTCCCATCTCATTCAACAGGGAGTAATTACCATTTACTATTTTTATCAATTCAAGAACTTTGTCTGTAATTTAATTTCAAACAATGACTTTAACCATGTGCCTTGCCCAGGGAACCATGGTCCATTTGTTAAGGGTTCTGTTCATGTTCATCTGCCATATGATCATTCAATGGAAAACATTGGACTCTTTGCATTTAAATTTTGTGCTAATTATATTTCTTTTTCTTATTTACATTTTTCAAAATAGCCATGTATCTTACATGCACACACACACACTTGCAGATCCTCATCCACTCCAGATCTCATTGCCAACGACTCTGCTATTGCCAGCTACAACTTTGAACATCCAATCAACCAAGCCGTAGACGAAGGTGAATAAGATTATGAAATACTTGGGGAACTAGCCAGACTTCTGATGCAAGAAGAGAAAGCCATTCAACCTCATGAAGAGCCAGTTGAGGTGTCAACCTAGGTACTGGGACAGACAAGAAAGAGGTTAAGATCAGCTCCAACTTGGAACATGGTATCAAAAGAAGATTGGTCCAAATGTTGCATGACTATGTTGAAGTGTTTGCTTGGACGTATGAAGATGTGTCAGGGTTAGATACTGACATTGTGGTTCTCGTCTACCAACAAAGGAAGATTTCCCTCCAGTCAAGCAAAATGTTCGTCGTATGCGGCCAGACATGTCTAAGAAGATAAAAGCTGAGGTAATGAAACAATTTTATGCAGGTTTTCTGGCTGTGACATCATATCCTCAATGGGTGGCAAATGTGGTCCCTGTGCCGAAGAAAGATGGGAAGATTCGTATGTGTGTAGACTATAGATATTTCAATAGGGCAAGCCCCAAAGACGATTTCCCTCTACCATATATTAACGTCTTGGTTGACAACACGGCTTAACATAAAGTCTTCTCCTTTATGGATGGTTTCTCTGGCTACAATCAAATCAAGATGGCTCCCGAGGATATGAAGAAGACCACTTTCGTTACACAATGGGGAACCTTTTGTCACAAGGTCATGCTGTTTGATTTAAAGAATGCAGGGGCAACGTATCAACGAGCTATGGTAGCTCTGTGATACGATGGCAGAACCGACTATTATACTGGTTTGCGTTTTTTGTTTGCAAATGTCGCGGTAAGCAAGAGTCGCCACCGACTTTTATTTCATCCAACAAAGGAAAAGGGAAAAAGAACAGAAAAAACCTTTTTCGAGATGTTTCTGAGTACGTGGGGTAGATTATAGAAAGGGAAGGTGTTAGCACCCTTTCTATCCGTGGTTTTCCACGGGATCTTAGGTACTTGCTCATTTTTTAATTGCTTTTGTATGTGTTTGGACAAACTTTGAAAACTCCTTAGTGTGGTGCTTCACTTTATGTTAACCCTTGTATCAGTCCTCAAGAGTGTGATAAAGCGTTTTTAGAAACTTTATTTGAAAAGTGTTTGAAAGTGTAAGTGTGAAAATTCGTTTGAGAAAGTACTTAGGAGTTTCTACCTACTCGAAAAAAGTCTGTTCGTATTCTTATTTCCTTTAGATGGTACTATCCTACTATTAAGGAGTAGGTAGCTCCATCGTTGGAGTTTAAGGGTCAATCGAAAGGGACGAAAGGGACTATTACGATCACTAAAGCAATGGTTAGGAAACCTTAGTAATTACCCTAGAGTCCTAAAGATCTTTCCGAGGCAACATTCGAATGGGTCATTTTTTATCTTTCGGGACTAGAGAGCAACCACTAAAACTCCCTATACTTCATGATCGTTTACTGAAGGAAACCAAAGTGGGGCAAACCCTAGGAGTGAGCATGTGCATGTGTTTGATTTCAGTTGATTATCTTTGCACAGTTAGGGTTTTCTACTGTTTTAATTTCATTTGTCTTTTGCATACAATCCTATTATCAATCATCTAGCAATTAATAATTGCAGATATTAAAAGCGGAAAAGTAAATCTATGCTATTACAAAACTTTTGGGAGGGGGTTACATTACCAAAAACTGGGGATTAAATAGTAAATAATATGTGGTAACCCCTAATTAAAAGCTATTACAAACCCGAAGCAAATACAATAATTGGAATTAAAAATAAAATATTGCGCGTGAGAATAAAGTAAATATCCTAAAGAATCTATTTAAATAAAGAAGATATTTTTGATTTTTTTTATTGGGAAAATTAAATATTTGCAAATTAAACCTAATTTTCTAATTAATTTTAATTACGGAAAAAGAAATTAAATTACCCTAATTAAATTAATCTAATTAATTAATGAAATTAATTATTAAAAAAACCTAATTCTAATGTTTGGTGATTTTATGATTTTAATAAAAAAAAAGATTTTTTTTTGGAAATAGACAAAATAAATAAAATAAAATAATAAAAAATAAGAAATAATTAAAAAGAAAATTGGGCCTGTATGAAGTGAATTGGGGGTGTGGAATGGAATTGCCAAGCCTAATTTGCTGATGGCCAAATTGTCTAGTGCATGATTCAATGAAGCCTACCTCTGAGGGTCCACCATGGGGGTGAATTGTTGGGCACTGGATCTGTATCTGAGATGATCCCATGGTTGGATCTGAGGACGCATGATGGTCTTGTGAAGGTGAGGCGCATGGGATCCTGCAAAGCATGTTAGGAAAATAAAATAACAAGATGCTTGGACCTGGGATCGAACCCAGGTCCCTTCTCTCACCAGCGCTTCCTTTTACCATCTGTGCTACATGACTCATTCATTAACGTAATAAACAAATAATAACATAACGTAAACAAGGTGGCATGCCCAGACAATTGCGCCAAAATTCAAACCGTCCAGTGGGAGTCAGCCACATCACTCATCTTCTCCCCAGAATTGTCGTTTTTGACCACACTTTTACCTACGGACTGCATCCGTTTCTATAGCTTATAGCAACAGATCAAGCGTCACTAAAGCCCTTGCAAAAATCAAAATTCTCAAAATATGCAATATAGAATAATGATGAGGTTATGAATCAACTCGTTTTGGTTCCCTGAACACGATGATGGCATTGGTTTGTCCCAATTATGTCTAAATCAGAAAGCCCCGATTTGAAGCTTAGAACCCTAGCAATGGTATCCTTTGATTCCTGCACTTAAAACTCAATCAAACAAATCAGAAAGAATCGAAACCTTATGATAAACAAAAATGCATGGTTAAATTTCATTGAAAATGCATGTATGCATGTAATCAAAAATCAAAAAAAAGTTGGAGAACCGAGTTATGGATTTTATAATTCTGAATGTTGTGGTCACTTGTGAAGGTCTGGAATTGATTAGAGGAATTCACTGAAGCTGTTTGTGATCTTGGAATGGCTTGAACCAGCCTGTGGAGGAATATGTGATCAACATTTTTCTTCCAAAATTTGCAACTTTGTTCTTCAGTTTTCACGACCCAATCCTTGTTTTTTTGCTCTGGGAATGTTATGGACATATAATAGACCGATTTAGGTTAACAAAGCTGGATTGTATCTTCACACATTATTGAGATTTGATTTGAGTTTGTTCCTTGCATTATTTGTTTCTAAAACAAGCCAAATCATGATCTTTTACAATCAATTAGCTCTTGAACGATTTGGATGATTTACTAGTTGTTCATTGACTCATAATATGCTCATAAAATCAAATCTTGGATTTTATTTCATTATTCTACTATTTAAATTGATTTATTTTGATTTAAATGGATAAAAATAAAAATAAATAATAAAAATAATAAAATAATAGGTGGATAAGCTCAGGGGTCGTGGGCCATCTTAGGAACATGTTTTAAACAAGAAAACATGGGCCCATTTGGAAAAAAAAGTCAATTTGATCAATGTTGACTTCATGCACAATTCCAAATATTGGTCAACTTTGACAATACATATCTCCCTCAATTTTAACCCTAAGAGGGTGTTCTTTGGCTTTTTAGAAATCTTAGGATTTCTTCTAAACAACCCTTTTAGTTTCATATCAATTGGATCTTTCATGTTCATGTAAGAAGCTTTGACCCAAAAGGTGTTTTTGTTGACTTTTTGAAATGACCTATAATGTCTGAATTTATATCTTTTCATGAGTGCATTTTTTGAACTTAAGGGCTGAATATGAGTTGTAGGGAATTGAATCTTATTCAAAATGAGCCTTGTATGGGAAATTTCTGATAAAGTATGAGAAATTTATGCTTGGTCAAAGTTTGGTTGACTTTTCCTATAGAAACCCTAATTTAGAAACTTTTGAGTTTTGATGAATTTGGGGCATTCCTTGAGGAATAATGATCAACCCTTGATCAAATGATGAATACTACTTCAAAATTTTGATGTTGAGCAAAAATATTTAAGTTTGACTGCATGAGGGCCACAGTTGACTTTTGACGTAGTATAGTTGATTTTCAAGCATCTAAGCAGTTGACTGAGCAAACTTCTTGTGCAAGGCATGAAACTTGGCATGAAAGATCTTGAGGATATATTAGGGTAATGGAAAACATTTATGACCCTTGGAACTCAAACATCTTGATGAGGAGTGAAACCCTAGTTTGAGGCTCATAGTCTTAGGAGGAGGATTTGTCTGGTCAGTCCTTAGGCATCCTTAGGCAAGTTGAGGACCTCTAGGAGTATGTTTTGAGTAAAAATGGGAGGGAAAATTTTGGGGTGCAATAGCTACTGCTGTTCAATCTTCTTATACCTGAGGATGTAGATTGGCTTGTCTGACTTTCATGATCCGAGGGTGGAAGATGATTTAAGACTAGAGTGCCAAAAAAATTGCACTCGAATGAAGTGAATGTTGATCGATAATATAGGGAATGGGCTTACAGATGCCATTTGGAAGGTGACGGAGAATCGTTGGAGATGGGCTTAAAGATGCCATTTGGAGAAGGTAACTGAAAGTCCTCGGTGATGGGCTTAAAGATGCCATCCAAAAAAGATATTGGTTGTGTAAGAGATTCCTTTGCGGGAATTCCTGTACCTGCCGTTGAGGAGGGCTTCACCGGGGAATGTTGATTTATTTCTTGGGAAATAAAGTCTATGAGCTTCGGTTGTCCATTACTCTACTGGGGAATATGAAATTGATCGTATCTGGTCGGGTCCAGGTTTTAACAATGTTGTAAACTGTTGTCTGGAGATAAAGAGAAGGAACTTGTATAGTAGGGTTACTTCGAAATGAAATCCTGGATAGTAGGGTTATGAGAGGGAACCTGGGTAAGGTTGATTCGTGATGATTTTGGGTAAAACTGCATCTGAACTGAGAAGGAACCTGGCTAAGGTTGCTTCTGAGGAGTTTGGGTAAAATTTCATCTGAACCGAGAAGAAACATGGGTAAGGTTGCTTCGTGAGGAGTTTGGGTAAAACTGCATCTGAACCGAGAAGGAACCTGGGTAAGGTTGCTTCGTGAGGAGTTTGGGTAAAACTGCATCTGAACCGAGAAGGAACCTGGGTAAGGTTGCTTCGTGAGGAGTTTGGGTAAAACTGCATCTGAACCGAGAAGGAACCTGGGTAAGGTTACTTCGTGAGGAGTTTGGGTAAAACTGCATCTGAACTGAGAAGGAACCTGGGTAAGGTTACTTTGTGAGGAGTTTGGGTAAAACTACATCGGGAAATTGTAAGAAGGAACCTGGGTAGGGTTGCTTCAGGATAAGTATGAGTAAAACTTCAGAAGGAACCTGGGTAAGGTTATTTCGGGATAAGTCCGTGTAAAACTTCAGAAGGAACTTGGGTAAGGTTACTTCGGGCTAAGTCTGTGTAAAACTTCAGGAGGAACCTGGGTAAGGTCACTTCGGGATAAATTCGTGTAAAACTTTAGAAGGAACCTGGGTAAGGTTACTTAGGGATAAGTCCATGTAGGGCTATGGGAAGGAATCTGGATTGTAGGGTTACTTCGTGATGAGTTCGTGTGAAACTTTATTAAAAAATGTATGAGAAGGGGCCCTTGTGAGATTTTTTCAAGACAAGCCCATGTGAAGTTGCATTCAGGAGAAACCCGTGTAAGACTGCTTCATGACGAACCCGTGTAAAGCTGCATTTGGTCGCGCAAATAATTACTCTATTTAGTTTCAGGAGCTAATCTTGGATCTCTTGGAAATTGTTGATGATAACCATCTTTCCTGAAAAGGTACAGGATTAATTATATGCGATGCATGAAATGCATTGTATGATGACGTTCTCAAAATAAATGATATTATGTTATATGCAATATGTGTGCACACGCCATGATGTATGAACATGAAATGCTATTGTGACATATCCGAGTCTGGGAAAATAAATCTCTGATTGTTGCTGGAGAGTACTGGAAACTGAATTCCTAACCGTTGTAGAAAAAGTGGTTTTTCTACTTCCGCTGGGGATGGTGAACGGGGATGACTATGCTGTGGATTTACTCCTTTCTGTTTGTGAATATTCTGTCAGAGAGAGAATATACTAGAGAATAACTCTGCGGGGGATGAATTTTTGTGGCTGGAGGAATAAACTTTGTTGGGGGTTGAGCTTCCGCATTCAGAGAAATAAACTCTGCTTGGGAGAAAAATTTATGAACCGCTTGCGACTTATAAAATTTGGCTGGGGAATATAGGCGTCGGCTCTCTGAAGGAGCTTTGCGGGGGAAAGTAGCTCCTGTTTGGGGAAGCTGGTGTCAAAGCTTTAGTTGCCTATACTCTGTGGGGAGTGTAGATGTTACTGGGATGCATGCTGAGGATACGATAATGACTTTGCATCAGGACTTTTCTACCCCTGTACCTGCTGGAGAAAGTACCTGCGGAGGCTTTATGGATAGCTTGAGTGTTATCCCAACTCATGAGGTGCTTGGTAACTTCCGATCAGAATGATAAGTCTTCTACTAATAGGCAAGTGACAAGATGACGGGACATAGTCGTACGCTTTAATCCCCAACTTTTTCCTAGACTGTCTTTTCAGATTTTCAGTCCACCGGGATACCCTTTTTTGCCTAAGCCACCTTTTCAAGTTTTCGACTTGCCGGGTGTACATATTTTTGTTTTTATCCCTAATTTTTTTGCCTAGGCCAGTCAACCTAGCGGATCTTTGTTTATGCGTAGTATTTTCTAACTATATCCATGTTCACCGGGTACGGATAATTATCACTGTTCATATTAGTAAGTTTTGCCACACTGCCAGAAGATGTTTGTTTGATCGTACAGGGTTCGTTGCAGGAATCCATGTTCAATGCCTCAAGTGATTCAGATGGAGATCTGCCCCTGGTTATTTGGCACTTTTGGAGAGACTTCCCCAGGTGTGTTAGACATCATGTCATTCCCCTTTGCTTATGGAAGACCTATTATTGGAAGTGTCTTTCTCGCTGAGGTGATTCTATCAATTGAGAGGATGTATGTTCATTGAATATCCATTGTGCGGATTTCTCTGCTGTCAAACAAATAGTCATATGCAAACAATGTCATTTAAAAAATGCAAAACTCATGTCCGTCTTGAAATTTTTTTGAAAATGTGTTTTGTGTAGTAAAACAAAATTTGCAAGAATGTGATATCGACTCAGGATTCGTAACAAGTCCTACAGGAGTCAGGATACCTTTGTAACAATATGCTCTCAAACTAACCCATGCTTCAGCTAGGACTTTTAAGGGTTATAACATGGCCCGGTTCACAGTTTAAGAAACAAAGGATAAAGGCTCAAAATTTATTTGTACCCACCCTTTCTTTGTGATGTCCTTCAGTCTTATACTCAGTTAATTGCACGTTTAGAATTCCAGTTGAGTCTTGGAGTACTATCCTTGATGTTCAGGTGATGGTTCGGATATTGGACATTTATTTTGAATAGGCAGTAATCTTTTTTGTCGAGGATTTGTAGGATCTCTTTCTTTTTTATTTTACTATCCCTGTCTTTTTCCTGAACTGTTTCTTTTTGTGATTACAGTCAGCGGGGTGCCCCGGTTTTTTTCTTAAGTCTCCTTCATAGGTTTTGACTTAACGGGCTTTTCTTTTGCAAAATAATGACTGCCTGCTTTGATGATTATGCGGAGCCATCACCATCTTATGATTCGTAAGGCCGTCTTTGAGGCCATTCATTGTGTGCAAAGCGGAAGATTGCAATTGAATGCGCCTCTGAATTAACTGAGAAAACTACCCTGCCCCAGGTAATGATTAAGGGTTTTAATTTGTGTGAAAGAAAAACTCCTACTTCCTTGGCTCAAAGGCGTTGACTAGGGATTATCTTCCTTATAACTCCACTGTTTGGGATTTGAAACAACGCTTGTACATCATTAGCAGGTTCTATTCAAAAGCATATTGTAGAGATTGTGGTATCGTTTTCGTCATCCTCCCTCTAAAGGCTTAGAGCTTTTAATAGAGAGTTGAATATCACGAAAAGGAAGTATAAAGCAGTTTAAGCATAGTGAAAACAAATTAATTCAAGAAAAACATGTGTAATGCATTAATGAAATAACAAAGTTTTGAAATAACAAAGTCTCAGGAGGGTCGAATTCAATCTCCTTGGCGTCAATCATATTCCGAATCTTGTATTTCAGCACCCAACAATCGTTAGTATCATGCCCCGAGCTTACAAAATGATAAGCACACCTTGCATCCAGATTGTAGTTAGGAGAGGAAGTCTTCGGGTTTGGATGAGGTTATATCACCGTAATCAGATTCATCATCAACATGTGTTGCAATGCTTGTGATAATGGCATGTTGATTCGGGTGAACTGCCTTTGAGGTCTTTCTACCCTTGGCTGATTGTTCCATTGTTGTGGTCGTTGCGCGCGTGCCGAATTAAAGACCGGTATTGCCCCCACAGATTGCTGGTAGTCTGCCTTATTACGCCCCTTCTGGCCGTGCACAATGTTGGCTTCCCTCTTACCACCAAATGGCTTCTTCTCAGCACTAGAAGATGCAGCCATCGGGATCTTCCCGCTCCTGATACCATTTTCGATCCTCTCTCCTGTCAGAACCATCTCTGTGAACCCGGATGAGGAACTCCCGATTAGAAAATTGAAGAATGGTCTTGTCAGAGTGCCCATAAACATGTCTACCATTTTGCGATCAGTCATAGGAGGTTGTACTCTTCCAGCTAGATCCCTCCATTTTTATGCATATTCCTTGAACCCTTCTTTCGAGCCCATGGACATATTCTGCAGTTGCACTCGAGTTGGTCCCAGGTAAGCGTTGTATCGGTACTGATTGTAGAAAGCAGTAGCCAAGTCTTCCCAGGTATGGATGTTGGTTCCTTCCAACTGATAGAACCAATCCAGTTGAGTTTCGGCCAAACATTCTTGGAAGAAATGGACCCATAACTTCCAGTCAGCAGTGTGAGGCTGGATCTTCCTTACATAGGAACGAAGATGAAGCTTGGGACAAGACACTCTATCATACTTTGCAAATACCAGAGCCTTTAACTTTAGTGGAATAACAACCCCATATACCAAACCCAGCTCTTCCAAATCCAACCCTAGTATTCTTTAGATCTCCATTGCGCTCAGACGATCCTCTAGCTGTTTATATCTATCCTCGGCCGAACGATACTGTTCCTCATTGCAATCAGTGTCATTATCAGAAACCTCTGGGCTAGGGTCCTCCTCCCTTGTCTCTCCCTCTTGATTCTCCCCTTCTTTAGACGATGAGGTCAGATCAATCGGTTGCTTCAACGGTCCCTTGAATCTTCTTCCCAGATTCAAGGCGCCAGCGGTCTTTTTCTTCTCTTTCAGAATAAGGGCCTTCAGATCTTCCTGTCCTTTAGCCAAAGCTACGAACATTTGCTGAAATTGGGCATTTTGTGCCTGGAGATCCTTGATGCTTTGTTCAGAAGACATTATTTCTGAAATAAATAGTGAAGAAGATGAGAAACCTGTTATGATACCTGTTTATGCATTGATATGTATGGCATGTGTATGCAATGATTTCAAGGACTTTGGGAAATTTAAATTTGCAAACCAAAATGAAACAAAGATTTTATTAGCAGAATTCAAAATACAACTGCCTTTTAGGCGTTACAATTGAAAATTTTAAAAACTAAAATAAAATCAAGTTTCCCATGGATGCTTCCTCTTCGTTCCGAGATAGACATTAAGGCTTCTTTCCTCATGAAGCTGCTTTGTGAGCTCTAAAACTTTCTTCACCTGGGAATAGAAACGGTCCCTATAAGTATCTCGCTCATTCTTCAACTGAATCCAGGACCTCTGTAGTTCTTCAAGATCGGTGGGCATATCCGGATGAAGAACCGTGTAGGGAATATCCCCTTCAGTAATGGGCTCCACAATCACTGGTAAGACGACTACATAGGGAATCATAAGTTTATGAGCACGAGCTCGTACTCATTGGAGATAAGGTTCCATAGTAATGGACGCCTTTGGTCCTAAAGTCTTGATGTCAGATCTGTTTATCATGCCCCAAGCTCGTATGAACCTCTGGAGATACCCCGGAACATCATCCTCATAGTTGAACATAATGCCCTGGATAAGCATCTCGTGAGGACCTTCCCTTCGAGCGTAACCAAATTATCGCAGAGCCAAACAAGGATTGCAAGTTATGCCTCCCCTAATGCCAAGTAGTGGGACATTAGGGAACTCCCCGCAGCGGTCAATAATAGAAATATCTCCCATAGATCGGGAATACCATAAAATGTCCGCGTGAGAAAGTAACATTATCCTTTGCGACTAACCCAAACCTTCTTCATTCTTTAGCATTGACTTAGGGAGGTGAGAAATAAACCACCTCAACAGTAATGGCATGCAGCACATAAGAACCCCTCTTCTCTTCACGGTACAAGTATGGAGAGCATGCAATATATCTTCGAGCAAAGTAGGCACAGGGTTGCGAGAGAGGAAGATCTTGATAGAATTCACGTGTATGAGTAAGTCTGGATTAGGGAACAATACTAACCCATAAATTATAAGATCCAAAACCTCCTCAAAAGCTTGAAAGTCCAAATCATTCCAAAATAGCTGGGCCTTCTCTATTAAGAACTTGGCTAGAAAACCCTTGACTCCGCTTCTTGTTTCCCAATTGGATACCACGTCGGCACGTTTCAGATGCAAATATGAGGAAATGACTTCTGGCTTAGGAACCTCTTCTAAACCTATGAAAGGCACCTAGTCAAGGATGGGTTGATTCGATAACTGAGAGAACTCTTCCATGGTAGGCACCAACTGATAGTCTGGAAAGGTGAAGCAGTGGTGCTTGGGATCAAAGAACTGAAAGAGTACACCCATCATCTTTTCATCAAAGCTCGAAGTAACCAGGTTGAGAAGTCGACCATGTCTCTTAGTGAACGGAGAAGTTTCAGGAACCCTTGATACTAGCTCATTGAGTTGGAGAGGTATTCTCACAAAGCTGATTCAGATAGTGTTTCTACAAGCGGAAGCCATGATCTGCAAAATAGAACAAAGATAAATTCCCTTGGTCCTTGAAATAGTTAGTGTAATGAGAACGGATGCTATGTTATAATGCATGATGTTATGTTCAAACAGAGTAAATCACACACAAGCAAAACACACAATAGACCTTAGGTTCAAAGGCTTGCATGAGGTCAAAGGTAAGTACCCTCTTGAAGTTTAGTTGGTTTCAAACCTCTCTTAGAAAAGTAATCGGGTTCTAAGAATTCTCAATATCACTGATCATCCTTTATCGGGAATTGTTTCAGCTCAGGCAATCTTTTCTTGCAGCCAAAATATCCCGAAAGTCTGATCTCAATGAGTGTAGCATCGAGTATCAACCAGTCCTCAGCTTTATACCGAGGCCGGCTATCTCACTACTTTCTAATGGCCAAGTTTGTTCAACTATGGTTCTAAGGTATGTTAGTGCTTCACGACACCATGCGGCAGCCCCATATTCTCCTCGTTTCCACAGGAAGGATACCGGTACCAACCAAAGTGTCACACCAACACAGCTATTGCTTAAACCATATTGGTCTACACCGTACAGTCTCCACGATCTATTGTTGTTTACCTAAAAAGTGTCCCCAGACCCGGGTGTAGGATCTACAACAATACCCAAACAAAAACCTTAAGGATAAAGCAGACAAAGAAAACAAGAAACAATTAAAAATGACCTAGATCCTAAGGTATACCCCATTTTATTAAGAATTCCCCAGCAGAGTCGCCAGTTCTGTGATACGGTGGCAGAACCGACTGTTATACTGGTTTATGTTTTTTGTTCGCAAATGTCGCGGTAAGCAAGAGTCACCATCGACTTTTATTTCATCCAACAAAGGAAAAGGGAAAAAGAACAGAAAAAACCTTTTTCGAGATGTTTCTGAGTACGAGGGGTAGATTATAAAAAGGGAAGGTGTTAGCACCCTTTCTATCCGTGGTTTTCTACGGGCTCTTAGGTACTTGCTCGTTTTTGAATTGATTTTGTGTGTGTTTGGACAAACTTTGAAAATGCCTTAGTGCGGCGTTTCACTTTATGATAACCCTTATATCAGTCCTCAAGAGTGTGGTAAAGCGTTTTTGGAAACTTTGTTTGAAAAGTGTTTGAAAGTGTAAGTGTGAAAATTCGTTTGAGCAAGTACTTAGGAGTTTCTACCTACTCGAAAAAAGTTTGTTCATTTTCTTATTTCCTTTAGACAGCGCTATCCTACTATTAAGGAGTAGGTAGCTCCATCATTGGAGTTTAAGGGTCAACCGAAAGGGACGAAAGAGACTATTACGATCACTAAAGCAATGGTTAGGAAACCTTAGTAATTATCCTAGAGTCCTAAAGATCTTTCCGAGGCAACATTCGAATGGGTCATTTTTTACCTTTCGGGACTAGAGAGCAACCACTAAAACTCCCTATACTTCATGATCGTTTACCGAAGGCAACCGAAGTAGGGAAAACCCTAGGAGTGAGCATGTGCATGTGTTTGATTTCAGTTGATTATCTTTGCATAATTAGGGTTTTCTACTGTTTTAATTTCATTTGTCTTTTGCATACAATCCTATTATCAATCATTTAGCAATTAATAGTTGCGGAAATTAAAAGCGGAAAAGTAAATCTACGCTATTACAAAGCTTTGGGGAGGGGGTTACATAACCAAAAACTGGGGATTAAACAGTAAATAATATGCAGTAAACCCTAATTAAAAGCTATTACAAACCCGAAGCAAATACAATAATTGGAATTAAAAATAAAATATTGCGCGTGAGAATAAAGTAAATGTCCTAAAGAATCTATTTAAATAAAGAAGATATTTTTGATTTTTTTTTATTGGGAAAATTAAATATTTGCAAATTAAACCTAATTTTCTAATTGATTTTAATTATGAAAAAGAAATTAAATTACCCTAATTAAATTAATATAATTAATTAATGAAATTAATTATAAAAAAACCTAATTCTAATGTTTAGTGATTTTATGATTTTAATAAAAAAAAGATTTTTTTTTTAAATAAACAAAATAAATCAAATGAAATAATAAAAAATTAGAAAGAATTAAAAAGAAAATTGGGTCTGTATGAAGTGAATTGGGGGTGTGGGATGGAATTGCCAAGCCCAATTTGCTGATGGCCCAATTGTCCAGCATGCGATTCAATGAAGCCTGCCTCTGAGGGTCCACCGTAGGGGTGAATTGTTGGGCGCTGGATCTGGATCTGAGATGATCACATGGTTGGATCTGAGGACGCATGATGGTCTTGTGAAGGTGAGGCGCATGGGATCCTTCAAAGCATGTTAGGAAAATAAAATAACAAGATGCTTGGACCTAAGATCGAACCCAGGTCCCTTTTCTCACCAGCACTTCCTTTTACCATCTGTGCTACATGACTCATTCGTTAACATAATAAACAAATAATAACATAACGTAAACAAGGTGGCATGCCCAGAAAAACGCGCCAACATTCAAACCGGCCAGTGGGAGTCAGCCACATCACTCATCTTCTCCCTAGAACTGTCGTTTTTTACCACACTTTTACCTATGGACTGCATCTGTTACTATAGCTTATAACAATGGATCAAGCGTCACTAAAGCCCCTGCAAAAATTAAAATTCTCAAAATATGCAATATAAATTAATAGTGAGGCTATGAATCAACTCATTTTGGTCCCCTGAACACGATGATGGCATTGGTTTGTCCCAATTATGTCTAAATCAGAAAGCCCCGATTTGAAGCTTAGAACCCTAGCAATGGTAT
Organism: Vicia faba; assembly: GCA_948472305.1. Taxonomy (NCBI): domain Eukaryota; kingdom Viridiplantae; phylum Streptophyta; class Magnoliopsida; order Fabales; family Fabaceae; genus Vicia; species Vicia faba. The sequence continues at coordinate 314,121,015 of OX451741.1, forward strand.
CCTTTGATTCCTGCACTCAATATTCAATCAAACAAATCAGAAAGCATCGAAACCTTATGATAAACAAAAATGCATGGTTAAATTTCATTGAAAACACATGTATGCATGTAATCGAAAATAAAAAAAAGTTGGAGAACCGAGTTATGGATTTTACGATTATGAATATTGTGGTCACTTGTGAAGGTCTGGAATTGATCAGAGGAACTCACTGAAGCTGTTTGTGATCTTGGAATGGCTTGAACTAGCCTGTGGAGGAATATGTGATCAACACTTTTCTTCCAAAATTTGCAACTTTGTTCTTCAGTTTTCACGACCCAATCCTTGGTTTTTTGCTGTGGGAATGTTGTGGACATATAATAAACTTATTTAGGTTAACAAAATTGGATTGTATCTTCACACATTATTGAGATTTGATTTAATTTTGTTCCTTGCATTATTTGTTTCTAAAACAATCCAAATCATGATATTTTCCAATCAATTAGTTCTTGCACGATTTGGATGATTTGCTAGTTGTTCATTGACTCATAATATGCTCATAAAATCAAATATTGGATTTTATTTCATTATTCTACTATTTAAATTGATTTATTTTAATTTAAATGGATAAAAAATAAAAATAAATAATAAAAATAATAAAATATTAGGTGGATAAGATCAGGGGACGTGGTCCATCTTAGGAACAAGTTTTAAACAAGAAAACAAGGGCCCATTTGGAAAAAAAGTCATTTTGATCAATGTTGACTTCATGCACATTTCCAAAAATTGGTCAACTTTGACAATACATATCTCCCTCAATTTTAACCTTAAGAGGGTGTTCTTGGACTTTTTAGAAATCTTATGATGTCCTATAAACAACCCTTTTGGTTTCATCTCAATTGGATCTTTCATGTTCATGTAATAAGCTTTGACCCAAAAGGTGTTTTTGTTGACTTTTTTAAATGACCTATAATGTCTGAATTTATATCTTTTCATGAGTGCATTTTTTGAACTTTAGGGCTGAAGATGAGTTGTAGGGAATTGAATCATATTCAAAATGAGCCTTGTATGGAAAATTTATGATAAAGTATGATAAAGTTATGCCTGGTCAAAGTTTGGTTGACTTTTCCTATATAAACCCTAATTTAGCAACTTTTGAGTTTTGATGAATTTAGGGCATTCCTTGAGGAATCATGATCAACCCTTGATCAAATGATGAATATTACTTTAAAATGTTGATGTTGACCAAAAATGTTGAAGTTTGACTACATGAGGGTCACAGTTGACTTTTGACCTAGTACAGTTGATTTTCAGGCATCTAAGCAGTTGACTGAGCAAACTTCTTGTGCAAGGCATGAAACATGGCATGAATGATCTTGAGGAAATATTAGGGTAATGGAAAACATTTAGGACCCTTGGAACTGAAACATCTTTATGAGGAGTGAAACCCTAGTTTGAGGCTCATAATCTTAGGAGGAGGATTTGTCTGGTCAATCCTTAGGCATCCTTAGGCAAGTTGAGGACCTCTAGGAGTATGTTTTGAGTAAAAATGGGAGGGAAAATTTTGGGGTGTGTGATTCGGTGGCAGAACCGAGTGTTTAATACTGGTTTGCGTTTTGCGTTTTTTGTTCGCAAAATGTCGCGGTAAGCAAGAGTCGCCACCGACTTTTATTTCATCCAATCATGGAAAACGAAAAAGAACAGAAAAAACCTTTTTTCGAGATATTCTAAGCACGAGGGATAAATTATAGAAAGGGAAGGTGTTAGCACCCTTTCTATCTGTAGTTATCTACGGGCTCTTAGGTACTTGCTCATTTTTCAAATTGCTTGTGTGTGTTTGTCTTGAAAATGTTTTTACTTCGTGATAACCCTTGTATCAGTCCTCAAGGATGTGACGAAGTTTGTTTTGAAAATTTGTTTTGAAAAGGTGTTTGTGTGAAAAGTTTTTATTGAGCAAGTACTTAAGATTCTTCCTACTCGAAAAAAGATTGTTCGTTCTCGTTTCCTTTAGACAGTGTTATCCTACTATTAAGGAGTAGGTAGCACCGTCGTTAGAGTTGTAAGGGACATTCGAAAGGGACAAGTACAATCACTAAAGCAATAGTTACAAAACTTTAGTAGTAACCCTAGAGCCTTAAGGTCTTTGTGAGGCAACATTTCTGAGGCAACATTTTCGAGGCAACATTTTGATCTTTTAGGCTGGAGAGCGACCACTAAAATTTCCTATGCTTAATGATTGTTTACCGAAGGCAACCGAAGTGAGGTAAACCCTATGAGTGAATATGTGCATATGATTTGTTTCAGTTATTTAATCTTTTCACATTAGGTGATCTACCGTTTTAATTTTCCAGACATTCTTGCCATACAATCCTATTAGCCATACATCTAGATAGTTAAAGATTGCGGAAATTAAAAGCGGAAAAGTAAATCTAATTATTACAAGGCTTCGGGGAATGGGGATTACATAACCAAAACTTGGGGGGAAATTAAACAGTATATAAAACCCTAGTTTAAAAGAATATTACAACCTCAGAGCAATTACAAAAATATAATGAAAAGTACGTACGACAAACGTAAATGTGAGAAATTAGGGTTTTGACCCTTGAAAACCAAATTGAATTTAATTAAAGAAAAAAATTCATTTTTGTCATTTTTATTTAAGGAAATAAAGAATAAATTGCAAAATATCCTAATCACTAATTAAGTTTTAATTATGAAAAATCATTAAATTAATGGGAAAAAACAATTAACCTATTTTTGTGTTTTTATTTTGAGAAGGAATTAAAATTAAGAATTAAACCTAATTTCTATTTGATTTTAATTATGAAAAAAAAAGATTTAAGTTAACCTAATTAAACTAATTAATGCAATTAAATATTTTATGAAAAAAAAAGACTAAACCTAATATTGTTTGTGATTTTCTGATTTTTATGTTTTGATTAAAAATGATTTTTGGAAAATAAATAAAATAAAATAATTAAAACAATAAAAAGAATTGAAATAAAATAAAAAAAAAGAAAAGATTGGGCCTGTGTCGTAGAATGCAAACTAGGGGGTGCATTGCCAAATTGTTAGGCCCAAATTGGTTGGCTCATGTTCCTTGCGTGTGATCCCATGTGGATTAGCTTCAGAGAGTGCACCATGCGCTGCTGTGTTTGGACGCTGGATCTGGACCAAGGGATTATCCAAAGGGTAGGATTTATGAGCGTATGATGGACGCATGGAATGGTGAGTACTGAATCTGCAGTAAATTGTTAGGAAAATAATAAAAGTGTGAATTAATAATTAAAAACCTAACTCTGATTAATTTACAAGTTAATTATGAAATAAAATAAATATTGATTAAATCAAAACAACTTTTATGTCAAAAATTATTTTAATTAATTAAAAGCCTAAAACTAATATTTAATGATTTTTTTTGTGATTTTATATGTTAATTAAATTAATGATAGAAAACAAATCAAGTGGAAAATAAATAAATGAAAAGGGTTAGAAAAGAAAATAGTCAAAAAAGTGAATAATGCATGGGGTGGGTGATGAACCCATGCCCCTTAGGTCACAGTTAGGCGCCTCATCCACCAAGCCAAGCTATTATTTGTGGTTCAAACCTGTTCTATGTAACAACAAGAACTCATTTGTGTAAGTCTCAGAGTGCCTAAGAGGGGGGGGGGGGGGGGTGAATTAGGTCTTATAAAATTTATTCGGTTTTATGAGAATGCTTGGTAGTAATTTTTTTGGTTAAGTGTTTGAAGGTTTTGATTATATCTTTATCTTTTCCTGATTATGGTGATGAAAGCGATAAATGCGGAAAAGTAAAGAACACGGTGATATATCCTGGTTCCCCTCACAATCCGAGAGTACTCCAGTCCCCTTTCCAACACGAAAGAGATTTCACTATAGTTAGAATGATTGTACAACCTATGCTTACTATCTAACCTATAGGGTGATCAAAGGTTCTTAACACCTTTAAGACCAAACAAACACTAATGTGAATGAAGAACAATCCTCTTCAAATCACAACACTTACTTCCAACAATCCTGGATAGTAAGGAAAAAACTTTAAGTAATACAATGATTAATTTTGAAGTATATGGAGAGCTTTATCAATCTTCAATTGATCTTCTTCTTCAAGATAAAAACAATTCTCAACAATGTATATAAATGTTCACAATGTATGAATGAAACTTGAAATGATAATGAAAGTGTATATGGCAAGTTTCACAAAATTATGAACACATGAAAGTATAATTTCAAATGTGAGTAAATGAGAAAATTGTTAATGAAGAAGGATATTTGTTAATTTGAAAATTGAAGTATTGAACATTGTTTGAAAATAAGAAAATCTGCATTTTATAAAGTTGTAAGAACCTCTTCATTCATGTCAATTCATGTGAAAAGTTGCAATGCATTCATGAAAAGATACCACTTGAAAAATGTTCAAAAAACAAAGTAAAAGCTGCATTGGTTCGCTAGGAACCGGTTCCGACACTGACAGAACCCGGTTCTTAGTGAACGTTATAAGTTGGAATTCAAATTTATCACGCAGGAACCGGTTCCCCTATTGGTACAACCCGGTTCCTGGTACAAAAACCAGGGACATGTTTTTTGAGAAAAGCTGGAACTCGGTTCCCTGTTAGGGAGGAACCGGTTCCTAAAGGTTTATTTTCAAAAATACATTTTGAAAGATATTTCAAACAAAGTTTTTCTTGATGTTAAAGTTATGGAATATGTATATGTTGATGAATGCATATTGTGAACATCTATATTCAAGGTTTAAAGAATTATTTATACCATTTTGACATTTGATGATTTCTTTAATAAGTCTTCAATAATCTTCAAGACTTTAATTTGATGTTGATAAGCTTTTTGCACATCCTTTGAAACTTGATGTCCATGTTGTCTTCATCAAAACACATGCTTTAAATATGACTTGAGAAGCTTGCAATTACATTCTCCCCCTTTTTGATGATGACAACCAAGTCTTGAAAACGATTTCTTGAAATGTTCATGTTGTTTTGTGTAGCGAACATGTTGAGCAAATGCAAGGCTCCCCCTAAATTGTATGCTCCCCCTAAGGCCATGATTCTTTGAATTTTGGAGAGAGTTTGATATTTATTTGGGCCTGCAATTTCTTGAAACAAAACAACATACATGCATACTCTTCTCCCCCTTTGTTAACATCAAAAAGGATGGGGAAAAAGAGTGAAATAGATACATTTAAAAATTAAGACAAGTATAAAACCCAACCATACATTTAAAGTACGAATAAAACACATTGTATGATTTCAAACATACTAAAATACGAACAACGAATTGTACGATTACATAACAATAAAACAACAATTGTCTAAACATTACGAAGCATAAAAATAGAACATTGTCTAAACGTTACAAATAAAAATACATTAAAAAAGAAATGACATAAAATTTTTTTTGTCTTTTAATCATCATCTTCATTCATCTCATCATCATCTTCATCACTTCTACTACCACTTCCAGATACCTCTTCCTCTAGAACTCCTTTTCTGTCAAAGTGATCAAGAATAACCTTTTGAGTTCTTTGGACATTTCGGAGTTGTCGCCGTGCTGAAGCATTTTCTTGTTGGAGCACATCGAAGCGATCATCCACATGTCTCTGGAAGATTGTCATCTGATTGAACAACATGTCTAAGGTGTATTCGCCTTCGGGAGGTTGGGACACATATTGGACAGTTGGTTCGAAGTCTTCTTTATAGTGAAAGTGACCTCTTGCATCTAGAATGATCCCTGTATTTTTAAGTGCGGTTGCATCTGTAATTGCCTCTTTATCTCCTTGAATCCTTGTCACTTCTCGTTGAAGGTTAACATGTGCATTTTCCAAAATGTGAGAGATGGCTCGAGCATATGGTAACCCACCATCAAGAGATTCCATTAGCTGCATATGGTACATAATGGAAAGTGCCCAATTTACCGAACAACGGCGTCTCAAAGCATAAAGAACCATTAATTCAAACTCATTTATGCGCGAATGGTTAGAATTCTTCGGAAAGAGGATATATGCAATAATGAGATGGAGCATTCTGTCACTTACTGAAAGATTCGAGCCAAACAAATTTGATGATGATAGAAGTTGCTGACGCGCAGTATTCTGTTGATTTGGCCTACACATGTTAATACAAATTTATGCCTTATTAAAAGGTAGCCAATCATGTGGAATAACACCATTAACCAGAACCAAACCTTCATGCGGAACACCCAACAATGCACCAAATTCCTCAACAGTTAAACAGATACTCTTTGACAGAACATGAGAGGTTAGAGTAATATCACCAAATTCATCAGGTATAAGTTTTAAGTTGTGATAAAATTCTCTAACAAGGTCAGGAAACACTTCACCATTGTTACCTACAAACCTAGCAACCCCAGCAGAAGCTAACTGAGCAGGAAATAAAAAGCTATGAACAGGAAATGTATGAAGTCTACAAAACTTAGCTTTAAGGACCTTCCGATTGCGAGATTTGAAAGTGAGCCTTCTGGATTTGATGGTCTGAGGATGAATGTTGGAAGTCTCCTCTTCAACCTGTGCCTTTCCCTTGCTGGATCTGGTAGCTCTCTTAGGACCCATGGAGATTTGTGATAAATCTGAAAGTTGGGGTTGATTTGGGATTTTCGGAATAGGTGAGAGATTGGGATATTTGAGTATGAAATATGGAAGGAGAAGTGGTTTTATAGTGATTTGTAGTAGTGGGTATTCATATGTTGGTGAAGACAAAGAGATGTTGGAGCTTTTATGAGGTGTGTCAATGGAGGTGTAAGGGTTTTGAGAGATGAATGTTGACTATGACATAAAACTCATTTAAAAAGCACTTAAGCACATGAAAGGGCATGTAGTCGGTCTGCATGCTGGGAACCGGTTCTGCACTATAGTGAACCCGGTTCCTGGCTTTTGAAAAAAATAGCGTTTCTGGAAAATGAACCAGGAACCGGTTCCTACCATTATGGGAACCGGGTTCCACATGCAAAAAATGTCTAAAACTTGAAAATTTATTTATGAAAGGCAAAGTTTTGTACAAACAATATATACACACATATTTTATAAAAACATATATAAAAGAAGGAGTGCACCTTATGAGAACCATTTAGTGATCACCTTCTTCCAAAGTATCAAGTTCTTTTCCAAGCTTTTTGTTCTTGATGGACCAAAGAGATCCATGTGTAACAATTGTAGTGGTTTTGTAGTAGACACCACATTCTTAGATTTGAAAGTTGTTTTGGTCTGTTTGCCCTTTTGGCATGCATTACATAATTTGTCCTTGATGAACTTTATCTTTGGTAGACCAATAACTAAGTCATGCTTAACCAATTTGTTCAAGTTCTCCATGTGAATGTGAGCGATCCTCTTGTGCCATAACCAAGCGTCATTGTTGTTTACCATAAGACATTGTACCTTCAGAGACAAATCATCTAAAGTAATCATAAAAATATTGTTAGTTATTATACCTTTGAGTTTTACCTCATTGGTTGCCTCATCCATAATGAGACATTCATCTTTGTTGAATTTGATCTTGAACCCTCTATCGCAAAGTTGACTTATGCTAAGAAGATTGTGCTTTAATCCTTCAACATAGAGAACATCCTAAATTTGAATGGATGGAAGTGTGCCAACTATTCCAACGCCAAGAATCTTTCCTTTGGTGTTGTCTCCATAGGTGACATACCCTTTGGCTTTATGTACTAGATATGAAAATTGGTGTACATCTCCTGTCATATGCTTTGAACATCCACTATCAACATACCAAACATTTGATGTGGATTTCAAGCATACCTACACAAACAAATTATTCTTTGTTAGGTACCCAAGTTGCCTTGGGTCCTTCATAGTTAGTTCCCTTTTTCACCCACACATAATGCCCACTTGCTATACTAAAGTTTCTAACATAGCAAGCATTAGGTGTATGGCCTTTAATACCACAATAAAAACAAGTAGGTTCAAAGTTACTTCTATATCTAGAAGGATAAGATTTCTTCTTAGGAAATGTTTTCTTTTTCGATACATTAGCCTTTTTATTTTGATGATTATGAACAACTTGCTTCTTTTCTACTTTCTTGGGATTGGAACTATTACTAGCCTTTACAAAAACAGTGGGATTGTTACTTGGTTTCTTAGAATTCACATAACCAAGACCCCTTTTATCATTAGGATAGCGTTGTTGGCTTAGTAATCCTTCCAATCCTATTTGTCCTTTTTCATATCGTTCAATGACTCTTTTCAATTGAACAATTTGAAATACATTTGATTCACACTTGGAGCATGCAAAGTTTTCTTTTTCTTTAATAAAATTTTGTTTTTGAAGTTCAAAATTTTAGTCATGGTGTCAATTTTTTCTAAACAACTTAGAAGTTCTTTTTCTTGATTTGACACCTTTTTGTATAAACTTTTGCATTCTCTCAAGAGTTCATCAATAGCATCTTGTACATCATCATCAAAAAGATTAAATTCATTACTAACCTCTTCTTCATTGTCGGAGTGATGTGAAGCCATTAATGCTAGATTTGCACATTCCTCGCTTTCCGAATCGGATGAAGAACTTATCTCATTATCTTCCCATGCAACATAAGCCTTTTTGTTCTTGAACTCCTTTTTGCCTTTGAATCCATTTTTCTTGGAGAGTTTTGGACAATCCGGCTGTATGTGACCTTGCTTTCCACATTCATAACATGTGACATCTTGTGTTGATGTGGAGGCTTCTTTATCTTTATGATTATAAAATTTCTTCCTCTTGACAAAGTTAGCATTATGAAGATTATTTTTATGACCAAAATATTTTCCTAACCTTTTTATAAGAATCAAGAAGTTTTCATATTCCTCCGATGCATCTTTATCTTGACTTTCCTTTGAATCAACTTTCAAGGCAATGCCTTTGGATTTCTTCTCTAAATTTTCATGTTTTTCAAGTCTACCGAGTTCCGTTTCATATTCCTGAAGTTTGCCAAATAATGTAGCGGAAGTCATTGCGGAGAGACTCTTCTTTTCCGAGATAGCCGTTACCTTTGGTTGCCATTCCCTAGTCAATGATCTAAGGATTTTCAAGTTGAGTTCATCATTTGTCAAGGTTTTACCAAGAGCATTTAAGTGATTTATCAAATGCACAAATCTCTTTTGTAAGTCAAGAATGGATTCTCCGGGCTGCATTCGAAATAGTTCATATTCTTGACTCAAGGTATTTAGCCTTGATCTTTTTACTTCAGCCGTTCCTTCATGAGTTTGAACAAGGGTATCCCATATTTCTTTTGCTGTCTTGCAGTTCGAGACACAGAAAAATTCGTCCATACTGAGTGCACCTTGAAGAAGGTTTATTGCCTTTTTGTCATAGAGAACTTTCTTTTTATCATCGTCGTCCCATGCAGTTTTGGGCTTTACAGAACCAATGCCATTGATAACAGATATCGGGATAAATGGACCGTTTTAAACAGAATCCCATACTTCCTCTCCTTGTGCTTCTAAATGCGCCTTCATGCGTATTTTCCAGAAGTCAAAATATTCACCACAGAATAGAGGAGGCTTGTTGTTACTACCACCATCTCTGAAGACTGGTTGATGATTTGCGGAAGCCATTCTGGATCTTTAGGAACAAGTTACCTATAACTTGCTCTGATGCCAATTGTAAGTCTCAGAGTGCCTAAGAGGGGGGGTGAATTAGGTCTTATAAAATTTATTCAGTTTTATGAGAATGCTTGGTAGTAATTTTTTTGGTTAAGTGTTTGAAGGTTTTGATTATATCTTTATCTTTTCCTGATTATGGTGATGAAAGCGATAAATGCGGAAAAGTAAAGAACACGGTGATATATCCTGGTTCCCCTCACAATCCGAGAGTACTCCAGTCCCCTTTCCAACACGAAAGAGATTTCACTATAGTTAGAATGATTGTACAGCCTATGCTTACTATCTAACCTATAGGGTGATCAAAGGTTCTTAACACCTTTAAGACCAAACAAACACTAATGTGAATGAAGAACAATCCTCTTCAAATCACAACACTTACTTCCAACAATCCTGGATAGTAAGGAAAAAACTTTAAGTAATACAATGATTAATTTTGAAGTATATGGAGAGCTTTATCAATCTTCAATTGATCTTCTTCTTCAAGATAAAAAAAATTCTCAACAATGTATATAAATGTTCACAATGTATGAATGAAACTTGAAATGATAATAAAAGTGTATATGGCAAGTTTCACAAAATTATGAACACATGAAAGTATAATTTCAAATGTGAGTAAATGAGAAAATTGTTAATGAAGAAGGATATTTGTTAATTTGAAAATTGAAGTATTGAACATTGTTTGAAAATAAGAAAATCTGCATTTTATAAAGTTGTAAGAACCTCTTCATTCATGCCAATTCATGTGAAAAGTTGCAATGCATTCATGAAAAGATACCACTTGAAAAATAATCAAAAAACAAAGTAAAAGCTGCATTGGTTCGCTAGGAACCGGTTCCGACACTGACAGAACCCGGTTCTTAGTGAACGTTATAAGTTGGAATTCAAATTTATCACGCAGGAACCGGTTCCCCTATTGGTACAACCCGGTTCCTGGTATAAAAACCAGGGACATGTTTTTTGAGAAAAGCTGGAACCCGGTTCCCTGTTAGGGAGGAACCGGTTCCTAAAGGTTTATTTTCAAAAATACATTTTGAAAGATATTTCAAACAAAGTTTTTCTTGATGTTAAAGTTATGGAATATGTATATGTTGATGAATGCATATTGTGAACATCTATATTCAAGGTTTAAAGAATTATTTATACCATTTTGACATTTGATGATTTCTTTAATAATTCTTCAATAATCTTCAAGACTTTAATTTGATGTTGATAAGCTTTTTGCACATCCTTTGAAACTTGATGTCCATGTTGTGATCGGTGGATCTGGAACTGACTGTTTAACGCTGGTTCGCGAAATGTCGCGGAAGCAAGAGTCGCCACCGTCTTTTATTTTCTCCAAATGGAAAGGACAAAAGCACAGAAAAATTCCTTAAAGATATTGCTCTCGGTTCGGGAGGTAGATTATAGAAAGGGAAGGTGTTAGCACCCTTTCTATCCATGGTTATCCATGGGCTCTTAGATACTTGCTCATTGTGTTTTTCAAAATTGTTTGTTTGCTTTTCAATTGTGGGTTTTTAAAAAGTTTCTTTGAAAATTCCAGTTCGACTCTTGTATCAGTCCTCAAGAGTGTTTGAAAAATTGCTTTCGAAAGCTTTTTGAAAATGTGTTGGTGTGAAAAGTATTTTTGATTTGTTTTTGAAATTAGAGCAAGTATCTAGAGTCGTCTACCTACCCTAAGGAATTCGTCTGTGTAAATGTCCTTTAAAGTAGTGACATCCCACCATTGAGAGGTAGGTAGCACCACCGTTGGAGGTGTTTGGGTCAATTCGAGGTTCGGGACATGGTGATCACCAGAGCAATGGGAAGACACCTTAGAAGCTACCCTCATGCCAGGTTCCCGGATCATGAGGACTTACTAAGACATCCTCTACTCGACGATCACCTTTCGAGGCAAGGCAATAGTGAGGCGTACCCTAGGGGTGGTGTGTGATTTGTGTGTCAGATTCGGATATTTTATCTTGTTCATGTGAAAGGTGATCTATGCGTTTGTTTTTATTTTTTGTCCATTCATTCTTGCATGCATTTATTTAACAGTTAAAATATTGCGAGAAATAAAAATTCTAAGCTATTACAAAAGGCGCGGGTCCACATCGCCAAAATTTCCAGAACCCGATTTGACAGAAAATAAAGAATTAAAATAAAAGTAAAGTGCGAGAAAATATATTACACGGCTTTGGGAGAGATACATAAATATTTACAAGAAAAAGAAATAAATATGCGAATTAAAATAGAATTAGAAACGAGGGCGTTGGACCCTTTTAAAATGAAATTAAATTAAATGATTAATTAAATGAAAGAAAAAGAGATTATTTTGGTATTTTTGTACTTTATGATTTTAATGAAAAAGAATTAAATGAAATTAAAAGATTAACCCTAATTCTAATTGTTTTAGCTTATTAAGAAAGTATTAAATTTTAACCTAATATTAACCTAATTATTTACATGCAAATCTTGATTTATAAAAGTAAATAATATTTTAATAATTAATTATTGTGAAGGAAAAGAAAAAAGGATAAAAAATTAATTACAAACCCTAGTTCTACCAATTTTAAATTAATTAAGAAAATATTAAGATTTTACTCCTAAATTAAAACTAATTAATTAATAAAGGTTTTATTTACAAAAGATATAACATTAAATAAAAATATTAATTTTTGTCTCCTTTTCTGATTTTTTTGGTGTTTTTTATATATTATGAAAATAATAATTTAAAAGAAATTAATTAAAATAAAGACAATAATTGAAAATAATACCAAAATAATGAAAAGAAATAATGTAAACCTAGGGGGTTCTGCCCCTAATTTGGAGGTTTTGATCAGTATTTTTGGGCCCAATTGTCCCTGGCCTGGTGGACTTTCCAGCTAGCGTGCATAGGCGTTGACTAGAGTTCACCATGTTCTACAGATCCTGGCCCTTGATGGAGTGTAATGGGACGCGTGGACGGTTTGATAACGTGGGTGCATGGCGTGCTTTAGTGTTGAAGCTGCATAGGAACATTAATTGAAAAATAATAGGGAAAGGGTGAGGACCTGGGGTTCGAACCCAGGTCTTGATGAATACCAACGCTATGCCTTGCCAAACGCGCTGCTTTGTTTATCTGTATTTTATACAATCAAAAAACATAATAAAATAAACAACGTCAATGCTTTCTTTTCCGCGCGAAAATTTGAACGAGCCAACCAGTGCTAGCCACATACCCTTCTTCTTCATTGGCTTTGTTTTTCCCTGAAAATAGAAAAGAGTTAGCGGGGGTTTTGAACCCCCCCAAAACAAGCCATATCTGAAAATAGCGAATAGGCCGTCCGGCCATATAAATTAGGCGCGAGGGTCCTAGTCTGATCGTCCAAGCCTGCTGGTTTTATTCATGGTATTGACATGTCTTAATTTTACAGGGATGAGAAACGCCCAATTTAGAACTTGGAAAACCCTAGATGATAACAATGGTGAATCCTTCCATGATGCACGAAAACAAAATCAAACCACACAGTTAGCTTCAGAATTGCATAATGAACATAAATCAAATGTTAAAAATTGCAAAAGATGTATGAATTGAGATGCACGAATATGAAATATTTTCTGTACAGGTTGTGATCGTGTTACCAATTCAGGGCGTTAGGATGATTGATTTTGATTGGAAAACTTTCCTTGAAGCCTCAGGAAGCTTATGGAACAACTATTTTGCCTTGAATCGTCCTAGAACTTGGTTTTCAGATTTGAGTTTTTTTAGGCAAAAGTGTGAGTTTTCTTATGGCTCTTCTGCGCAGCTTTTAGTCTATTGGCATTAGGGTTGCGTTTTGTATTTGTATGTGAGTGATTAGGGTTGGAAAAGAGGTCCAAAAACCTTTGCAATTATGGAATAGATCTTTGATTTTCATGGCCATAATTTTCCAATCTTTTCATGCACATTTGCTCTCAATCATATCCAATCACCTTCAATTCTTCCCTAATCTGATTTGCACGAAATCTTGGAGATGTTTTATGCACAAAAAGATTTGAAACATTAAGTTTAACATTTTTCATGTATTTTAATTAATTTAAATGAATTATTAATAATAAAAATCCAAATAAATAAATAAAAAATGAAGAAAAACTTCCCTTTGGGCCAAATGGTCGTGCACATGCCTTGGATAATGAATTGTGGAAGAAAAAGAGGCCCATTAGCAATTTTAGGTCATTTGAAGCAATGTTGACTTTTCAAAATATCCAAATATTTCCCAACTTCCACAAGGCATAACTTGCTCAATTTTTAAGATTTTCTCATGTTCTTGGACATTTTGGAAAGGTATTTGAGTCCTCTAACCAATGCCTTTGGTCCCATGTCATTTGGATTTACCAATCTCAAATTATGTCCTTTGACTTAAAGTCCCTTTTTGTTGACTTTTGAAAATGACCTATAATGTTGAAATTGATAACTTTTTGTGAGAGCATTTCTGGGACTTGAAGTGTGAAGAAGAGTTGTAGGAAATGTCTTTCTCTTCAAAATGAGCTTTGGATGGAATTTTTCTGATAAACCATGTGGAAGTTATGCCTTGGTCAAGTTACAGTTGACTTTTTCAACTGTCCAAATATGGAAACTTTTGCATCTTGAGACTTTTTGAGCCAAGCTTTGAGGATCATGATCAAGCATTGATCAAATGATGTTTGTGGCTTCAAAATGAGATGTTGACCAAAAATTTGAACTTTTTGACTGTCAAATGACCATTTTGCCCCTACAGTTGACTGTAGGGCAATTAGGGTTTTTGATTGTGCAATTTTGTGCTGTAAGTCTTGAAACTTGGCATGAGGATGCTTGACCATGTTTGTAGGCATGTGGGACTTGATTGGACCCTTGGAAACTTCATTTTCTTTGTCAGAACCAAAACCCTAGTTTTTGACTGTTAGGAGGCCCTTGAACTGTGCAACCCTTGGGGAATTTTGAAGCTTTGACTTGGCAAATCTTGAAGAATATGGGAGAGAAAATTTTGGGGTACAACAGTTGCCCCTGTTCAATCTTCTTAGACCTGAGGATGTAGATTGGCTGACGTGCCTTTCGTGATCCGAAGGTGGAAGATGATTGAACACTAGAGTGCCCAGATATTTGCGCTCACATAGTGGTGTGATGATGGGAATGGGCTTATAGATGCCTATTTGGAGATCGATGGATAGGATGATGAGCTTATAGATGCCATGCTAAGAGATGATGGAAGGTGGATGGGCTTATAGATGCCATGCTAAGAGATGATGGAAGGTGGATGGGCTTATAGATGCCATCTGGATGTCAATCGCGTAAGAGATTCCTTAGCGAGAACTTGCGTACCTGCAAAAGAAAAGGATTACCTGACTCGTTACAGGAGCTGGTCTTCAAATTCTTTGTATAGATGTGTCCTGACTGGTTACAGGAGCTGAATCTGGAGCTTCAAACGGTGATGAATGAACCAGGGATGGTTACTACCTCAACAGGAACGGTGAGAGAACCTTAGGCGACTTCAACCTCAACAGTAATCATTGAGAAAATCTTGGACGACTTCAACCTCAACAGTAACGCTGAGAGAATCTGGGGACGATTACTACCTCCGCAGTAACGGGGAGAGAACCATAGGCGACTTCAACCTCAACAGTAATCATTGAGAGAATCTTGGGCGACTTCAACCTCAACAGTAATCATTGAGAGAATCTTGGGCGACTTCAACCTCAACAGTAATCATTGAGAGAATCTTGGACGACTTCAACCTCAACAGTAATCATTGAGAGAATCTTGGGCGACTTCAACCTCAACAGTAATCATTGAGAGAATCTTGGGCGACTTCAACCTCAACAGTAATCATTGAGAGAATCTTGGGACGATTACTACCTCCGCAGTAACGGGGAGAGAACCATAGGCGACTTCTACCTCAACAGTAACACTGAGAGAATCTTTGATATCTTCTACTGAGTCTTTATCAGGAAAATCTGTTAGGGGTCGATTTAGCTGGACTAGAGAAGGCCTTTGACTGGATAAGAAACAGGAAAATCTTAGGGTCGATTTAACTGAACCGGTCTAGGTCTTGAAATCTTCAACTGGATAAGAAATAGGGAGATCTTAGGGTCGATCTGACTGAACCAGAGAAGGCCTTTGACTGGATAAGAAACAGAAAAATCTTAGGGTCGATTTAACTGAACCGGTCTAGGTCTTAGAATATAGCTGAGAGCTTAACTGGATCTTTTCCTGAAAGGTAAAGGTCAGTCATATGCAATGCATGATATGGATCAAGCAATGATGTTCTCAACATAAATGAGATTTGTAAGATGTGATGCGTATATGCATGCTATAATGTATGGAAGTGCGATGTTTATGAATATGTTTGTCGTCTAGGAAAGTAAATCCTTGACGGGTTCCGGGGAGTCACTCCTGGGCTGATGTTGAAGAGAGGAAATATTTGTTTCCGCTGGGGATGATAGTTGCAAGAGTACCGGTAGGAGAAGATGACTCCATTGGGGAATAAACTTGGCGAATGGAATATTCTGCGGGGAGAAAAGTACTCTGACGATCTTGCTGGGGAGTAATACTCTGTGGGGAGAGAGATGCTTGGTGGAATGTTGATGATAACTTGTTGGGGATACCATTGTTGAGCTCTGTTGGAAGATTTGATGAACTCCGCTGGGGGGTAGGAAGAACTTCGTCGGGGACGCTCTTTCCATGGCTTTTGGCTGAGGATAACCCAGTTACATCCTGGTAAGGAAATAACTCTTTGAATAAAGTCGGGAGACGCGTTCGTGTTCTGCGAGGGTAAGCTTCCAGAATCTATTGGGGATAGACTTACTGCTTGGGGAGATAGATTCCAACTTTCCTGGGGAACTGGATTGGATTCTCTTGGGGAAGTTTTGAGATGTACTGGAAGTGACTCCATTGAACGTTTGATATACCGCCGGGGAACAATCTTTAGACCAAGACTGCCGGGGATGCTTGTTAAAAATGTATATATGCTGCTGGGGAATGTTGAGATCTGCTGGAGGATACCCAACTTCCTTAAGTTTGATAATATAGCTTCGCTTGAGGAGAGTGTACTGACTTGCCGGCTCACTCTCTGGGGAATTGGGATGTACTGGCTATGTTCTTCAGCTGAACTCACCTTGGTACCTTGGAGGACAGAACAATTAGATTGCTTAGACAACTCTTTATTGCCCCTACTTCTAATGTTACTTGTAATTAATCCTTTGTTTCGTATGCAAATATTCATGAGTTAGCAAATTATTGTCAATGCATATATCACAAATTGAACCTTGGACGTTCTTCGCAAAACAAAACAGAAAAGGAAAACAATTGGCAATTTTAACTGAAAAGTATATTTGTATTGATTTTTGAATTTGCCTGTAAATAGGCGTTTATGTACAAGAGGCTGACGTCCTAGTAAGAGAACGCCGCCGAACAAAAGAGTTTATACAATTTGTACAAAAGAAAATGAAACAGCTGTGTGAAATGAATGATCCCACTGGGTTTCAACTCTGCTATTGCCCTTATATCTCCGAGCGTCTCATCACTTGATGACCTTAGTTGAAGATGAAGCTGACTGATCGATGCCGTCTGACCTTGATGTAGATACCGGATTCTGGATGCAAAGTGATCCAATGAGACATAGTATTACGCTTTATCCCTAACTTTTGCCTGGACCGCCCTTTCGGGTTTTCAGTCCACCGGGATACCCATTTTTTCCCAAGCCGCCTTTTCAGGTTTTCGACTTGCCGGGTGTACAGATTTTTTTACATTTCGTCCCTTCATTTTGCCCGAACCCTTTTGGTTCGCCGGGAAGCCCTAATTTTTGCCTAGGCATGTCAGCCTAGCGGGTCTTTTTCATGCGTAGTATTTTTTTACTATGTCTGCATTGGCGGGGTGAGGAAGGTCATCACCATCCATGTTGGTTAGAATCATGGCTCCTCCTGAGAACACATGCTTAACCACAAATGGCCCTTTGTACGTAGGGGTCCATTTGCCCCTTGGATCACTGAGGAAGGATGATTCGCTTAATTACCAGATCCCCGACTTGATATTCCTGTGGTTTGACCTTTTTGTTAAATGCCCTGATCATTCGTTTCTGATACGTCTGACCATGATAGATAGCAGCAAGTCTCTTTTCATCAATAAGGTTTAGCTGATCAAGTCGTGTCTGGATCCAATCATCCTCGTTCAGATCTGCATCCTTCATTATCCGGAGAGAGGGTATTTGCACTTCGATCGGTAAGACTGCCTCCATACCGTAAACCAAGGAGAAAGGAGTTGCCCCGGTTGACGTCCTGGATGACGTACGGTACCCATGTAGAGTGAACGGTAACATCTCGTGCCAATCTTTATAAGTCACTGTCATCTTCTGCACGATCTTCTTAATGTTCTTATTTGCTGCTTCTACAGCCCCATTCATCTTCGGTCTGTAAGGAGAAGAGTTATGGTGCTGTATCTTAAACTGATCGCAGAGCTCAGTGATCATCTTGTTATTCAGATTGGTATCGTTGTCTGTAATAATTCTTTCTGGGACGCCGTATCGACAGATCAGGTTGTGCCGAATGAACCGTGCCACAACAGTCTTGGTTACCGTAGCATATGAAGCTGCTTCAACCCACTTCGTGAAGTAATCAATCGCTACCAGGATGAAGCAATGCCCATTAGACGCCGTAGGTTTAATCTCACCGATCATGTCTATGCCCCACATTGCAAACGGCCAAGGTGCAGTCAGAACATTCAGAGGAACTGGAGGAACATGCACCTTGTCTGCATAAATCTGGCATTTATGGCATGTCCGAGAGTGTTGGTAGCAGTCAGCTTCCATTGTGGACCAGAAATACCCTGCCCGTAGGATCTTCTTTGCCATAGTGTGACCGCTGGAGTGCGTACCAAAGGTCCCTTCATGTAGCTCTTCCATGATCCTTTCTGCTTCTGTCTTATCCACACACCGCAGTAATGTCGAATCATGGTTTCGCTTATACAGGATGCCGTTGCTAAGGAAGAACTTGGTTGCGAACCTTCTCAGAAACTTTTTGTCGTTGACAGACGCACCTTCAGGGTATTCTTGAGCTTCCAGATATCTCTTCACCTCATGGTACCAAGGCTTCTCAGTTACCAACTCAGTCTCGAGATCACAACAGTATGCCGGTTCGTCCAGTTTCTAGATGATGATCCGGGGAGCCTCATTGTCCCATTTGACCTTGAACATAGAAGACATTGTAGCTAACGCGTCCGCCAGCTGATTCTCCTCTCTCGGAAAGTGTTCAAAGGTTATCTTTGTGAAGTGGGGGATCAAGGTCAACACACATTCTCTGTAAGGAATAAGATTCGGATGTTTCGTATCCCACTCTCCTTTAATCTGATTGATCACAAGAGCGGAATCTCCGAAGACACTCAGAAACTTGATCCTTAAGTCGATCGCAGCTTGAAGACCCATGATGCATGCCTCATACTCCGCCATGTTGTTGGTGCAGTTGAAACATAGTCGGGCAGTAAGCGGAGTATGAGTGCCTTGAGGGGATATTATCACAGCGCCGATACTGTTACCCAAAGCATTGGAGGCTTCGTCAAAGTGCATGGACCATCGGGATCCTTCCTCAGGTCCTTCATCCGGTCCAGGTACTTCACAATCAGTCACAATCATGATGCTCTCATCTGGAAACTCGAAGTTCATTGACTGATAGTCGTCTACCGCCTGATGTGCCAAGTGGTCTGCCAATACACTTCCCTTGATGGCTTTCTGAGTCGTATACTGGATGTCGTATTCTGTCAAGATCATCTGCCATCTTGCTATTCTCCCAGACAGAGCAGGCTTTTCAAATATGTACTTTATAGGATCCATCTTCGAGATCAACAAGGTAGTGTGAGTCAGCATATACTGTCTCAGCCGGCGAGCAGCCCATACCAAAGTGCAACAAGTTTTCTCAAGCAGTGAGTATCGGGTCTCACAGTCGGTAAACTTTTTGCTAAGGTAATAAATGGCATGCTCTTTTCGGCCAGACTCGTCATGCTGCCCCAGCACACACCCCATTGAATTGTCAAGTACTGTCAGGTATAGTATCAGAGGTCTCCCTTCAACCGGTGGCATAAGGATGGGTGGTTCTTGGAGATACTCCTTGATTCTGTAAAAAGCAGCCTGACATTCATCATTCCAACGTACTACCTGATCTTTCTTCAGCAGCTTGAAGATTGGCTCACAAGTAGCAGTTAGGTGTGAGATGAATCGAGCAATGTAATTCAGGCGTCCTAAAAAGCCTCTGACTTCCTTCTCTGTCTTAGGAACTGGCATCTCTTGAATAGCTTTAACCTTGGCAGGGTCCACTTGAATACCCTTATCACTTACAACGAAGCCTAGCAACTTCCCAGATCTTACCCCGAAGGTGCACTTGTTCGGGTTCAACCTCAGCTTGTACAACTTCAGACGGTCAAACAATTTCTGCAGATGATCAAGGTGTTCTTCCTCAGTCTGGGACCTTGCGATCATGTCGTCAACATACACTTCTATCTCATGATGGATCATGTCATGAAATAAAGCAACCATGGCACGTTGGTAGGTTGCCCCAGCGTTCTTTAGTCCAAAAGGCATGACCTTGTAGCAGAAGGTGCCCCACTGAGTAACAAAGGTAGTCTTCTCCATGTCTTCAGGAGCCATCTTGATCTGATTGTAACCTGAAAACCCATCCATGAAAGAGAACACCTTATGCTGAGCTGTATTGTCAACAAGGACATCGATGTGAGGTAGAGGGAAGTCATCTTTGGGACTGGCCCTGTTCAGATCCCTGTAGTCGACACACATTCTGACCTTACCATCCTTCTTTGGTACCGGCACCACATTAGCAACCCACTGAGGGTAAGAAGTCACTGCAAGGAACCCATCATCAAACTGTTTCATAACCTCGGCTTTGATCTTCTCAGACATCTCTGGATGCATTCGGCGGACCTTTTGCTTAACCGGAGGGCATTCTTCCTTAGTAGGCAAGTGATGGACCACAATGTCGGTATCCAATCCGGGCATATCTTCGTAGGACCAGGCAAATATCTCCACATAATCATGTAGCATCTGAGTCAACCGTTGCTTCACGCTGAGCTCTAGGTTGGCACCAATATTTACCTCCTTTCTGTCTGCCTCAGTACCCAGATTTATTGTTTCCACCGGCTCTTCATGTGGTTGAATTGCCCTCTCTTCCTGGAGTAACAGTCTTGCAAGCTCGCCAGGCACTTCGCAATCATCTTCACCTTCGTCTTCGGCTAAGTTGATCAGATTTTCAAAGTCATAACTGGCAGTAGCAGAGTTGTTACCAGTGAGATCCAGAGTGGATTGAAACCTGTATGAGTGAGTGTGTGTAAATACAACTGTTTTGAAATATAAAGAAAGGAAAGACAGAAAAGGAGCATAAGATTTGAAATGCGAGAAAACGTCCAAGATTTTTATTCATGATATATGACATGACAATTTATATGCCCTCACAAATGAAACCACGGTGCCCCGGGTAAAACACCGGGCCATAGAGTTCAATTTATTGTTTATTACAAATAACAAAACAAAGAAGTTTATTACTGCGTAACAAAAGTAACAGGAGTATGGTCCTTAGCAATCCAATTGGTCAATCCGCCGTCAGTTGTCGGGTAGATCCAGCTATTGAACTCAGCTTCATCCACTTCATCTTCATCTCCCACAGCATTCACCCCTGGGTTGGTAATGAGCACAGGAGGTCTTCTGGTCTTTGCCTTCCGTATAGCTTTCTGTCCCTCTGCAGTAAAACCCAGTCCGAACTTGTCAGTCTTCTGTGTAAAATCAGGAAGCCTACCCCAGTTAGCACATTCACCTTTCTGAATCACAGCCCGGGCATCCTTTAGGGAAGCCATCTTCAAAGGAACATCCTCTTCGACCGCTGTTTCTGCTGCTGCTGAAATTGGAAGTACCTCTTCGAAATGCTGAAAGGGGGTTTCAATAAACTCCCCGTCCATCTCAATATATCTGAAGGAATTCAAATGGCTCACCATATACTCCTCCTCTCCTTGTACAGTGACGATCTTCCCTCTGACAGGGTACTTCAACTTCTGGTGCAAGGTAGAGGTCACTGCCCCAGCTTTATGGATCCAAGGCCGACCCAGTAGACAAGAATAAGATGGACGGATATCCATCACATAGAAGGTAGAGTCGAATACTTGAGAACCCACACGAATAGGAAGGTCAACCTCTCCATGAACCATCCTCTTGGAACCGTCAAAAGCTCTGACGATGATATTGCTAGGTTTCAGTTCCAGGCCTTCACAATCCAAACGGTCTAAGGCCTTCTTGGGTAGCACATTCAAGGAAGAACCAGTGTCCACCAACACGTGCGCAAGAGTAGTGCCCCTACATTCAATAGAGACATGCAGGGCGTCATTGTGGTCCCTTCCCTTGGCAGTAAGGTCAGCATCCGAGAAACCAAAACCATTGTCCGCTGTCAGATTTGCTACGCAATCAGTGAACTGGATGGCAGATGTCTCCTGTGGCACATGGGCCGTCTTGAGAAATGAGATCAAGGCCTTATCATGGGCCTCTGAACACAGTAGCAAGGAGAGCATGGAGATCTTGGAGGGCGTATGCCCCAGCTGCTCGACAACATTGAAGTCACTCTTCTTGATTATTTTTAGAATTTCCTCCATCTCTTGTTAGGAGGCCTCAGCATTTACAGGTATTGGTGCCTCCATCCGGGCAGGCTCATCTTCAATCCCTTTACCCCGAGCATGGGATGACTCGGCAGCAGGGGAAACAACTTGATCAGAAACAGGAACAGGTATATTTGCAGGTGTTATAGTAAGGGGTCTTCGAATAGCGGGTGGTGCAATGTCAGGCGAGAAGAGCCTGCCACTGCGGGTAACCTTGGCTAGACCAGTGATATTGCTGATGCTGGTGCCAGTGTTGAACTCTTGCTTAATTCCATTCACATACACATCTGCCCCATAGTGCCAGGGGATAGCCTTATCAGATTCATAGGGGAGAGGCCCCAGAACAGTAATAACAACAGGTGCGACAGTCATGATTTGAACAGGCTTCCTTGGGAGAGCCTTGATTGGATTATTGAAGATTGTAACAACAGCAACTTCTTCTACCGGAACCAACTGAACAGCGGACTTCTTAAACAGAATCTCCTTGCTGTCCATTAGGCTTTGGATGCCTAATTTCAGCAAAGGACAACCAGAGAGAGAAACAGCACAGAAAAGGCAACCCTCACTGCAACCCGGAAATAAACCGGCCAGCAGTAGGTTCCTCTTGACAGTCATTAAGGGAGTAGCCACATCATCCACAGAGACGGCGTATACATCTTCATCAACAGCATTTACTCCATGCTGGGGCATAGGAGCAGTCACCACATTTGGCCTCCCAGGCGCTTCAAACTATATCTCTTTTGCGTCAATAAGGTCTTGCACCTTATTCCTCAAGGCCCAACAGTCATCAGTGGAGTGCCCCGGGCTATCGGAGTGATAAGCACAGCGGGCATTTGGATTGTATTGGGGAGAGGCAGTGTTTACAACCTTCGGGGCCTCTCTGACAGTCACTAGGTTAGTGGACAGCAACTGTGGCAAGATTTGTGATAGAGTCATAGTCAGGCGGGTAAACTCTCTTTGGGGTCTTTCAGCCCTTGGTGGATTGTTTTGCCGAGGAGTGGAAGCAGGCTTAGCGATCATCACCGCGTTGACAGATTGGCGGCGCTCAGATTTCTCTTGTCTTCTGGACCCGTATACAGCACTGGCCTCCTTTTTGAAGGGTTTCTTCTCAGAACTTGAAGATGCCCCTTTCTGAATTTTGCCAGACTTCATCCCAGCCTCTATTCTCTCTCCAGTCAGAATAAGATCAGTAAACCCTGCAGATGAGTTACCGATAAGATGGTTGAAAAATGGCCCAGAGAGGGTCCCCAAGAACATGTCTACCAACTCCCGATCAGTCAACGGAGGCTGCACCCTGCCAGCCAGATCCCTCCACTTCTGTGCGTACTCTTTAAAACCTTCACTTGACCCTAGCGACATACCCTGGAGTTGGGTACGTGTAGGGGCAAGGTCGGCATTATATTGATACTGCTTATAAAAAGCAGTAGCCAACTCCTCCCAGTTACGAACCTTGGTCCCATCCAGCTGATAGAACCATTCGAGATGAGTCCCTGAAAGACTCTCCTGGAAGAAGTGGATCCACAAGTTCTTGTCCACTGAGTACGGTTGAATCTTCCGAACATAGGACCTGAGATGTAACTTGGGACAAGACGCCCCGTCATACTTAGTAAAAGATGGTGCTTTGAACTTATGAGGAATGATCACACCCATAGACAAACCCAAGTCTCCGAAATCTAGCCCAGGCACTTGTTGGATCTCCATGGCATTCAGCCTGTCTTCCAACTGCTTATATTTGTCTTCTGCAGGAGGATACTGTTCCTCATCAAAATCAGTCTCGTTGTCGGAGACTACTGGACTGGGAGCCTTTCCCCCTTGGGGACTACCCTTGCCTATAGAAGAACCAGCCTCTTCATTTTGCAGAGTGTTGCCAAACCTTCGGCCCGAGTTAAAAAGAACAGTTCTCCTCTTCTTCTTCTTTTCCTTCTTTAGGAGCAGAGCCTTCAGCTCTTCTTGGCCCTGAGCCAAACCCATGATTAGTTCCTGAAATTGCGCGTTCTGCGCCTGAAGAGCCTTGATAGACATCTCGGTTGATGATGAGTCAGGATTCATGATGCTGAAATAAATAGCGAAGAACGGTAAGCAACCTGAAAGGAAGAAAACCTGCTATGCACATGATGAATGATATGTGTTTATGCAATGCATTCAAGGGTTCAAAAGTTCAAATTCGTTGTAGACAAAAGGGAACACACGTTATCATTAAGGAAATAATTGTTCAGTATATTAAGGCCTCATGGGCACAAATTACAAAGCAAATCAATCCCAAAAGACACTACGCATCCTCTTTGGAGCTATGTAGGTGTTGAGATTCCTCTCCTCATGCAATAGGCGGGTGAGCTCCAGGACCCTCTTTTCACTAGCATGTAGACTGGTCTCAAGAGAATTCCGTTCTTCCTTAAGCTGGATCCAGCTCTTCTGCATCTCTTCCCAGGATGTGGGCATATCAGGATGCTGAATGGTGTAGGACACTTCTCCTTCCAGGACTGGCTCTTTGATTACTGGGAGCATATGAGGATAAGGCATTACTAACTTCTGGGAGCGGGCGCGTACCCACTTGAGATAAGGTTCCAACGGGATGGAGTTCCTGTGCCCCAGTGTCTTGCTGTCTATCCTACTTGGCATCCTCCAGGCTTTGATAAATCTCTGGCGAAGTCCTTGTGCATCATTGTCGAAGTCAAAAACTATGTCAGGAATTAACATGTCATGAGGACCATCCCTCCGAGCATAACCAAACTGTCTCCAAGCCAGGCAGGGGTTGTAAGTGATACCTCCTCTGATTCCAAGTAAAGGAACATTAGGGTACTCCCCGCAACGATCAATGATAGTGACATCCTCTCTGGACCGAGGGCACCAATGTATATCTGCATGTGTAAGAGTCATCAACCGTTGTGACCATCTCAAACCCCGCTCGTTCTTCAAAACTGATTGTGGAAGGTGCGAAATAAACCACCTTCCCAGGAGAGGAGTGCAACACATAAGGACACCTCTTTTTCTCATGGTTCGAGTGTAACATGAGTGAAGGATGTCCCCCAGCAACGTAGGTATAGGATTCCTGGACATGAAGATCTGGACAGCGCTGATATCTATAAGCTGATCTGGGTTAGGGAACAACACCAAACCATAGACAAGGAGGGCCACAACTTCTTCAAAAGCTTGTAAGTCAAGGGAGTTCCAACATTCATGGGCCTTTTCAAACAGAAACCTGGCTAAGAACCCTTTGATACCACTTCTAACTTCCCAATGTCCCTTGAGGTCAGAGGATTGTAGGTGTAAGGCTTTAGCAATCTCTTCAAGCTTGGGTTCCTTTTCTGTACCGTTGTAGGGTAGTTGATCAAGGATAGGGATCTTCAGGAGCCGGGGGAACTCCTCCAAGGTAGGTACCAGCTGATAATCCAAGAAGGTGAAACAGTGATGCAGAGGGTCAAAGAACTGGAATAGGACCTTTATCATATCTTCCTCAATGTTGGTATTGACCAAGCTGATGAGTCTTCCATGTCTTTCACTGAATGAAGAGCTCTCGGGAATCCTGGATATAAGCTCCTTAAGCTGAGGAGGGACCCTTACAAGGCTGATTTGAATTGTCTTTCTGCGAACAGTTTCCATGTCCTACAAAACAAAGAACAAAGATGAAGATTCGAACCCCTGAAATGGTTAGTCAATGCATATGATGCTGGATGATGTCATGATGCTATGATTAAACACACCATAGATATTTACAAAGACAAACATGTAAGGCAAACAAGGCACACAAGACAAGCCCTTAGGGTTTAGGCCAGCATGGGGTCTGGGTAGTACCCTTTTGAAGTTGGTGGGCTCAACCTGTCCTATTAGAAGTAACCGGGTTCTAAGGGTCCCAATATCACGGGATTGCTTTCATTGTTCATCGTTTCGATTTAGCCACTGAACTGGCGACCAAAATATTCCAGGAAAGCAACCCTCAATTGAGTGTAGTATCGAGTATCAACCAACCTCGGACTGCACCAAAGTCAGTTATCTCACTACCCTAAAGAGGCCAAGATAGTTCAATTAAGGTTCCTAAGGTCTGTTGATGCTTCACGACACCACGCGGAGGCCCCGTACTCTCCTTGACTGAACTCAAGGGTTACCGGTACACACCAAAGTGCCACATCAACGTAGCAAACTGTTTCAACCATGTCGGTATACCCCGCACAGTTCCCTCACAGCCTTGTTGCTACTTTCTAAGAAGGTATCCCCAGATCCGGGTTAGGATCTATAGAACTCCCAAGACAGTCCCACAATTTAAAGCAAGCAAAGAAAGCAATTGAAAACACAGTGATCTTAGTCCTAAGGTACACCTCACTTTATAAAGATAGTTCCCCAGCAGAGTCACCAGTTCTGTGATCGGTGGATCTGGAACTGACTGTTTAACGCTGGTTCGCAAAATGTCGCGGAAGCAAGAGTCGCCACCATCTTTTATTTTCTCCAAATGGAAAGGACAAAAGCACAGAAAAATTCCTTATAGAGATTGCTCTCGGTTCGGGAGGTAGATTATAGAAAGGGAAGGTGTTAGCACCCTTTCTATCCATGGTTATCCATGGGCTCTTAGATACTTGCTCATTGTGTTTTCAAAAATGGTTTGTTTGCTTTTCAACTGTGGGTTTTTAAAAAAGTTTCTTTGAAAATTCCAGTTCGACTCTTGTATCGGTCCTCAAGAGTGTTTAAAAAATTGCTTTCGAAAGCTTTTTGAAAAGGTGTCGGTGTGAAAAGTATTTTTTGATTTGTTTTTGAAATTAGAGCAAGTATCTAGAGTCGTCTACCTACCCTAAGGAATTCGTCTGTGTAGATGTCCTTTAAAGTAGTACCATCCCACCATTGAGGGGTAGGTAGCACCACCGTTGGAGGTGTTCGGGTCAATTCGAGGGTTCGGGACATGATGATCACCAGAGCAATAGGAAGACACCTTAGAAGCTACCCTCATGCCAGGTTCCCGGATCATGAGGACTTACTAAGACATCCTCTACTCGACGATCACCTTTCGAGGCAAGGCAACAGTGAGGCGTACCCTAGGGGTGGTGTGTGATTTGTGTGTTGTTTTCATTTGCATTTATCTTGTTCATGTCAGGTGATCTACGCGTTTGTTTTTATTTTAGTCATTCATTCTTGCATGTCATTATTAACAGTTAAAAAGTGCGAAAATATAAAATTCCTAAACTATTACAAAGGCGCGGGTCCACATCGCCAAATTTAATCCAGGACCGATTTGACATAAAATAAAGAAATAAGGGGCGAGAAATATAAAATGTCCGAGTTACATGGCTTTGGGAGAATTACATTAAAAATTGTAAGAAAGGAAATAAAATGCGCGAATTGAATTAAAATTGGAAGCGAGGGCGTTGGACCCTTTTTTTAATGAAATTAAAATAAGATTAACAAATTAATTAAATTAAAATAAAAAGGAATTATTTTTGAGGTTTTTTGGTATTTATGATTTTAATGAGAATTAAATGAAATTTAAACCTAATTCTAGCTATTTTTTAATTTATTAAGAAAATATGAAAATTACCTAGAATTAAACCTAATTAATTAATACAATTTGATTTGTAAAAATAAATAATATTTAATAATTAATCATGGTGAGAGAAAAAAGAAAAAGTATGAAAAATATACTCAAAACCCTAATTCTACCAATTTTTTAGGTTTATTAGGAAAATGTCAAAATTAATCCTAGAATTGAAAACTAAATTAATTAATGATTTTTATTTACATAAATATTAATTAAATAAAATATATTTTGATTTTTGTCTTTTTCTGATTTTTATATTATTTTTATATTTTTATGAAATAGATTAATTTAAAGAATTAAGGGGAAACAACTAAATTAAACAAATAATAATAAAAGATAACAAAAGAAAATAAATGCAAACCCTAGGGGGTGCTGACCCCAAGTGGAGGTTTTGTTCCAGCAATTCAGGCCCATTAAGCTCCTGGCCTCTAGGGATGTCAGTTTGGACCTGTTAATGGGGATCCCCGCGGGGAACGCCCCGTTCGGAGCCCCAAAGATGGGGAATTTTCCCCCGTGGGGGCGGGGATGGGGAGAAAAATTCCCCCGAGAGCATTTCGGGGACGGGGACGGGGAATACACCCCCCGCCCCCCGGGGACCCCGCCCCGCCTATTATTTTAATATAGTTAATTTAATATATATATTTTAGATTAGGTTTTTTAGTCATTTCCTTTATGTTTATTTATAAAAATAAATAAATAAATATTCATGTATTTATTAAGAGAGAGAAATGTAAATATTAGACCCTAAAAAAGTTGAAGCGTTTCATTTTCTTCTGCCAGACATTTAGAGTCTCACACGTTAGACTCCTTTTTTTCTTCTCCAGTCAAATCTCCATTCATCTTCCTCTTCCAATTCCATCTTCTCTATTTGGTGTGCTTCCATTATTCACAGCTCTTACAATTTCATCAATAAGGTTTGATTTTCATAAATTTGTTCATGTAATTATTTATAGGAAAAAATAGATTATTTCTCTTTGATTCTCATAAATCTGTTTATATTATTGTTTATAGAAAAAAGTAGATTGTTTCTCCTTGATTCTCATAAACCTGTTCATGTAATTGCTTATAGGAAAAGTTGATTATTTTGATTAAATTTAAATTAAATTGTTTAGAAATTTTAGAGTTATCAAATCATTTGCATATTAAAAAAATATAAAATAATCAAAAAATTACTCATTTTTATCTCCTTTTAAATATTTTTGTGTTCATTTTTTATCTATACTATGCATTTGTAATTAAAATAATGTCGTCAGTTTTTCCTTAAAAAATATTAAAATATACTTTTCCTATTTTTTATTAATATATCACACTATAATTTAATTTTCTATATTAAACAAAAAAATATTACTTTTTAAATGAATCAATATATCATGCTATCACGGTATCACCCATAAAAAAAACCAAATATCTTATATTTCTAATTATTAATGAAATAATAACATATAAACAATAATATATCATGCTATCACCCATAAAAAAAAATATATCTTATATTTCTAATTATAAAACCAAAGCCATTAAGTGAAATAATAACATATAACTTTTTACACGAGTAAATATATCATGTATATAGGTAAATAAATGTATTCTCAATGTATATAATTAATTAATATATGTTATTATTTCTAATTGAAAAGTTACAGTAAATAAGGCATATTTAGAAATATGTGTAATGCATCATATATTTAGAAATATAAGATTTTTCTTATTAATTATTTTTTGTGTGAATTTCATGTATTTACTATTTCATTTATTTATTATTTTTTCATATATTTATTATTTTTGTTCTACTTCCATGTAGCCTTTTAAAATTTGTGTCTGTGTGTGCCAGGTTTTTGGTAAAAGAATGGTTGGTGAAGTTCAATCATCTAATAGTCCTAATGTTGCTTTGGAAGGGAATGAAGTTCCTATAGAAAGTAGTGGAGTTTCACTTACACAGGAAGTTCAATCTACTCCAAATGAAATAAATATAGAAAATCAAGATCCTGAAGCTCCCGTTGAACCCACTACAAGTCCTAACAAAAGGGGATTAAAATCAGATGCTTGGCCCTATTTTAAAAGGCAAAAAATAGGAGGCATTTGGAAGGCTATATGCAAATCTTGTGATAAGAAAATTGGTGGTGATACAAAAAATGGTACTAAACATTTATTTGATCATATTAACATATGTCCAAAACGCACAGAGAGAGGTCCAAAACAAGCCATGCTTAAAGTGACAGAAAAAAAATCCGGAAACAGACATGAATCATTTGTGGTTGGAAATTATACATTTAATCAAGATGTTTCTAGGAATGAACTCGCGAAGATGATTATATTGCATGAATATCCCATCATGATGGTTAACCATATTGGTTTTAGAAATTATAGCCATTCTCTTCAACCTTTGTTCAAGATAGTTTCTCGCAACACCATGAAGAATGATATAATGAAGTTGTATGAAAGTGAGAAGTCAAAGCAAATGAAAATACTTGCAAAGAATAAAAGCCGCATTGCAATAACTACTGATATGTGGACTGCTAGCAACCAGAACAAAGGATATATGTCTGTTACAGCTCATTACATTGATGAAAATTGGATTTTGCAGAATCGGATCATCAGGTAACTTCTCCCTTCCATTTACGTTATTATTATAATATAGTTATTTTATGTGATATTTATTATAATTTATTTTTAGGTTCATTTATGTCCCTACGCCACATACTGCTGAGGTCATTTGTGATTTTTTGGTAGATTGTTTGATGGATTGGAATATTGATAGAAAATTGTCAACATTAACCGTTGATAATTGTAGCACCAATGATGCTCTGATTGACCATTTGATTGATAAGATGTCACCTTCTTCTTTTATTTTAAAAGGGAAATTGTTTCATATGCGTTGTTGCGCCCACATATTAAACTTGATAGTGAAAGATGGCATGCAAACAATTTCTAGTTCAATTGAAAAGATTAGGGAAAGTGTCGGTTTTTGGGTAGCAACACCAAAGAGGGAGGAGAAATTTAAAGAAACTTGTAATCAATTGAACATGACTTATGAAAAGAAGCTTGCACAAGATTGTAGAACAAGATGGAACTCTACTTATTTAATGCTTGCTTCTGCATTGCCTTACGAACAAGTTTTTAAACGTTTAAAACAACGCCGTGATTCCCAATATAAGTGTGCACCAAGTGAAGAAGATTGGAAAATGGCAAGAGAAATTTGTGACAAGTTGAAATTATTTTTTAGTGTCACTGAGTTGTTCTCGGGTACTAAGTATCCAACATCAAACATTTATTTTCCCAAAGTTTGTCAAATAAGATTAGCTTTAAGAAAGTGGGAAGATTCTTCTAGTGATACTATACAAAGTATGGCAAGAAGTATGATAGTGAAGTTTGACAAATATTGGAGTTTGATTAATGGGGTGATGGCAATAGGGGCTGTTTTGGATCCTAGATATAAAATAACTTTGTTGAATTACTTCTTCCCACTTATGTATGGGAATAATGCTCCCAAAGAATTGGAAAAGGTAATACAAATGTGTGAAGATTTAGTTGAAGAATATCAACCAAATAATGATATGGTTCCTACAAGTAGTGAAGTTGGTGCATCAACATTGGTAGATGACATTGATGTCACAAGTCAAGATTGGGAGAAGGCTTATTCGGAATATGTGATGGAAAATACTTCAACTACAAATGTCAAGTCAGAATTTACTTCCTACTTGGAAGATGGTGTCTTGCTTGATAAACAAAAAAAGGAAAATTTTGACATCTTAGGATGGTGGAAACAAAATGGTTTGAAATTTCCAACTTTGCAAAAGATTGCAAGGGACTTTTTAGCAATTCCTATCTCTACCGTTGCTTCAGAGTCCGCCTTTAGTACTAGTGGTCGTGTTTTAAGTCAACAACGTAGTAGGTTGAAGGAAGACACTTTAGAGGCTTTGATGTGCACTCAAGATTGGATCCGAAAAGATATAAAAGGTAATATATTTTTATCTTTTACAAGATTAATTGAAAAGGATTTTTAAATTTTAATTTAGCTATTTGTTTCTTAGGTTATTCAAAAACGTTGACTCAATTCGAATGTGTGGATGAAGATATGGATGATGATGATGATGATGATAATAAGGTAATTTACATATTAGTGTTGATTACCTTTTAGTTTTTAAAGTATTTTTTTAAGTAAATATAATTATTGATTGTTTACTTTTCGTAGGAAAAAGAAAGTCATATCTAATTGTGGAATGAGGAAGAAGACCTTGCAAGGAGAAGTTGGAAAGAGAGACATGATTGATCATTACTTGTTTGGATATTTTGCTTAATATTTTAGTTTATTTATATGTAACTTTGTTTTAAGTATTTTGATATTTCTACTTTACGTGTGTTATCAATTGAGCAAATAGAGATATGTTGACTTTTGCTTTTAGTTGACTTATTATGAAGTATTTTTTAGCTTTTCAAGCATACTCATGATGCTAAATTTTATAATTATCCCTTATTAGTTTTGATGAAGTATAGTTTTTTAAGCATAATTATGTTGTTGGATTTTTTTAGTTGTTTAGGCATATTGTTACTTTAAAAAGTATTATAGTTCATTTTGTTGAATTTTATAGCATTTTATAGAAATTTATAAAACAAAATATTATTATTTTGTGTTCCATTAGTATTTTTAATAAAAAATAATAAATGTCAAATACTAGTATTTTTTAATAACATAATAAATATGTGAATTCTTTGTGCTTTTTATTTTTATAGAAAATATAAACATTTTAAAAAAATAAAATATTAATGAATAAATGTAGGATCTATGGGGATCCCCGCGGGGAACGGGGATGGGGATAGAAATTCCCCCGTGACGGAGATCGGGGACGGGGACGGGGAATGAATTTGATGGCGGGGAAAAAGATGCGGAAGTGTCCCCCCGGCCCCGCTCCGCCCCATTGACATCCCTACTGGCCTCGTTGACTCTTTGGCTCGCGTGTGGCTTCGTTGACTCATGCCCATGATGATCTCCAAAGCATAGCCTTTTGATTGATCTTGATAAGCGCGTGGCACGTTTGGATCTTTGGGCGTAGGATGAACCTTAGGAGGTAAGCTGCACAGGATGACGTTAGAAAAAATATTATGGAAAGGGAGGGGGACCTGGGATTCGAACCCAGGTCCCAGAGATTACCAACCCCACGCCCCTTGCCAACTGAACCACCTGAATGCTTTGTATGTAATATAACTAACAAATAATATCAATCAAAACGTGAGTTAGTGGACTTTTTTAGCGCGAAATTTAAATGAACCAATTGCTGTCCTACACTTCATCGTCTTCTTCATTGTTTGCATTTTCCTGAAACATAAAAAAGAATTAGCGGGGGTTTTGAACCCCCCCAAAATATGCCTTTTTCCAAAATAGCGATTAGGCTATGGTGCTTTATAAATTAGGCGCGACTATGGCAATCGATTCGTCCAAGTGTCCTGATTTTGATCATGGTATTGGGAAGTCCCAATTTTACAGTACATGAAAATACCCAATTCGAAGCTTGAAGAACCCTAGTTAGCATCAATGGTGAAATCGTGTATGGATGAGGAAAACTCAATCAAAAAACTGGGTTAGCTTCAGAATGACAAGAGCAATACAAAACAAGCATTAGATTTGAAAATTATGGCATGAATGATCAGATGCGATTATGCAAAAAAAGTGACACAGTCTGACTTATAATTACCAATTCTTGATGTTTCAAGCTATGATTTTGATCCAGGAACTTCCCTTGATGTCCCAGGAAGGTGATAGAATGGTTATTTCGCCTTGAAACCTCTTGGAATCCTGTTTTCAGTTTTGAAAATTTTATGCAAAAACTCAAACTTTTCTCTTGGTTTCTGGCGCAGCTTTTATGTCCTTGGCATTAGGGTTATCATGTATATATATATATATATATATATATATATATATATATATATATATATATATATATATATATATATATATATATATATATATATATATATATATGTGAGTGTTTTAGGTCAACAAAATAAGCCAAATATCCATGGAATCAATGCTTTTGATTTTGTGATTTTGCCTAATCTTTTCAAATCTTTTTCCATGCAAATTTGATACAAATCATGTTCAATTACCTTGATTCTTTCCAAATATGATCATGCACGAAATATTGAGTGTATTTCATGCATAAAAAGATTTAAAAACTTAGGTTTGGTATTTTCATATATTTTAATTAATTAAATGAATTTCTAGCAATTAAAAATTCAAATAAATAAAATAAAAATGATGAAAAACTTCCCTTTGGGCCAAATGGTCGTGCACATGCTTTGGATGATGAATTTTGGAAGAAAAAGAGGCCCATTAGCATTTTTAAGACATTTGAAGCAAAGTTAACTTTTCAAAATATCCAAAAATTTCCTAACTTCCACAAGGCATATCTTGCTCAATTTTTAAGCTTTGATCATGTTCTTGGACATTTTGGAAAGGTCTTGAAGTCCTCTAACCAATGCCTTTGCCACCATGTCATTTTGATTTACCAATCTCAAATTATGGCCTTTGACCTAAAGTCCCTTTTTGTTGACTTTTGAAAATGACCTATAATGTTGAAATTGATAACTTTTTGTGAGAGCATTTCTGGGACTTGAAGTGTGAAGAAGAGTTGTAGGAAATGTCTTTCTATTCAAAATGAGCTTTGGATGGAATTTTTATGATAAACCATGTGGAAGTTATGCCTTGGTCAAGTTACAGTTGACTTTTTCAACTGTCCAAATATGGAAACTTTTGCATCTTGAGACTTTTTGAGCCAAGCTTTGAGGATCATGATCAAGCATTGATCAAATGATGTTTGTGGCTTCAAAATGAGATGTTGACCAAAAATTTGAACTTTTTGACTGTCAAATGACCATTTTGCCCCTACAGTTGACTGTAGGGCAATTAGGGTTTTTGACTGTGCAATTTTATGCTGTAAGTCTTGAAACTTGGCATGAGGATGCTTGACCATGTTTGTAGGCATGTGGGACTTGATTGGACCCTTGGAAACTTCATTTTCTTTGTCAGAACCAAAACCCTAGTTTTTGACTGTTAGGAGGCCCTTGAACTGTGCAACCCTTGGGGAATTTTGAAGCTTTGACTTGGCAAATCTTGAAGAATATGGGAGGGCAAATTTTGGGGTACAACAGCCACTGACTTTTATTTTATCCAACTGGAAAGGACAAAAGCACAGAAAAATTCCTTTTTCGAGATTTTGAGTACGGGGGGTAGGTTATAGAAAGGGAAGGTATTAGCACCCTTTCTATATGTAGTTTTCTACGGGCTCTTAGGTACTTGCTCATCATTAAAAATTGCTTCTGTGTTTGTGTGTTTTGAAAAGTTTTGTTTTAATTCGTTTTAACCCTTGCTTCTGTCTTCAAGAACGTTACGAAGTCGTTTTGAAAACTTTGTTTGAAAAAGAGTGTAAGTGTGGAAAAGTTTGATTTTGAGCAAGTACCTACTAGCATCTACCTACTCGGAAAAAAAAGAATGTTTATGTTCTTGTTTCCTTTAGACCATGCTATCCCACTATTAGTGAGTAGGTAGCACAATCGTTGGAGTTATAAGGGTCAATTCGAAAGGGACGTACGATCACTAAAGCAATATTAGGACGTCTTAGTAATAACCCTAATGTCTTAAGATCATATTCGAGGCAACATTTTCGAGGCAACCTTTCCGAGGCAACATTTCCGAACGGGACATTTGACTTTGTTTAGACAAGAGGGAGACCACTAAAATACCCTATACTTAATGATCGTTTACCGAAGGCAACCGAAGTGAGAGTATACCCTAGGAGTGCGCATCTGTGAGTGATTCAATTTCAGTTATTATCTTTGCACATTTAGGGTTCGCTAACCGTTTTAAAATTAACATACATTCTTGTCATGCAATCCTATTGTCATACATCTAACAGTTAATATTTGTGAGAATTAAAATGCGAGAAATAAAGCTACACTATTACAAGGCCTCGGGGAGGGGGATTAATTACATAGCCAAAACCCGTAAAATGATAAATAAACGAAAAGTCCTAATTAAACTATTACATCCCATGAGCAGTTACATTAATATTGTAAATATAAATAAATGCGCGCAACGAATCGAGGACGAGAGAAAATTAGGGTTTTGACCCCGTCTAAACCTAATTGAAAGGAAGATCATTTTTTGGTTGTTTTTTTGATTATTTTAAGAAAATAGGGTTTTAAATTAAATAAATACAAACCTAATTACTAATTAAATTAAATCAAGAAAATTAATTAATTTCGACCTATTTTTGTATTTTTGTTATTTTAGAAAAAAGAAAATGAAAATTAAATTAAACAAAACCCTAATTTTCTAATTGATTTTAATTTATTTACAAAAGGTTAAAATTGCCCTAAAATTAAATTAAACTAATTATTAAATTAATTTTTGGTAAAAAAAAACCTAAATCTAATTTGATGAAAATTGATTTTATGAATTTTTTGTATAAAAAGAATTAATTTTTATGTGAGAAAATAATTTAAATAAAATAAATAAGTAAAAGGAAAATATAAAAGAAAAGAAAAAGGGCCTGATATCCAAAGCAAAAGGGGGGTGCCAATTTGTCTTTTAAGCCCAATAAGCCTTGGCCCAAAGTTGACTTCTCAGATTCCATGTTACAAGTTGACCAGGGTGCATCATGGACCTCCAAATGATGGGCGTTAGATCTGGCCTGTGGACATCTGGTTGGTTGTGCATTGAAGATGTATGGTGGATGCTTGGACCAAGGGTGCACTGAATCTGTAACAAGAAAATAAGAAAATAGCGTTTTGCTGGGACCTGGGATCGAACCCAGGTCCTCAAGCTTCAAACCATCACCTTGTTGCCATCTGTGCCACGCTGCTTATTTGTATATGAAATAACAACAATTAATAATATGTGATAACGTGAGTTAGTGGAGGAAAATAGCAAAAAGCGCGTGCCCGTTTAAATGGACCAACCAGGGGGTGCCACGCCACCCTTCTTCTTCCTCTCTCCGTTGGTAAAAGTCCCAGACTTTTACCTACAGACAAAAGTCTGTAGCTAAAGCCCTGTGTGTTTCCAAAATCTCACACAAGCATCATAAATGAAAACTAATGGTACATATCAATTCGTCTTGACCTTGTGAACACCATAGTACCTCTCTTTTGGGCCAATTTTACCTGCATAAGAAAACCCTAAAACGAACAAAGAAAACCTAAAAATGGTGGATCTCTGTATGGTTAGCAAAAATGCAATTAATTGTTACCATTAGCTTGCAAATGCTTCAGGGATTTAGAATATATAAACCAATCATGCCAACAATGTCAAATTCATGAGATTCGATTTCAAAAAGGGAAGGATGTCGTGAGGCACTTACATCACATTTTTGGGCACGAAAATGCTTGTTGGTGATTGGGATAGACTTCTTGAACACCCAGGAAGCGGATGAGATAGCTTGGAAGGCTTGAGATAGCCTGGAACTATGAAATCATATTGCCACTTTTTCTTGATTTTTTGAAAGTTCTCCTTCTCTTTTCATGCCTCCAACCCTTGTGCATTTGGTCTGGACTTATTCTATATGTAGCCTTAAGTGAATTAGGTTTACAAATTTGCATCCAATCTTTGCAATTATGAAGATTTGATCCTTGATTCACACTTGTATCCAATCTTTCCAAAACAAGAAAAATTCAATCTTTTTGTGTACAAACAATCCTTGCATGATTTGATTCCCTTTCCAGCTATTCATGGACCTGAAATATGCACAAAATCTCAAGGTTTAAATGATTTTGATATTTTCATGATTTTATTTTGATTTAATTTGATTTAATTGAAATAAAAATCAAAATAAATGACAAACATAAAATAAAGGCAAGTGGGAAGGGTCATGGCTCGTGGACCATGTTACAAACTCAATACAAGCACAAAAAGTTGGGCCCATTTGACAAAAATTGCAATTTAAGGCACTTTTGACTTTTGGCAATTTTGCAAAAAAGGTCAACTTCACCAATGCATAACTCCTTCAATTTTGACTCTATGAGGGTATTCTAGGACTTTTTAGAAATATCAAGATGTCCTATAAGCAAACCTTTTGGTCTCATCTCAATTGAGTCTTCCATGTTCATGTATGAAGCTTTGACAAAAAAAGTGTTTTTGTTGACTTTTCAAAATGACCTATAATTTCCAAATTCATAACTTCTTGTGAGTGCATATTTTGAACTTGGGAGATGAATATGAATTTTAGGGAATTGAATCTTCTTCAAAATTAGATTTTTATGGGTCATTTCTAATAAAGCATGAGAAGGTTATGCTTGGTCAAAGTTGAGTTGACTTTTCCTGCAAAACCCTAATTTAGCAACTTTTGTGTTTTGATGAATTGTGAGCAATGCTTGAGGAATCATGATCAACCCTTGATCAAATCATGAATAATACTTCAAAATGAGTATGTTGACCAAAAATCTTGAAGTTTGACTGTGTGTGGGCCACAGTTGTCTTTTGCCCTAGCACAGTCGATTTTCAGGCTTTTGAGCAATTGACTGAGCAAACATCCTCTACAAGGCTTGAAACTTGACAAGGATGATATTGTGAACATATTAGGACAATGATGAGCATTTGGGATCCCTTGGACTCAAGTATCTTGATGCAACATGAAACCCTAATTTGAGGTAGACTACCTTTAGGAGAGAGTTTGTCTGGTCAACTCTTGGACTTCTTTGGGCAATTTGAAGACCTTACTAGAAATGTATTGAGAAATATGGGAGGGAAAATTTTGGGGTACAAAAGCTACCCCTGTTCAATCTTCTTAAACCTGAGGATGTAGATTGGCTTGCTTGCCTTTCGTGATCCGAAGGTGGAAGATGATTGAACACTAGAGTGCCCAGAAATTTGCACTCGCATGAAGTGGTACTAGCCTTGCGATTTCGGGAATGGGCTTATAGATGCCATTTGAAAGTTAATGACGGAAAATGGGCTTAAAGATGCCATCAGAAGAAGTGTTGATCACATAAGATATTTCTTAGCGAGAACTTGCACACCTGTTGTTGAGGAGGACTTCGCTGGGGAATGTTGTTTTCTGTCTTGAGGAAAAGTTGAATTTTAGGAGCTTTGGTTGTCCGTTATTCTACCGGGGAATCGTCTATTGGTGGAAGAAGTGAAAGTGAACTATTATCTGGTCGTGATCCAGGCTTCATAGTGATAAGATTGACTGCTATCTGGTCGTGCTCCAGGCTTTACAGTGACTTACAGGGGAGATGAGATTAAACTTGTTATCCGGTCGTAATCCAGGCTTTGCAATTTCTCAATTCTTATCTGGTCGTATTCCAGGCTTCAGAAGGTATTAAGTTGTTGTCCGGTCGCATCCGGGCTTCAAGTTGAATTTAGGGCACACTAATATTCGGTCGACTCCGGGCTTCTTAGTAATTGTCCAAGTAAACTGCTATTTGGTCGAAATCTAAGCTTCGCAGTGTCTTATACTGTTATCTGGTCGTAATCCCAAGCTTCAGTGTCCTTTACCGCTATCTGGTCGTAATCCAGGCTTCACGATGTTTCAAACCATTATCTAGTCGAATCCAGGCTTCATGATGTCCTGTACTGCTATCTGGTCGATCCCAGGCTTCACAATACCTTAATTCTTATCTGGTCATATTCCAGGCTTCAGAAGAAATCAAGTGGTTATCTAGTCACATTCGGGCTTCCATTTGATTTTAAGGCCTACTAATATCCGGTCGACTCCGGGCTTCATAGTAATTGGCTGGGTAGACTGCTATTTGGTCAAAATCCAAGCTTCGCAGTGTCCCTTACTGTTATCTGGTCGTCATCTAGGCTTTAGTGTCTTTTACTGCTATCTGGTCGTAATCCAGGCTTCACGATGTCTTATACCATTTTCTAGTCGAATCCAGGCTTCATGGTGTTCGGAGAAATCAAGATATTATCCAGTAGAATCCGGGCTTCATAACTTGCATTAAAGATATACCACTATCTGGTCGACTCCAGGCTTCGTAGTATTCTTGGCTGCTATCTGGTCGTAATCCAGGCTTCACAGTACCTTGTTAAGCTGTTATCCGGTTGATTTCCGAGC
Organism: Vicia faba; assembly: GCA_948472305.1. Classification (NCBI taxonomy): domain Eukaryota; kingdom Viridiplantae; phylum Streptophyta; class Magnoliopsida; order Fabales; family Fabaceae; genus Vicia; species Vicia faba. The sequence goes on from OX451741.1 coordinate 314,160,812, forward strand.
TTCACGACTTGTGTTTATGATATACCACTATCTGGTCGACTCCAGGATTCATGGTGTCTTTGTATTTCTATCTGGTCGTAATCCAGGCTTCACAACAACTTGCTGGGGATTAAACTATTATCCGGTCCGATCCGGGCTTCATAGCTTGTTTTTAAGAGATACCAATATTTGGTCGTAATCCCAGGCTTCGCGGTATTCTGATACTGTTATCTGGTCGTCCTCCGGGCTTCACAATATGGTGGAGAAATCAAGATACTATCCGGTCGGATCCGGGCTTCATAGCTTGAACTTTATGAGAATTTGATTGTATCTTTCCCTAAAAGGTAAAAAGTTAGTCGTATGTAACGCCATGATGCATGACATGTATTGAGCAATGATGTTCTCAAAATAAATGAGACTGTGTTGTATGATGAGTATGCGCATGCCATGATGTATATATATGCAATGTTTTTGTGATATTCTTTAGTTGGGGAAAATAAATCCCGGACTGCCGTTGGAGAATATAAAGAGTTTCGCTCGCTGGGGATAACGACCGAAGATGATTTGAGAATAAACTGGCGGGAGAATAACTCTGTTGGAGAATAAAATGGTGAGAGAATGACTCTGTGGGGAAGAGATACTCTGCCAGAAGATCTACTGATTTGGAGAAATAACCTCGGCTGGGGATGAATTATCGGTGCTAGCGATAATGAACCCGGTTGGGGATTGAGTTTCTGCTTGTGGAAGAAATAAACTCCACTGAGGATAATCTTCCATTATTGGTGATAGATGAACTCTGCTTGGGGAGAATTAACACCATTGTTTTTAGATATCTTTTACTCTGCGGGGAGTGTATGCACTTTTAGTCATATTTTCTAGCTGGGTCTATCCCCGTATCTGGTGAATAAAGCAACTGTAAGGTTTGTACGTTTCTTATTTTCCCCTGTTCTTGGAATTACGAGCAATTGACTTTTGTTTCGCATGTAAATATTTATGAGCAACAATTATTTTCAAATGCATATATCAAAAATGAATCATCGGACGTTCTTGTAAAACAAAACAGGAAAAGAAAAACAATTCTTTTTGAAATTTATTGTGAAAATGAATTGTATTGATTTTGAAGTTGGCCTGTAGATAGGCATTTTGTACAAGAGGCTGACATCCTAGTAAGAGAACACCGCCGAAAGATAGAATTTATACAATTTGTGTAAAAGAAATAAAAACATCTATGTGAAACAATCCCACTGGGTTCCAACTCTGCTATTGCCTTTATATCTTTAAGCGTCTCATCACTTTGCTACTTGGTTAAAGGTAGATCAGATTGATTGGCACCGTCCGAGCTTGATAGTCAATACCAAAGTCTGGTTGCAAGATGATCCAATGAGACATAGTGTTATGCTTTAATCCCTAATTTTTGCCTGGACCGCCCTTTCAGGTTTTCGGTCCACCGGGATACCCTTTTTTGCCCAAGCCGCCTTTTCAGGTTTTCGACTTGCCGGGTGTACAGTTTTTCATTTTCATCCCTTATTTCTGCTCGAACCCTTTTGGTTCGCCGGGAAGCCCTTATTTTTGCCTAGGCCAGTCAACCTAGCGGGTCTTTGATTATGCGTAGTATTTTTTCACTATGCCTGTATTGACGGGGTGAGGAAGGTCGTCACCATCCATGGTGGTTAGAATTATAGCTCCTCCTGAGAAAATGTTCTTAACCACAAATGGCCCTTCGTAAGTAGGGGTCCACTTGCCCCTGGGATCATCTTGTGGCAATATGATGTGTTTGATCACCAGATCCCCAACTTGATACTCTTGTCATCTGACTTTCTTATTAAAAAGCCTTGATCATCCGCTTTTGATACGTCTGACCATGACAAATAGAGGTAAGTCTCTTCTCATTGATTAAATTCAGTTGATCAAACCGGGTCTGGATCCAATCGTCCTCGCTCAAACCTACATCCTTCATAATCCAGAGAGAGGGTATCTGGACTTCAATGGGTAAGACTGCCTCCATGCCATACACCAGAGAGTAGGGTGTTTCCCCTATCGACGTCCGCGCTGAGGTACGGTACCCATGAAGAACGAATGGTAACATCTCATGCCAGTCTTTGTATGTCACCGTCATCTTCTACACAATCTTCTTGATATTCTTATTTGTTGCTTCAACAGCCCCATTCATCTTCGTCTGGTAAGGAGAAGAGTTGTGATGTTGTATCTTAAACTGCTTGCAGAGTTCGGTGATCATCGTATTGGTGAGATTTGTACCATTGTCCATAATGATCCTCTCTGGTACACCGTATCGACAAATTAAGTTGTGTCGGATGAACCGCGCCGTGACATTCTTGGTTACTGTAGCAAAAGAAGTTGCCTCAACCCACTTCGTGAAATAATCAATGGCTACCAGAATGAAATGGTGCCCGTTGTACGCAGTGGGTCTGATCTCGCCGATCATATCGATGCCCCACATTGCAAAGGGCCAAGGTGCCGTTAAAACATTCAGAGGAACTGGAGGTACATGCACCTTATCAGTGTAGACTTGGCACTTATGACAGGTCTGAGAATGCTGATAACAATCGGCTTCCATAGTAGACCAATAATATCCTGCCCGTAGGATTTTCTTCGCCATAGTATGTCCACTGGAATGAGTTCCAAAGGTGCCTTCATGTAATTCTGCCATAATCCTTTCTGCCTCGTTCTTCTCCACACATCGCAGTAAGGTTGAGTCATGGTTACGCTTGTAAAGGATACCATTACTAATGAAGAACTTCGCAGCAAACCTTCTCAAGAACTTCTTATCATTAACAAATGCACCCTCGGGGTATTCCTGAGCCTCAAGGTACCTCTTTACCTCGTGAAACCAAGGTTTATCTGCTACCTCTTCAGTCTCAATATCACAGTAATGTGCGGGTTCGTCCAACCTTTCGATGGTAATCTGGAGAGCTTCATTGTCCCACCTGACCTTGAACATAGAAGACATGGTAGCTAGCGCGTCCGCTAACTGATTCTCCTCTATGGGGAAGTGTTCAAAGGTTGTCTCCTTAAAGTGCGGAAGCAATGTTAATACATACTCTTTGTAAGGAATAAGATTTGGGTGTTTCATATCCAACTCTCCTTTGATCTGACTGATCACTAGAGCGGAATCTCCGAATACACTCAAGAACTTAATCCTCAGGCCAATAGCTGCTCGTAGACCTAGGATGCATGCTTCATACTCCGCCATATTGTTGGCGCATTTAAAACATAATCGGGCGGTGAACAGAGTATGACAACCTTCAGGAGATATAATAACAGCGCCAATGCCATTACCCAACGCGTTTGAAGCTCCGTCAAAATACATAGACCATCAGGATCCTTCCTCAAGTCCTTCATCCGTTCCAGCTCATTCACAGTCGGTCACCAACATGATGTTCTCGTCCGGGAACTCGAAATTCATGGATTGGTAATCATCCACGGCCTGATGCGCCAAATGATCTGCCAACACACTTCCCTTGATTGTTTTTTGGGTCGTGTATTAGATGTCGTACTCAGTTAAGATCATCTGCCATCTTGCTATTCTTCCGGACAAGGCAGACTTTTCTAAGATATACTTGATTGGGTCCATCTTTGATATCAATAGGGTAGTGTGAGTCAGCATATACTGTCTCAGCCGGGGAGCAGCCCATGCCAAAGCGCAACAAGTTTTCTCGAGCAACGAGTATCGAGTCTCGCAGTCGGTAAACTTTTTTCTAAGGTAGTAAATAGCGTGCTCTTTTCGGCCAGACTCGTCATGTTGCCCCAGCACACACCCCATTGAATTGTCTAACACTGTCAAGTATAAGATCAAAGGTCTTCCTTCAACTGGAGGCATCAGAATAGGTGGCTCTTGGAGGTATTCCTTGATCCTTTCGAAAGCGCCCTGACATTCATCATTCCATTTTACTACTTGATCTTTCTTCAGCAGCTTGAAGATCGGCTCACAAGTAGCAGTTAGATGTGAAATGAATCGGGCAATGTAATTCAGACATCCCAAAAATCCTCTAACTTCCTTTTATGTTCGGGGAGCTGGCATCTCCTGTATAGCCTTCACCTTTGAAGGATCCACTTGAATACCTTTATCACTAACGACGATACCCAGCAGCTTACCAGACCTTACCCCGAAGGTGCACTTGTTCGGGTTTAACCTCAGCTTGTACATCTTCAACCTGTCGAACAGTTTCTGGAGATGGTCTAGGTGTTCTTCTTCAGTCTGGGACCTTGCAATCATGTCATCAACGTATACCTCAATCTCATGGTGAATCATGTCATGGAACAAAGAGACCATGGCGCGCTGATAAGTTTCCCCAGCATTCTTCAACTCGAAAGGCATTACCTTGTAACAGAAGGTGCCCCACTGTGTAACAAAAGTTTTCTTCTCCATGTCCTCGGGAGCCATCTTAATCTGATTGTAACCAAAAAAACCATCCATAAAGGAGAAGACCTTATGCTGCGCGGTGTTGTCGACCAAAACATCGATGTGAGACAGTGGGAAATCATCTTTGGGGCTCTCCCTGTTCAGATCTCTATTGTCCACACACATATGTACCTTACCATCCTTCTTAGGTACCGGAACTACGTTGGCAACCCACTGTGGGTAAGAAGTGACAGCTAGAAATCCGGTGTCAAACTGTTTCATGACCTCAACTTTGATTTTCTCAGACATCTCGGGGCGCATACAGCGAGCCTTCTGCTTTACCAGAGGGCAGTCTTCTTTAGTTGGCAGGCGGTGTACCACAATATCGATGTCCAAACCAGGCATATCTTCATAAGACCAAGCGAAGATCTCAACGTAGTCACGTAGCATTTGTATCAACCGTTGCTTGACACTAGGTTCCAGATTTGCACCTATCTTGACCTCTTTCTTGTCTTCCTCTGTACCCAAATTCACTGATTCCACTGGCTCTTCATGAGGCTGTATAACCTTTCTTCCTATAGTAACAGTCTAGCAAGTTTCCCAGGCACCTCACAATCATCCTCACCTTCATCCTCGACTTGGTTGATCGGATTTTCAAAGTCATAACTGGCAGTAGCATAATTGTTATCAATGGGATCCAGAGTGGATGTGGATCTGCATTATGATATGTGAGTGTGTGTAAGACAATAGCTGTTTTGATAAAGTGCGAGATAGAAAGGAAAAACAAGGAGCGCAAAATTTATAACGCAAGAAAACATTCAATGCTTTATTGATGATATATGGAAATGATAAATAATAAGCCCTCACAAACAAATCCAAGGTGCCTCAGGCAAGACACCGGACCGTAAAGTTTCAAACTGTCTGTTACAAAAAAACAAAAGTCAATTACTGTGTAATAAAAGAAATGGGCACAAAGTCTTTCGCCGTCCAGTTGTTCAATCCACCGTTGGTAGTCGGGTAGATCCAGCTGTCAATATCTGACTCTTCATCATCATCCTCAATTGCATTCACTCCCTGACTACTGATGTGCAGAGGAGGTCTTCCAATCCGCGCGTGCCGAGCAACCCTTTGAGCCTCTGCAGTAAAGCCCAAACCAAACTTGTCAGTCTTGTGTGCAATGTCATGGAGCTGACCCCAATTTGCACACCCAGCTTTTTCAATTATAGCCCTGGCATCCTTGAGGGAAGCCATGTTCATCAGAGGTTCATCAATATCTACTTCAGTTGACGCTAGAGTCTGGGGGGCCTCTTCAAAGTTCTGACAAGGAGTTTCGATGAATTCCCCATCCATCTCCACATAGCGAAAGGAATTGAGATGACTCACCATGTACTCCTCTTCACCTCTTACCGTGACGATCTTCCCCTTTACTGGATATTTCAACATCTGATGGAGCGTAGAAGTCACTGCCCCAGCCTTATGAATCCAAGGGCGACCCAACAAGCAATAATATGATGGTCGGATATCCATCACGTAGAAAGTAGACGCAAGAGTCTGAGAGCCGACTTTAACAGGGACGTCCACCTCCCCGTGCACCATCCTTTTTGACCCGTCGAAAGCCCTGACCACAATATTACTTGTCTTTAGAACCAAACCTTCACAGTCCAGACGGTCTAATTCTTTCTTTGGTAAAACATTTAATGAGGACCCAGTATCCACCAGTATGTGGGCTAAAGTAGTGCCCCTGCACTCGATCGAGACATGCAGAGGATCATTGTGATTTCTTCCTTTAGCGGTCAGATCTGCATCTGAGAAACCCAACCCGTTGTCGGCAGTCAAACTAGCTACACAGTCTTTGAATTGATCGGCAGAAGTTTCCTGCGACACATGCGCAGTTTTGAGGAAAGCAATTAAAGCCTTTGCATGGGCTTCTGAACATAATAACAGGGACAACATAGAGATTTTCGACGGGGTCTTCCCCAACTGCTCGACTACGTTGTAGTCACTCTTCTTGATAATCTTCAGAGTTTCCTCTATCTCCTGCTTAGAGGTTTCTACAATGATCTTCTTAGGCGCCTCCATCTGGGCAGACTCACCTGTAATTTCTTTGCCTCGAGTGTCAGATGGCTCGGCGACAGGGGTGATAACTAGAGTAGAAACTGGGACATTAGTTGATGTACCAGCAAATGGAATGACAACAAGCTTGTGGACAATCGGAGGGGGAATCTCGAGAGAAAAGAGCCTTCCACTTCTGGTGACCTTGCTAGCCCCAACAATATTGCTGATATCAGCATCAACTTCTTCAACCTTTAAATCTTGCTTAACTCCATGGTAATACACATCGGCCCTATTAGTGCCAAGGGATAGCCTTATCCGAAGTGTATGGGATAGGACCAGGGATAGTAATGATTAACAGAGCGATTCTTGGAACAGATGTAATCCTAACAAGCTTTCTTGAGGAAGCCTTGGAAGGATTGGCGGAAATGGTTATGATGGCAACATCTTGAATTGGAACCAACGGAATCATAGTCTTCTCGAACAGGATCTCTTTGTTATCTGTGATCAGTGGGAATGAACTGACTGTTTTTTGGAATGCTGGTTCGTGTTTGCGTTTGTTTTTGCAAAATGTCGCGGTAAGCAAGAGTCGCCACTATTGTACCCCAATTTTTGACCTAAGATCCCATTTTTATTTTTTTTTGCATTTTTTAAGATAAGTCAAGGTCACGAAATACGATCGGTTTTAATGTCTCACCTTCGAGCTTTGGCTATGCGAAGATTGTCAAGTGTTTTGAACATTTTTAGCATATGTATCATTAATTTCTAATCGCATACAAAGGTGTATGTTCATGTTTTCTTTTGTGTCATGTGCAGCGACAGGTCTGAATCAAGAGCATCAGGTGTCGCGCCTCAATTAAGGTTTTGAGTCTCCCAAGCCAAAAGTACAGTTGATTATGGATTCTCGAAGACTGATTCATCAAGGCACAACTGTTGCACCCCATTTTTCGCCCCTTCACTTTTTTCGACTGGTGCATATTTTGTCGTTAATTTGAAAAAATCGATCATTTCTCATACTTTCTTGTTTTTATTCATCATTTTAATTTCTATTTAAAAAAAAAAGAATTAAAATAGTTTATCATTTGCATTTTCTATCATATTTCCAATGAATTTGTTTTAGTTCAAAAATCTGTCTTATTATTTTTTTTTTCTTATTTTAATCTATTTCTATTTCTTTTAGATATTGCTAACTATTTTCTCTTTTTCTCATTATTATTATTATTATTATTAGTATCTTCATTGCATTTTATTATTTCATCTTTTATTGTTACTAATTATTTTTATTTTGTTCTCATTATTGTTATTATCATTGTTGCATTTTATTATTTTATTTTCTTTATTGTTACTAATACTTTTTTTCTTCTTCTTATACTATTGTTACTATTATGTTATTATTTGTTTGTTTTTGTCAAAAATAGAGAAAGAAAATTGCAGAGTGGGACCACATCAATATCATCACACGATTATTCATAGGACAAGTTCATGATTTTTGCAGCAATAACAAAACCGGATATCAAACAAATCATTTTCTAAAAGCTGAAATCCATCATCCATTATTCAAACTCATTCAATTCTCAAGACATCTCAAAAATATAACTTCAAAGTTCCAAATAACCTTTGTCTCATCCATTTGCAAATTGCACAAGTTTAAATTCACAAATCACATTCAATCAAGCTCTAAGTCAAAATTACAAGTTACCACAACAATTTTACACAAGTGTTTGTACAAGAAAACAAAAATCTAAACCTTAAAGCTAAGACTTGTTCTTGATCCGAAATTCTGCCCAAGTAATGCCAAAAGTATGCTACACTACTGTGCCACAAGTATGCTGCAATGCTGCCCAAAACCTGTGAAGTCATGCTGTTGCACCCTGCTACTGCTTTGATGTAAACTCTGCACCACAACTTGCCAAAAACCTGTCCAAGAATAGTCCAAATGTATCACAAAAGTGGAAAAATACAAATCCTGCATCAAAAAGGAAAAATCAGCATACCACATTTGTCCAAGACTCACAAATTTTCCCCCCAAAATTCATTCTGATTAAATATACAAGGACAAGAATACATAAGGGAGAAGAGGGATAGAAAAAAGGAGGAGAGGATTCAGCACGAATATTTGTTCAATCTTCCCCAAAACTCAAAACAGATACTCACCATTTCCATCATGACTGTTATTCTTTAATATCCAACATAACACAACCTACAATAGGGCCATCAAAGCCAGACTCATATAACTCAAACATCACAGAAATAACCATCAAAGCAAGAAAGAGAATCAGAACAAAAGCATTGGATTTCTTGGACTCACTTCTCTAAAGCCCAATGGAGGAGCTCCTCTAGGTATTTTCTCCTACAAATTTTGCATTCCTTATTGTCTTTTTTCTAAGATTCTTGCTGTGAGAATATTGTTGTTGTTGTTAAATCATAAAAGGCAAAGATAAAAGAAAGGACAGAAACACAACAAGAAATCCAAATAAATAACACACAAAAATATTGGTACATACCTCGGTCATCCACCTTTAGTCGTAACTCATCATATCACGTTCCAGTTTCCAACAAAGCGATAACTTCGGCATAAACAAAAATGAACAGAAACAGAAACGAATTGGAAATTAAACAGTGGAATATATACCTGACAATCTACCCTTTTTGTCATTCACAATCTTCTTCAACACGACCTACCACCATTTTCACAAATACCCTTCGTTTACACCCTATTCTCCTCATAGTCTCACACCACTGCCCAATATTTCCTTCATCTAAACTGTTTGCGAGTTACTCAAGCAACACAGTTTCACAGACCGACCCCATTGAAGCGCTACTTGTTAATCTCCCATTCCGCTCGCAGTCCCAGTCCCTTCATTTACCCATGTTCTGTCACGGCAACACACCAAATTTCTATTTAAACATCGACAATAACTCAATCGATAATTTCACAAAAAATCATAAATGTTGAAAGACACTTACCACATCCAACATTCCCGAATCCAGGAAGAAGAAGAAGAGCATCAGAGGAACGAGGAAGAGAGTGAATATTGAAGATGATGAGGCAACCTGATGAAGGTTTAGACACAACGGCGATTTGAGAAGCGAACGAAAGGCGAAGAAGTTTGAGCGGCTGTTTGTGAGGGAGAGAAACAATTACGTCGCGAGAGAGAGAGATACTCTTGGAGGGGTTTTACTTAATTGAATACAGAGGAAATGGTCTGAAAAGAGAAGAGAGAGGGCGACGACTGAGTTGATGGATGAAATCAGTTGAGAGAGGATTCATTTTCTTGTTCTGGTTGAATGAAGAAGAGGCGCTGGAATCTAGGGTTTTCCAACCCCCTTTGCCTTTGATAGAGATGGGTGGATCCGGGTCCAGCCTGACCCGATCCGGCCCATTGTTTTTTTTAGTTCTTTCGTAAATCTTTTTTCTATAAACCTGGGCTAGTTTCCTTTCCCTTTTAGGCCCAACCATTTTTACTACTCCTCCTCTAATAATCATCAGTTGCACCCTTTCAATTTGTCTATTTAAAATAATAATTAGTTTCGTTAATCTAGTTATTTTATGGATTTAATTATAAAAAACTATGTTTTAGTTACCTAGATAATCTTAATTATTTAGATTAGTTTTAGACTTAATTTAATAACTTTAGAATTTTAATTTGATTAGATATAAATTAGTAATGTTAGAACCTTTAATTAGTTTAGATACATTTTGATTACTTTAGAATTTTAATTTAGTCTTAGAATTTTAATCTTTAATTTAGAATTAATTTAGTTTAGATTTAAGTTAGTAATTTTATTATTAATATAGTTTAGATTGAATTAGTAATTTTATAATGAATTTAGTTTATACTTAAACTAGTTTAGATGTAATTTAGTAACTTTAGAATTAATTTAGTTTAGACCTAATTCAGTAATATTAGAATGTTAATTTATTTTAGATTTAATTTAATAACTTTTGAGTTTTTTAGTTAGTAACTTAGAATTTTAATTTAGTTTTAGTTAATAACTTAAAAATTCAATTTAATTTAGTTAAACACCTTAGAATTTAAGTTTAGTTTACTTAGTAACCTTAAAATTTCAAATTAGTTTAGATGATTCTTTATTACACTTTTCTTTTATTTGTGATTCTTCTTTATCCATTCATTTAGTTTCTTACAATTTGTCTTGTTATCTACCTTGTTCGTTTCTCGTGGATTTTAATTATTTATGCTTCCTTACTCGAATATTAGATCTACCTGCTTATGATTAATTCCAAGGGAAATGTTTCAACTCAGCTGACTTCATGTCATCACATATATCTTCTACAATCGTGCGAATACCCACATTCATTTTTTTCTTATTTACTATTTTTCCAAACTTAAGTCGATTTTCCTAAAAGATTCAAATTTCAAACTCACACCTTTTAAGTCAAAACTTCGACACTAGGTCGTCATATATTCAAAATCTCGTCCATACTCATCTTTTAGCCAAACGAATCATTTTAATCAAACAAACAATTTTAAACCAAAAAACAGATATTTCAAAAGGTTCCTGCGGAGTACCGCAGATGCATTGGGTGCTAATACCTTCCCACTGCATAACCAACCCCCGAACTCTAGATCTATTTTCAAAAATGCATTGTATTTTCATTACTTTTAAGTATTATTTTACATTGCATATTTAAGGGTTTTATTTCGCTCTTTTCCCTTTTCCCTTGGAAATAATAAAGCGCGGTGGCGACTCTTGCTTTTGCGAGTCAAGTTAATTAATAGCTTGATCTCCGATTTTCACCGCTACAGAATTGGCGACTCTGCTGGGGACAGATTGACCTCTTGCTGGTCCATCCCTAAGTGGGTTAAGCCTAATTTGTTTTATCTGTTTTATCATTATTTCATTGTTTGATTATATGTATATATTATGATTATTTGGGTGTTGATAATATTTATAAAGGACAAGTCCTATACCCGGACTAAGTTACACTTAGGAATAGGACGGGCGGTATAGTCATGTTAACTTTGAGGGAGTAATCCCGAAGAAGGAGGCATGAGATCCCCTACTCAGTGGAAGGCCCTTTTGAACGTAATATTTGTTTACCGAGTAATCAGGAAGACATTATTATTTCCGACCTGGGAGCCAGAGAAGCTTGGAACCGTAGAACCCTAACCCATCTTGGCCTTTTAGGTGTAGCGCAGAGATTATAACGGAGTAATCCGAAAGTAATTGTTACGCGATGCTACGCTCGGATGAGTTTCTCTTGAGAATATTGTGGATTATTGAGTAATCAAGACGTTGGTAATATCCGAAGAAGGAATGTAGACTCCGGGAACTCTTAGAACCTTGTTCTACAGGTGTGATTAAACCGTTAGTACATACCTTGGGGGTGTTCCTTATCGTGACTCCATGCTCGTGACGTTGAACCTTTCGACTTTATTTGTGACCTTGCTTGTGGTTGTTGCATAGCCATGCATTCATGCATCCATAAAACCCTTTTCACTTGACTTTGAAGGAATTCGGAGGTCTTTCTTTGTAAACATCACAAGTTTCGTCAAGCTCAATGGATCTTGGGTGTTGATAGGGCGAAAACCCTAATCCACCAAAATGGATGATTGATCTTGATGATAACTTGATCAATGTTTGGAGCCAATTTAAAATTCATCTTCATACCTTGATGTTTACAACTTAATACCTTGAAGATCAAATAAAAAACTCTTTTACGTTCACATATCATGCATCACTCTATATTTTTTTGTTTCACTTTCAAAGGTCATTTCCAAGTCTTAATTTTTTCCTTTGGTATCACCAGTACAACACTCGCGCTAAGAGGACAATGGAGAATATCAAGTAAGAGGTTTCTGAACTTCGTAGAGAGATGACTATTTTGAAAGCTAGTATGGAGCATTTAATTGGTTTGGTCGAAATTCTGGTTGCCGCCCAAGTCAATCCTTCTAGGAGGGAGGAAGCGATGATAAAAGTATTCACTGAAACTCTAAAATCATTCTCTCATGAGAAGGTGATGGTTAATGCACCTAATGACTTTCCTGACAAGGTGAATGTGGGAGTGTGTCTAGAAGAAGATGTTGGGAAGGGATGTTCATATGAAGATGGTAGCTCAGCTAATGGTGTGAAGAAGTTTGATAATAACTTTTCCAAGAAGAGAACCATAGGAAGAAATATTCATCGTCAAAATCATCATGTTCCTCCTATTCATCAACAAAATCAGCAAGTTCCTAACCAGAGGAAAACTCAGTTTGATCCAATTCCAATTACCTATACAGAGTTGTTCCCTATCCTGATGCAGAGGAATTTGGTTCAGACCCAACCTCCACCGAAGGTTCCTAAGAAGATACATTGGTACTACAAAGCTAATTTGGCTTGTACCTTTCATCAAGGTGCTCCTGGGCATGACTTGGAGGGTTGCTTTGCTTTGAAGATTGAGGTTCATAAGTTGGTCTGAAGTGGTATCTTGTCATTCAAGGACGTTGGTTTTGAAGTTCAAATCAAGCATGCGCCGAAGAGTAAACACGATTGATGGTGACTTTTGAAGGATGTTTTCGGTAATTCAAGTCCAGATGGAAAGCCTTCCCAGATCATTAACTTATTTATGCTTTTTGTAATTTTTCTTGTTTATCAAAACATTGTTTGCATGTAAGAACTTGTTTGCATCTGTATGATTATCTTAATACAATGAGCATGTTTGTCTTGAAGAAATTCATTCGTTTCAATCATATTTGTTTTCAAATTTTAAATTTCTTTTGGCATTATGATACCAACTTGTTGCCCATTCTCTTGCCTAGGCAGAGATTGAAGAGAGGATGATGATCTAAAGAACACAAAATTTCTGGTTGTTTGCTTTTGGGTAAAATCTTGCTGATGATGTACAGGCATTGTTTCAAATACCTAAACACCGGAGATATAAGGAAGATAATCCCTTGCTAACCCCTTTTGAGCCTTTGAAGCAGAAGTTTCTTTTCTATACGAAAAAACCTTGAATTTTAACCTGGGGCAGGGTAGTTTTTAGTTAATCTGACTGAGTGTTCAAAATTCATAAGGAAGATGTTTTTGAAAGGAAACTACGAGGGCTATCCTTCATGTATAATGAATCTAGAGGATGTGGAACCACAATGTTATCCCTCATTCATCAAGAAACGAGGCAATCACAATCCTCTCAACAAGCAAAGACAAGCTAATGTCACACATTTTGTTCAAAAAGTCAAAAATCAAGAAAAAGAAAAGCCTGCTAAGTCAAAAAAAATGAAAAAACGTGTGACTTAGGAAAAATTAAGGCATCCCGCTGGACTATCAATTCAAAAAATTAGTTCAGGCAAAAATTAGGGAAAATAAAAATTGCAAAGAAAGGACTACAAAGAAAAGTCCTCAGCAAAGAACAAATTGGTGACTACAAACACGAAGACATGAGGGTGGTTTCTACTCCGAAAGCCTCGTCGTTTCCTTGACCGTCACAAAATCCTTTTGAGAGATGAACACTCATGTTGAATTAACTGAACATAGGGTTGGAGAACATCATGAAGAATGGGTGGGCACCAAATATTTTGAGCCTTAAAATCTTTTTTCTAAAAACCATGAACCAGACCACGTTACAACCTTCAAAAGTCCTAATTGAAGCAAGGTTATTTTGAAAGCATACTTCAATGAGATAGTGTTCCTGACTCCCATGAATGTTCTAAATAGTTATGTTGGTATCATATGTTTTTCCTATACAAAAAATAAATGGTGCTTTTGCTTGCAAAATTTGTGCGATATCTTTCGAAATCTTCAAGACTTACATAACTGTTGCATTAGAATTTTCATTCTCATTGTAAACTTTTTCTAACTGCAAAACATTTGTTTGATATCAAGGAAGCTCACATAAGTACCAGTGATGAGTTTATTCTTTTAAGGCTTGAAACTATGTTGAGTAATTGGCGAATCATTTCAAAAAAAAATCATATCCATGGGCATGTCACCTGAAGACCGTAAGCACGGACATGTTGCTTCTCCCAGTTAATGCTTTTCCCAACTTGTTTGTTCGTTTGGGGCAAAAATTCAAAGACTTTGTTGTGCCGACTACAGTCAATTCGGGGCAATCACATCGAGATTTATTGAATCTCTCTAAGAGTTTGAAGACACCAGAGCATGGTGAATGCCAGGTCTTTTGTAAAATCCTCTTGAGACGATTTCTCCCCATCAACCATATCGCTTGGGGCATTTTAGAAGTGAAGTTATTCGCAAGAATCATCGTACATCATGCAGCTTATCAACGATAAACTTGGGGCATCCAAAATTAGTCCCAGGGGCAATCCAGATTTGTCAAGATATGGGGTATGTTTTGCACACATTATCAGAGGGTGGTGTTCCCAGTATCTCCAGCTAAGCATGACTTTTTCCAGCTGAAACATTTGTTTGTGTTGTTATCCTTTCAATGGATTATTGACATTAGAAGATTGGACTTTGGGTTTTCTACTAAAAATATCTTCCTCTCCAAAGAGCTTTAAGCCTTGCAAAAGAACTTTACTCCAATGATGACTTTTGATCTATCTCCAGTAATGTTCCCATCCTATTGAGATTAGCTGAGTGTCGAGTTGTACTGTGATGTCTTATCATCTCCAGTTTATCCTATATCTGTTTTGTCAGCATACACATGACATTCATTTATTCATTCACACTTGCATCATGCACGCGCATTTGTATTTGTTGATGTCATTGAGTTCGTATACCCTGGTTATATCTAGTCAAATAGTGTTTTTGCTCCTTCCAAATAGAGGTCAACTTAAGCAGAAAGTGCGCCTCCTTTCTAATTCCCCATTGAGTTAACTCTCGTGGAAGAATCTTGGTTTAGCTTTCTTTTTCCATCTCTGGATAGGATAAATCCCCATTTGAGTTGTTTCCTCATTGGGTGGAGTCTTGTTTGACTGTTTTCTCCCCAGTTTATTCCTGGATTCAGCTTTGTCTCTTGTGAACGATACTTGTGGATCTCTCTAGGCCGTGAAACCTAGATGGAGAGTGCATTTATTTTGCAATTCAAATAGCTGGCCTTCTCAGGAAGGATTTATTCATGGTTCCCCATTGGAGATGAACTTTATTCCCCAGTAGTGTTATCACAATCTTCTGTTGGAATATCAACATGACAACAAGTGACTGACTCTTTATTTGAGCAGTTTGATTATATCTGAATTTCTTTATGACAAATGGCGGTCTCTTCATGAGCAGTTTGTCCATCCCTGACGAAATTATTGATCCCCGTCTCCAGCAATATCTTCGTGATATTTTATGGGCACCTTTGGAAACATCAAACGACAGTCTCTTCATGGACAACTTGTATGTTATTTACATTTTTTAAAACAGCAAGCGATAGTCTCTTCATGGACAACTTGTATGTTATCAACACCTTCTCAAAACGGCAAGTGGCGGTCTCGTCATGAGCAGCTTGTACGGAAAACGACAAGTGGCGGTCTCGTCATGAGTAGCTTGTATGGAAAACGACAAGTGGCGGTCTCTTCATGAGCAACTTGTACGGAAAACGGAAAATGGCGGTCTCTTCATGAGCAGCTTGTACGTTAGTTTTTTGGAAGACAACAAGTGGCAGCTTATCTATTTGAGCAACTTGTGTTATTGTTCCCTTGAAGACAACAAGTGGCAGCTTCTTCATGAGCAGCTTGTGGGTTATTGGCAACAAGTGGCAGACTCTTCATGAGCAGCTTGTGTGCTTTGATATTCTTTGAAGACAACAAGTGGCAGCTTCTTTATGAGCAGCTTGTGGGTTTTTGGCAACAAGTGGCGGACTCTTCATGAGCAGCTTGTGTGTTTTAATATTCTTTGAAGACAGCAAGTGGAAGTCTCTTCATGAGCAGCTTGTATGTTATTGACACCTTTGAAAGGAAGCAAGTGGCGGCCTCTTTATTTGAGCAGCTTGTGTATCCCCAACAATAATGTCTACTCAGCAAATGGCACCCCTTCGGAAAAGTCCCGTGGGGAAGTTTTTTATTTTTATCCTTTTCAAGCGATATCTTGGTTAAAGAAGAAATGTGTTACCGTTCTTGGTAAAATTTAGAAATCAGAGATGTTTATCTCCATCCACAGTGCTGATGTCAATCATTTTATTTTCCAGCCACAGTGCTGATGTCAATCATTTTGTTTTCCAGCCACAGTGCTGATGTCAATCATTTTATTTTCCAGCCACAGTGCTGATGTCAATCATTTTATTTTCCAGCCACAGTGCTGATGTCAATCATTTTATTTTCCAGCCACAGTGTTGATGTCTCATTTTGTTTTCCAGCCACAGTGATGATGTCAATCATTTTATTTTCCAGCCACAGTGCTGATGTCAATCATTTTGTTTTCCAGCCACAGTGCTGATGTAAATCATTTCTTTTTCCAGTCTTCATACTGATGTAAATCATTTCTTTTCCAGTCTCAACACTGATGTAAATCATTCAAGAGTCTCTCATTTGAAGTCTATGACTTTGTTTCCCCAGTGGAGTTACAACCTCTTCCTCTGTGGGATTACTGTATAATGTGCTTGGTTTCTCCAGCATAGTCTGTCTCATATGGCGTCATTCCCCATAAAATTCAGAGCATTACATTCATATCATATCATGAACATAATCGCGGTATCTTAAGGCCAAAAATTATGTATTCTATATTTAAGTCCCTTCAATCTCGTCGAAATGAAGATCCCAATCTTCATATCTCCAGATAGAAGAAACTTAAATAGGGGCAGCTGTTGTACCCCAATTTTTGACCTAAGATCCCATTTTTAATTTTTTTTTTTGCATTTTTTAAGATAAGTCAAGGTCACGAAATACGGTCGGTTTTAATGTCTCACCTTCGAGCTTTGGCTATGCGAAGATTGTCAAGTGTTTTGAACATTTTTAGCATATGTATCACTAATTTCTAATCGCATACAAAGGTGTATGTTCATGTTTTCTTTTGTGTCATGTGCATCGACAGGTCTGAATCAAGAGCATCAGGTGTCGCGCCTCAATTAAGGTTTTGAGTCTCCCAAGCCAAAAGTACGGTTGATTATGGATTCTCGAAGACTGATTCATCAAGGCACAACTGTTGCACCCCATTTTTCGCCCCTTCACTTTTTTCGACTGGTGCATATTTTGTCGTTAATTTGAAAAAATCGATCATTTCGCATACTTTCTTGTTTTTATTCATCATTTTAATTTCTATTTAAAAAAAAAAGAATTAAAATAGTTTATCATTTGCATTTTCTATCATATTTCCAATGAATTTGTTTTAGTTCAAAAATCTGTCTTATTATTATTATTTTTCTTATTTTAATCTATTTCTATTTCTTTTAGATATTACTAACTATTTTCTCTTTTTCTCATTATTATTATTATTATTAGTATCTTCATTGCATTTTATTATTTCATCTTTTATTGTTACTAATTATTTTTATTTTGTTCTCATTATTGTTATTATCATTGTTGCATTTTATTATTTTATTTTCTTTATTGTTACTAATACTTTTTTTCTTCTTCTTATATTATTGTTACTATTATGTTATTATTTGTTTGTTTTTGTCAAAAATAGAGAAAGAAAATTGCAGAGTGGGACCACATCAATATCATCACACGATTATTCATAGGACAAGTTCATGATTTTTGCAGCAATAACAAAACCGGATATCAAACAAATCATTTTCTAAAAGCTGAAATCCATCATCCATTATTCAAACTCATTCAATTCTCAAGACATCTCAAAAATATAACTTCAAAGTTCCAAATAACCTTTGTCTCATCCATTTGCAAATTGCACAAGTTTAAATTCACAAATCACATTCAATCAAGCTCTAAGTCAAAATTACAAGTTACCACAACAATTTTACACAAGTGTTTGTACAAGAAAACAAAAATCTAAACCTTAAAGCTAAGACTTGTTCTTGATCCAAAATTCTGCCCAAGTAATGCCAAAAGTATGCTGCACTACTGTGCCAAAAGTATGCTGCAATGCTGCCCAAAACCTGTGAAGTCATGCTGCTGCACCCTGCTACTGCTTTGATGTAAAATCTACACCACAACTTGCCAAAAACCTGTCCAAGAACAGTCCAAATGTAGCACAAAAGTGGAAAAATACAAATCCTGCATCAAAAAGGAAAAATCAGCATACCACATTTGTCCAAGACTCACAAATTTTCCCCCCAAAATTCATTCTGATTAAATATACAAGGACAAGAATACATAAGGGAGAAGAGGGATAGAAAAAAGGAGGAGAGGATTCAACACGAATATTTGTTCAATCTTCCCCAAAACTCAAAACAGATACTCACCATTTCCATCATGACTGTTATTCTTTAATCTCCAACATAACACAACCTACAATAGGGCCATCAAAGCCAGACTCATATAACTCAAACATCACAGAAATAACCATCAAAGCAAGAAAGAGAATCAGAACAGAAGCATTGGATTTCTTGGACTCACTTCTCTAAACCCCAATGGAGGAGCTCCTCTAGGTATTTTCTCCTACAAATTTTTCATTCCTTATTGTCTTTTTTCTAAGATTCTTGCTGTGAGAATATTGTTGTTGTTGTTAAATCATAAAAGGCAAAGATAAAAGAAAGGACAGAAACACAACAAGAAATCCAAATAAATAACACACAAAAATATTGGTACATACCTCGGTCATCCACCTTTAGTCGTAACTCATCATATCACGTTCCAATTTCCAACAAAGCGATAACTTCGGCATAAACAAAAATGAACAGAAACAGAAACGAATTGGAAATTAAACAGTGGAATATATACCTGACAATCTGCCCTTTTTGTCATTCACAACCTTCTTCAACACGACCTACCACCATTTTCACAAATACCCTTCGTTTACACCTTATTCTCCTCATAGTCTCACACCACTGCCCAATATTTCCTTCATCTAAACTGTTTGCGAGTTACTCAAGCAACACAGTTTCACAGAACGACCCCATTGAAGCGCTACTTGTTAATCTCCCATTCCGCTCGCAGTCCCAGTCCCTTCATTTACCCATGTTCTGTCACGGCAACACACCAAATTTCTATTTAAACATCGACAATAACTCAATCGATAATTTCACAAAAATTCATAAATGTTGAAAGACACTTACCACATCCAACATTCCCGAATCCAGGAAGAAGAAGAAGAGCATCAGAGGCACGAGGAAGAGAGCGAATATTGAAGATGATGAGGCAACCGGATGAAGGTTTAGACACAACGGCGATTTCAGAAGCGAACGAAAGTCGAAGAAGTTTGAGCGGCTGTTTGTGAGGGAGAGAAACAATTACGTCGCGAGAGAGAGAGATACTCTTGGAGGGGTTTTACTTAATTGAATACAGAGGAAATGGTCTGAAAAGAGAAGAGAGAGGGCGATGACTGAGTTGATGGATGAAATCAGTTGAGAGAGGATTCATTTTCTTGTTCTGGTTGAATGAAGAAGAGGCGCTGGAATCTAGGCTTTTCCAACCCCCTTTGCCTTTGATAGAGATGGGTGGATCCGGGTCCAGCCTGACCCGATCCGGCCCATTGTTTTTTTTTTAGTTCTTTCGTAAATCTTTTTTCTATAAACCTGGGCTAGTTTCCTTTCCCTTTTAGGCCCAACCATTTTTACTACTCCTCCTCCAATAATCATCAGTTGCACCCTTTCAATTTGTCTATTTTAAATAATAATTAGTTTTGTTAATCTAGTTATTTTATGGATTTAATTATAAAAAACTATGTTTTAGTTACCTAGATAATCTTAATTATTTAGATTAGTTTTAGACTTAATTTAATAACTTTAGAATTTTAATTTGATTAGATATAAATTAGTAATGTTAGAACCTTTAATTAGTTTAGATACATTTTGATTACTTTAGAATTTTAATTTAGTCTTAGAATTTTAATCTTTAATTTAGAATTAATTTAGTTTAGATTTAAGTTAGTAATTTTATTATTAATATAGTTTAGATTGAATTAGTAATTTTATAATGAATTTAGTTTATACTTAAACTAGTTTAGATGTAATTTAGTAACTTTAGAATTAATTTAGTTTAGACCTAATTCAGTAATATTAGAATGTTAATTTATTTTAGATTTAATTTAATAACTTTTGAGTTTTTTAGTTAGTAACTTAGAATTTTAATTTAGTTTTAGTTAATAACTTAAAAATTCAATTTAATTTAGTTAAACACCTTAGAATTTAAGTTTAGTTTACTTAGTAACCTTAAAATTTAAAATTAGTTTAGATGATTCTTTATTACACTTTTCTTTTATTTGTGATTCTTCTTTATCCATTCATTTAGTTTCTTACAATTTGTCTTGTTATCTACCTTGTTCGTTTCTCGTGGATTTTAATTATTTATGCTTCCTTACTCGAATATTAGATCTACCTGCTTATGATTAATTCCAAGGGAAATGTTTCAACTCAGCTGACTTCATGTCATCACATATATCTTCTACAATCGTGCGAATACCCACATTCATTTTTTTCTTATTTACTATTTTTCCAAACTTAAGTCGATTTTCCTAAAAGATTCAAATTTCAAACTCACACCTTTTAAGTCAAAACTTCGACACTAGGTCGTCATATATTCAAAATCTCGTCCATACTCATCTTTTAGCCAAACGAATCATTTTAATCAAACAAACAATTTTAAACCAAAAAACAGATATTTCAAAAGGTTCTTGCGGAGTACCGCATATGCATTGGGTGCTAATACCTTCCCACTGCATAACCAACCCTCGAACTCTAGATCTATTTTCAAAAATGCATTGTATTTTCATTACTTTTAAGTATTATTTTACATTGCATATTTAAGGGTTTTATTTCGCTCTTTTCCCTTTTCCCTTGGAAATAATAAAGCGCGGTGGTGACTCTTGCTTTTGCGAGTCAAGTTAATTAATAGCTTGATCTCCGATTTTCACCGCTACAGTCACCATCTTTTATTTTACCCAACAAGGAAAGAAAAAAAGCATAGAAAAATTCCTTTTTGAGATATTTCTCGGGTTCGAGAGGTAGATTATAGAAAGGGAAGGTGTTAGCACCCTTTCTATCTGTGGTTATCCACAGGCTCTTAGGTACTTGCTCATTGTGTTTTCAAAAGTTTGCTTTTCTTTGTGTTTGTGGGTTTGAAAAGAGTTTTTGTTTTGAAAGGGTGTAAGTGCGGAAAGTTTTGTTTTGTTTTAAAAGGAGCAAGTAGTTAAGAACCATCTACCTACTCGAAAAAGGAATTAAAATGTGCTAATGTCCTTTAGACAATGCTAACCCACTACTGAGGAGTAGGTAGCATCGTCGTTGGAGTTTTCGGGTCAATTCGATTAAGGGACGTGTGGTCACTAAAGCAATGTTAGGACGCCTTAGTGGTAACCCTAATGTCTTAGATCATTTTTTCCGAGGCAACCGTTTCGAGGCAACTTATGATCTTTGGAAAAGAGGGCGACCTCTAAAACTTCCTATACTCAATGACCACGTTCGAAGGCAACCAAGTGAGGTGTACCCTAAGAGTGGCATGTGCAAGTGTGTTATTTCAGTTAATTTTATCTGTACATGTCATGGGTGAGCTATATTGATTTTAGGTTAAAGATTGATCTTGTCATGCATTGCCTAGTTATCAAACATCTAACAGTTAATATTGTGCAGAAATTAAATTGCGGGAAATTAAATCTAAACTATTACAAGGCGTCGGGTATTTACATCGCCAAAAACAACCCTTTAATTTAAATTGCGGAAAATAAAATAAAGCGATAAATAATTAAAGTCTTAATTAAAAGCTATTACATACAGGAACCAATTACAATATTGGAAATAAATGGATCGCGTGCGAGAAAATTAAACGGCGCATTTTTAGGGTTTTGACCCTTTTTATTAAAGAAAACATGTTTTGTTATTTTTGAATTTATGGAAATAAACTAAATTAATAATTTAATTAAATTAAATAATGAAAATATTTTTTGATTTTGTTTGAGTATTAAAGGAAATAAAATAAAGAAATGATTAAAATTGTTAAAACCTAATATTCTAAATTAATTTGAATTTTATTGCAAAAATATTAAATGTTTAAAACTATTTAAGACTAAGTTAATTAATTAATATTTATTTACAAAAATAATGAAATTAATAAAAATAATATTTTTTGTGGTTTTGATTTTATTAAGAAAAAGAATTTAATTAGTTAATGACTTAAATAATAAATAATAATAATAAAACAAATAAAAAATATAATGAGAAGAAAAATAAACCAAGGGGGGTGTTGGGCCCAAGAGGAGGGTGAGATCAGCACTTCTTTGGCCCAACAGGAGCAGGCCTGTATTGACTTTGCTGCTTCTATGTGACACATTGACTAGGCCTCACCATAGACCATCATCCCTAAACTGCCAGATCTGGCCTGGGGCCATCTGGCGCCTCAAGATCTGAGGGAGTATCATGTACCACACGCCTTGCATTGCACCGGAATATCTGAAAGAAAAAATAAAGAAATATGTTGGGGACCTGGGATTCGAACCCAGGTCCCATAGGGGTTTCCACCAACGCGCTTGCCAACTCAACTAACCTGCTCATTTGTTATTGGAATAAACACTAATCATTATATGTAAAACAAAGCATTAGGCCTGGAATAAAAAAATATGAGCGCCAATAATTTGAACCAGCAAATAGGGTGTGGCCACGCAATCATCTTCTTCTCTGGCCCCTGTGTATTTTCCTACGGATTCTTATCCGCAGCAAAATCCGTTGCTTTCTTCTATAGTGAGTTTTAGGCCACAAAAATGCCAGCCAAAGCCATCATCCTGCTCGCCTCTTCCTCCTAAGTCCATTTATGCCCATGATTTGTTCTAATTGTTCCTGCAAAACAAAACCCCAAATGCAAACCTCCAAAAACCTAAGTTCGGGTAGGGAGATCTAGGCTACAAAAATCCAATTGAATAATGCAGAATGATTGGAAATTGCATGGTAAACATGAAGGTACAAATGATTTGTTCAGAAGATGCCAAAATATGGAATCACGATCTCATGTTCAGAGCTATGTTCAAGAACACTTACAACGCTTTTCAGGTGGTTTCAGGACTTGATTTTGATCCCAATAGCTTCGTTGGATCTCAGGAAAGAAGGCTATATGGAGATTTTGGATTGAATCGTGCTCTAAGTATGATTTCAGTTTCCACTTTTTCCAAGCTTTTTTCAACTTTTGTTTGGCAGTTTTGGGCAGCTTCAAGTCGTTTCCTTGATATGCCTAGCTTGTACATGTATAAGGGACTGCATTATGTTAAATCTTTGGGCTTGAATCCATGTGCATTGAAGATTTGAGATTTGATTTGATCTCCATTAACAAAGCTTCCAAAATTATGCCAAATCCAAGATTTTGTTCACAATATGGCATGGCATGAATTTGATTGAGTGTATCATGATATTTAAGACCTGTTATGATAAAAAATCTTATTCCATCAATTTTTGGATTTTATTTGAATTAAGATTGATTTAAAATGAATTAAATCAATAAAAATTAAATAAAATAGAAAAAATAAATGAATGGACATGAAACTGAAGATAGGACACGTGTGTGGTGTGACAAGATCATATCAAGTGGAAAAGTGGGCCCTTTTGTCAAAAATTGGAGTTTTAAGGATAGTTGACTTTTGGCAATTTTGGAAAAATGCCCAACTTCAACAATGCATAACTTCCTCAATTTTGAACTTTTGGAAGTGTTGTTGGACTTTTTAGAAACCTTGATATGTACTCTAACCAAACCTTTTGGTCTCATCTCATTTTGATATTCCATGCTCAATTTATAAGCTTTGGTAAAAAAGGTGTTTTTGTGGACTTTCAAAAATGACCTATAATGTCCAAATTTGTAACTTCTTGTGATTGTATTTCTTGATATTGGGGTGTGAAGATGGATTGTAGGAAATTGGATCCTCTTCAAAATGAGTTTTGGATGGGTCATTTCTCATAAAGTATGAGAAAGTTATGCTTGGTCAAAATTGAGTTGACTTTTCCTACAAAACCCTAATTTAGCAACTTTTGAATCTTGATGAATCTTAAGAAACCCTTGATGAATCATGATCAAACCTTGATAAAATGATGAATTATCCTTCAAAATGAGAATGTTGACAAAAAATCTTGAGGTTTGACTGTATTTGGGTCACAGTTGACTTTTTCCCTAACACAGTCGATTTTTGGACCTCTTGAGCAATTGACTGACCAAACTTTCTCTGCAAGGCTTGAAATTTGACATGGATGAACTTGAGATCACATTAGGACATTGGGAAGCATTTGGATGCAAGGACCTTGGTGTAACACAAAACCCTAATTTTGAATTGATTGCCTTAGAAGATGTTTTGACTGTCCAATTCTTGAGCCATCTTGAGCGACTTGAGATTATTCTTGACATGTTTTGAGAAATATGGGAGGGCGAATTTTGGGGTACAAAGTTTCCCATGTTCAATCTTCTTAAACCTGAGGATATAGATTGGCGTTCGGGCCTTTCGTGATCCGAAGGTGGAAGATGATTGAACACTAGAGTGCCCAGAAATTTGCACTCGCATGAAGTGGTATCAGCATTGTGATGTCGGGAATGGGCTTACAGATGCCATCTGAAGATTGTTGGAAGGTGGTTTTGTCTTTGTTGATGGGTTGTCTTCATTGACAGGTTGTCTCCATTGACGGGTTGTTTCCATTGACGGGTTGTCTCTATTGACAGGTTGTCTCCATTGACGTGTTGTCTCTATTGACATGTTGTCTCCATTGACAGGTTGTCTCTATTGACAGGTTGTCTCCACTGACAGGTTGTCTCCATTGACGAGTTGTATCCATTGATGGGTTGTCTCCATTGACGGGTTGTCTCCATTGACAGGTTGTCTCCATTGACGGGTTGTCTCTATTGACCTAGCCTTTTTGCAACTTTTCTTGTACTTGAAGCAAAGTGACAAGATAAAACTCTCATGTTTGTACCAGCTTGCTTAGGGTTGGTATTTCTTCCCTACAAGTTGCCTTTGGTCTATGGTACTTGCTTGTATCAAGGGGACAGGTCCAATGCTCAAGATCACAAAGTTTGCAAAAGTTGCCCTTTATGAAAACGGCAATGGAACCTTTTTGCCATAAGTGGAATTGTCAATTGGATAAAGGTTGAAAAGCATGGATAGAGGCTTTGTCAACTGAGTAAGCATTTAAATAAGGAGTGTGTAGCAAGTTTAGGACTTGTAAAGCATGAAATAGTCAACATAGGATTGGTTTACAACTTGGTTCTTCATGAAAATGGCTTGAACAAAAAGTGAGAAAATGCCAATTTCCTCTCTTTGATTCTCCCTACTCAAAAATGATCTTGGAGATTTCTTGGAAATTTTGGAAATCTGGAAATGTGCTCTATAATCCATCTTTGAAATGCATTTTGAGATATTTCTTGGAACTAGGTGAAAAATTGCCATGAAGTTGGGTCCAAAACCTGCCTAAATTACGGAAAAAATTCACTAAGTTAAGAAGTTCATGACCATGTATTCACAAATTTATAACTTGAGATCCAAGCATATTTAGGGAAACGTTTGTGAAGAAAAGTTGTAGTTTTCATGGAGGTCTACAACTTTCATGTTGGGGACTTTCCTTGAATCAATAGGCATCATGGTGTAAAAGTAGTGTAAAGTTGAGAAAAAATAAGAAAACTTTTATACTTAGAAAAATTCTAAGTTATGAAAATTTTCAAATTCAAAACCTTAATTTTAAAATTTGGTTTTCTTGATAAACAAGTTTCACATTTTGACATGTCTTGATGAATTATGACCCTTGGCACTTGATTTAGACCAAAAAGTCAAAGTTTGACTTTTCAGTATACAATTGACTTTTGATCAGTTGACTGCAAATTTCATCTGTCAATCCAATGAACTTGGGATGTTTTGAGCCATGTAATTAAGTCAAGATTATGCCATTGAATCCTTTAAATCATTCTTGAACTCAATTGGTCATTGGCTAGGTTAAAAATCAGAAATTTCCCTTCCTTAGTCAAAACCCTAATTTTGACCATTTTGCCCTTTTGATGATTTGATCAAATTTCTTGAGGAGTTGTAATCCAAACTTGATCAAATGGTACATGTGAGTCTAAAATGTTGATGTGGATCAAAAATTATAAAGTTTGACTGTAAATTGGCCATGGTTGACTTTTTCCCCAATACAATGGATTTTTAGGTCAACTGTCCAATTGACTGATCAAAAATGTGGTTCAAGGCTTGAAACTTATCATGAAAAATCTTAGGGGTCCAAAATGATGTATGAAAGTCATATGAAGTATTGATAGTCCAAAAATCCTTGTGCAAACTCCAACCCTAATTTTAGGTTATCAGTGTAAGATGAGATGTCTTGAGCTGACCAAA
The DNA here is from genome assembly GCA_948472305.1 of Vicia faba. Classification (NCBI taxonomy): domain Eukaryota; kingdom Viridiplantae; phylum Streptophyta; class Magnoliopsida; order Fabales; family Fabaceae; genus Vicia; species Vicia faba. The sequence goes on from OX451741.1 coordinate 314,187,489, forward strand.
CCCTAATCTTGTCTTGAGTCAAAGAAGTATTGTGAGAAAAGTCTTGATAAATGAGAGGGAAAATTTTGGGGTACAACAGCTGCCCCTGTTCAATCTTCTTGAACCTGAAGAGTTAGATTGGCGAGCTTTTCCGTTCGTGACTCGAAGGTAAAAGATGATTGGACACTAGAGTGCCCGTAAATTTGCACTCGACAAAATGTAGTTGAGGAAATGGGCTTAAGGATGCCACTTGGAGAGGTGATAGAATCTTGTTGAGGAGATGGGCTTGTAGATGCCACCCAAGGGTGTTTATTGAATTGCAACTTGCAAGCTAAAAGAATGAGTATCAGAATGATGTCCGTGTCTGGAACGTATCTGAGATGTATTTGTATTTGAAATCTGAATAAGTATCAGAATGGCATACGTGCCTAGAGCGTATCTGGACTGGAAATCTGAATGAGTAATAGAATGGCATCCGTGTCTGGAGCGTATCTGTACTTGAAAATTTGAATGAGTAACAGAAATGGCAACCGTGTCTAGAGCGTATCTGTATTGTATCTGGATGTTGAAGTTTGAATGAGTATCAAGATGACATCCGTATCTGGAGCGTATCTGAACTGTATCTGAAAGATGAATCTGAATGAGTAACAAAATGGCAACCGTGTCTGGAGTGTATTTGAATTGTATCTAGATTGCATATTGTTAATGGTAGCTTGTTAATCTTATCCTGAAAAGGGTAAAATGTTAGCTAAAACACAAAGTTATGTTGCATGAAATGTATGATGTAATATATGTGTTTTATCAATGTCTATGATATGTGGATGTAATGTATGCGCATGTAAGCTGATATGATGTATTGCTGAGGAAAATAAATCCTTGACTGTTGTTGACGATATGTGGATTCTTCATGTCTTGAAGTTGGAGTAATTGACAAAAATTTTGTTTTGAGCAATGCCATGTACTGCTTGAGGAATTTGTTTGGGGAATCCATAGAATTTTGATGACTTCTACTGGGAATTAATAATGGGAGTCTTAGTTCCATTGGGGAGCAATGAAAACTCTATGGGAAAAAGCTTATTCCTGCTTGGGCAAAAGTTCAGGAGTTTCAGTCATCTGTCACTCTACCGGGGAGTTATCCTAGGTTAGGGAGAAACATAAGTTAACTGTTGTCTGATTGATTTTCAGGATTCAAGACAAATTACTGGGGAATTTGGAGAAACTGGATGGTTTTCACCGGGGATTAATAGTTTGAAGTTTCAGCTCCGCTGGGGATCTTAATGACGTACCGTAGGGATTGCTCATGGAATAGCCTAAAGACGTTTTCCTATTCTTTCAACCTGTCAGTAATTGTTCTTTCTTCATTTTGTTTATTTGTAAACAGTAATTATATTCAAATGCATATGTTCATTAATGAATCATTGGACATTTTTGCGAATAAAACACAAGTGTAAAAAGAAAAGGACAAATAGTTTTCTGTACTTTAAAGAGATATCTTTGTATTCACTTTGAATAAGTATTTTGTACAAAGGAGACAGACATCCTAGTAAGAGGATGGTGTCATGAAAATAAGAAAAATTTATACAAAGAAAGATAGCTATGTGTGATAATCCCATGGGGTTCCCATTCTGCTATAGCCCCCGTATCTCCAAATATCTTGTCTATTTGTTGCTTCGTCCGAAGATGATTGAACCGATCAGAACTCCGAGTTTGTCAGTGAAGAGGTTGAATTTGTACTCAAAGTGATCCAACGAAACATAGTCATACGCTTTAATTCCCTAATTTTTTCATGGACCTCCCTTTCGGGTTTTCAGTCCACCGGGAAACCCTTTTTTGCCCAAGTCGCCCTTTCGGGTTTTCAACTTGTCGGGTGTACAGATTTTTTTATTTTATCCCTAATTTGTGCCCGAACCTTTTGGTTCGCCAGAATGCCCTTGTTTTGCCTAGGTGTGTCAACCTAGTGGGTCTCTTATGGGTAGTATCATTTGACTATGTCCGTGTTCGCAAGGTGTGGCAGGTCTTCGCCGTCCATGGTGGTTAAGATCATTACCCCACTGAAAAAGATGTTCTTGATTACAAATGGTCCTTCATAGGTAGGAGTCCATTTTCCCCTGGGATCACTTTGTGGCAAAATAATGTGTTTGATCACTAAATCTCCAACTTGATATACTTGGCATCTAACTTTCTTGTAGAAGGCCTTGATCATCCGTTTTTGATACATCTGACCATGGCAAACAGCAATAAGCCTCTTTTCATCAATTAAGTTCAGTTGATCAAGCCGGGTCTGGATCCAATCGTCTTCACTCAAACCTACATCTTTCATAATCCTCAAAGAGGGGATTTGAACCTCAATAGGCAAGACAGCCTCCATGACATAAACCAAAGAATAGGGTGTTGCCCCAGTTGATGTGAGAGCCGTGGTGCGGTACCCGTGGAGAGTAAACGGTAGCATTTCATGCCAGTCTTTGTAGGTGACTGTCATTTTCTGTATGATCTTTTTAATGTTTTTATTAGCAGCTTCGACTGCACAATTCATCTTTGGCCGATACGGGGATGAATTGTGATGTTGAATCTTGAACTGCTCACACAAGGTGGTGATCATAGTATTGTTAAGGTTCGTACCATTATCAGTGATGATCCTTTCTAGGATACCGTACAGGCAAATAAGGTTCTGCTTGATGAAACGGGCAACAACATTCTTAGTAACGGATGCGAAGGAAGCTGCTTCGACCCACTTTGTGAAATAGTCAATGGCCACTAGAATGAAGCGGTTTCCATTGGAGGTTGTAGGCTTGATCTCCCCAATCATATTGATTCCCCACATAGCGAAGGGCCAAGGAGATGTTAAGACATTTAGAGGAACCGGAGGCACGTGCACCTTGTCTGCATAGATTTGACACTTATGACAGGTCCGGGAGTGTTGATAGCAGTCTGCTTCCATGGTAGACCAATAATAGCCTATCCGTAGGATTTTCTTCGCCATCGTATGCCCACTAGAGTGAGTGCCGAAGGTACCTTCATGTAATTCAACCATGATCTTTTCAGCTTCAATCTTATCCACACAACGGAGCAGAATAGAATCATGATTACGTTTGTATAAGATGCCATTAATTAGGAAGAACTTAGCGGAGAATCTTCTTAGGAACTTTTTATCATTGATTGAAGCTCCTTCTGGATATTCTTGAGCCTCGAGATACCTTTTGACTTCATGAAACCAAGGCTGGTCCACTACTTCTTCGGTATTAATCTCGTGACAGTGTGCTGGTTCATTCATTCGTTCGATAGTGATATGGGGAGCCTCGTTATCCAAATTAAGTTTAAACATAGATGACATTGTGGCTAGAGCATCTGCTAGATAATTTTCTTCTCGCGGGAAATGCTCGAAGGTAATCTGCTCAAAATGTGGTAGCAATGTCAAGACATGTTCTTTGTAAGGGATAAGATTTGGGTGCTTAGTGTCCCATTCTCCTTTGATCTGACTGATGACCAAAGCTGAATCTCCAAACACATCTAAAGATTTGATTCCCAAGTCTATGGCAGCCTTAAGACCAAAGATGCATGCTTCGTATTCCGCCATGTTGTTCGTACAGTTGAAGCAAAGTCTGGCAGTAAAAGGAGTGTGACACCCTTCCGGAGATATGAGTACAACGCCGATACCATTACCAAGTGCATTGGATGCCCCATCAAAGAAAAGGGTCCATCAGGATCCTTGTTCAGGTTCGTCATACGGTTTGATTTCTTCACAATTGTCTAATGTCATGATGTCTTTGTTTGGGAATTCAAACTTCATGGACTGATAATCTTCTATAGCTTGATGAGCAAGATGATCAGCTAGCACGCTGCCCTTTATAGCTTTTTGGGTAGTGTATTGTATGTCATATTCTGTTAGGATCATCTACCATCTAGCTATCCTCCCAGACAGAGCGGGCTTCTCAAAGATGTACTTTATCATATCCATATTAGATATCAGCAAAGTGGTATGAGTCAACATATACTGTGTTAGCCGACGAGCAGCCCATACTAGAGCGCATCAAGTTTTCTCGAGCAGTGAATATTTGGTTTGACAGTCGGTAAACTTTTTGCTCAGGTAGTAAATAGCGTGCTCTTTTCGACCAGACTCGTCATGCTGCCCCAATACACACTCCATTGAGTTCTCTAAAACAGTCAGATACATGATCAGTGGTCTTCCCTCGACTGGTGGCATCAATACAGGAGGCTCTTGTAAATACTCTTTGATTTTGTTGAAAGCAATCTGACATTCATTATTCCATCTGACTACTTGATCTTTCTTCAACAGTTTGAAGATTGGTTCACAAGTAGATGTTAGGTGAGAAATGAATCTGGAAATATAGTTTAGGCGTCCCAAGAATCCTCTGACTTCCTTCTCAGTACGAGGAGCAGGCATTTCTTGTATCGCTTTAACCTTGGCAGAATCAACCTTGATGCCTTTGTTGCTGACAATGAAACCTAAGAGTTTACCGGACCGGACTCCGAATGTGCACTTGTTCGGGTTCAACCTTAGTTTGTACTCCTTCAATCTTACAAACAATTTTTGTAAGTGATCAAGGTGCTCCTCCTCAGTTTTTGATCGGGCTATCATGTCATCTATGTAGACCTCTATCTCATGATGTATCATATCATGAAACAAAGCTACCATGGCGCGTTGATAGGTTGCCCCGACATTCTTCAGTCCGAATGGCATCACTTTGTAGCAGAACGTGCCCCACTGTGTGACAAACGTAGTTTTCTCCATGTCCTCAGGTGCCATTTTGATCTGGTTATATCTTGAGAATCCGTCCATGAAGGAAAATACTTTGTGTTGGGCCGTATTATTAACCAGGATATCGATGTGGGAAAGTGGAAAATCATCTTTAGGGCTGGCCCTGTTTAAATATCTATAATCCACACACATTCGTACTTTACCGTCCTTTTTAGGCACAGGAACAATGTTGGCAACCCATTGAGGATAGGAAGTAACAGCCATAAATCCATCATTGAACTGTTTCATGACTTCCTCTTTGATCTTCTCTGACATGTCAGGTCTCATGCGGCGGACTTTTTGCTTCACTGGTGGACAGTCTTCTCTTATGGGTAGATGATGTACCACGATGTCTGTATCGAGTCCCAGCATGTCTTCGTATGACTAGGCAAAGATCTCAACATAATCATGCAATAGCTGAATTAGGCGCTCCTTGACACTCGGCTCTAAATTAGCACCCACTTTGATTTCCTTTTTATCTTCCTCGGTACCCAAGTTGATTGTATCCAACAGCTCCTTATGAGGCTGAATAGATCTTTCCTCTTGTTGTAATAGTCTGACCAATTCCCCTAGCACCTCACAATCTTCCTCACCTTTGTATTCTGCTTGGTAGATCAAATCTTCAAAGTCACTGAAGGCTATAGCAGTATCGTTACCCATGGGATCCAGAATGGAGGGGTACCTGCATTTGTGAGTGTGGGTGTGTGTAAGGGTATAACCATCTTTAAACAATAAAGTGTAAAATAAAGACAATGAGCACAAAATATTTGTATGTGAAAAAGCGTCCATGATTCATTGAATGTCATATGAAGATGAAATAAAAACCCTTACAAATGGACCATTGTGCCTCGGGTAAGACACAAGGTTTTTAAATTGTGAATTGTTCATGAATATTACACGTACAACAGAAATATAAAAGATAAATTATTGAGAGATGAAATTTATTGGGACAAAGTCTCTGGCTTCCCAGTTGTGAAGTCCTCCGTTGACAGTAGGAAATATCCAATCTTCCAAGTTGTCATCTTCTTCATTGTCTTCTACTGCATTGACCCCTTGGTTGCTAATCTTCAAAGGTGGCCCTCCAGCACGGGCACGGCGCACAACCCTCTGAGAAGTTGAAGTAAACCCCAAGCCAAACTTGTCTGATTTATACAGAATGTCCGGAAGCTTCCCCCAGATGGTGCATCCACACTCTTCTATTACTGCCTTTGCGTCCTTTAGAGATGACATCCGAAGTGGAGGTCTTGTGATCTTTGGAATCGAGGATACTGCCTTGGTTGCCGCTACTTCTTGAGAGACCTCTTCGAAATGTTGAAAAGGAGTTTCAATGAACTCGCCATCCAACTCCACATATCATAAAGAATTCAGATGACTAATCATGTACTCTTCCTCCCCGTGGACAGTTATGATCTTTCCTTGGACTGGGTATTTTAGCATCTGGTGCAACATCGAGGTGACAACACCAGCATTATGGATCCAAGGCCGTCCTAACAGACAGGAATAAGAGGGACAGATGTCCATCACATAGAAGGTTGAATTGAAAGTCTGAGTTCCCACCTTTATCGGGATGTCTACCTCCCTATGGACCATCCTCTTCGAGCCATCAAATGCTCTCACAATTATGTTACTGGGTTTCAACGTGAGCCCTTCGCAATCCAATCTATCAAGAGCTTTCTTTGGTAATACGTTCAAAGATGATCCCGTGTCCACCAAGACATGGGCCAGAGTCGTTCCTCTACACTCTACAGAGACATGAAATGCCTCGTTGTGCTTTCTCCCTTTGGGCGTCAAATCAGCATCAGAGAAGCCCAGTCCGTTATCAGCTGTCAAGCTGGCTACACATTCTTGGAATTGGTCAGCAGACGTCTCTTGTGGCACATGAGCTATCTTCAGAAATTTTACCAGAGCTTTCGCATGTGCCTCAGAGCACAGCAGCAATGCTAACATGGAGATCTTGGAGGGGGTTTTCCCCAACTGTTCAACCACATTATAGTCACTCTTCTTTATTATCCTCGGTATCTCTTCCATTTCCTTCTTGGATGTTTCGGGGATAGCTAGTGATTGAGCCTTCGTCCGGACAGGCTCTCCTTGAATGCTTTTTCCTTTATTCTCAGCAGTAGAAGTATTGGTAGGGACAAGAATTGTATCGTCTTTGTCGGTAGGTACGCTTTCAGGTATAGTTACTGGTGCAGAGGTAATCTTCGGAACGGCCACGGGTCCAAAGACTGCCTTTGGAGGGGCAATCTCTGGAGAGAAGATTCTACCACTACGGGTAATCTTGCTAGTTCCGACAATGTTGCTAACATCGTAGTTTTCTTCTTCAGAGCTCTCTTCTTTGGAAGTCAGTTCATCTTGTTTGATTCCATGATAGTAGATTTCTCCACCATAATTCCATGGTACTATTTTATCTGACTCATACGGGACCGGCCCGGGCATTGTGATCTTAAGTGGAGTAGTTTTTGGAGCAGGTGTAATCCTAACGGGTCTTTTAGGGGCCCTGGAAGGATTGGCGAAGATGGTTATGATTGAAACATTTTTAACAGGAATAGGTAACACTGTAGCATTCTCAAATAGAATTTCTTTGTTATCAATCAGGCGTTGGATACCTATTTTTAACAGAGGGCAATCAAATGATAAGGATAGGCAAACAGGGCAGTCTTTATCACAACCTGGGAACATACCAGCTTTCAACAAATTCAACTTAATGATCGAGAGCGGAGTCAACAGTTCATCTACTGTGGCAACAAATAAATCTTCCTCGATAACATTGGCATTATGACCATGCCTAGGCATCGGAGAAGAAATGACATTCGATTTCTCAGGTGCATCAAACTCAACTTCCTTCGCATCTATTAGGTCTTGAATTTTGTTCTTCAGAGCCCAACAATTGTTAGTGTCGTGCCCTGGACTTTCAGAATGGTATGCGCATCTGGCATTTGGATGATAATAAGGGGATGCAGTATTGGGATTCTTCGGGGCCTCTTTTAAAGTTGCCAGATTCAATTTCAGAAGATGTGGTAGAACTTGGGCTGGAGTCATGTTAATCTTGGTGAATTGTCGGACTGGCCTTTCCACCCTTGGTTGGTTATTTCTAGGTTGATCAGATGCGGGCTTTGGGATCATAACGGCCCCCACCACTGGTCGGCGTTCAATTCTTCCTTGATTCCTTTGTGAATAAACATCAGATACTTCCTTCTTCCCCGTGAAGGGTTTTTTCACAACTGTAGAGGCAGACGAATCTTTCTGAATCTTCCCACTTCTTATACCAGCTTCCACCCTCTCGCCGGTTAAAATCAATTCAGTAAACCCTGCAGAAGAACTCCTAATCAGATGATTTAAGAAAGGGTCTGATAGAGTTCCCAAGAACATGTCCACCAACTTCCTTTCAGACACAGGGGGTTTCACTCTTCCGGCTAGATCTCTCCACTTTTGCGCGTAATCTTTGAAGCCCTCATTAGAATCCATAGCCATACTCTAAAGTTGAGTATGGGTAGGCGCCAAATCGGTGTTGTACTGGTATTGTTTATAGAAAGCTGCGGCCAGGTCTTCCCAATTGTGGATGTCGGCCCTTTCCAATTGGTAAAACTAATCGAGTTGTGTTCCTGATAAACTGTCTTGGAAAAAGTGGACCCATAAGTCTTTATCAGTAGAGTGTGGCTGAATATTCCTGACATATGATCGGAGGTGCATTTTAGGATAAGATACCCCATCATACTTGGCAAATAATTGCACTTTAAACTTTGGCGGGATTACAATTCCTGACACCAGCCCCAACTCTTCAAAATCTAGACCCGGTACTCTCTGGATTTCCATAGCGCTTAATCGCTCTTCAAGATGTTTGGTGTTATCATCAGCCGGAGGGTATTTCTCTTTATAATAGTTTTCCTCTTCCTCCTCTTCTTCAGAGTCTGATGGAACTTCCGTTTCTTTTCCTTTTCTTTCCCCTTCATTAGATGTTGCTGGAAAATCTAAGGTCCTTCTAGCTTGTCCCTGAAACCTTCTGCCCATGATTACCACACCAGTTGGTTTCTTCTCTTTCTTCTTTTTCTCTTTTGCTAGCAGAGTCGTCAGCTCTTCTTGCCCCTTGGCTAAGGTCATGAGTAACTGTTGAAATTGTGTGTTTTGAGCTTGGAGATCTTTGACCGTCTGTTCGAGATCCATCTTACTGAAATAAACAGTAGAGAGATGAGGAAACTTATTGCAAAGACCTGTTTATGTTTATGATGAATGATATGTATACATGCAACGCTTTCAAGGATTTAAAAATTCAAATTTGTATTAAATAAGAAGAAACACACGTTATATTAATAAGATAGAATTTGAGTACATCAATGCCCCTTGGGCAAAATAATACAAAATTCTAAGATAAAAAGACATTTTGCATCCTCTTTGGTGCAATGTAGGTATTTAGAGTCTGCTCCTCATGAAGTAGCCGAGTGAGTTCCAAAACCTTCTTCTCGCTTGTGTAGAATTGGGCTTCGAAAGTATCACGCTCTCCTTTGAGCTGTATCCAATCCCTTTGTAGGTCTTCGAGTGATGTAGGCATGTCTTGATGTAGGATAGTGTATGGAACTTCTCCCTCCTTAACAGGCTCAATAATCACTGGGAGAATGGAAGGATAAGGCATCATAAGACTATGAGCGCGGGTTCGTACCCACTTGAGGTAAGGCTCAAGAGGGGTGGAATTCTTATGTCCCAAAGTCTTGCTATCCACCTTGTTTAGCATCCTCCAAGCTCGGATGAATCTCTGTCGAAGTCCTTGATTGTCGTTGTCGTAGTCGAAAACTAAACCTTGAATTAGCATGTCATGTGGGCCATCCCTTCGGGCATAACCAAACTGTCTTAGAGCTAAGCACGGGTTGTAGGTGATGCCTCCCCTAATGCCAAGTAGAGGGACATTAGGGAATTTCCCACAGCGGTCAACAATGATAACATTCTCTTTGGATCGAGAGCACCAATGAATATCTGAATGTTTGAGAGTCATTAACCTTTGTAACCACCTCAAACCTTGCTCATTTTTTAAGACTGATTAGGGAAGATGAGAAATAAACCATCTTGCTTGGATAGGAGTGCAACACATAAGAACACCTCTTTTCCTCATTGTACGAGTGTGAAAAGAGTGTAATATATCCCTAAGCAATGTAGGCACTGGATTGCGTGACATGAAGATTTTGACAGCGCTCACATCTATGAGTTGGTCAGGATTGGGGAACAAGACCATTCCATAGATAAGAAGAGCTACAATTTCCTCAAAATCTTGCAAGTCTAAGGAATTCCAACTGCTTTGGGCCTTCTCAAACAAGAACTTTGATAAGAAGCCTTTGACACCACTTCTAGTTTCCCAATGGGTTATGACATCAGATGAGTGCAAGTGCAGAGCTTGAGCAATCTCTTCTGGCTTTGGATCTCTTTCCGTACCGTTGAAAGGTAGTTGATTAAGAATAGGAATCCTCAAAAGATGAGAGAATTCTTCCAAAGTGGGCATAAGTTGATAGTCAGGAAATGTGAAGCAATGATGCAAAGGGTCAAAGAACTGGAAGAGAACCTTCATCATATCCTCCTTTGTGTTGGAGGTGACTAAGTTGAGTAGATGACCATGTCTTTCGGTGAATGGAGAGTTCTCAGGGATCCTTGAAGCTAGCTCCTTGATTTGTGGAGGAATTCTTACAAGGTTGATTTGGATAGTTTTCCTGCGAAGTGAATCCATATCCTACAAAACAAGAACAAAGATGAATCTCCAAAATCCTTGAAATGGTTAGTGAATGCATATGATGTCCATGATGTTATGCACAAGTATGTATATACAAGCAAATCAAACAAGTTCTTAGTTTAGGCTTGCATGGGGTTTTATAGGTAAGTACCCTCTTGAAGTTTAGTTGGCTCAACCTGTCCTAACAATAGTAACCGGGTTCTAAGGAGCTCAATATCACCTGATTGTTTCCTTGGTCATTGTTTCAGCTCAAGCCTCTTTAATGGCGACCGAAATATCCCAAGAAACCAACCCTCAATGAGTGTAGTATCGAGTATCTACCAACTTTGGACTGCACCAAAGCCGATCATCTCACTACATCCTAAAGGCCAAGTTGGTCAAGTAAAGGGTTCTAGAAGTTAATTAGTGTTTCATGACATCACTCAGCGGCCCCTTATTCTCTTTTATTAACTCAAAGGCTACTGGTACCCACAAATATGTCACACTAACATAGCTATTGCTTAGACCATGTCGGTATACCCCGCACAGTTTCCACAACGTATTGCTATTTACCTATAATGTTTCCTAAATCCGGGTAGAGGATTCAAACCCAAACAAAGAACCATAATGTAAAGCAAACAAGTCAAAACAATGTAAGCAAATAAATGTGATCTAATCCCTAAGGTAACCCCACTTTTATAATTGTCCCCAGCAGAGTCGCCAGTTCTGTGATACGGTGGGAGAACTGACTTGAGGTTTTGCGTTTTGTTGCAAATTTTGCGGTTAGCAAGATTCGCCATCGACTTTTCTTTTATCCAAAAGGAAAGGTGAAAAAGCACAGGAAAGACCTTTGAGATGTTTTCTTGAGTTCGGGGGGTAGATTATGAAAAGGGAAGGTGCTAACACCCTTTTCATCCATGGTTTTCTATGGGCTCTTAGTTACATGCTTAGATCACTTGCCTTGGTTTGTTTGAAATGGTGTTTGGTGTGATTTTGAAAGTATTTTGTAAAAGAGGCCATTCGTTTAGGCAATCTTTGTAATAATTCTCGTTCGTAAGAATGTATACAAAGATGTTTGTCTTTTGAAAATGTTTTCAATGTTTGTAAGATGTTTTTGAAATGTGTATATGTTTGAAAATAGCAAGGATTGTTGTTTGAAATGGAGCAAGTAACTAGAAGCTATCTACCTACTCAAATGTCTTTCTTATGCATTTTCTATTCCTTTGACATTGTTTACTTGCCATTAATTTGGTAAGCAACCCTATCTTTGGATGTAAACGGGACGGACGTGGGTCATCGTATAACCATGATTAGCAATGTTTGCAAAGTATCTTAGCATTTTTTAGGGACCAAGATCATTTTGTAAGGCAACTTTTGAATAGCGTCATCGAGGGGCTATGATCTTAAATTTGTTTTGTTTTACCAAGATACTTCGCATGCGTAACATGGCCATTTTATTTTAGGCAACCAAGTGGGAGAAACCCTAAGGGTGCTTGTGTGCAAAGTATATTATTTTCATGCTTTTGATCTTGCATTTAGGGTTTTCTATTTGTTTTGTTTTGTTCTTATCATACAAACCCTAATTACTAATCATGGCATATAAAAGCAATAAGTTGCATAATGTAAATATACTAAGCTATTACAACAATTTTATGGGAGGGGGGAATACAAGTTTGAATGGGGATTTGCACAAATATAAAACTAAATACATTATTACAACCAAATCGAATTTGCGCGAATTAAAATAAATATAATATAATATTTAAAATGTAATGCAATGTAATGTACATGTGAAGATATTTTTGATGTCTTATTTTTATGTAAAAAGAATATTTAATTTAAACCTAAAAATATAAAGAAAAAGATTTAATTTTTTGAAAGGGGTTTAACCCTAATTTTATTTATGAGAAAATAAAGTTTCTATATTATTATTTTTGTACATTTTCTTGTATGAAATAATAAATAATATTGTATATAAATATTAAAAATTAAATATATGCAAAAAATAGGTATTTGTAAGTATGAAATGTAAAATAAAAATATTAAGTTTATTTAATTATATTTATAAGTTTATTAAGAAAATAAATTAAATCCTATCAAAATAAATTAATTTTTTATGTGAGAAATAATAAATAAAATAAAATAAAAGTGTAAAAATAATTAAATTATTTTTTAGGGTTTTTTATCATTAAAGAAAATAATTTAAAGTATTAAATATAAAAATGAAAAAAAAATGAAATATGAAAGAGTTAGTAGGGGGTGAGATAGCAAATCAGTGGTAGTGCTAGCAAAAACAAAAAGCCCAGGAAGCCAAAAAGTCCAATACAGGTTCGTCCCTGTCCTGCCTTCTCCTTCCTCACGCCATGGCCGGTTCAACATGTAACTTCCTCATGCTTGCATAAAAATGAAAACTTATAACATGAAAAATGTAGCATTTGAACTCATGATTCCAACCATATTTATTATGTAATCTAACTATCAAAGATCAAAGAGAATTTTGAAATCCCTAAATCCTAACCTAAAATTTTCAGAGATTTCAACCTCTAAATTCTCTTAGCACAAGTAATATAAATGCAAGATAATGATATGTACAACTTCGTTATGATGAGAACTACATTTTGTATTCACAGATCGTGGCCTGAGGTTTCCTGTACAAGGAGATAGAGTTTGAAAAATTACCTCCTTCAGCTGGAATCGTGTATGGAAATGCAGGGACTTTGATGGAGGCCTGATGATTGCTTGAGCTTCCTTGAACTTCCCTGAATCTATTCCAACTCTTACCTTGCTCTGAAAATGGCTAGAACTCCCTGACCAAGTCCAACTGCAAGCTTCAAAGTTAACAGTGGAAGATGGTGAAACAGAGGTTACAGAACGGGGATGATGGTTTGGATTGACTAGGTATCAAGTATGTAAGATGTTTGGATGACCTAAACACAAAACGTACGAGCCAAATGGATGCTGGATATGTTTGTGCAGTAACTGTATGTTTGGGCAGTTTTTCGGTGCTTTTCTTGCTCTAAGTATTTCAGGCCTTTGCTTAATATTTTCTGTGTTGTATATCCTTTGCATATTAGTATAGAAATGGTTTTAAGTCAGCTCTCTATCAACTGTACAAGCCCCAGCCTTTTTGCAACTTTTCTTGTACTTGAAGCAAAGTGACAAGACAAAACTCTCATGCTTGTACCAGCTTGCTTAGGGTTGGTATTTCTTCCCTACAAGTTGCCTTTGGTCTGTGGTACTTTCTTGTATCAAGGGGACATGTCCAATGCTCAAGATCACAAAGTTTGCAAAAGTTGCCCTTTATGAAAATGGCAATGGAACGTTTTTGCCATAAGTGGAATTATCAATTGGATAAAGGTTGAAAAGCACAGATAGAGGCTTTGCCAACTGAGTAAGCATTTAATTAAGGATTGTGTAGAAATTTTAGGACCTTTAAAACATAAAATATCCAGCATAGGATTGGTTTGCAACTTGGTTCTTCATGAAAATGGCTTGAACAAAAAGTGAGAAAATGCCAATTTCCTCTCTTCGATTCTCCCTACTTAAAAATGATCTTGGAGAGTTCTTGGGAATTTTGGAAATCTTGAAATGTTCTCTATAATCCATCTTTGAAATGAATTTTGAGATACTTCTTGGAACTAGGTGAAAAATTTCCATGAAGTTGGGTCCAAAACCTGCCTAAATTAGGGCAAAATTTCACAGAGTTAAGAAGTTCATGACCATGTATTCACAAATTTATAACTTGAGATCCAAGCATCTTAAGGGAAAATTTTGTGAATAAAAGTTGTATTTTTATTGGAGGTCTACAACTTTCATGTTGGGGACTTTCCTTGAATCAATAGGCATCATGGTGTAAAAGTGGTGTAAAGTTGAGAAAAAATAAGAAAATTTTTATACTTAGAAAAATTCTAAGTTATGAAAATTTTCAAATTCAAAATCCTAATTTTCAAATTTGGTTTTCTTGTTAAACAAGTTTCACATTTTGACACGTCTTGATGAATTATGACCCTTGGCACTTGATTTTGACCAAAAAGTCAAAGTTTGACTTTTCATTATACAATTGACTTTTGATCAGTTGACTGCAAATTTCATCCGTCAATCCAATGAACTTGGCATGTTTTGAGCCATGTAATTAAGTCAAGATAATTCCATTGAATCCTTGAAATCATGCTTGAACTCAATTGGTCATTGGCTAGGTTAAAAATCAGAAATTTCCCTTCCTCAGTCAAAACCCTAATTTTGACCATTTTGCCCTTTTGATGATTTTATCAAATTTCTTGAGGAGTTGTAATCCAAACTTGATAAAATGGTACATATGAGTCTAAAATGTTGATGTGGATCAGAAATTATGATGTTTTACTGTAAATTGGCCATGGTTGACTTTTTCCCCAATACAACTGATTTTTAGGCCAACTGTCCAATTGAATGATCAAAAATATGGTTCAAGGCTTGAAACTTATCATGAGCAATATTAGGGGTCCAAAATGATGCATGAAAGTCATATGAAGTATTGATAGTCCAAAAATCCTTGTTCAAACTCCAACCCTAATTTTAGGTTATCAGTGCAAGATGAGATGTCTTGAGCTGACCAAACCCTAATCTTGTCTTGAGTCAAAGAAGTCTTGTGAGAAAAGTATTGATAAATGAGAGGGAAAATTTTGGGGTACAACAGCTGCCCCTGTTCAATCTTTTTGAACCTGAAGAGTTAGATTGGTGAGCTTTTCCGTTCGTAACTCGTAAAACATGATTAGACACTAGAGTGCCCGTAAATTTGCACTCGACAAAGTGTAGTTGAGGAAATGGGCTTAAAGATGCCATTTGGAGAGGTGATAAAATCTTGTTGAGGAGATGGGCTTGTAGATGCCATCCAAGGATGTTTATTGAATTGCAACTTGCAAGCTGAAATAATGAGTATCAGAATGATGTCCGTGTTTGGAACGTATCTGAGTTATATATGTATTTGAAATCTGAATAAGTATCAGAATAGCATTCGTGCCTGGAGCATATCTGGATTGGAAATCTGAATGAGTAACAGAATGAAATTCGTGTCTGGAGCGTATCTATACTTGAAAATTTGAATGAGTAACAGAAATGGCAACCGTGTATGGAGCGTATTTGTACGGTATCTGAATGTTGAAATTTGAATGAGTATCAGGATGGCATCCGTATCTGGAGTGTATCTGAACTGTATCTGAAAGATGAATCTGAATGAGTAACAGAATTGCAACCGTGTCTGGAGCGTATCTGAACTCTATCTAGATTGCATATTGTTAATGGTAGCTTGTTAATCTTATCCTGAAAAGGGTAAAATGTTATCTGAAACACAAATTTATGTTGCATGAAATGTATGATGTAATATATGTGTTTTATCAATGTTTATGATATGTGGATGTAATGTATGCGTATGTAAGCTGATTTGCTGTATTGCTGAGGAAAATAAATCCTTGACTGCTGCTGAGGATATGTGGATTCTTCATGTCTTGAAGTTGGAGTAATTGACTAAAATTCTATTGTGAGCAATGACATGTACTGCTTGAGGAATCTGTTTGGGGAATCCAGAGAATTTTGATGACTTCTACTGGGAATTAATAATGGGAGTCTTCGTTCCGTTGGGGAGCAATGAAAACTCTGGGAAAAAGCTTATTCCTGCTTGGGCAAAAGTTCAGGAGTTTCGGTCATCTGTCACTCTACCGGGGAGTTATCCTAGGTTAGGGAGAAATATAAGTTAACTGTTGTCCGGTTGATTTTCACGCTTCAAGACAATTTGCTGGGGAATTTGGAGAAACTGGATGGTGTTCACCGGGGATTAATAGTTTGAAGTTTCAGCTCCGCTGGGGATCTTAATGACGTACCTTAGGGATTGCTCATGGAATAGCCTAAAGACGTTTTCCTATTCTTTCAACCTTTCAGTAATTGTTCTTTCTTCATTTTGTTTATTTGTAAACAGTAATTCTATTCAAATGCATATGTTCATTAATGAATCATTGGACGTTTTTGAAAATAAAACACAAGTGTAAAAAGAAAAGTACAAATAGTTTTCTGTACTTTAAAGAGATATCTTTGTATTCACTTTGAATAAGTATTTTGTACAAAGGAGACATACATCCTAGTAAGAGGATGGTGTCATGAAAATAAGAAAAATTTATACAAAGAAAGATAGCTATATGTGATAATCCCATGGGGTTCCCATTCTACTATAGCCTCCGTATCTCCGAATATCTTGTCTATTTGTTGCTTCGTCCGAAGATGATTGAATCAATCAGAACTCCGAGTTTGTCAGTGAAGAGGTTGAAGTTGTCCTCAAAGTGATCCAACGAGACATAGTCATATGCTTTAATTCCCTAATTTTTTCCTGGACCACCCTTTCGGGTTTTCAGTCCACCGAGAAACCCTTTTTTGCCCAAGTCACCCTTTCAGGTTTTCAACTTGCCGGGTGTACAAATTTTTTATTTTATCCCTAGATCTCTCCAGCTAGATCTCTCCATTTCTGTGCGTAATCTTTGAAACCCTCATTTGAAGCCATAGCCATACTCTGAAGTTGAGTACGGGTAGGCGCCAAATCTGTGTTATTCTAGTATTGCTTATAGAAAGCTGCGACAAGTTCTTCCCAGTTGTGGACGTCGGCCCTTTCCAATTGGTAAAACCAATCAAGTTGTGTTCCGGATAAGCTGTCTTGGAAAAAATGGACCCACAAGTCTTTGTCGGTGGAGTGCGGGTGAATCTTTCTGACATATGATCGGAGGTGCATTTTAGGACATGACACCCCATCATATTTTGCAAATAATGGCACTTTGAACTTTGGTGGGATCACAATTCCTGACACTAGCCCCAATTCCTCAAAGTTTAGACCTGGTACTTTCTGTATTTCCATAGCATTTAGACGCTCTTCAAGATGTCGATATTTATCATCCGCTGGAGGATACTGTTCCTCAGAGTAATCTTCCTCTTCCTCCTCTTCTTCAGACTCTGATGGAACTGCTGTTTCTTTTCCTTTTCTCTCTCCTTCATCAGATGTTGCTAGAAAATCCAAGGTTCTTCTAGCCTATCCTTGAAACCTTCTTCCCATGATTACCACACCGGTTGGTTTCTTCTCTTTCTTTTTCTTCTCTTTTGCCAACAGAGTCTTTAGCTCCTCTTGCCCTTTGGCCAAAGTTGTGAGTAAATGTTGAAACTGCATGTTTTGAGTCTGAAGATCTTTGACAGTATGTTCAAGATCCATCTTACTGAAATAAACAGTAGAGAGATGAGGAAACTTGTTGCAAAGACCTGCTTATGTTATGATGAATGATATGTATACATGCAATGCTTTCAAGGATTTAAAAATTCAAATTTGTCTTAAACAAAAAGAAACACATGTTACATTAATAAGATAGAATTTGAGTACATCAATGCCCCTTGGGCAAAATAATACAAAATTCTAAGATAAAAAAGTGTTGCGCATCCTCTTTGGGGCTATGTAGGTATTTAGAGTCTGCTCCTCATGAAGTAGCCTAGTGAGTTCCAAAACATTCTTCTCGCTTGCGTAGAATTGGGATTCTAAAGTATCTCGCTCTCCTTTGAGTTGTATCCAATTCCTTTGTAGATCTTCGAGTGATGTGGGCATGTCAGGATGTAGGATAGTGTATGGAACTTCTCTTTCCTTAACAGGCTCAATAATCACCGGGAGAATGGAAGGATAAGGCATCATAAGACTTTGAGCGCGGGTTCATACCCATTTGAGGTAAGGCTCAAGAGGGATGGAATTCTTGTGTCCCAAATTCTTGCTATCCACCTTGTTTAGCATCCTCTAAGCTCGGATGAATCTCTGGCGAAGTACTTGATCGTCGTTGTCATAGTCGAATACCAAGCCTTGAATCAGCATATCATGTGGGTCGTCCCTTTGGGTATAACCAAACTGTCTTAGAGCCAAACATGGGTTGTAGGTGATGCCTCCCCTAATGCCAAGTAGAGGGATATTAGGGAATTCCCCACAACGGTCAACAGTGATAACATTCTCTTTGGATCGAGAGCACCAATGAATACCTGAATGTTTTAGCGTCATTAACCTTTGTGACCACCTCAATCCTTGCTCATTCTTTAAGACTGGTTGGGGAAGATGATAAATAAACCATCTTGCCAGGAGGGGAGTGCAAAACATAAGAACACCTCTTTTCCTCATGGTACGAGTGTGAAAAGAGTGTAAGATATCCCCAAGCAATGTAGGCACCGGGTTACGTGACATGAAGATTTTGACAATGCTCACATCTATGAGTTGGTCAGGATTGGGGAACAAGACCATCCCATAGATGAGAAGAGCCACAATCTCCTCAAAAGCTTGCAAGTTTAGGGAATTCCAACAGCTTTGGGCCTTCTCAAATAGAAACTTTGCTAAGAAGCCTTTGACACCACTTCTAATTTTCCAATGGGTTGTGACATCAGATGAGTGCAAGTGCAGGGCTTGATCAATCTCCTCTGGCTTTGGATCTCTTTCTGTACCATTGAAAGGTAGTTGATTGAGAATAGGAATCCTCAAGAGTTGAGATAATTCTTCCAAAGTAGGCACAAGCTGATAGTCAGGAAATGTGAAGCAATGATGTAAAGGGTCAAAGAACTGGAAGAGAACCTTTATCATATCCTTCTATGTGTTGGAGGTGACCAAGTTGAGTAGATGACCATGCCTTCGGTGAATGGAGAGTTCTCAGGGATCCTTGAAGCTAGCTCCTTGAGTTGTGGAGGAATTCTTACAAGGTTGATTTGGATAGTTTTCATGCGAAGTGAATCCATATCCTACAAAACAAGAACAAAGATGAATCTCCAAAATCCTTGAAATGGTTAGTGAATTCCTATGATGTTCATGATGTCCATGATGTTATGTACAAATATGCATATACAAGCAAAGCAAACAAGTTCTTAGTTTAGGCTTGCATGGGTTTTTATAGGTAAGTACCCTCTTGAAGTTTAGTTGGGTCAACATGTCCTGACAATAGTAACCGAGTTCTAAGGAGCTCAATATCACTGGATTGTTTCCTTGGTCATTGTTTCAGCTCAAGCCTCTTTAATGGCGACCGAAATATCCCAATAAACCAAACCTCAATGAGTGTAGTATCGAGTATCTACCAACTTCAGACTGCACCAAATCTGGTCATCTCACTACATCCTAAAGGCCAAGTTGGTCAAGTAAGGGGTTCTAGAAGTTCATTAGTGCTTCATGACATCACTCAGCGGCCCCGTATTCTCTTTGATTAACTCAAAGGCTACCGGTACCCACAAATATGTCACACTAACATAGCTATTGCTTAGACCATGTCGGTATACCCCGCACAGTTTCCACAATGTATTGCTATTTACCTATAATGTTTCCCAAATCCGGGTGGAGGATTCAAACCCAAACAAAGAACCATAATGTAAAGCAAACAAGTTAAACAATGTAAGCAAATAAATGTGATCTAAACCCTAAGGTAACCCCACTTTTATAATACTCCCCAGCAGAGTCGCCAGTTCTATGATACGGTTGGAGAACTGACTTGAGGGTTTTGCGTTTTATCGCAAATGTTGCGGTTAGCAAGAGTCGCCACCGACTTTTCTTTTATCCAAAAGGAAAGGTGAAAAAGCATAGGAAAGACCTTTGAGATGTTTTCTTGAGTTCGGGGGGTAGATTATGAAAAGGGAAGGTGCTAGCACCCTTTTCATCCATGGTTTTCCATGGGCTCTTAGTTACTTGCTTAGATCACTTGCTTTGGTTTGTTTGAAATGGTGTTTGGTGTGGTTTTGAAAGTATTTTGTAAAAGAGGCCATTTGTTTAGGCAATCTTTGTAATGATTCTTGTTCGTAAGAATGTATACAAAGATGTTTGTCTTTTGAAAATGTTTTCAATGTTTGTAAGGTTTATTTGAAATGTGTATGTTTGTTTTGAAAATAGCAAGGATTGTTTGTTTTGAAATAGAGCAAGTAACTAGAAGCTATCTACCTACTCAAATGTATTTCTTGTGTATTTTCTATTCCTTTGACATTGTTGTCTTTCCATTGATTTAGTAAGCAACCTTATCTTTGGATGTAAACGGGACGGGTGTGGGTCATCGTATAACCATGATTAGCAATATTGCAAAGTATCTTAGCATTTTTGAGGGACCAAGATCATTTTGTAAGGCAACTTTTGAATAGCTTCATCGAGGGACTATGATCTTATATTTTGTTTTGTTTTTCCAAGATACTTCGCATGCGTAATATGGCTATTTTTATTTTAGGCAACCAAGTGGAGAAACCCTAAGGGTGCTTGTGTGCAAGTGTATTATTTTCATGATTTGATTTTGTCTTGTATTTAGGGTGTTCTATTTTGCTTTGTTTTGTTCTTGTCATACAAATCCTAATTACTAATCATGGCATATAAAGTGATAAATTTCGTAATGTAAATATTTCTAAGCTATTACAACAATTTAAGGGAGGGGGAATACAAATTTGAATGGGGATTTGCAAGAATATAAACCTAAATAAATTATTACAACCAAATCGAATTTGTACGAATTAAAATAAATACCAAACAATATTAGAAAAGAAAATGCAATGTAATGTACATGTAAAAAAAAGATTTTGTGTCTTGTTTTTATGTAAAATAAAATTTAATCTAAACCTAAACATATATAAAAAAAAGGAATTAATTTTCTAAAAGGGGTTTAACCCTAATTATTATTTAAGAAAAAAATAAAGTTTCTATATTATTTTGTGCATTTTCTTGTATAAAAATAATAAATAAAATTGTATATAAATATTAAAATTAAATATATGCAAAAATAAGTATTTATAAGTATGAAATGAAAAATAAATTGAAATAAAATGTTTAAATATATTCACAAGTTTATTAAGAAAAATAAATGATATATATTAAAAATAAAATATATTTTTATGTGAGAAATAAAATAAAAATAAAATAAAAGTGCAATATTATTAATTTATATTTTTAAAGATTTTTTATGCATTAAAGAAAATATTTAAAATATTAAATATGAAAATAAAACAAATAAAAATAAAAATGTAGAAAGTTAGCAAAGGGGGTGATGTAGCAGATTTGGTGGTAGTGTACTAGCAAAAATTCTTGGCCCAAACAGACCAAGCCCATCCTGCAAAAAACGAAATGGAAAAGAAAAAGAGTGAAAAAATACAAAAGTAGCGCGCCCAGGTTCGAACCCAGGACATGGGTCTCACCAGCGCGCTGCTTTGCCACTAGGGTGGCTATACTTCCATTATCTTTAGTGAAACGAAAATAACATATTACAAAATGTGCCTTATTCCCTGTTTCATCTTCTTCCTCAAGCTTTGGCCAGACATCATGTAACTTCCTCATACTTCCATAAAAATGAAAATGTATAACATGAAAATTGTAGTACTTGAACTCACGATTCCAACCATGTAGGCTATGTAATCTAACTATCAAAGATCAAAGAGAATTTTAAAAGCGCTAAATCTTAACCTAATATTTTCAGAAATTTCAACTTCCAAATTCTCTCAGCACAAGTAAAATTAACGCAAGATAATGGTATGTACAACTTCGTTATGACGAGGACTACATTTTTTATTCACAAATTGTGGCCTAAGGTTGCCTGTACAAGGAGATAGAGTTTGAAATTTTACCTCCTTCAGTTGGAATCGTGAAATGAACTAGGGTGAGTTTGAGGGAGGCCTGATGTTTGCTTGAGCTTCCTTAAACTTCCCTGGACGTGTCCCAACCCTTGCCTTGCTCTAAAAGTAGCTAGAACTCCTTGGCCAAGTCAAACTGCAAGCTCTAAAGTAAAAAATGGCAGATGGTGGAGGAGTGATTACAGAACAGGGATGAAGGCTTGGATTGGTTAGGTATCAAGTATGTAAGGTGTTTGAATGATCCAAACTCAAAACGCACGAGCCAAAAGGAAGATGGATGTACTTATGCAAAATCTGCAGTTTTGGACAAATTTTGGTGTTTTTGCTGGTTGAGAGTGTTTCAGGTCCTTGCTAAGCGTGTATTGTGTTGCATAATGTTTGTATATTAGTATTGAAATGGTTTTAAGTCAGCTCCCCAACAGATCTACAAGTTCTAGCCTTTTGGCCACCTTTCTTGTACTTGAAGCAAAGTGATAAGACCAAAGCTTCACATGCTTGTACCTGCTTGATTAGGGTTGGTATCTCTTTGTACAATTTACTTGAGACCTGTGAGACTTGTATGCACCAAGGGGACAGGTCCAATGCTCAAAATTGTAAAGTTGCAAAAGTTAATCTTTTTCAAAATGGCAATGGAACCTTTTTGCCATAAATGGAATTACAAGTGGGATAAAGGTTCAAAAGCATGGATCAAAGCTTTGTAAAATGAGTAAGCATTTAATTAAGGAGTGTGGAATAAGTTTAGGACCTGTACAGCATAAATTAGCCAGCATAGGATTGATTTGTAACTTTGTTCTTCATGAATTGGCTTGGACAAAAAGTGAGAAATTTCCAACTTTATCTCTTCGATTCTCCCTACTCAAAAATTATCTTGAGGAGTTCTTGGACATTTTGGAAAGCTTGCAATGTTCTCTATAATTCATATTTGAAATGCATTTTGAGATACCTCTTGGAACTAGGTGAAAAATTGCCATGAAGTTGGGTCCAAAACCTGCCTAAATTAGGACAAAATTTCACTAAGTTAACAAGTTCATGACCATGTATTCACAAATTTATATCTTGAGATCCAAGCATATTTAAGGAAAAGTTTGTGAAGAAAAGTTGTAAATTTCATGGAGGTCTACAACTTTCATGTTGGGAACTTTCCTTGAATCAATATGCATCATGGTGAAAAAGTGGCCTAAAGTTGAGAAAAAATAAGAAAATTTTCATACTTAGAAAATTTCTAAGTTATGAAAATTTTCAAATTCAAACCCTAATTTTCAAATTTGGTTTTCTTGGTGAAAAAGTTTCAAATTTTGACATGTTTTGATGAATTATGACCCTTGGTACTTGATTTTGACCAAAAAGTCAAAGTTTGACTTTTCAGTATACAGTTGACTTTTAATCAGTTGACTGCCAATTTCATCTGTCAATCCAATGGATTTGAGATGTTTTGAGCCATGTAATTAAGTCAATATGATGCCATTGAATCCTTGAAATTATGATTGAACTCAATTGGTCATTTTATAGGTTAAAAATCAGAAATTGCCCTTCCTCAGTTAAAACCCTAATTTTGACCATTTTGCCCTTTTGATGATTTGATCAAATTTCTTGAGGAGTTGTGATCCAAACTTGATCAAATGGTACATATGAGTCTAAAATGTTGATTTGGATAAAAATTTATGAATTTTGACTGTAAATTGTCCATGGTTGACTTTTTCCCCAATACAACTGATTTTTAGGTCAATTATCCAATTGACTGATCAAAAATGTGGTTCAAGGCTTGAAACTTATCATGAGCAATCTTAGGGATCCAAGATGATGTTTGAAAGTCACATGAAGCATTGATAGTCCAAAAATAATTGTGCAAACTCAAACCCTAATTTTGGGTTGTCAGTGCAAGATGAGATGTCTTGAGCTGACCAAACCCTAATCTTGTCTTGAGTCAAACAGATCTTGTGAGAGAAGTCTAGATAAATGAGATGGAAAATTTTGGGGTACAACACAATCAAACACACTTTTCACACATGCACGCTTAGGGTAATCTCACTTGTTGCCTCGGAAAAATAGTCATGTCCCTCGAACATGGGCATTTTAGTAAAGACCCTCGACAAAAGATCGTAGTCCCTCGATGACCCTCGATGTTTCCTTTGGTAAACGATCTAGTCCCTAAAATGACATTGCTAAAACCTCCCATGGGTTGCCTTCTATGACTATACAAATGTCCCACGCTCGTCCCTTCACATCCAACGATGGGGCTTCTTACCAAAACAATGGTAAGATAGCAACATCTAAAGGAGGAGGAAAAGAATACTAGACTTTTTGAGTAGGTAGGATGCTCCTAGTTGCTCGCTTACTCACAACAAAAACATCTTATACACCAACACTTTCATTTGAAACATTTTCAAAAGATAATGCTTTGTATGCGTTCTTATAGAGACAAGAACCATTACAAAGACACCCTTTTCAAAATCACTTTCAAAAACACATTACACAAACACTTCTTTGAACTATTTTCAAACAACACTTTGTATGCATTCTTATGAGACAAGAATCATTACAAAGGCACGTTTTCAAAATACTTTCAAACTCACACCATAAGCACATTTTCAAACAAAATCAAGTGATCTAGCAAGCAACTAAGAGCTCGTAGATAACTACGGATGAAAAGGGTGCTAACACCTTCCCTTTTCATAATCTATCCCCCGAACACAAATAATCTCGAAAGGTATTTCCTGTTCTTTTTAGCCTTTCCTTTTGGATAAAAGAAAAGTTGATGGCGACTCTTGCTATCCGCAACAATTGCGATCAAACGCAAAAAACCCAAGTCACTTCTCCCACTGTATTACACTTAGTATCCCACTCTCCTTTTACCTGACTAATTACCAATGCCGAGTCTCCATATACACTTAAGAATTTAATTCTCAGATCAATGGAAGCCTTTAGACCTAAGATGCACGCTTCATACTCGGCCATGTTGTTTATACAGTCGAAGCATAGTCTGGCAGTGAAAGGTGTATGATAACCTTCAGGAGAAATGATCACAACACCTATTTCGTTACCTAAAGCATTGGAATCTCCATCAAAAATCATAGTCCATCGGGATCCTAGTTCAGGTCCTTCATACGGTCCAGACTTTTCGCAGTCGGTTATCAACATGATATTCTCATCCAGAAATTCAAAGTTCATGGATTGGTAATCATCAACAGCTTGATGGGCCAAATGATCTGCCAGTACACTTCCCTTGATGGCCTTTTGTGTAGTGTACTGGATGTCATATTCAGTCAAAATCATTTGCCATGTAGCTATTCATCCGGAGAGAGCTGGCTTCTCGAAGATGTACTTGATAGGGTCCATCTTAGAAATCAACAAATTGGTGTGAGTCAACATATACTGTCTTAGTCGGAGAGCAGCCCATGCCAGAGCATAGCAAGTTTTCTCGAGCAGTGAAAATCTTGTTTTTCAGTCGGTAAACTTTTTGCTCAGGTAGTATATTCCATGCTCTTTTCGGCCAGACTCGTCATGTTTTCCCAACACACACCCCATTGAATTCTTTAATACAATTAGGTACATAATCAGAGGTCTTCCTTCACTGGAGGCATCAAGATTGGAGGTTCTTGCAAATACTCCTTGATCTTGTCAAAAGCTGCTTGGCAATCGTCATTCCATCTGACTACTTGATCTTTCTTCAATAACTTGAAAATTGGCCACAAGTAGCAGTTAAGTGAGAGATGAATCGGGAAATATAGTTGAGTCAGCCTAAGAAATCCCTGACCTCCTTATCAGTACAGGGTGCTAGAATTTCTTGTATGTCTTCGACTTTTATGGGGTCGACCTCAATACCTTTTCCACTGGCAACAAACCCTAGAAGCTTTCCATACCTCACTCGAAGGTGAACTTGTTGGGGTTCAGCCTCAGCTTGTACTTCTTCAACCTCTTAAATAGCTTGTGAAGATGATTAAGGTGTTGTTCCTCAGTTTGTGATCTTGCAATCATGTCATCAACATATACTTCTATCTCATCATGAATCATGTCATGAAATAGGGATATCATAGCTCGTTGATAGGTTAACCCTGCATTTTTCAAACCGAAAGGCATGACCTTGTAACAAAAAGTGCCCCACTATGTAATAAAAGTGGTTTTCTCCATGTCCTCGGGAGCCAATTTGATTTGATTATAGCCAGAGAATCCATCTATGAAGGAGAAGACTTTATGTTAAGTTGAGTTGTGTTGTCGACTAAGACATCAATATGCGGTAGTGGGAAATCATCTTTGGGGATTTCCCTATTCAAATCCCTATAGTCTATGCACATACGGACCATTCCATCCTTATTTTTCCCGGGGACCACATTTGCCACCCATTGGGGATATGATGTCACTACCAGAAAACCTGCATTGAATTGCTTCATTACCCCACCTTTTATTTTCTCAGACATGTCTGGCCGCATACAATGAACCTTTTGCTTGACTAGAGGACAATCTTCCTTTGTTGGTAGAAGATGAACTACAATGTCTGTATCAAGCCCCAGCATATCTCTATATGACCAAGCAAACACATCAACATAGTCGTGCAACATCTGGACCAATTTGCCCTTGACACCATCTTCCAAGTTGGTGTCGGTCTTGACTTCCCTCTTGTCTGCCTCAGTACCTAGGTTGATCACTTCAATTGCCTCTTCATGTGGTTGAATGGCCTTCTCCTCTTGCATCAGAAGTCTGGCTAGTTCTCTAGATATTTCACAATCTTCCTCGCCTTCGTTTTTAGCTTGGTAGATTGGATGTTCAAAGTCATAGGTGGTAATAACAGAGTTGTTATCAACGAGATCCAGAATGGATGTAGATCTGCAAATGTGTGTGTGTGTGTGTGTGTGCATGCAAGATCACATGGCTATCTTGAAAATGCAATAAAAATGAAAGAAAGACAATGAGCGCAAAATTTGAATACAAAAAGAGTCCAATGTTTTTCATTAAATGATCATATGGCATATGGAAATGAACAAGCCCTTAACAAAATGGAACATGGTGCCTCGGGCATGGCACATGGCTTAAAGTCATTGTTTGAATAAAATTACATACCAAATTCTTGAATTAATAAAAATAGTAAATGGTAATTACTCCTTATTGAAGGAGATGGGAATGAAGTACTTGGCATTCCAGTTGCTGAGTCCTTCACCGACAGTCGGGTAGATCCAATCATCAAAACCACAGTCATTGTCAGAGTCTTCAAGAGCATTCACCTCATGATTACTGATGCGAAAAGGCGGTCTTCCTATGCAATCATGTCTGACCTCTTTTTGAGCTTTGGCAGTGAAGCCCAAACCACATTTGTCTGACTTGAAAGGGATTTCTGGGAGTTGTCCCCAAATGGTACAACCTTCGTCTTCAATCACAGCGCGAGCATCTTTGAGGGAAGCCATCCTAGGCACATCTTTAACAGATTTTAGAATATCAAGAGTAGCCTTGGCAGCATAAACCATGGGAGATGTCACTTCGAAGGCTTGACAAGGAGTTTCTATGAACTCACCATCTATCTCAAATACTTAAACAAATTCAGAAGGCTAACCATAAACTCCTCTTCACCAACGACGGTAACAATATTTCCTTTGACCGAATATTTAAACTTTTGATGAAGTGTAGAAATCAATTCTCCTTCCCCATCTATCCAGGGGCGTCCTAGTAGGCAGAAGTAAGCAGGACAGATATCCATCACATAGAAAGTTGAATTTAAAATTTGAGACATAACTTTGATGGGGAGATCAACTTCCCCATGGACCATCCTTTTTGATCCGTCGAAAGCCCTTACCACAATGTCACTTGGCTTCAGTACCAAATCTTCTTAATCCAATCGATCTAGGGCACCTTTGGGCAAGACATTCAGAGAGGACCCAGTATCCACCAATGCTTGAGCATGCGCATATGAGCATAGTAATAAAGATAGCATAGAAATCTTCGAGGGGGTTTGCCTTAACTGCTCTACAATCTTATAATCACTTTTCCTTATAATCTTCAAAATCTCCTCCATTTCTTGGGTAGAGGGTTCCTCGGTAATAATGTCTTTGGCAGATGCCTCCATCCTGGCAGGCTCAATCATCGTTTCTTTGCCCCTAGCATCAATACTAGGTTTGTCAACAGTAATGCGAACAGGTGTAGATGTAGTGGTTGGAGGTGAAATATCAGGAGAGAAAATCCTCCCTTTCTAGTCACCTTGCTAGACCCGGCGATGTTGGTAATATCAGTAGTCTTGTTTTCATTAATCTAGGAGTCTTGTTTAATACTATGGTAGTATACTTCAACACCATAATTCTAAGGTACCGCCTTATCGGAAGAATAAGGGACTGGCCCTGGTGTGGTAATTATCAATGGAGCTATCTTTGGTTCATTGGAAATCCTAATAGGACCTTTTCAAGTGATCCTAATAGGTTTGTTGGAGATAGTGATGATGGATATGTCTTCAACTTCTTGAGGCACAACTTCAGTCAAACTTTTTATGGATGTAATTCTTTCTTAAAATCTCATGGCTATCAATTAGGTGTTGGACACCCTTTTTCAGCCATTCGCAACCATTAACTTGTGTAGCGCATCAACAACAGTCTTTAAGGAACCAGGGAATACCCCAGATTTCAACAAATTATCTTTAACAGTGGTCAGAGGTGTGGTCAATTCATTAACAGAGGAAACAAAAGCAGTATCTTCAATAGTGTTGACACTTTTGTCGTGGTTTTTCATAGGTACGGTGATTACATTCGGAGTTGGAGGAGGATAAAATTTAATGGTCTTGTTGTCAATGAGGTCTTGAATTATGCATTTTAACACCCAAAAATGGTCAATGTCATGCCCAGGGCTATTGGAGTGGTAGGCACATTTTGCATTAGGATTATGCTTTGGTGATGAAACATTGGGGTTTGGAGGGGAATCCTGCAATGTTACCAAGTCAGCTTTTAACAGATTTTTGAGAGCTTGATATAGTGACATGTTGGTCCTTGTAAATTGTCTTATTGGAATATCTGGTCTTTGGTAGTTAACTTGTTATTGTGGTCTTTGAGTAGAGGTTGGATTGGAGATTAGGAGTGCATTAACAGACTGACGATCGTCCTTCTTGACATGGCCCCTTGACCCATATACGACATTAGTTTCCTTTGTGTCGGTAAAAGGTTTATTCATAGTATTTGATGTAGAGGTGGAGGCCATGGGTATCTTTCCACTTTTAATACTGCTCTCAACCCTTTCACCGGTCAAGATTAACTCAGTGAAGCTAGATGATGAGCTCCCAATTAACAAGTTGAAAAATGGTCCAGTCAATATTCCCATGAACATATCTACCAACTCCCTATCAGTCAATGGTGGTTGCACCCTGCCAGCCAGGTCTCTCCATTTTTGCGCATATTCTTTGAAACCTTCGTTGGACCCCATAGTCATCCCTTGTAACTGCACCCTTGTTGGCGCCAGATCAGTGTTATACTGATACTGATAGTAGAAGGCAGTGGCCAAGTCCTCCCAGGTATGGAAGTTGGAACCTTCTAACTGGTAAAACCACTCCAAATGAGTCCCACACAGACTCTCTTGAAATAAGTGCACCCACAAATTTTTATCAATGGTATGCGGTTGAATTTTTTGGACGTAAGATCTTAAGTGAAGCTTCGGGCATGAAATGCCATCGAACTTGGAAAAAACTAGAATCTTGAATTTATGGGGGATCACTACCCCAGGAACCAAACCTAAATCACCAAAATCTAGGCCAGACACAACTTGAATTTCCACAACCTTCAATTTGTAATCTAGTTGCTTATACTTGTCTTCAGCCGATGGATATTGTTCGTCAAAATAGTCCTCATCCTCAGAGACTGGATTGTTACCACCCCCAGCACAGGTGGTCCTTGCATCTTAATTCTGATTCTCATCCACCTCAGAGGAGTCTTCTTCCACTTGAACCTGTCGGACGGGGCCCTTGAATCTCTTCCATGTGTTGATTACAACTTTCTTCTTTGCCTTCTTTTTTGTAACCAGCATTGACATCAGTTCTTGCTGCCCTTTGGCCAAGTTGAGCAAGGTTTCTTGAAATTTAGAAACTTGTGTCTGCAAGTCCTTCACAGTCTGCTCGAAATCCATCTTATACTGAAATAAATAGTAGAAAGATGAGGAAACCTGTGTCAGAAAACCTGCTTATGATATGATGCATGTTATGCGAATGCAATGTTTTCAAGGATTTAAATAAATTTAAATTTGCTAAACAAAGAGAAGACAACAAACATTAATTGCATTAATAAATATAGGAATTACAAATGCCTCTTGGGCTTACAATGGAAGAAACAAGAACAAAATAAACTCCTAAAACAAAGAAAAGACTAATGTTCCCCATGGGCGCATCCTCTTTGGTGAAATATAGGCATTCAAGTTTCGCTCTTCATGAAGTTGCCTTGTGAGCTCCAAAACCTTCTTCTCGTTTGCGTAGAATTGTGCTTCAAAGGTGTCTCGTTCCTCTTTGAGTTGAATACGCGATCTTTGAAATTCCTCGAAGTTGGTAGGCATATAAGTATGAAGAAGAGTGTAAGGGGTGTCTCCCCCAACAACGGGATCCATAATCACAGGTAGGATGACGGGGTAAGGCATCATGAGACTTTGAGCACGAGTTCGTACCCACTTGAGGTAAGGCTCAAGAGGGATGGAATTTTTATGCCCCAAAGTCTTACTATCCACTTTGTTTACCATTCTCCAAGCTCGTACGAACCTTTGACGACAGCCTTGGACGTCGCCCTCGTAGTCGAATACCAAACCTTGGATGAGTGCATCATGGGGACCATCTCTTCGTGCATACCCAAATTGTCGTAATGCAAGAGAATGGTTATACGTGATACCTCCCCTAATGCCCAAGAGTGGGACATTAGGGAATTCCCCACAACAATCAATGATGGTAATATCCTTCAAAGATCGAGAACACCAATGGATATCCTAGTGTGAAAGTGACATCATCCTTTGAGACCATGTCAAGCCTTGCTCATTCTTCGATGTTGACCGAGGTAGGTGCAAAATAAACCACCTAGACAGCCAAGGAATGCAACACAAAATAGTACCCTTTTTCTTCATGGTGCGAGTGTGGAAACAATGTAGGATGTCTCCAAGCAAAGTAAGTATGGGATTACAAGAGAGAAAAACCTTGACGGCATTCACATCTATGAGTTGGTCCAGATTGGGAAATAGAACCAAACCATAGATTAGAAGGGCCAAGGTATCCTCAAAATCTTGAAAATTCATGTCTTCCCAAAACAAACGAGCCTTTTCCAATAGAAACTTGTCTAAGAAACCCTTAACTCTTATTCTTGTCTCCCAATGGGTCACAATATCAGATCTCTTCAAATGCAAGGCTTTGGTAATAACTTCAGGCTTTGAAGTCTCCTCTAAACTGGTGAATGGTATTTGATCAAGCACAGACACTCCTAGCAATTGAGATAATTCTTCTAATGTAGGCACTAAATGGTAGTCGGGGAACGTGAAACAATGATGCATAGGATTAAAGAATTGGAAAAGCACACACATCATTTCTTCTTGGAAGTTTGAGGTAGCCAAGTTGAGAAGTCAACCATATTTCTTGGTGAAGGGTGAATCTCCAGGCACTCTTGATGAAAACTCTTGAAGTTGAGGATGCAATTTCATGAAGTTGACTCAGATGGTATTCCTACGAGTGGAATCCATGACCTACAAAACAAAACAAAGATAAATTCCTAAATCCTTGAAACGGTTAGTGAGAATGCTTATGATGTCATGATGTTTATGATGTCATGAATAATAATCACAAACAAAGCATACAAAGACCTTAGGTTTAGGCTTGCATGGATTTCATAGGTAAGTACTCTCTTGAAGTTTAGTTGGTTCAACTTGTCCTAGAAAGTAATCGGGTTCTAGGGAATCTCAAAATCATTGATCTTTCTTCATTGGGCATTTTTTTAGCACAATCAATCTTTTCTCGGGGTCAAAATATCCCAAAAGTCTGATCTCAATGAGTTTAGTATCGAGTATCAACCAATCTTCAGTTTTGCACCAAAGTCGGCTATCTCACTACTTCCTAATGGCCAAGTTGTTCAATTAAAGGTTCTACAGTCAGTTATTGCTTCATAACACCGCTCAGCGGCCCCGTATTCTCCTTGATTCAACAAAGGGATACCGGTACCTACAAATGTGTTACATTAACATAGCCATTGATTCAACTATATCGGTCTATGTCGTACAGTTTCCATAATCTATTGCTACTTACCTAATGATGTTCCCAGATCCGGGTAGAGGATCTGAAGAATGAAAAACACAAGAAAAGGGGGTTTGAATTGGGATTTTTATAACTTAAAGAAAAGAACACGTTGGTTATCCTGGTTCGTTTGAACTCAAGCTACTCCATTCCACCCGCCAAGGTGATTTCGCCTTTCTCAATAAGGTCTTAATCCACTAATAAATCTTCTTTACAAATCTACTATGACAACCGTCAAAGTCTTCTTGGGTATAAACCACAAGCCGGTTCTTTTTCAAGGAACTTCTCTAAGCAATATTTGAATAAAAGTGTACAAGAATGTTTTCTGATAAAACAGTATCATAAGTGATATCTTACACATTTTGAATTTTGAACATTTGAGGATGAAAAAGATAGCTTCGTTACTGTGCGTGAAAAATCGTAAACTATTTATCCTTCAAACTTTGTTTAAATAGGAGAAACATGTAGGAGCTTTTGGAATGTTGATAAATGACAATTAAAGAGATTTCCAAAAATAAAGATCCTTGTTCCCTTCCAGCCGTTACTTTTGAAATGGAAATAATGTATTTGTAATGCTTCAGAACATGCTTACTTCAGAAGATGAAAGTATATGTTGCTT
Organism: Vicia faba; assembly: GCA_948472305.1. NCBI lineage: Eukaryota > Viridiplantae > Streptophyta > Magnoliopsida > Fabales > Fabaceae > Vicia > Vicia faba. Next base: position 314,220,355 of record OX451741.1, read on the forward strand.
CTTTCCAGAGCTTTATAGATCAGAAACACGGAGTCATGTTTGCAGCGTTAGAACTTCTTTAAGATATGTTTATAATTAGAGTTGAAATAGCTTTTTAACTCATCTTATGATCTTCTTCCGTCATAACTTCTCTGCAAAACAAAATATAAATTTAGGGAGCATAATTGTTCTTTGTTTTTGTTATCATCAAAACTCTTGTAAGATTGGATTTATATTTTGTTTATATTTTGTTTTGCAGAGAAGTTCTAATGGAAGAAGATCAGAAGATGAGTTAAAAAGTTGTTTCAACTATGATTATAAACATCTCTTAAAGAAGTTCTAATGCTGCAAACAGGACTCCGTGTTTCTGATCTACAAAGCTCTGGAAAGAAGCAATAGATACTTTCATCTTCTGAAGCAAGCATGTTCTGAAGCGTTACAAATACATTATTTCCATTTCAAAAGTAACAGCTGGAAGGGAACAAAGATATTTATTTTTTGAAAGCTCTTTAATTGTCATTGATCAACATTCTTAAAACTCCTACATCCTTCGCCTATTTAAACAAAGTTTGAAGGATAAATCGTTTACGATTTTTCACGCACAGTAACGAAGCTATCTTTTTCATCCTCAAACGTTCAAAATTCAAACTGTGTAAAACATCACTTATGATACGGTTTTATTAGAAAACATTCTTGTACACTTTTATTCAAATATTTCTTAGAGAAATTCCTTGAAAAAAATCGGCTTGTGGTTTATACTCAAGAAGTCTTTGACAGTTGTCATAGTATATTTGTAATCAAGATTGATTGTGGATTAAGACCTCATTGAGAGAGGCGAAATCACCTTGGCGGGTGGACTGGAGTAGTTTGAGTTCATACGAACCAGGATAACCAACATGTTCTTTTCTTTAAGTTATAAAAATCCCAATTCAAACCCCCATTTCTTGTGTTTTTCATCCTTCAGATCCTCTACCCGGTTCTAGGGGCATTATTAGGTAAGTAGCAATAAATTATGGAGACTATACGGTGTAGACCGATATGGTTGAAACAATGGCTACATTAGTGTGACACATTTGTTGGTACTGGTATCTCTTGTTTTGAATCGAGGAGAATACGGGGCTGTTGTATGGTGTCATGAAGCACTAACTAACCATAGAACCTTTAGTTGAACAACTTGTCCATTAGGAAGTAGTGAGATAGCCGACTTTGGTGCAAAGCTGAAGAGTGGTTGATACTAGATACTACACTCATTGAGATTGGACTTTCAGGATATTTTGGCCGCAAGAAAAGATTGATTATGCTAAAACAATGCCCGATCAAGAAAGATCAGTGATATTGAGATTTCCTAGAACCCGATTACTTTCTAGGACAGGTTGAACCAACTAAACTTCAAGAGGGTACTTACCTATAAAACCCATGCAAGCCTAAACCTAAGGTCCTTGTGTGCTTTGTTTGTGATTATTTATTCATGACATCATAAACATCATAACATCATAATAATTTTCACTAACCATTTCAAGGATTTAGGAATTTATCTTTGTTCTATTTTGTAGGACATGACTTCCACTCGTAGAAATACCATCTGAGTTAACTTCGTGTAAGTGCCTCCTCAACTTTAAGACTTAGCATCAAGGGTGCCTAAAGATTCTCCCTTCACCAAGAAATATGGTCAACTTCTCAGTTTGGCTACCTCAAGCTTCCAAGAAGAAATGATGTGTATGCTTTTCCAGTATTTTGATCATAGGCATCATTCCTTTACCTTTACTGATTACCAATCGGTGCCTACATTGGAAGAGTTCTTGAAAATGCTAGGAGTTCATGTGCTTGATAAAATACCATTCACCAGTTTAGAGGAAAATCTGAAGCCTGAAGTTATTGCCAAAGCCTTGCATTTGAAGAGATCCGACATTGTAGCAAATTAGGAAACAAGGAGTGGAGTTAAGGTTTCCTATCCAAGTTTTTGTTAGAGAGGTCTTGATTGTTTTGGGAAGATATGGATTTTCAAGCTTTTGAAGATGTTTTGGCCCTTCTAATCTATGGTTTGGTTCTATTCCCCAATCCGGACCAACTCATAGATGTGAATGCCGTCAAGGTTTTTCTCTCTTGTAATCCCGTGCCTACTTTGCTTGGAGACATTCTACATTGTTTCCACACTAGCATCGTGAAGAAGAGAGGGACTTTTTTGTGTTGTATTACATTGCTATATAGGTGGTTTATTTCGCACCTACCTCGATCAAAATTGAAGAATGAACAAGGCTTGACATGGTCTCAAAGGATGATGTTGCTCTCACACTCAGATATTCATTGGTGTTCCCGATCTTTGGATGATATTACCATCATTGACCGTTGTGGGGAGTTCCCTAATGTTCCACTCTTGGGCATTAGGGGTTATATTACCTATAATCCTTCTCTTGCATTACGATAGTTTGGGTATGCGCGAAGATATGGTCCCCATGATGCACTCATCCAAGGTTTAGTATTCGACTACGAGGGCGACGTCCAAGGCTATCGTCAAAGGTTCATACGAGCTTGGAGAATGGTAAACAAGGTGGATAGCAAGACCTTGGAGCATAAAAATTCCATCCCTCTTGAGCCTTACCTCAAGTGGGTACGAACTCGTGCTCAAAGTCTTATGATGCCTTACCCATCCATCCTACCTGTGATTATGGATCCAATTGCTGAGTGAGACAATCCTTACAGTATTCTTCATCCTGACATGCCTACCGACTTCTAGGAATTGCAAAGATTGTGGATTTACCTCAAAGGGGAATGATACACCTTTGAAGCACAATTCTACGCAAGCGAGAAGAAGGTTTTCGAGCTCACGAGGCAACTTCATGAAGAGTTAAGTTTGAATGCCTACATATCACCAAAGAGGATGCGCCCATTGGAAGCTTGAGTATTTTTTGTTTTAGGAGTTTATTTTGTATCATTTTGAAACCTTTTTATTTCTTCCATTGTAAGCCCGGGAGGCATTTGTAATTCCTGAATTTATTAATGCAATTAATGTTTGTTGTCTTCTCTTTGTCTTGCAAATTTAAATTTCTTAAAATCCTTGAAAACATTGCATTCGCATAACATGCACCATATCATAAGCAGGTTTTTCGACACAGGTTTCCTCATCTTTTTACTGTTTATTTCAGTATAAGATGGATCTCGAGAAAACTTTCAAGGACTTGCAGACTCAACACTCTCAATTCCAAGAGACTCTTCTCAACTTAGTAAAGGGGCAGCAAGAAATGATGGCTCTTCTTGTTACGAAGAAGAAGACAAAGAAGAAAGATGTAATCAACACGGGGAAGAGGTTTAAAGGGCCCGTCGTACAAGTCCAAGTTGAAGAGGATTCCTTCGAAGAGGATGAAAACCAAGATGAAGATTCTAGGAGCACCCGTGCTGGGGGTGTAAACAATCAAATATCTGAAGACGAGGATTCTTATTATGAACAATATCCGTCGGCCGACAAGAAATATAAGCAACTAGAAGATAGACTGAAGGCTGTGGAGATCCAAATTGTGTCTGGCTTGGACTTTGAAGACTTGGGTTTGGTACCTGGGGTAGTCATTCCATACAAATTCAAGATCCCAGTCTTTGCCAAGTACAATGGAGTTTCATGTCCAAAGCTTCATCTAAGATCTTATGTCTATAAGATTCAGCCGCATACGGCTGATAGGAAACTATGGGTGCACTTTTTCCAAGAGAGTCTATCTGGGACGCATATGGAGTGGTTTTACCAATTGGAAGGAACAAACATCCATACTTGGGAGGATTTGGCCGCTTTCTTTTACCTCCAATATCAATATAACGCTGATCTTGCGTCAACTCGGGTGCAATTGCAAGGCATGACCATGGGTTCAAATGAGGGCTTCAAAGAATACGCCCAAAAGTGGAGAGACTTAGCTGGTAGGGTGCAACCACCTTTAACTGATAGGGAATTGGTAGATATATTTATGGGAACATTGACCGGACCATTTTTCAACTTGCTAATTGGGAGTTCATCCTCTAGATTTACTGAATTGATCTTAACTAGCGAGAGGGTGGAAAGCGGAATTAAAAGCGGAAAGATACCCATGGCCTCCACCTCAAATGCTGTGAAAAAACCATTTACTAGTAAAAAAGAGACTAATGGTGTGTATGGATCAAGAAGTCGTGTGAAGAATGACTATCATCATTCAGTATGGGCGGTTTTCATCTCCAATCCAACTCCAACTCAACGTCTGCGTCAACAAAATAACCAACAAAGGTTGGATGCCCAAAGAAGACAATTTACTAGAATCAATATGCAACTATCTCAAGCTCTGCAACACCTATTAAAAGCTGATTTGGTGACCTTGCAAGATCCCCCTTCCAACCCTAACATCGCTTCACCAAAACACAACCCCAATGCCAAATGTGCTTACCATTCAAATAGCTCCGAACATGATACCAATGATTGTTGGGCACTACATAACAAAATCCAAGACCTAATTGATAACAAGACAATTGAATTTGACCATCCTCTAACTCCAAATGTGATCATTGCACCCATGCCAAATCATGGTAAGGGTTTCAATGCTATTGAAGATGCCTCTTTTGTTTCCTTCATCAATGACTTAACCACTCCTTTCAAGACTATTAAAGAGAATTTGTTGAAAGCTGGGGTATTCCATGGCTGCCTTGAAGACTGTTGTTGTTGTGCTGTACAAACTAGTGGTTGTGAATGGCTGAAGAAAGGTGTCCAACACCTGATGGATAGCCATGAGATTCTATTTGAAAGAACACCATATGTGAAAAGTTTGACCCAAAGTATATCTCAAGAATTTTAAGACGTGTCCATCATTACTATCTCAAATAAACCTATTAGGATCACCTCCAAAGGTCCTATTAGATTCCCATTGAACCAAGAATAGATCCGTTAATTATCACCACAACAGAGCCAGTCCCTTACTCTTCTGATAAGGTTGTGCCCTAGAATTATGGGGTGGAAGTGTATTACCATGGTATCAAACAAGATTCATGGATTGATGAATATGAAACTGCTGACATTACAAACATTGCTGGATCAAGTAAAGTTACTAGGACAGGGAGGATTTTCTCTCCAGAGATTTCACCTCTGATAACCATAATTACACTCGTTCGCATTACTGTTGTTAAACCTGTTGCTGAAACTAGAGGAAAGGAAAAAATGAATGAGCCTGCCCGGACGGAGGTGCCCACAAAATATATCACAGTTAAAGACCCATCTACCCAAGATATGGAGGAGATTTTAAAAATTATCCAAAAAAGTGATTACAAGATAGTGGAGCAGTTGGGGAAGACACCCTCGAAGATTTCCATGCTATCTTTGTTTCTATGCTCTGAGGCGCATGCCCAAGTCCTGTTAAAATTCTTGAAGAATGCCCATGTTCCACAAGAAACTACGGCCGACCAATTTGAAAACTGTGTAGCAAGCTTGACTGCTGACAATGGTTTAGGGTTCTCTAATGTAGATTTGACCCTGATGGGGAAGAATGACAACAAAGCTCTCTATATCTCCGTAGAATGCAAGGGCACTACCCTGGAACATGTATTAGTGGATATTGGATCTTCTCTCAATGTCTTACCTAAAGGAGCTTTGGATAGACTAGACTGTGATGGACTGGTGTTGAAACTTAGCGACAATTTAGTAAGTGCTTTCGATGGTTCTAAAAGTATGGTTCATGGAAAGGTCGATCTCCCTATCAAGGTCGGGTCCCAAGTATTCAACTTAAAATTCTATATGATGGATATTCATCCGCATTAGTAACCATGAGGTTAATTCTCTTGAATACTTTGATGTTGATTGTGACTGGGATTACTGGGTCTACCCAACTGCTGATGGAGGACTCAACAACTGGCAGACCAAAGACTTCATTCTAATCTCCTTCAACTAGGAGTAATTTCCATTTCCTGTTTTTATTACTTTGAGAAATTTGTCTATAGTTTCCATTTAAACAATGACTTTAAACCATGTGTCTTGCCCGGGGCACAATGGTTCATTTGTTAAGGGTTTGTTATTTTTATATGCCATATGCTCATTTTAATGAAACATTGGACTATTTTGCATTCAAATTTTGTGCTCTTTGTTTTTCTTTTACTTTTTCAAATAGCCATGTGACCTTATATGCGCACACACACACATTTGCAGATCCACGTCCACTCCGGATCTCGTTGACAACAATTTTGCTATTGCCATCTATGACTTTGAAAATCTAATCTATCAAACCGAAGATGAAGGTGAAGAAGATTGTGAAATACCTGGGGAACTCGCCAGACTCTTGATACAAGAGGAAAAGGCCATTCAACCGCATGAAGAACCGGTTAAAGTGATAAACTTGGGGACTGAGACAGACAAGAAGGAAGATTACATCAGCGCTAACCTAGAAGACAGTGTCAAAGAAAGATTGGTGCAGATGTTGCATGATTGTGTTAAGGTGTTTGCTTGGTCATACGAAGATATGTCGAGGCTTGATACTAATATCGTGGTTCATCATCTGCCGATAAAGGAAGTTTGTCCTTCGATCAAGCAAAAGGTTCGTCGCATGCGGCCAGATATGTCTTAGAAGATAAAGGCTGAGGTAATGAAACAGTTTGATGCAGGTTTCCTGGCAGTGACGTCATATCTCCAATGGGTTGTGTTGTACCCCAAAATTTTCCCTCTCTTATTCTCAATATATTTCTCACAAAGATCATCAATAACTCAAGTTGGTGCAAGCATCAGTTAAGTCAAGCCATCTCCTCAGTACCGATGTCTCGAATTAGTGTTTTGACCGAGAATGACCAATCTTTGATTTCTGACCTAGTACATGACTTATTGGTTTGAAACATTGATCTCAAGGATCCAAATACATCATTTTTGACCTAATTTCATATTTCAATTCATCTCCCGAGATCAGTGGGTGGATAGACGAAATTCGGTCAACTGATAGAAAAAGTCAATTGTACAATGAAAAGTCAAACTTTGACTTTTTGATCAAATTTGAGTTTCAAAAATCACATTTCACCAAGACATTTAAAATATGAAATTTGATCATCAAAAATCAAGAAGGTCAAAAATCAAACTTGGCAAGACTTGGAAAAAATTTCTAAGTATTTTCTATACATGATTAATTACCTCATGACATATTTCTTCGCTACAATTCAAAATAATTCAAGATGTTACAAATAATTCAAGTTATTACAAGACTGCATTTTTTAAGTTAGAATTTGTTAAGTTACAAATCCTAACGCCTTGTCTTGTTTGAACTTTATCGTTGACTAAATCCACAATAACAACCATACTATGTTGTCACAGTCTGCTCCAAAACCGGCAATGCTGCCCTGAAAATATGCATCATATCAGCCCCATGTTTGTACCAATTAGCATATAAGAGCTGCTCTTAAAATGGCTATGAAACAGCATACCCAAAAATTTCAAAAATTCATTTGTTTCCCTCCCAAACTTCAGCCAACTTCATCTACAAATAAACTTTTTCCATAACACACAAAGGGCGGCTTTTATTGAGAGAGAAAAGAGAGAGAGAAAAAAGAAGTCTTTGTAACCTTGTTCATTCAAAAAAACTCTGCTCTATTTTCATTCACTAAATAGAAAATCCTCAACTCACGGTTTCATCTTGCAAACACTCCCATAAACTAGCTAAACATTTCATATCACATAGATATTGTTCAAGCACAAGAACAGTTTTTGTAGTGCCCTTATCTTCACCTTCTAAACAAAAGACAGTATTGTACAACTTGACAGTTTAGAGTTTGGTTCAGCAACTTTCAATACAGAAGGAGGTTCAACAGCTTTTTGGAGGTTCATTGAAGTCCACACAGCATCTTGAAAAGTGTTCAGACTCAAAACATAAAGTGCAGTTTCAAGGTAAGTCTTCTTGACTTCGCATTTTCCATACATCATCTTTGGTTCATTTTTGAAGATAGAATATAGTAATCACTGCCCTTTGAAGTTAACCATTTACTTGTTGTTCATTTTTATCAATTATATGTTAAAAACTGACTGATACATGCAAAAGAATGATGATAGAGGCAAAAAACTACAGCATGAGTCGACATATACCCACAAGGGTCGACTCACTCTAGTGACAAAATAGGGTATGAGTTGACACATGGCCTTATTGTAGCAACTGGTTTTTAAATCAGAGTCGCCACTATTAGTTTTTATCCTAGGGAAGGGAATCTAACAGAAAACCCTAATTCGCATACAGAGATTCTAGGTTTCGGACTTCATTAGACGAAAGGAAGGTGTTAGGAACCTTTCATCTACCTTGTTCACAAGGATATTAGGTTTTAGGTTTAGGTTTGGGTAAAACAGGGTTTTAAATTTTAATTAGAAAGACTCGCCACGATTTTCGATCGTATGCCTACATATCCTCTTATGAGGAATCAGAGTCCCAATTTGTAGTTCGTATGGGGTTGGTGTTTTTTAGGGGTTTGCAAACATATTTTGAATCACCTCGCACTTGGCCAAGAATAGTAATTGCGGAGATTTTGACTAAATGTGCGGTAAGTCAAAACCAGTTTGAAACCCTTTTGCAAAAACAGTTGATTAGTTTAGTTTGTTGTGGAAAAAAAGTTTGATATTTGTTTGTGTTTTTTATTCGTATTAATTGTGAAGATCTTGATTAATGCATAATTAGAAAAGATTTTAATGAAAATAATATATAAAATAACATATGCAATTTTGATATAAAATAATTTATTTGTTAGTATATAAATAATAATGTATTTATATAATAATAATTAAAAAACATAATAAATAATATGAATAATAGATATTATGAAAAATAATATTGATAATAATAATAATAATAATAAAATAATATTAAAAAAAGGATAATTATATAGAATAATAATAATAATAATAATGATAATAATAATAACAATAATAATAATAATATGAAAGAAATAAAAGAATAATTTAATTGAATTAAACTAGGGGGTGCGTTTCCTAGTTATCCAGTAAAACAGGGGGGTGTTGTAATTAGATTGGGTTAGGCCCAAATGTGCTGGCACGGACAGGGGGTGCATTTGCTTTGATGGCTTAGTAATTAGGTAGAAGGGGGTGCAAAAAACAATTGGGCCTAAGCCTAGGATGCTTAAGGGAGGGCCAGATAGATCTAATGTGGTGGGGGGCACGATTACTACGGTGCAGACTTGGCCTCTGGCCGTCTGATGATGATCAAAGGGGTAAAACTGAAGGAATATGCTATTATAGTGTATTAGCTTGCATGGGATTGAAACGTGCAGCATAATAATAAGTTTTTATTTCATTTTTGTTTTACAGTAAGTGGTCATCTTCTTCTCTTCTCTCGCGCTAGCCCTCAAACCCTTCTCTCTTCTTCTTCTCAAACCCTTCTCCACCAACCATCAGCGACAGCGTTGTCTCGCCTCTCATCCCATCGTAAATCACTCAAACCCCAACCCAATAATTACAACAGAGAACATGCAAAGCTAAGTGTGTTTACCCTTTTTGATTTTGAATTCTGAGTTCCTACCAACTCACGCTTACCCTTCTTCTTTTTCTTGTTGACAGGTAATGGTGGTGATGGTCGATGGTGGCGAAGTTAGTGGCTAGTGGCGGAGGATAGTGGTGGCTCATGGTTAGGGTTTCAGAAATTGAAACCCCAACCGTCCTCTCTCAATCTTCTTCCTTCGCAATTATCCTTCACTGTTCAAGGCTTCTTCTCGGTAATTTTTTATTCTTCGTGATTCAGTTTTCGTCCTTCCTCTCTGTAATCCAAACCCTTTGATGTATATCGTCCTCCCCTTTTGTATACTTAGTTTTCTGTATTTATAGATTTAGGGTTAGAAGTTTGTTACAGTTTGTTAGCCTTAGATTCAGGGATTAGGTTTTTGTAATTGATTCTGTAAGATTGGATTTGATTTAGGGTTCTTCAGCTTGTATTTTAACAGGAATTTCGGGATTCTGTAAAAAGATTTTGTAATGTAAGATTCGTTGATTTCTGGGATGTTTAGATTGGGATTGCTTCTATATTTAATTTCCATATTTGTTGTTTTGATTTTGGATTTGATACTGTAATATTGTAATATTTGATTTAATTTAGTTTTTTTAGATTTTTACATTAGATGTTAAGCGCATATCCTGGGATGATTTGTACAGTGGATGTTCTAATTGAAATGCGCATGATTTTTTTTGGTTGATTGATACAGTAAGTGTTATCTCTAAACTGGGTCGTGCGCTGTTTAGCTGTATTGGGCTTTCAATGTCGCGTTTTGTTTTATCCAGCAACATACTTTGCATCAAACACTATATAACCTGGCCCAATTGTTATTATTTTCAAACAAACTTAAATAATATTTGTTAATAATATAAATAATCTCTACCGAAAATATTTTTAATAAAACATTATTATAAAAAAAAGTTCCCAACATCTCATTGCATTCTCTTTTAATATATTTTTTTTTATTAAACAGTAATAGCAAGGGGTTTAATAATAATGCCTTTTTTCCTTTAAAACAAAACAACAATAAGATATCAAATGAACTGCTGAGTTTTAATGGACTTATGACTTGCACACCCCATTCCTTTTTGTTAGCGGCAGCCAAAACGTTAATGGACCCAATTCTAATGGGCTTGCATATTGTAATTTCAACCTCCCTTTTTCTATTTAACAAACTTCAGACGAGCCCTGAATTCATATGGACTTGAAGTTTCACCCCCTTTCTTTTACTAATAACACTAGAATGGATTTCATTAATTAAAACTTAATTATTAATTACTAGAAAATTAAACATAAGTGGAATTAATAATTTAATAACCTAATTATTATCTCCTTTTTATTTAAAATAATTTCCTATTTTCGAATTGCATGGGCCATTGGCCAACATGCTTTGCGAATTGGTTTACTGATACACAAGTCTTTCTGATTTAGAAAGCCCCGCTTTCCTGAATTTAGGGTACACCCCCCTAGTTAGATAAAGACGGACTATCAGATATTTATATACCATCTTTAATTGAATATTTCTTCAACTTTAATCTCGAAAAAAAAAATCATCGAGGTAGGACAAATTTGGGGTACGACAGCTGCCCCTATTCAATCATCTTTCAGTCGAATAGTCACATTCTCGTGAGTATTTTATTGAATACTTGAAGTATCCCCAAAATTTGTCTGACATACATAAGGTTACACTGATATAGCATACCCTTACGAGTCTTTGGGAAAGTAGGCAAATCTGATGATATATCGCTTACCAGGGTTTGATAACGAGGCAGATAATCTTTGATCTTAAAAGCGCAATTTCGTATGTCTTAGCTTATTCACCCATTTGGAGGATGAATACAATAATGATTGATGATGTATGGCTGCTTGAAGACTGAGGCCATGGATTATGTTTACGAATCGTTGCATGACGTCTGAGGCGATTGGCTAGAGTTTTGTTTTCTTATGAGCATCACAACATGAAGTCTGAGGCGATGATTGGTGTTTATGGAATAACAAAACGTATTGCTACATAAAGTCTGATGCAATGGGTTAGATTTGTAAATCACTACGTGAAGTCTGAGACGATAAGCTAGATTTGGTTTTCGGACATCACTGCATGAAGTTTGAGGCGATGGTTTGTGTTACAGAGTAAAAAAGATGTACGTTGCTGCATGAAGTCTGAGGCAATGCGTTTGGTTTGCAAATCGTTGTGTGAAGTCTGATGTGATAGGCTGGATTTTATGGAATAAAGAAACACATTGTTGCATGAAAACTAAGGCAATGGGTTATGTTCACAAATCACTGCGTGAAGTCTGATGTGATAAGCTAAATTTGGTTTCGAACATTGCTGCATGAAGTCTGAGGCGATGGTCTGGAGTTTGGAGCACATTGCTGCATGAAGTCTGAGGCAATGGGTTAGGTTCACAAATCATTGTATGAAGTCTGAGGTGATAAGCTAGATTTTATTTTTTAGCATCGCTGCATGAAGTCTGAGGCGATGGTTTGGAATTGCAAATCACTGCATGAAGTATGAGGCGATAAGCTAGGCTTTGTTTTCGAGCATCGCTGCATGAAGTCTGAGGCAATGATTTGTGTCGCAGAATAAAGAAACACATTGCTGCATGAAGTCTGAGGCAATGGGTTAAATTTGTGAATCGTTGCGTGAATTCTGAGGTGATAAGCTAAATTTTGTTTTCGAGCATCACTGCATGAAGTCTGAGGCGATGGTCCAAAGTGTGGGATAAAGAAACGCATTGTTGCATGAAGTCTAAGGAAATGGTCTGTGTTACGGAGTAAAGAAACACATTGTTGCATGAAGTCTGAGGCAATGGGTTAAATTCGCAAATCGTTGTGTGAAGTCTGAGGCGATAAGCTAAGTTTGATTTTCGAACATCACTGCATAAAGTCTGAGGCGATGGTCTAGGTTTTACGAATACATTGTGACTTAGAGGCAATGTAATGAGTTTTGAGAATACATTGCGGCTTAGAGGCAATGCACCGAGTTTTGAGAATACATTGCGGCTTAGAGGCAATGTAATGGGTTTCTAAGGAACTCATCACTGCAAGAAGACTTAGGTAATGGGATGAACGTGTCACGGCATGAAAACTGAGGTGACGGGTTGAATCATAGGAGAAGTATTTCGTTGGTTGACCCTTAGATAGTTGAATCGAGGGTGAGATTATTTGTTTGTTTTCTATGTGATACATGTGTATGCATGCATATTGAATGTTGTATATATGCGAAATGTATGATGTTTGACATTGATATGGAACCCTGAATGTATGCATATTGTATGCAAGAATGCATATGCATGCTTGAGGTATGCAAAATGTGTGTATGTATGAAATGTGTGTAAGATGCGCGTATGCCTTGAAATGTTATGAAGACTATTTCTGGAATTCTCTCCTTTAAACCATTTGCTTAGAGTTACCAATTCTCGGCGTTGTATGTTATATCGTTGTAGCATTGTTGAACTTGAACACAGTGGACAATGTTAGCAAAATTTGAACATTGATTTTGTATTGTGAGCACAGATGTCGATGTAGACGTAGAGTAGGTAATGGCATATGCATAGATTTGTATGTTGTAAGTGCAGGCGTAGATGTGTGTATTGGCATATGTATGGCCTTTGTATGTGTAGGCATAAGCGTAGACGTATGTAGATTCGTATGTTGTAAGCGCAGGTGTAAGCGTAGACGTATGTATAGAATTGGCAAGAGTACACATGCGCGTGGACGCATGCGAACGTAGACCTCGTGTTGCAAGTGTAGGCATAGGCGCTGACACGGACGTATACTTTGTATGCAGACGCGTAGATGTAGACATAGACTTTGTATTGTTGAGTGCAAGCATAGGCACAAATGTACGTGTGGGCGTAGACTTTTTGCATCGTGAGCGTAGATATAGGTGTAGACATGTGTATAGATTTTTTTATTGCAAGACATAAGAGTAGCCATGTGCATGGACGTAGACGTGGATTTTCTTTCGTTATTTTTCTAACCAAAATGCTTTTTCGATGTTTTGTCAAATGCTTTTATTTTGTTAATCCCCTGAAATGATTTCAAGACAATATTCACAAGTAATGATCGTAGTATTTTGTAAACAAGTCGTAGAAAATAAAAAATGAAATTTGAAAAATGTAAAGAAAGCAAGTGTTTTATTAATATGCCTCTGAATAGGCGAGAGTACAAGATGCAATTCCTAGAAAGAGGTAATTACAGAAATTTTGAAGTTGTAAATGGCAATGAAAAATGATAATTGTTGTTGTTGTTCCCCAATATCCTTTTAATGATCTTATCTCCTTTGCTTCTGAGTTGTGTGATTCAGATCTATCTCTCCCTTCCTGATTCGTAGTCACAGTTCTTAGATCGCGGTCTTTTCATTCTTTATTTCTTTTGGAGTGATCCCTAATTTTTGCCTGGATTTCCCTTTCGGGTTTTCAATCCTCCAGGATAATTTTTTTGTTATATACCCCTAATTTTTTCCTGGATCACCCTTTATGGTTTTCGATCCACTGGGACACTCCTTTTTGCCTAAGTTTCCTGTTTAAGGTTCGAGCTTAGCGAGCTTCTTATACATAGTATTTTTTACTGCGCCTGAGTTTGCCAGATGCGGTAGTTCTTCCCCATCCATTGTTGTTGGGATAAGACCACCACCGGAGAATGTCATTTTGACTATGTATGGGCCTTCGTAATTGGGTGCCCATTTACCACGTGATTCGAGGCAAGGTAGCAGAATCTTCTTGAGCATTAGACCATGTTGGTTCATCTTGTGGAGTACACTGTTACTTAGAAAGAATTTTGAGGCTAATTTTCATAGAGTTTGTTTGTCGGTGCTAACGGAATTTTCTGGATGTCCTTATTTTTCGAGGTACTTCTTGATGTCGTAAAACCAAGGCTTGTTATATTGTCATTATTTAATAGTAAGGAAATGTGCGGGCTCTTCGAAGTGTTTGTTTGTGATGTGCGGTTCATGGTTTGACCAAGTTACATAACTGATATAGTTGTCAGCGCGTCTGTCATTTGATTTCCTTTTCGTGGGATGTGACTGAAAATGATCTTTGCGAATTCCGCAGTCAGTTTTCAAAACATGATCCCGATATGGAACCAGTTTTGGATGTTTAATATCCCATTCACTGTTGACTTGGTATATGGCTTGTGAGCATTCCTTGGAGAAGTCAGTATTGCCCTTATATCGTGCCCCGATGCATTTAAAGCCTCGTCAAACGTGGATATCCAATGTGCCCTTGGCTTGGGTTCTTCGTCAGGTCTTGGTATTTAGTAGTTGCTTATTTTTACCGCACTGTCTGTATTTAACCTTGGCCTATTTCTGCAGGAACAAGCAAATATGTGCAATAATTTGATCAGCTTTTTTGTAGTTCCACTCTAATATTTCCCCTTAGCTTGATTTCTTCCGAATCTTCCCCTGTGCTCAGATTAATGGTCTTAATAGCCTCTTGATACGGTTGTGTATTGTTAGCCTTTCGTTTTATTTCCCTCGCCATTTCCTCAGAGAGTTCAAGATCTTTATCCTCTTCCTCTTAGCTTGGTTGATAGGAGCATCAAAATTATATTGGATCACAGCAGTAGCATTATCGGTGGTTTTGGGCATGAATTTTCACCTTTATCATGTTTTGGTGCAGTTTAGTATATGGATATTTGAAAATGCATATGCAGAGAAAATATTGCCATTTTTTTTAAATTTGAGATATAAATGCAAGAGAAAGAAAGGGATCTTAATTGAAAACAAAATATAACTTTTATTAATCATGAATATTGTCTGAAACAAAATGGGGGAACCCTTACAAGCAACCCCTATGCCTCGGGCTTGACATAGGTTCTTTCGAAAACAAGAAAAATTAATTAGAAAAGAAAAAGATCTCAGGAATCTCCACGGCAGTCCATCCTTTGAGTTCTTCTCCTGGGGCGCATTCTCGGACGAATTCAGTTGCCCCTTTGGTGTTGGCTTTGTCCGATATTTTTGCCCCATGTCTGCCATGCACTACTCCATTGTCGACAAAGGTCTCTTGGATTGGAGGAAAATGTGCTTCGCCCTTCGGAGTAGCTTTATATTTTTCTTCAGGGTATTGTCCGAACTGGACTATCCCCTGGTTCCTTAGCCTTTGTAGATCTCTTTCGAAAGCTTCACTGTGTTCTAGAAGGAGTCCACATCCCAACAGATATTCTTTCTGCAAGTTTATCAGGGTTTTTGCCTGTCTGCTTTCCCCAGAGTCAGTGACTACTTCAATTGCGTTTATTGTCAGCCCATCATGCGGCGGTATGGGGTCTGATGTGGTGTTGGGCTTCTCGAAAGTGATGTCTTGAGAATCCAACAAATCCTGCACCTTGTGCTTGAAAAGCCAATACTATTCTATGGTATGCCCAGGAGAATTAGCATGATACTCGCATTTGGCGTTGGCATCATATCTTCGTGGGAGTGGCCCGACTGGAGGAGCTAGAGGCTTGAGTTCCACTAAGGATGCCTTAACTAGCTGTTGCAATAACTGGCTAGGTGGCATAGGGAGTGGGTCAAATTTTCTGGGTGGCCTTCTGCCTTGCTGCTGCCCTAGTGGGATCACTAATGGTTGTTGTATCGTGGGTTGTGACGTTGCTGCATTAATTTCTCCCTTTTTTCCTTTGGTGAAGTTTGAAGCAGGCCGTTTTAAATTGTAGGGATCATTTGATGGTCCCCTTGATATCTTCCCACTTTTTATCCCAGTCTCGATTCTTTCTCCGATGGTTACTAGGTCTGAGAACCCCGAAGAGATACTTCCAACCATCATCTCATAATACAGCCCGTGCAAAGTTCCCATGAATGTGTCTACTAACTCCTTCTCTAATAGTGGTGGTTGCACACGGGATGCCAACTCCCTCCATCTCTGAGCATACTCCTTGAAGGACTCTTCTTTCTTCTGGGACAGGTTCTGGAGTTGCATACGGGTAGGCACCATGTCCAGGTTATATTTATAATGCTTTAGAAAAGCATTAACAAGATATGCTCAGTTTCGAATATGCATTCTCTCCAACTGCATATACCAGTTTGAAGATGCCCCACTCAGGCTATCTTGAAAATAATAAATCATCAGCTTCTGGTCATGGGCATGGGCCTGCATCTTCCAATAATACATACGAAGATAATTTCTTGGACAAGTGAGCCCCTTGTATTTTTCAAAGTCAGGTACTTTGAACTTAGGTGGAATCACCACATCAGGAACTAGGCCCATTTCGAGAGCGTCTACTTCGAAAGCGTCGAAACCTTCCACAGCTTTTAGTCTTTCCTCTAGAGCTATGTATTGATTCATCACCAGTGGATTATCAACAGCATGAGTACCAATCGTCTTTGAGGGCGCTTGGTTGGCATCCTCTGGGTCGTGGTCTCCGTATTGTATGTCCCAGTAGTTGTTTGCATTATTGGTTGGAATCTGTAGGGTATGAGATGCCTCTGCTTTTGGCGGCGGTGGGACAAACCCTTCAGTTTCAGCTTCTTGTTGGGCCATGACGGACTTTGGTAGTCTTTCTTCTGGCTCTTTCCTTGGTTGGTGACCACTTGATGCACCAATAGTTTGGGCTACTTCTTCGAAATCTACCCTAGGAATCTGATCTTGTCGGTCAATGATGTTCTTCAAAGCTAGGATAACTTGACTCAGATCTTCTTTCATCGAACTTACATCACCCTTTACTTGGTTGAGGTCTTCTTTGAATGAAGCCTGAGTTTCCTCGATTTTATCCATTGTTTTTTGTTGACAGGCCCTTGTTTGATAAGAAGGCCAAGGAGGTGGAGATCTTCTTCTACTAATGGTTCAACTGGAGAGATGTTTTTTTGAAAGATGAGTTTTGATATGATATGCAGGTGTTCGTGAATGCATGCATGTGAATGAATACGTATGAATATGAAATGGTTACTTGTTTTGAATGTCTTATTCACTTGGGTATGTATTTGTCTTCTGCTTATTATTTTACTTAGCGAATATCTTTAAAATAGATATGCAAACGGGATGTGGAAATAAGATGCCTTTATTGAAGGTAACATAATTCAGATATTGAAAAATATTACAATCTTAAACCAAAACTTTATTTATGTGAAATCAAGAAAAAAGGAAATAAGTATTCTAGGTGCGCCTGCGGATATTTGATCTTGAAACAATCCACCTTGACCTGACAAAGCTTGAGAAAATTTTCAACACGTTATTTCCCTTTCGTGGCTTTGATTTCAGACATGTTTGGCGTACTGTCGCGGACAAGTTATTCCCTTCGGTATCCATTTTTTTAAGACAATCACCGAGATCTTGAGTTTATTATTATCTTTTATACCCCATGTGAATAAGGCGCATGTACGGGTAACGAATATATAAAATGTATGATGAATATATGAAATGTATGAATGCGTGGGTGTAAGGTTGAGTGACGGGACTTTTGTAATAAATACCCTTAAAAGGTAGGGATGTATGGTTTAGTGACAGGGCTTTTGTGATAAGTACCCTTAGAAGGTAAGCTCCTTAATATTAACCTACGGTTAGTCTACCCTCCCAAAAGGTGGTTTCCTTAAGGGTATCATGAATAACACCAGAGGGAAAAGGCACAAGGGCCTCCCTTAGGTGGAGCCTCTTTACGGATCGAAACTTTCGTTTCAAAGTCGTGAAAGGTCTCGTCATGAGATTTTAGGTTAAGGTTGTTACAAAGAGTCATGTGTGACTTTCCAAAGTCCTACTCGTCAAGAGGATATCTCTCGATAAGTATTCCTTTTTCAGAAGTTCACCGACTCTAGGCGAAGTCGTCACATAAACTCCCAGGGATGATGTACCCCCTAAGCTAATAGACGAACCTTCTTTCTAAGGGTTATTGAAAATATTTTGAGAAATAAAAAAATCCTGCCACGCAGTATATATGATGATAAACAATAGCCAATAATTAAATAAATGAAATGAATAAATTAAATTAATAAATAAATAATAAAGCAATAAATAAATAAATAAACCCCAAAGTAAAAACCCTAAAACCTAAAGTTGAAGTCCCCAGCAGAGTCACCAGCTGTAGCGACTGGTTTTTAAATTAGAGTCGCCACTATTAGTTTTTATCCTAGGGAAGGGAATCTAACAGAAAACCCTAATTCACAGACAGAGATTCTAGGTTTCGGACTTCATTAGACGAAAGGAAGGTGTTAGGCCCCTTCCATCTACCTTGTTCACAAGGATATTAGGTTTTAGGTTTAGGTTCGGGTAAAATAGGGTTTTAAGTTTTAATTAGAAAGACTCGCCATGATTTTCGACCGTATGCCTACGTATGCTCTTATGAGGAATCAGAGTCCTAATTCGTAGTTCGTATGGGGTTGGTGTTTTTTAGGAGTTTGCAAATATACTTTGAATCACCTCACACTTGGTCGGGAATAGTGATTGCGGAGATTTTGACTAAATACGCAGTAAGTCAAAACCAGTTTGAAACCCTTTTGCAAAAACAGTTGATTAGTTTAGTTTGTTGCAAAAAAAAGTTTAATATTTGTTACTGTTTTTTATTCGTATTAATTGCGAAGATCTTGATTAATGCATGATTAGAAAAGATTTTAATGCAAATAATATATAAAATAACATATGCAATTTTGATATAAAATAATTTATTTGTTAGTATATAAATAATAATGTATTTATATAATAATTAAAAAACATAATAAATAATATGAATAATAGATATTATGAAAAATAATATTGATAATAATAATAAAAAAATAATATTAAAAAAAGGATAATTATATAGAAAAATAAATAATATTTATTATTATTATACGAAAGAAATAAAAGAATAATTTAATTGAATTAAACTAGGGGGTGCATTTCCTAGTTATCCAGTAAAATAAGGGGTGTTGTAATTAGATTGGGTTAGGCCCAAATGTGTTGGCACGGACAGGGGTTGTATTTGCTTTGATGGCTTAGTAATTAGGCAAAAGGGGGTGCAAAAAAAATTGGGCCTAAGCCCAGGATGCTTAAGGGAGGGCCGGATAGATCTAGTGTGGTGGGGGAGCACGATTACTACAGTGCAGACTTGGCCTCTAACTGTCTGATGATGATCAAAGGGGTAAGACTGAAGGAACATGCTATTATAGTATACTAGCGCGCATGGGATTTAAACGTGCAGCATAATAATAAGTTATTTTTTTTATTTTTCATTTCTTTTTTTCAGTAAGTAGTTTTCTTCTCTTCTCTCGCGCTAGCCCTCAAACCCTTATCTCTTCTTCTTCTCAAACCCTTCTCCACCAACCACCGGCGGTGGTGTCGTCTCTCCTCTCATCCCATCATAAATCACTCAAACCCCAATCCAATAATTACAACAGAGAACATGCAAAGCTAAGTGTGCCTATCCCTTTTGATTTCGAATTTTGAGTTCCTACCGACTCGCGCTTACCCTTCTTCTTTTTCTTGTTGACAGGTAATGGTGGTGATGGTCGATGGTGGCGAAGTTAGCGGCTAGCGGCGGAGGATAGTGGTGGCTCACGGTTAGGGTTTCCGAAATTGAAACCCCAACCGTCCTCTCTCAATCTTATTTCTTCGCGATTCTCCTTCATTGTTCAAGGCTTCTTCTCGGTAATTTTTTATTCTTTGCGATCCGGTTTCCATCCTTCCTCTCTGTAATCCAAGCCCTTTGTTGTATATCATCCTCCCCTTTTGTATACTTAGTTTTCTGTATTTATAGCTTTAGGGTTAGAAGTTTGTTACAGTTCGTTAGCCTTAGATTTAGGGATTAGGTTTTTGTAATTGATTATGTAAGATTTGATTTGATTTAGGGTTCTTCAGCTTGTATTGTAACAGGAATTTTGGGATTCTGTAAAAAGATTTTGTAATGTAAGATTCGTTGATTTCTGGGATGTTTAGATTGGGATTGCTTCTGTAGTTAATTTCCAGATTTTTTATTTTGATTTTGGATTTGATATTGTAATATTGTAATATTTGATTTAATTTAGTTTTTTTAGATTTTTACAGTAGATGTTAAGCGCATATCCTGGGATGATTTGTATAGTGGATGTTCTAATTGAAATGCGCATGTTTTTTTGTTGATTGATACAGTAAGTGTTATCTCCAAACTGGGTAGTGCGCTGTTTAGCTGTATTAGGCTTTCAACGCCGCGTTTTGTTTTATCCAGCAACATACTTTGCAGCAAACACTATATAACCTGGCCCAATTGTTATTGTTTTCAAACAACCTTAAATAAAACTTAAATAATATCTGTTAATAATATAAATAATCTCTACTGAAAATCTTTTTAATAAAACACTATAATAAAAGAAAAGTTCCCAGCATCGCATTGCATTCTCTTTTAATATTTTTTTTTGTTAAACAGTAATAGCAAGGGGTTTAATAATAATGCCTTTTTTCCTTTAAAACAAAACAACAATAAGATATCAAATGAACTGCTAAGTTTTAATGGACTTATGACTTGCACACCCCATCCCTTTTTATTAGCGACAACCAAAACGTTAATGGACCCAATTCTAATGGGCTTGTATATTGTAATTTCAACCTCCCTTTTTCTATTTAACAAACTTCATATGGGCCCTGAATTCATATGGACTTGAAGTTTTCAACCCCCCCCCCCCCCCTTTCTTTTACTAATAACACTAGAATGGATTTCATTAATTAAAACTTAATTATTAATTACTAGAAAATTAAACATAAGTGAACTTAATAATTTAATAACCTAATTATTATCTCCTTTTTTAAATAATTTCCAGTTTTTGAATTGCATGGGCCATTGGCCAACATGCTTTGCGAATAGGTTTACGGATACATGAGTCTTTCTTTTTTAGAAACCCCTGCTTTCCTGAATTTAGGGTACACCCCCTAGTCGGATAAAGACAGACTATCAGATATTGATATACCATCTTTAACTGAATATTCTTCAACTTTAATCTCGAAAAAATAAAATCATCGAGGTAGGATAAATTTGGGGTATGACACTTACGCATCGACTCATATTGTTATCCAGGCCCCAAAATAGAAGGATGAAAGGTGCATGAGTCGACACAAAATGCGTATATGTCGAAACAAACAGGTGCATGAGTCGAAACATCCCATTATGCATCGACTCATACTGAGTTGATTTTGTTTTACAGGAGCAAGAAGAGTTATGTGTCGATGCATAGCCGCATTGTGTCGACACATAATAGTTTAAAATGCAATTTTCTTTCTTTTTACATTGTCTTTACATTTTTCACAGGTTTTCTTCATTACTGTCTAGCTATTCGATATGGTTGTAATAATTAGACATCTACTTTATCCCCATTAGTAAATTGTACCCCCACTCCCCTAATGATGTAATAGCGTAGGATTATAATTTCCGCAAATTTACCGCTTTTCATATAATTGTTAGTAATTAAGGTGTGTATGGAAAGATAAAATCAACTGTTACAAAACCCTAACCTCAAAGACAATTCATGTAATCAAACACACTATTCACACGTGCACCTCTAGGATAACCTCGCTTGTTGCCTAGGAAAATAGTCATGTCCCTCGAATATGGGTGTTTTAGCAAAGATCCTCGATAAAAAAAGATCGTAGTCCCTTGATGTTGCCTTCGGTAAATGATCTAGTCCCTTACGAAAATTGATAAAAGGTCTCATAAGTTGCCTTCTATGGCTATACGACGACCCATGTCTGTCGCTTCACATCCAAATATGGGGCTTCTTACCAATCAATGGTAAGATAGCAACATCTAAAGGAGGAGGAAAAGAACAAAGACCTTTTGAGTAGGTAGGATGCTAGTAGTTTCTTGCTCACAAACTAAAACCATCTCCACACTCACACTTTTAAAACATCTTCAAAAGCAAACATCACTTTGAACTATTTTCAAAACCAACACTTTGTATGTATTCTTATAGAGATGAGAATCATTACAAAGTTTTCCTAAACAAAGGCATTTTCAAAATATTTTCAAACTCACACTGTTGTACCCCAAAATTTACCCTCGAATTTTTCCCCAAGAAATATCAGCTTCAAACATTTCCTGACTTTTCAAACTGGCTCAAGAATCGGACAAACGGACTTTTCTTGACAGTCAAGCAAAATTAGGGTTTTTACTGATTTTCAGAGCTTTGGATTGTTTCACAGTTGGCTCAGGGTTTTGGATGATTTTGGTCCAATTTTGATCAGACGAGTGTTATTTGGCATTTAATCGGGAATTAAGGTTTTATGGGCATATTCTCAGAAGAATTTAAATTCCACAGCACTTTGCGGGTTATTTCAAGATTCGGATTAAAATTCGCGTTATCTTGGTTTAATCAGTAAAAGAGACAGTGGTTTGAATTCAGTACGTTTTGATTGGGCCAGTCAGATACAGGATGCAGTATTGGATTCACAGTGTTTATGTGTTTGATCAGTCTACTTGGTTTGACTGCTGCTTTGCTTTGGGTGTTGAATAAGGCGGGTTTAATTGACCAATATTGTTATTATTTAAGTTATTTATTATTCTGAAATTGAGTGATTGAATTTATTTTTCAATTGTTTTAATTCTAAGAATTTTAAATAAATAAATAAACAATAAAGAAAATTAGAATTAATTGGATGATTTAGATTTTATTAATAATTGAATTATTTGTACAAATTGTTGTTTATAATTTAAATTATGAACAATAATATACATTAATTTAAATATTACATAAAATTAAAACTATCCTATTTTCTAATATTCTTCATTCTTCACTCCGCTCCGGTGCTCCATTTTTATCTGCAAAAAGAAACAAGAAAAGTCAGAAAAAAGCAGTTAATAGCAAAGACAGTTAAAATTGCTCATCATTAGGGGCCACTGACTGGGATCAGTTGACCCTCTCTGCAAATCAGGGGATTTCTCCCGGTTCACAGAGAGGGAAGATTTTTTATTCATGAATGCAAATGTCAAAAATGCATAAGTTACAAATTTCAAGCTGCATAGAAATTCAAAATCCAAAATCCAAACTAAACTGAAAAGATCCAATGTCAACTTTCTATCCAAAGCAAAAGGGAAGTTACTGTCAAAATGCCTAAGTTTACTCAAAGAAAGAAGCAAGAAGTACAATTGCTGTCAAATCCCAAGCATACAAGCTGTCATGAAAAGATTTGGCCAAGATATCAAGGAAAAGAAAAAGCACACAAACTGTCAAAGCTGGATAAAGAAAATACAGAAAACGTGTTATGCAAGCTAATCATCATTTCCCAGCATAAATAGGGCCCCTTCAGAACCATAGTACAGGATAATAATCATATAAAATTCAAAACTGTACTTAAAGAGAGAAGAAAGAGAGATAAAGGCAGCAAGGCAGGTTTCCAGGCATAGACAGTAGGAGAAGACAGAAAAGATTATACAAATCCACAAGCAACTCAGTTCAGCAGCAGGCAGGATAAAAGAGAGAAAAGGGGATAACCTGTCAAAAAACAAAAACCTACATCAGACCTCACCCTGCCTCAACCTTCAAACACACATTCTCAAACACAAACATACTAAACCTATCAAAAACTGAAGCAATAACCTGCTAAGTGCCTTAACTAAAACCAAAAACACAACAAAATCAAAAAGCCTGTCAATAAAGCCGTCAAACACACAGTTCAATTCAAAGACCATACCAACATCCTGTCACACCAGCACCATGCCTATTGCCTAATCTCAAGACACCTTACTGTCAACAGGATCACAAGCATAAGAGTTCAAGGCAATACAGGTGAAGCAATCCACGAGCCCTCAGTACAAGCATCATAGGGCAATCAATCTCAGAAAGGCATCCAGTCCAAGGCAATAACTGTTCAAAATCGTTCAAGAAAGCATTCGACAATTCAAAGGGACGAAAGGGGAAGAGACAAAGATATCAAGGCAGCAATGTTCTAAAGTATTCAAAGCAAATGTTCGAGGCAACATACAAATTCCCAAGGGCAACACATAGTGGAAGAAGAAGATAAAAAAAAAGAGTGAATTTTAAGAAGGGTTTTCAGGCAAATCTAGCATCATCATCAACATCCTAAATATATCAAAAGAACGAAATACCAGGAAAGCATCAAAAGCTCAAAGCCTCATCACCGTTCCGGCCTCCTAAGCATCACGCTCTCCACCTTTCCTCCATCTCCAAAGATCAGGTAGTATAATCTTCTCCCTCTTCTCTTTTCCTTCATCTCATAATGAAAGAATAAAAATTAAGGCTCAACTTAAAACAACACATGCGAATCCAGAAAAGAAGAAAGAAACATAAGACATTAAAACGAACCTTGTTTCGAAGGCGCTGAGTTCATGATATGGAGGGAAGAAAGGTGTTGGAATAATGCTGGTGGCCGGAGGAAGCTCAGGAAGCCTAATCAGAGAAGACAAACGCACGGCGCCGCTCAAGCCCTAACCTTCGTTCTGAATAGCAAAATCCTTAACCCTAACTTTGTTCCAAGATTGACATTGGGCCTGACCCATTCTCGTTTCTTCTCTGAAGTCCAACATTATCACTAATCTTTCTTTTTCTTTTACTAACCCATTCTTTTTATATTAACACTAATCTTTTTCTTTATTTCATAAACAATATTTATTTCCTTTTTCTTTGTAAATCACTAACCCTTTTTATAAACAATGTTTATTTCTATTTCTTTTGTAAAATACTAATTTTTTTTTTGTTTTACTTTATTTTATAAATAAATGTTTACTTGTGTTTTTTTTAAAAATACTAACTTAAATACATATCATTTATATCATATGATTAAAACATCTTTTTTTAGATAGAGATTCGTACATAAAAATAATAAACTTTTTCATAATTAAATTGAAAATACTTTTTTAATTAAAATACATATTTGTACATATTATACATTTTTTTTGAAACTTTCTAATTAACATATACATTTGTACATACCAATTTAAATAGATTTATTTTCTAATACCGAAATTCACAAACATTTGACTAAAATACTCTGTTAATTAAAACTTAACATTTTAATCAAAACACTTCATTTTTCTTTTGTACATAATTAAACATACAAAAATCAAAGATTCATTTAAAATACATTTATCTAGGTCAAACCCTAATACGATTTAACTTCACAATTCGCACTTGTACACTTATACAAATACATTCACATTGCCTTATATACATTTTTATCTTATATTTGTATATTGGATATTTACATTTTGATCGCACATTCGATTTGGTTGTAACTTGTTGGATACTATAAGTCACATCCCCTTGTACATTTACACCCCCACTCCCTGATACTATTTTGTAATAGCATAGATTTACATTCCGCAATTTACAGTTTTCAATTATACCATGGTTAGACCTAGGGTTTGTATGTACATAAAATCAAACGCTAGATAACCTAATACAAGACAAACGCATGTAATCAATACACAATCACACTTGCACCCTCTAGGGTAATCCCATATGATGCCTTCCAAAATGGGCCATGCTTACACGTCGAGTATCTTTGGCAAAACAAAAGCAAATGATCAAAAGTCCCTCAAGATGTTGCCTAAATGGAATGATCATAGTCCCTTCAAAACAACTTGCCAAAGACACTAGGCACCATTGCATCCATGGTCCATACGATGACCCACGCCCGTCCCGAATAAACTTCCTAAATACAAGATTGCCTACCAATTTCAATGGTAGAACAAAATTGTCAAAGGGGTTAAAACACGACGAAAATCTTTGAGAAAGCTTTAGGGTAGATAAACTCTTAAGTACTTGTCAATTGGCAAAGAAAACACTTGCCTAATTTCAAAACCCACTTCACCAACACTTTCAAAAATCAAACTTTTCAAACCCTTGAAACACCTTTTTAAAAGATAAAACACCTTTTGTAAAACATTCGAGTAAAGAATTGTTACAAGGTTAGCCTAGCACAAGGCATCTTTTCAAAACATTTTCAAAACAACCCACAAAGCACCATTTCATACAATTGAAAACCAAGGCAAGATTGATCTAAGCAAATACCTAAGAGCCCATGGATAACCATGGATGAAAAGGGTGCTAATACCTTCCCTTTTCATAATCTACCCCCCGAACCCACGAAATATCTCAAAAGGTTTTTGCTGTGCTTTTTTAACCTTTCCTTTAGGATAAAATAAAAAGTCGGTGGCGACTCTTGCTCAACCGCACAAGTGCGAATATGAACGCAAAATACTAGTCAGTTCTCCCACCGTATCACAGAACTGGCGACTCTGCTGGGGAATTACTTTTTAAGTGGGGTTACCTTAGGGTTTAGATCACCTTTACTTTCAATTGATTACTTTGTTTGCTTTACATTTATGGGCTTTGTATCGGAGTTTTATAGATCCTAACCCGGATCTGGGGAAACCCTTTTAGGTAGCAACAAGGCTGTGAGGGAACTGTGCGGGGTATACCGACATGGTTGAAGCAGTCTGCTACGTTGATGTGGCACTTTGGTGTGTACCGGTAACCCTTGAGTTCAGTCAAGGAGAGTACGGGGCCGCCGCGTGGTGTCGTGAAGCATCAACTGACCCGAGAACCTTAATTGACCATCTTAGCCTTTTTTAGGGTAGTGAGATAACTGACTTTGGTGCAGTCCGAGGTTGGTTGATACTCGATACTACACCCAATTGAGGATTGCTTTCCTGGAATATTTCGGTCGCCAGTTCAGTGGCTAAATCGAAACGATGAACAACGAAAGCAATCCAATGATATTGGGATCTTTAGAACCCGGTTACTTTTGATAGGACAAGTTTTGAGCCCACCAACTTCAAGAGGGTAATACCCAGACCTCATGCAAGCCTAAACCTAAGGCCTTGTGTGCTTTGTGTGAATATGTTTGCCTGTATATACACTTACTTGTGCATACATGTACATAACATCATAACATCATACCATAGCATTTTAGCATTTTCAATAACCATTTCAAGGATCTCGAGGGTTCTGTTAATGCAGGATTACGTTAAGCCAGACGTCTATCAAGGGGCAAGAGGTTTCTCCTCTAACCAATCCAGTCAAAGTTCAAGTGCAACAACTTGAATCGGTGGCTATGACCCACTCGACATGGTGAGCTTGATTCTAGTGGAAAGACATCCGCCGATACAAAGTCCTCCAATCAAAGATCAAGTGCAACAACTTGAATCAGTGGCTATGACCCACTCGACATGGTGAGCTTGATTCTCGTGGAAGGACGTCCACCAGTACAGAGATCTCCAATCCAAGAGCGGAATTCAACCTCTAATATTTTCTTGTGTTTACCCCAAGAGATCCTTGAAAGCATGCATCCACATATCATGCATTGCATTTTGACAATCTTTCCTTTTTCAGGTTTCCTTACTCTCCTGCTGTTTATTTCAGCAAGAGATGACTCTAGAACGGTCTGTCAAAGACATCCAACACCAGACTGCTCAGCTGCAGGAGATGTTCCTGAACTTGTCTCTGGGGCAAGAAGAGATGAAAGCTCTCCTCACCAAGGACTTGGGGAGTTCCAACAATGCCAGAAGTGATCAGATTGCGGAGCTGCAGTTTGATCTGACAACACTGAGGACTCAAATGATGGGACAGTTGGTGGGCCAGATGGCTCTCATCCAAGACCTATCTCAAAGACAAGAGGAACTCAGAGTTCTTGTCCGCTAACTGCTTCCAAACAACCAACTGGGGCAAACATCTGAGGTCGAAGAGCAAGTCACCGCTCAGCCTCCATCAACTCAAGAAGACAAGGGGAAAGCTCCTTTGCTAGCTTCAGGGTCACAATCCCATCAACAACCTCGCCAGCGTCAGCGAGGTAATCGGCGTAAGCAAGAAACGTCGGGAAGGCAGTTCACGGAGACTGACATACCATCATCTCTAATTCTGGAGCGCTTGTTGGAGGTCAATCTGACTGCTTTGAGGGATCCTATCCGGAACCCAAATACCTCCGCTCCTAGATATCATCCCGATGCATTCTGTGTTTACCACTCCTATAGCCCAGGACATGACACCGATAGTTGTTGGGCCTTGAAGAACAAGATTCAAGATCTGATTGACATTGGAGTGCTGAGGTTCACGCCGGACGGGGAGATGAAGATCTTCCGTTAAAGGGTTCTCCGCTTGAAGTGACGAAGCTCAACCTGAAGGACTTTTGCTTCTTTTTGAATTTTCAAAGTTGTAATTTCTTTTGCTGTCAAACAATTATCTGTTGATGTTAAACTCTGTTTTCATTAATGCATTGCATATGTTTGTCTTGAATTCATCCATTCGTTTCACTACTTTTATGCTTTTCTTTATGATATTTGACTCTTGATAAAAAGCTGCAAGCCTTTAGAGGGAGGATGACGAAACAATACCGTGATCTTATACAGTATGCTTTTGAACAGACCTTGCTGATGACGTACAGGCATTTCTTTCAATTCCTAAACACTGGAGTTATAAGGAAGTTAATCCCTAGTCAACCCCTTCGAGCCAAAGAAGTAGGAGTTTCCTGTTCTAAACGATCAAAACCTTTGATATAAACCTGGGGCAGGGTAGTATCTCAGTTAATTCAAAAGAAAATGCGCATTGAAGTCGCAAACTCTCAGTTCGTAATACAACGAACGACGTCAAAAAAAAAGAAAGCATTCCTTCGGAATCAAAAGACAAGGGTGGTTCCCTATCACATAGACAGTCAATCTCTCAAAAGAGAAAAGCCCACCAAGCTAAAACCTATAAAGGAGGCTTAAGAAAGCTGGGGCATCCCGCTGACAGTAATCCCGAAAACGGTAACAGTCAGGCAAAAGTTAGGGATAACAAATCAAAATCAAAATAGTGAAGTCATTACAAAATCCTCAACAACATGAAAAGTGTTGAAAAAGAAAAAAGGAGAAGATAACTGTCTCCCCAAAGTCAAAATTAGTGAACCATCGCCCAAAAGTCGTTCCAAACTCAAAACAGAGTGCGACGCACAATTAACTGAGCTTAGGTTGGAGAACATCACGAAGAGCGGGTGGGTTACAAATATACTTTGAGCCTTTATCCTTTGTTTCTTAAACCGTGAACCAGGCCACGTTACAACCCTCCAAAAGTCCTAATTGAAGCATGGGTTAGTTCGAAAGCATACTGTTACAAAAGGTATCCTGACTCCTGTAGGGCTTTGCTCTAAGTCTTGTGTTGATTTGTCTTATAAAAAGTTTTCTGCTAAAAAACGCATTTTTTAAAACTTCAAAGACAAACATAAACTTTGCATTATTCGAATATCATTGTCTTCATTTGACCCTTTTGTTTGACAGCGAAGAAGTTCATACAGCGAATGTTCGGAAGAACGAAAACTCCCTCAGTAAGTCAAAATCACTTCAAGAGGATAACACTTCCATCAAATATCCTATCAACAAGGGGCATGACATTTCAAAATTCAATTAACCTGGGGCAGTCCAATCAAGATTTCAAGAAATCTCTCAATATGCAGAGTAATCTGATTCAAGACTCCTTCACCACTTGGGGCATTCGAATGTCGAAAGTGTTCAAAAAAAAAAAAAAAACCGACGCAGTTTTACACAAGCTCATCTTCAGGGAGCCCTACACCGGTCCCTCATCAAGACTTCTGAAAACAGTTCATGGATTCTTCCCAAGTAACGGATGTTAATCTATCAGCTTGTTCAGATGCAACCTTTGAATTCAGTTTATGGAAGCTTCCCAACAACGGATGCTGCTCTATTGCTGATTCAATCTCAAGATTTCTGAAAACAGTTCACGGGTTCTCCAAGTAAACGGATGTTAACCTATCACTTGTTCAGATTCTTCTCCAGACTTCTGAAAACAGTTCATGGATTCTTCCCAAGTAACGGATGTTAATCTATCAGCTTGTTCAGATGCAACCTTTGAATTCAGTTTACGGAAGCTTCCCAACAACGGATGCTGCTCTATTGCTGATTCAATCTCAAGATTTCTGAAAACAGTTCACGGGTTCTCCAAGTAAACGGATGTTAACCTATCACTTGTTCAGATTCTTCTCCAGACTTCTGAAAACAGTTCATGGATTCTTCCCAAGTAACGGATGTTAATCTATCAGCTTGTTCAGATGCAACCTTTGAATTCAGTTTACGGAAGCTTCCCAACAACGGATGCTGCTCTATTGCTGATTCAATCTCAAGATTTCTGAAAACAGTTCACGGGTTCTCCAAGTAAACGGATGTTAACCTATCACTTGTTCAGATTCTTCTCCAGACTTCTGAAAACAGTTCATGGATCCTTCCCAAGTAACGGATGTTAATCTATCAGCTTGTTCAGATGCAACCTTTGAATTCAGTTTACGGAAGCTTCCCAACAACGGATGCTGCTCTATTGCTGATTCAATCTCAAGATTTCTGAAAACAGTTCACGGGTTCTCCAAGTAAACGGATGTTAACCTATCACTTGTTCAGTTTCTTCTTCCGGACTTCTGAAAACAGTTCATGGATTCTTCCCAAGTAACGGATGTTAATCTATCAGCTTGTTCAGATGCACCTTTGAATTCAGTTTACGGAAGCTTCCCAACAACGGATGCTGCTCTATTGCTGATTCAATCTCAAGATTTCTGAAAACAGTTCACGGGTTCTCCAAGTAAACGGATGTTAACCTATCACTTGTTCAGTTTCTTCTTCCGGACTTCTGAAAACAGTTCATGGATTCTTCCCAAGTAACGGATGTTAATCTATCAACTTGTTCAGATGCACCTTTGAATTCAGTTTACGGAAGCTTCCCAACAACGGATGTTGCTCTATTGCTGATTCAACTTCAAGATTTCTGAAAATAGTTCACGGGTTCTCCAAGTAAACGGATGTTAACCTATCGCTTGTTCAGGTTCTTCTCAAGCTAACAACCACAAAAGATCGCACTCGCTAGAATTCTCCCTATCCCCAGCGGAGTTCATCAAAATTCCCCAACAATAACTTATCTTTGCAAATCCCCAGCCAGGGAATCCCCCGGAATTCAATTCCCCTCAGAGTTTAAGCTTCAGTATCCCCAGCAGATCAAGAGCTTCAAGTGGACAATCCCCAGCGGAGTCAGACTTTTAAACCTTCTCCCCACAGAGTTTTGGAAGGACAAATCTTGAGTTCCCCAGTGAAGTCTCCAGAGTTACTTCCCATCAAGCTGAAAATTCTCAAATCTGGCCTCCCCGGCATGGGTCTATTAGTTTGGGACTCCCCAGTAGAGGTCATCAGGAATTCTCTTCCCCAGCGACAGCCAAGGATTTATTTTCCCCGGCAGCAATCAAGATGCTTTTATCTTCAGCCATCTCGGATTCATGTACCCTTGGCAAGATTAGCTCATCAGCTTACATGCGCATTCATCATAAACATTAATGTCACACGCATTGCATCATGCATCATAACATTGCATACAACTAACCCTTTGCTTTTTCAGGAAAGATCAGTCGACAGACACAGATCATCTCCCGAGGTTCATCCAGAGATAGTTCAGATGTGACCCGGACACGGCAACATTCTGATACTTATTCCAGATCCATTCAGACGCATCATCAAGAAACCCTACACCGGTTCCTCTTCAACTTCAAGATTTCTGAAAACAGTTCACGGGTTCTCCAAGTAAACGGGTGTTAACCTATCACTTGTTCAGATTCTTCTTCAAGACTTCTGAAAATGATTCATGGATTCTTCCCAACAACGGATGTTAATCTATCGGCTTGTTCAGACTCTTCTCAAAACAGTTTACGGATTCTTCCCTACAACGGATGTCAATCTACTGACTTATTCAGACTCTTCTCAATTTTTGAAAATAGTTTACGGACATGTCCCAACAACGGATACTGCTCTATTGCTTATTCAATCTCAGATAGCTTACAGATTCTCCAGAGATGGACGTCAATCTGTTGCTTGCCCGGACCCCAATTCAGAGATGTTCCAGAACATGGTTGCCTTTCTGATACTTGTCCACTCACCATTGACCTACAGTTCAACATGTCCAGATGGCATCTATAAGCCCATCCTTCTACCAGCAGTCACCGAATGGCATCTGTAAGCCCATTCTCAGATGGCATCTCTAGGCCCATCCCCCGACAAAATTCTCTCGCACCAGATGGCATCTTTAAGCCCATCACCAAATGGCATCTTTAAGCCCATTCACCTCTGCCATCACATCGACGAGCGCAAATTTTCTGGGCACATTAGTGTCCAATCTCCTTTTACCTTCAAGTCGCGAAAGGCAAACTTGCCAATCTAACTCTTCAGGTCCAAGAAGATTGAACAGGGGCAACTGTTGTACCCCAAAATTTACCCTCGAATTTTTCCCCAAGAAATATCAGCTTCAAACATTTCCTGACTTTTCAAACTGGCTCAAGAATCGGACAAACGGACTTTTCTTGACAGTCAAGCAAAATTAGGGTTTTTACTGATTTTCAGAGCTTTGGATTGTTTCACAGTTGGCTCAGGGTTTTGGATGATTTTGGTCCAATTTTGATCAGACGAGTGTTATTTGGCATTTAATCGGGAATTAAGGTTTTATGGGCATATTCTCAGAAGAATTTAAATTCCACAGCACTTTGCGGGTTATTTCAAGATTCGGATTAAAATTCGCGTTATCTTGGTTTAATCAGTAAAAGAGACAGTGGTTTGAATTCAGTACGTTTTGATTGGGCCAGTCAGATACAGGATGCAGTATTGGATTCACAGTGTTTATGTGTTTGATCAGTCTACTTGGTTTGACTGCTGCTTTGCTTTGGGTGTTGAATAAGGCGGGTTTAATTGACCAATATTGTTATTATTTAAGTTATTTATTATTCTGAAATTGAGTGATTGAATTTATTTTTCAATTGTTTTAATTCTAAGAATTTTAAATAAATAAATAAACAATAAAGAAAATTAGAATTAATTGGATGATTTAGATTTTATTAATAATTGAATTATTTGTACAAATTGTTGTTTATAATTTAAATTATGAACAATAATATACATTAATTTAAATATTACATAAAATTAAAACTATCCTATTTTCTAATATTCTTCATTCTTCACTCCGCTCCGGTGCTCCATTTTTATCTGCAAAAAGAAACAAGAAAAGTCAGAAAAAAGCAGTTAATAGCAAAGACAGTTAAAATTGCTCATCATTAGGGGCCACTGACTGGGATCAGTTGACCCTCTCTGCAAATCACGGGATTTCTCCCGGTTCACAGAGAGGGAAGATTTTTTATTCATGAATGCAAATGTCAAAAATGCATAAGTTACAAATTTCAAGCTGCATAGAAATTCAAAATCCAAAATCCAAACTAAACTGAAAAGAT
The DNA here is from genome assembly GCA_948472305.1 of Vicia faba. Taxonomy (NCBI): domain Eukaryota; kingdom Viridiplantae; phylum Streptophyta; class Magnoliopsida; order Fabales; family Fabaceae; genus Vicia; species Vicia faba. The sequence goes on from OX451741.1 coordinate 314,253,917, forward strand.
CCAATGTCAACTTTCTATCCAAAGCAAAAGGGAAGTTACTGTCAAAATGCCTAAGTTTACTCAAAGAAAGAAGCAAGAAGTACAATTGCTGTCAAATCCCAAGCATACAAGCTGTCATGAAAAGATTTGGCCAAGATATCAAGGAAAAGAAAAAGCACACAAACTGTCAAAGCTGGATAAAGAAAATACAGAAAACGTGTTATGCAAGCTAATCATCATTTCCCAGCATAAATAGGGCCCCTTCAGAACCATAGTACAGGATAATAATCATATAAAATTCAAAACTGTACTTAAAGAGAGAAGAAAGAGAGATAAAGGCAGCAAGGCAGGTTTCCAGGCATAGACAGTAGGAGAAGACAAAAGATTATACAAATCCACAAGCAACTCAGTTCAGCAGCAGGCAGGATAAAAGAGAGAAAAGGGGATAACCTGTCAAAAAACAAAAACCTACATCAGACCTCACCCTGCCTCAACCTTCAAACACACATTCTCAAACACAAACATACTAAACCTATCAAAAACTGAAGCAATAACCTGCTAAGTGCCTTAACTAAAACCAGAAACACAACAAAATCAAAAAGCCTGTCAATAAAGCCGTCAAACACACAGTTCAATTCAAAGACCATACCAACATCCTGTCACACCAGCACCATGCCTATTGCCTAATCTCAAGACACCTTACTGTCAACAGGATCACAAGCATAAGAGTTCAAGGCAATACAGGTGAAGCAATCCACGAGCCCTCAGTACAAGCATCATAGGGCAATCAATCTCAGAAAGGCATCCAGTCCAAGGCAATAACTGTTCAAAATCGTTCAAGAAAGCATTCGACAATTCAAAGGGACGAAAGGGGAAGAGACAAAGATATCAAGGCAGCAATGTTCTAAAGTATTCAAAGCAAATGTTCGAGGCAACATACAAATTCCCAAGGGCAACACATAGTGGAAGAAGAAGATAAAAAAAAGAGTGAATTTTAAGAAGGGTTTTCAGGCAAATCTAGCATCATCATCAACACCCTAAATATATCAAAAGAACGAAATACCAGGAAAGCATCAAAAGCTCAAAGCCTCATCACCGTTCCGGCCTCCTAAGCATCACGCTCTCCACCTTTCCTCCATCTCCAAAGATTAGGTAGTATAATCTTTTCCCTCTTCTCTTTTCCTTCATCTCATAATGAAAGAATAAAAATTAAGGCTCAACTTAAAACAACACATGCGAATCCAGAAAAGAAGAAAGAAACATAAGACATTAAAACGAACCTTGTTTCGAAGGCGCTGAGTTCATGATATGGAGGGAAGAAAGGCGTTGGAATAATGCTGGTGGCCGGAGGAAGCTCAGGAAGCCTAATCGGAGAAGACAAACGCACGGTGCCGCTCAAGCCCTAACCTTCGTTCTGAATAGCAAAATCCTTAACCCTAACTTTGTTCCAAGATTGACAATGGGCCTGACCCATTCTCGTTTCTTCTCTGAAGTCCAACATTATCACTAATCTTTCTTTTTCTTTTACTAACCCATTCTTTTTATATTAACACTAATCTTTTTCTTTATTTCATAAACAATATTTATTTCCTTTTTCTTTGTAAATCACTAACCCTTTTTATAAACAATGTTTATTTCTATTTCTTTTGTAAAATACTAATTTTTTTTTTGTTTTATTTTATTTTATAAATAAATGTTTACTTGTGTTTTTTTTAAAAATACTAACTTAAATACATATCATTTATATCATATGATTAAAACATCTTTTTTTAGATAGAGATTCGTACATAAAAATAATAAACTTTTTCATAATTAAATTGAAAATACTTTTTTAATTAAAATACATATTTGTACATATTATACATTTATTTTGAAACTTTCTAATTAACATATACATTTGTACATACCAATTTAAATACATTTATTTTCTAATACCGAAATTCACAAACATTTGACTAAAATACTCTGTTAATTAAAACTTAACATTTTAATCAAAACACTTCATTTTTCTTTTGTACATAATTAAACATACAAAAATCAAAGATTCATTTAAAATACATTTATCTAGGTCAAACCCTAATACGATTTAACTTCACAATTCGCACTTGTACACTTACACAAATACATTCACATTGCCTTATATACATTTTTATCTTATATTTGTATATTGGATATTTACATTTTGATCGCACATTCGATTTGGTTGTAACTTGTTGGATACTATAAGTCACATCCCCTTGTACATTTACACCCCCACTCCCTGATACTATTTTGTAATAGCGTAGATTTACATTCCGCAATTTACAGTTTTCAATTATACCATGGTTAGACCTAGGGTTTGTATGTACATAAAATCAAACGCTAGATAACCTAATACAAGACAAACGCATGTAATCAATACACAATCACACTTGCACCCTCTAGGGTAATCCCATATGATGCCTTCCAAAATGGGCCATGCTTACACGTCGAGTATCTTTGGCAAAACAAAAGCAAATGATCAAAAGTCCCTCAAGATGTTGCCTAAATGGAATGATCATAGTCCCTTCAAAACAACTTGCCAAAGACACTAGGCACCATTGCATCCATGGTCCATACGATGACCCACGCCCGTCCCGAATAAACTTCCTAAATACAAGATTGCCTACCAATTTCAATGGTAGAACAAAATTGTCAAAGGGGTTAAAACACGACGAAAATCTTTGAGAAAGCTTTAGGGTAGATAAACTCTTAAGTACTTGTCAATTGGTAAAGAAAACACTTGCCTAATTTCAAAACCCACTTCACCAACACTTTCAAAAATCAAACTTTTCAAACCCTTGAAACACCTTTTTAAAAGATAAAACACCTTTTGTAAAACATTCGAGTAAAGAATTGTTACAAGGTTAGCCTAGCACAAGGCATCTTTTCAAAACGTTTTCAAAACAACCCACAAAGCACCATTTCATACAATTGAAAACCAAGGCAAGATTGATCTAAGCAAATACCTAAGAGCCCATGGATAACCATGGATGAAAAGGGTGCTAATACCTTCCCTTTTCATAATCTACCCTCCGAACCCACGAAATATCTCAAAAGGTTTTTGCTGTGCTTTTTTAACCTTTCCTTTAGGATAAAATAAAAAGTCGGTGGCGACTCTTGCTCAACCGCACAAGTGCGAATACGAACGCAAAATACTAGTCAGTTCTCCCACCGTATCACACACACCAATCACAAACACATTTCAAACAAAGCATTTTCGAAGTGATCAAGCAACTAAGATCCCGTGGATAACTACGGATGGAAAGGGTGATAACACCTTCCCTTTTCATAACCTACCCCCCGAACTCAAGAAAATATCTCAAAGGTCTTTCCTATTATTTTCACCCTTTCCTTATTGGATAAAAGAAAAGTCAGTGGCGACTCTTGCTATCCGCAACAATTGTGATAAAATGCAAAACACCCAAGTCAGTTCTCCCACCGTATTACGAACTGACGACTCTGTTGGGGACTATACTTAAAAGTGGGGTTACCTTAGAGCTAGATCACATTTAAATTGCTTTCATTGTTTGATTTATTTGCTTTACATTTATGGGTCCTTGTTTGGGTTTGTATTGATCCTCTACCCGGATCTGGGAACATCATTAGGTAAGTAGCAATAGATCGTGGAAACTGTACGGCATAGACCGATATGGTTGAAACAATGGCTACGTTAGTGTGACACATTTGTTGGTACCGGTATCACTTGTGTTGAATCGAGGAGAATACGGGAGCAGTGAGCGGTGTCATAAAGCACTAACTGACCTTAGAACCTTTAATTGAACAAATTGGCCATTAGGAAGTAGTGAGATAGCCGATTTCGGTGGAAAGCTGAAAATTGGTTGATACTCGATACTACGCTCATTGAGATCTGACTTTTGGGATATTGATTGATAAAATAGAAAGTGTACTATTTTTACCAATGTAGTAATAAAAGGAAGTTATCTCGTGTATCAATCTCGAGGACTGCGTTAGAACTATCAATGTTTATAATGATTCAATTAAACAAAAGAACATTGGTGTGGTTGAAAGATAGGTAAAAAAATATGCACTGTGAATCTTAAAACAAAAAGTAAAGAGTGTTTACACAAAATGATGAAGCATGCTAGGAATAAGATGTATGAATTGCTCCGTAATAAACTGAACCTTTATTTTATACCATTTATGTTAATGTGATCCAATACCAATTCTCAAGAGTCATTTCCCCTAATTCCTTAGCCAGAAACCATTAACATATATTTTTAAATCCTAATTCCTTATTTATCCAAACTTATGTCAAGCACATGTAATAATATCAAGAATTTACGGTCATCACTATTAGATCCTTATTCCTAAGAGAGATTAGTGATGCTATTATACAATTAGCGATAAAGTGATATGTCCAACCTACTTTACTCATAGATCAATACCTTATTTTCAAATAGGACAAGAAATAATAAATTGTATAATACATTGAATACATAAAAACATAGATTTCATAAAATTATAGAAATTTGGTTCATCACAAAAGTAATTCAAGGACACCCCCTAGCATTGGAGGTTTTAGCTTCTCATAATATTCAAAGAAAATACAAATTCAAAGTTAAACATTACAAGAGAATGGAACTGCTCCGATCTTCAATTGCTTTCGCTCTTGTTGATCTTCGTTTTACAAACCCTTGATCACTCTTCTCCTCTTGTCTAATCTCTCTTTTTCTGATGCAAAAAAGTCTACCTCGTACTCTCAAAAACTAGGTCTAAATAGTGTCAGATCACCCCACAGCTATGTAGAAATCCCGAAATACCCTCCATGAATTAAAACAAATCGATTTCCAAAAATCACTTTTCTGTCTCGCACTTGCCAACACGGGCCGTGTCAGGTGACACGGGAACCCGTGTTAGCCACTGGAATCCTCTCTTCAACAACAGCTTGCCATACTTTCTGACACGGGTCGTGTCATGTGACACGGGCGCCCGTGTCAGCCACTGGAATCCTCTTCTCTCACATTACGTATCATCATTTCTGAAACTGGGCGTGTCAGATGACACGGGCACCCGTGCCAGCCACTGGACTTCTGGAGGAAACGCTTCAGAACTTGTCAACTTTGCCTCTATTCTTGTGCAATTTCACCCGGAACTGAAAATACAAAAACCACCAGACCAAGACTTCAAAAGTATCTTATTTAACCAAATTCGAACTAAACTAATGCAAACAAACAAATGTGAAAATTAAAATACGTGACGAAAATAGTAGAAAAAAACTAAGCAAGGTGTTACCAATGATGCAGTTTAGTGATGGATAATAGATAGAAAACAAGAAATAATGGTGACCGATCACAACTCCAAACTTATCTCATTGCTTGTCCTCAAGCAAATCTTAAGTCCGTAATATAGGTCACCTCCAAATTTCAACAAACCATAGTACCACTAAGATTATTCGCAACTCTCTTACTTTCTTCTAGACCTTCCCTTCTTACCCGACTCACGACAATCAACTATACTTCCACAATTCAGCACCTCTTCCTCTGTCAGTTTTTCACACTCTCTCCAAATCTCTCAGGTTAAAGTGTTTATACTCTCTTGGTCAAGGTATGCATCTTCATTGTGATACAGTGGGAGAACTGACTTGGTTGTTTTGCGTTTGTGTTTGCAAATGTTACGGTTTAGCAAGAGTCGCCACCGACTTTTCTTTTATCCAATAAGGAAAGGTGAAAAAGCACAGGAAAGACCTTTAGAGATGTTTTCTTGAGTTCGGGGGGTAGATTATGAAAAGGGAAGGTATTATCATCCTTTTCATCCATTTTTTTCCATGGGCTCTTAGTTGCTTGCTAGATCACTTGCTTTTGTTTGAATGTGTGCTTGTGATGTGGGTTTTGAAAGTATTTTGAAAATGTGACTTTGTAATGATTCTCGTCTCTATAAGAACGCGTACAAAGTGTTGTTTTTTAAAATAATTCAAAGAGGTGTTTGTGGGACGTTTTTTTGAAAGTGATTTTGAAAAGGGTTTCCTTTGTAATGGCTCTCGTCTCTATAAGAACGCGTACAAAGTGTTGTCTTTTGGAAATATTCCAAATGTGGGTGTTGGTGTAAAAATGTTTTGTGGTGAGAAAGCGAGCAACTAAGAGCGAATTTAACTACTCAAAAGGTATTAACTGTTCTTTTCCTTATCCTTTAGATGTTGCTATCTTACCATTGATTTGGTAAGAAGCCCCATCGTTGGATGTGAAGGGACGAGCGTGGGACATTTGTATAGTCATAGAAGGCAACCTATGGGACATTTTAGCAATGTCGTTTTAGGAACTATATCGTTTACCGGAGGCAACATCGAGGTTCATCGAGGGACTACAATCTTCTGTCGAGGGTCTTTTTGCTAAAATGCCCATGTTCGAGGGACATGACTATTTCTCCGATAGGAAACAAAGTGGGATTACCCTAAGGTGCTATTGTGCTAGTGTGTTTGATTGCATGCATTTAGTCTTTCTTTTTAAGTTGTCTATTTGTTGATTTCATATCTTGCCATACACACCCTAGTTACTAACAATGTATGAAAGCAATAAAAGTGCGGAAAATAAGGATTCTACACTATTACAATCATTAGGGTGATGGGGTGTACAAATTCACGAATGGGGGTTTTGCAAGAAAATAAAACCTAATTATTTATTACAACCATATTGAAATAATAATGCAAGAAAGAAAAGGGACCTTGTTTTAAAAAGGGTTTTTTGTGTTGATGAATAAAAAAGGGAATGAATTAGCTTAGTAAAAAAAGAAAATATTTGTATGCCTTTTTATATTGATGAAAAGAGTTTTAATGTTGAAAGTGATAAAAAGGAAAATAAATAAGATATAAGACCAGTGTGCTGCTATAAGTAAAATAAAACAGAATCAAAAGTTCTGAAGCCAAGAGCGTTGTGACTCAGCAGGAGACATTAGTGGGTATCAGAAGTTCTGAGTTGGTAAACTCTGAGGTCTTGCAAGACACGTTAGAGGGAAAACACAAAAACTCTGGGTGGTATTCAGACAGTGGACCACAAGTCAGAAGTTATGTATTACACTTAAAACAGTGAGTAAACCCCAGAAATTCAGTGTATTGTCAGCATGTAAAAATCAGAAACTCTGAGTGTGTAAAAACAGTGAGTGGAAACATCAGAAGTTCAGTATGTTTGACATGTAGGGAGAACTCATAAGTTCTGTGTTGTGTTAGAACAGTGAGTGAATCATGGCAGTTCTATGTGTGAGTGAAAAACAGAAGTTTTGTGTTGCATTTCAAATATTTCCCTATATCAATCAACACAACGATAAATTATTCAGTTTTCAGCAAACAACAAATCAGAAGGATAAAAGCACAATAGTTCATGGAAGTTCTGATCCTGGTCCTGAGTCTAGCCTTAATCAGGAAGTTCTGATCCACAGTTTTTCTACTTATGCAGTGATATGTGCAACATCAATACTATGATATTTACATGTTTAATGATGTTCTGAATGAGAAGATGCAAAGTCAGGGAGACTTACCTTGAACCTGGAGCGTATGCTTGGGACTTGAGCTGCTGCCTTCAGATATTCTGGAGTCAGTAAGAGAAATGAAAGAGCAAATACCAGGTTCTTTTACTTCAAGGGAAGAACAAGGGTTTTGGTTTTCTGTTTAGGAATTCTGGATTTTTTATGAAGACCTCACAGTTTTTCTCTTCTCTCTTTTGACGATTCTCTCTCCAAAAGCCAGCCCCTTGTAAGTGTGATGGAGCAACTTATTTATAGATGAATTTATTATGGTTTTGGGGGGGAAAACATATGGGATTTGAACTTTTTAGCATACAGTTCCATTGCTTTTTTATCACAGCTTTTTGTATTTGGTGCAAATACAGGATTTGGGAAAATGTAGGCGTGGACTAAATTAACTACTGGTTAGAGTATTGTACTCTAGCAGTGTAGCAGGTTGTTTAAACGAGGTATTGGGATTTGGTGATGTTTTGATCGCAAAAGATCAGAAACGTAAACTCCAAATGCTAAAGGGGCATGTTCTGACTGGAGCGTTGAACATAGCCTTTATGTGTTGAAGAATCATGTTCTGACCAAAGAGCATCGCTTCTACATGTTCTGATTGAAGCATTATGTTCTGAACCGTGTTTTCAACTTCTGACTGCACTTGCATAGAGGCTGGCTCAGAAGTTCTGAAGTATCATATTCTCTAGACACTTAGAAAATTTTCTAAATGTTTAGAAAATTTGATTTTTTTTCAAAGTAACTTCTGACTTCTGATTTTTTGATGAACCAGTTTCATGCCTTGATGAAATATGATTCTTGGAACTTGATTTTTGATTCAAAAGTCATAGTTTGACTCCTTTGGTGTGCAAATGACCATTTTTCCCTTGTGAATGACTTTCTTGGAAAATTTGTAATTCAAGACTTGAAATTGGATGGAAGCAAACCTGAGGGTCCAGGTTGATCCTTTGAGAAATGAGAGGGCAAATTTTAGGGTACAACAGCTGCCCCTGTTCAATCTTCTTACACTTGAAGAGTTAGATTAGTCGGTCTGCCTTTCGTGATCTTAAGGTGGAAGATAATTGAACACTAGAGTGCCCATAAATTTACACTCGCATGCAGGATTGCTGATTGGTGATGTCGGGAATGGGCTTAGAGATGCCATTTGGAAGGTGACGGAGAATCATCTGAGATGGGCTTAAAGATGTCATCCCGAAAAGATCGGTTGCATAAGAGATTCCTTGGCGATAATTCTCGTACCTGCTATTGAGGGGGACTCTGCCGGGGAATGTTGATTTATGCCCTGGGAAGTAAAACCTAGGAGTTTCAGTTGTCTATTACTCTATTGGGGAATCAACTCTTGATTGAGGGGGGTGAAAATAGAATGTATACCTGGTCAGGGTCCAGGCTGTGGAGTGATTTACTGGGGAAATGTGAAACTAAACGTATCTGGTAAGGTATGGGCTTCACAGTGCTACAAACGGTTTCCTGGAGGTAAGGGAGAAGGAACCTGGGTAGTAGGGTTACTTCGTTATAAAAGCCTGGATGGTAGGGCTTGGTGAAGGAACCTGGGTAGTAGGGTTACTTCGAGATGAAAGCCTAGATAGTAGGGCTTGGTGAAGGAACTTGGGTAGTAGGGTTACTTGGAGATGAATGCCTGGATAGTAGGGCTTGGTGAAGGAACCTGGGTAGTAGGGTTACTTCGAGATGAAAGCCTAGATAGTAGGGCTTGGTGAAGGAACCTGGGTAGTAGGGTTACTTCGAGATGAAAGCCTGGATAGTAGGGCTTGGTGAAGGAACCTGGGTAGTAGGGTTACTTCGAGATGAAAGCCTGGATAGTAGGGCTTGGTGAAGGAACCTGGGTAGTAGGGTTACTTCGAGATGAAAGCCTGGATAGTAGGGCTTGGTGAAGGAACCTGGGTAGTAGGGTTACTTGGAGATGAAAGCCTGGATAGTAGGGCTTGGTGAAGGAACCTTGGTAGTAGGGTTACTTCGAGATGAAAGCCTGGATAGTAGGGCTTGGTGAAGGAACCTGGGTAGTAGGGTTACTTCGAGATGAAAGCCTGGATAGTAGGGCTTGGTGAAGGAACCTAGGTAGTAGGGTTACTTCGAGATGAAAGCCTGGATAATAGGGCTTGGTGAAGGAACCTGGGTAGTAGGTTTACTTCGAGATGAAAGCCTGGATAGTAGGGCTTGGTGAAGAAACATGGGTAGTAGGGTTACTTGGAGATGAAAGCCTGGATAGTAGGGCTTGGTGAAGGAACCTGGGTAGTAGGGTTACTTCGAGATGAAAGCCTGGATAGTAGGGCTTGGTGAAGGAACCTGGGTAGTTGGGTTACTTCGAGATGAAAGCCTGGATAGTAGGGCTTGGTGAAGGAACCTGGGTAGTAGGGTTACTTCAAGATGAAAGCCTGGATAGTAGGGCTTGGTGAAGGAACCTGGGTAGTAGGGTTACTTTGATATGAAATCCTGGATAGTCGGGCTTGGTGAAGGAACCTGGGTAGTAGGGTTACTTTGCTTGATCATGTAGATTAGTTAACTCATTTAGTTCCGGGAACTGAGTTTCTATTAGTCGTCTGTAGATGTAATCTGTATAATTGTTGGATTTGTTGAAGCTAATCCTATTTTCCTGAAAGGATATCAGGGTTAGTTATATGTGATACATGAAATGCAGGGTGAGATGATGTTCTCAAAATAAACGAGATTATGTTGTATGTGATATGATTGTGCATGTCATGACGTATGGACACGAGATGCTAGTTGTGACACATCTGAGTCTTGGAAAATAAAACCTTAACTGCTGCTGGAGAATAAATATTCTGTCGAGACGAGATGCTGGAGGATAACTCTGCGGGGACCAACTTAGAGGAAGAGATACTCCATTGGTAGACCTGCTAACATGGAGGAATAAACTCAGTTGGGGATGAAATTTCGTTGCTGGAGATGTTGAGCTCTGTTGGAGATTGAGCTTTCATACCCAGAGAAATAGACCCTGCTTGGGGAGATGAAAATTGTTGACTCGCCTGCGATTACAATCCTCGACTGGGGATAGTTATGCCCTATTTCGGGAAAGATGACATTATATGCCTTCGGATACTCTTACTCTGTGGAGAGTTTATGTACCAACAATTATGTTTTCAAGCTGGCTCCATCCCGGTACCTGCTGGGCAGGGTAACCGTGGGGGTTTGGAACTTCTTGTTTTTCTCTGTTTCTGGAATTACGAGTATTTGTCTTTTGTTTCTTATGTAAATATTTATTAGCATCAATTATTTTCAAATGCATATATCAAGAATAAATCAATGGACGTTCTTGGAAAACAAAATAAAATTAAAAAAAAAAGGAAAACGAACTGAAGTTTCTTGTGAAAATGACTTGTATTGATTTTTGAAGTTGCCCTGTAATAGGCGTTTTGTACAAAGAGGCTGACGTCCTAGTAAGAGAACACCGCCTAAAGATAGAATTTATATAATTTGTGTAAAAAGAAAGAAAAACAGCTATGTGAAACAACCCCATTGGGTTCCAACTTTGCTATTTCCTTTATGTCTTCAAATGTCTCATCACTTTGCTTCTTGGCCGAAGGTTGATCAGATTGGTTGGCATCGTCCGAGCTTGATAGTCGATGCCAAAGTCTGTTCGCCAGATGATCCAATGAGACATAGTGGTACGCTTCATATCCCTAACTTTTGCCTGGACCGCCCTTTCGGGTTTTCAATCCACCGGGATGCCCCTTTTTGCCCAAGCCGCCCTTTCGGGTTTTCGACTTGCCGGGTGTACAGATCTTTTTTCATTTTCATCCCTTACTTTTGCCCGAACTCTTTTGGTTCGCTGAGAAGCACTTATTTTTTCCTAGGCCAGTCAACCTAGCGGGTCTTTTAGTTAGGCGTAGTATATTTTCACTATGTCTGCATTGACAGGGTGAGGCAGGTCGTCACCATCAATGGTGGTTAGAATCATAGCTCCTCCCGAGAAAATGTTTTTAACCACGCTTGGCCCTTCATACATGGGGTCCACTTTCCCCTGGGATCACCTTGCGGCAGTATGATGCGTTTAATTACTAGATCCCCGACTTGATAATCTTGACGCCTGACTTTCTTGTTAAAAGCCTTGATCACTCGCTTTTGATACGTCTGACCATGGCAGATAGCAGTGAGTCTCTTTTTATCGATTATATTTAATTGATCAAGTCGGGTTTGGATCCAGTCGTATTTGTTCAAACCCGCACCCTTCATAATCCTAAGAGAAGGTATCTGGACTTCGATGGGTAGGAATGCCTCCATGCCATATACCAGAGAGTAGGGTGTTGCCCATGTCGACGTCCGTGCTGAGGTACAATACCCATGAAGAGCGAATGGTAACATCTCATGCCAGACTTTATATGTCACTGTCATCTTCTGTACAATCTTCTTGACGTTCTTGTTAGCTGCTTCAATAGCGCCATTCATCTTTGGCCGGTAGGGAGAAGAGTTATGATGTTGTATCTTAAATTGTTTACAGAGCTCGGTGATCATTGTGTTATTGATATTTGTACCATTATCAGCAATAATTCTCTCTGGCACACCATATCGACATATCAGATTATGTCGTATAAACCGTGCTACGACGCTCTTGGTAACTGTAGCAAAGGAAGCCGCCTCAACCCACTTCGTGAAGTAATCGATGGCTACTAAGTTGAAGCGATGTCCATTAGAAGCGGTGGGCCTGATTTCGCCAATCATGTCAATACCCCACATTGCAAAGGGCCACGGGGCTGTCAAAACATTTAAGGGTACCGGAGGCACGTGCACCTTATCAGCGTAAATTTGGCACTTATGACAAGTTCGAGAGTGTTGATAACAATCGGCTTCCATAGTGGACCAGTAGTATCCTGCCCGTAGGATCTTCTTAGCCATGGTATGTCCACTAGAATGGGTTCCGAAGGTGCCTTCATGTAGATCTGTCATGATCCTTTCTTCTTTGCTCTTGTCCACACACCGTAGTAGTGTGGAGTCATGGTTGTGTTTATAGAGGATTCCATTACTGAGGAAGAATTTTGCAGCGAATCTTCTCAGAAATTTCTTATCATTGACAGATGCCCCTTCGGGATACTCTTGAGCCTCGAGATACCTTTTAACTTCGTGAAACCAGGGTTTGTCTACCACTTCTTCGATATCGATTTCACAGCAGTGTGCTGGTTCATCCAACCTCTCAATGGTGATTTTGGGAGCTTCGTTGTCCCCTAACTTTGAACATGGAAGACACTGTAGCTAGCGCGTCCGCTAACTGATTCTCCTCTCATGGGAAATGTTCAAAAGTTACCTCCTCAAAGTGTGGGAGCAATTTGTACGTGCTCTTTGTAAGGAATGAGATTCGGGTGCTTCGTATCCCACTCACCTTTGATCTGACTTATCACCAAAGCGGAATCCCCGAATACGCTCAAGAACTTGATCCTTAGGTCAATAGCAGCGCGAAGACCCATGATACATGCTTCATACTCCGCCATGTTGTTGGTGCAGTTGAAACATAATCGGGCGGTGAACAGAGTATGACAGCCCTTGGGAGATATGATTATAGCGCCAATGTCATTACCCAATGCGTTTGATGCTACATCAAAATACATAGACCATCAGGATCCTTCCTCAGGTCCTTCATCCGGTTCATGTCCTTCGTAGTCAGTTACCAACATGATATTCTCATCCGGGAACTCAAAATTCATGGACTGGTAGTCATCCATGGCCTGATGAGCCAAATGATCAGCCAATTCACTCCCCTTGATTGCTTTTTGGGTTGTATATTGTATATCGTATTCAGTTAAGATCATTTTCCACCTTGCTATCCTCCCGGAGAGAGCGGGCTTCTCGAAAATATACTTGATCGGATCCATCTTTGATATCAACAAGGTAGTGTGAGTCAGCATATACTGTCTCAGTCAACGAGCAGCCCATGCCAAAGCGCGGCAAGTCTTCTCGAGCAATGAGTATCGTGTCTCTTAGTCGGTAAACTTTTTACTAAGGTAGTATATTGCATGCTCTTTTCGATCATACTCGTCATGTTGCCCCAGCACACACCCTATTGAATTGTCTAGCGCTGTCAAGTATAATATCAAAGGTCTCCCTTCAACTGGAGGCATCAGAATTAGTGGTTCTTGAAGGTATTCCTTGATTCTTTCAAAAGTAGTCTGGCATTCAGCATTCCACTCGACCACTTGATCTTTCTTTAGAACCTTAAAGATTGGCTCACAAGTAGAAGTTAGATGTGAAATGAATCTGGCAATATAATTCAAACGTCCCAAGAAACCTCTAACTTCCTTCTCTGTACGGGGAGCTGACATTTCTTGTATAGCTTTTACCTTCGCAGGTTCTACCTGAATGCCTTTGTCGCTAACAATGAAACCCATAAGTTTACCAGACCTTACCCCGAAGGTGCACTTGTTCGGATTCAACCTTAGCTTGTATATCTTCAACCTGTCGAATAACTTTTGTAGATGATTGAGATTTTCCTCTTTGGTTTGAGACCTAGCTATCATGTCATCAACATAGACTTCGATCTCGTGGTGAATCATATCATGGAACAAAGTGACCATGGCTCGTTGATAGGTTGCCCTGGCATTTTTCAACCCAAAAGGCATCACCTTGTAGCAGAAGGTGCCCCACTGTGTAACGAAGGTTGTCTTCTCCATGTCTTTAGGAGCCATCTTGATCTGGTTGTAGCCAGAGAAACCATCCATGAAGGAGAAGATTTTGTGTTATGCAGTGTTGTCAACCAGAACATCAATATGGGGAAGTGGGAAGTCATCATTGGGGCTTGCCCTGTTTAGATCTCTGTAATCCACACACATTCGTACCTTGTCGTCCTTCTTAGGTACCAGAACGACGTTAGCAACCCACTACGGATAGGAGGTGACAACTAAGAAACCTGCGTCGAATTGCTTCATGACCTCTGCCTTGATCTTCTCTGACATTTCTAGACGCATACGGCGGACCTTCTGTTTAATCGGAGGGAAATCTTCTTTAGTTGGCAGGCGATGTACCACAATATCAGTGTCCAAACCAGGCATGTCTTCATAGGACCAGGCGAATATCTAAACATAGTCGTGCAGTATCTGTATCAACCTCTGTTTGACGCTGAGCTCCAGATTTTCACCTATTTTAACCACTTTTTTGTCCTCCTCAGTACCCAAATTCATTGTCTCAACCGGCTCTTTATGAGGCTGTATGGCCCTCTCTTCCTGTTGTAGTAGTCTAGCAAGTTCTCCAGGTACCTCAAAATCGTCCTCACCTTCGTCCTCGGCTTGGGATCCAGAGTGTATATGGATCTGCAGTGTGATACGTGAGTGTGTGTAAGAGCATAGCTGTATTGATAAAGTAAAAGCAGACAAGAAAAATAGAGAGCACAAAATTTGTATGCAAAGAACGTTCAATGCTTCATTAATGAAATATGAGATGACATATAATAACCCTCACAGATAGAACCATCATGCCTCGGGTAAGACACAAGGCCAAAAAGTTTAAATTGTTCATTACAAATTCAGAAAACAAGTAAGACAATTATTGCGGAATAAAAGCAACTGCAACAAAATCTCTAGCCGTCCAGTTATTCGGTCCACCATTGGTAGTCGGGTAGATCCATCTGTCGATGTCAGGGTCTTCCTCACTGTCTTCAATAGCGTTGACCTCACGATTACTGATGTGTAGGGGAGGTTCTCCAACTCGAGCGCGTCGAACAGCCCTTTGAGCCCCTGAAGTAAAGCCCAATCCAAATTTGTCAATTTTGTGAATGAAATCATGGAGCTGACCCCAATTGGCACACCCACCTTCTTCAACCACAACCCTGGCGTCCTTGAGAGAAGCCATCTTCAAAGGAGGTTTGTTGCTAGCAGTTTCAGTCGATGCCAAGATCTGAGGGACCTCTTCAAAATTCTGACAAGGAGTTTCGATAAATTCCCCATCCATCTCTATGTAGAGGAAGGAATTGAGATGGCTCACCATATACTCCTCTTCACCCCGTACAGTGACAATCTTCCCTTTCACTGGATACTTCAGCATTTGGTGGAGTGTGGAAGTAACTGCCCCAGCCTCATGGATCCAAGGACGACCCAGCAAACAAGAATATGACGGCCTGATGTCCATCACATAGAAGGTGGACTTGAAAGTCTGAGAGCTTATCTTGACAAGGATGTCCACTTCCCCATGCACCATTATTTTCGACCCGTCAAAAGCCCTTACCACAATGTTACTAGGCTTTAAAGTCAAACCCTCGCAATCCAACCAGTCCAATGCCTTCTTGGGAAGAACATTCAGTGAAGACCCAGTATCCACCAGCACATGAGCCATGGTAGTGCCACTGCATTCGATCGAGACATGCAGAGCATCATTGTGTTTCCTTCCCTTCGGTGTCAAGTCAGCATCTGAAAAACCCAGCCCATTGTCAGCAGTCAGGCTAGCCACGCAATCTTTAAATTGATCAGCTTAAGTCTCTTGCGGCACATGCGCAGTTTTGAGGAATGCAATCAAAGCCTTCGCATGGGCCTCGGAGCACAACAGAAAGGATAACATGGATATCTTTGAGGGGTTCTACCCCAGCTGCTCGACCACATTGTAGTCACTCTTTTTAATTATTTTCAAAATTTCCTCTATCTCTTGCTTAGAGGTTTCCACAACAACTTTTCTAGGTGCCTCCGTCCGAGAAGGCTCACCTACAACTTCTTTACCTCGAATCCTAGATGACTTATCGGCAGGGGTAACAACTGGAGTAGTAACTGAAGTACTAGCGGGAGCAGAAGATGAAATAATGATAGGCTTAGTGACAGTCTTCGGGGAGATCTCAGGAGAGAAAACCCCTTTCACTTCTAGTAATATTGTTGGTCCCGACAATGTTACTGATATCACAATCAGCTTCTTCGGTCTTCAAGTTTTGTTTAACACCATGATAGTAAACATCGGCGCCATAATGCCAAGGGACAGCTTTGTCTGAGGTGTACGGGACAGGACCAGGACATGTGATTATCAACGGAGAAATTCTCATAGTGGGTGTAATCTTAACAGGTTTTCTCGAGGAAACCTTGGAAGGACTGGCGGAAATGGTTATAATAGCAATATCTTCACACGGAATAGTTGGAATCAAAGTCTTCTCGAACAAAATTTCTCGGTTGTCCATCAGGCGTTGGACACCTGCTCTCAGCAAAGAGAAACCAGAAGGCAAGGATGAACAGATGTGGCAACCTTCACCACAACCCGGAAATAAACCGGCCAACAACAAATTCTTCTTAACAGTCATAAGAGGAGTAGAAACTTCATCAACTAAGGTCACAAATAGGTCGGTATCAACATCGTTAACTCCACGGTTGTGTCTAGGCATGGGAGCAGTTATGACATTGGGTTTCTCTGGAGCATCGAACTCAATCTCCTTGGCTTCAATTAGATCTTGTACTTTATTTCTCAGAGCCCAGCAGTCATTTGTATTGTGACTAGGACTCTCAGAATGGTAGGCACACAGAGCGTTAGTATTATACTGAGGAGATGAGGTATTAGGATTATTGGGAGCCTCTTTCAAAGTTGTCAAGTTGGATTTCAGCAGATGGGGTAGAACCTCTTTCAATGTCATGTTAATCTGGTTAAACTGCCTTTGTGGTCTTTCTACCCTTTGCTGATTGTTGCGTTGTGGGGCAGTCGCAGGCCTTGGTATTATTACAGCACTTACCGTTGGACGATATCCCGCTCTGCTCTGATCTCTCGGGCTATAAATGGTATTGGCCTCCTTCTTACCAGTGAAAGGTTTCTTTGCTGAACTTGACGAGTCATCTTTCTGTATTTTACCGCTCCGAATCCCAGCTTCTACCCTTTCTCCTGTTAATATCAGCTCAGTGAAACCAGCTGATGAGCTACCGATTAAATGGTTGAAGAATGGACCAGCCAGCGTCCCAAGAAACATGTCAACCAACTCCCAGTCAGATAATAGGGGTTGAACTCTCCCAGCCAAGTCTCTCCACTTCTGCGCGTAGTCCTTAAAACCTTCACCTACAACCATGGGCATACTCTGGAGTTGAGTACGAGTAGGGGCCAGGTCAGCATTATATTGATACTGCTTGTAAAAAGCGGTAGCCAAATCCTCCCAGTTTTGGACATTGATTCCCTCCAATTGGTAGAACCATTCAAGCTGAGTCCCTAACAGACTGTCTTGAAAGAAATGAACCCACAAGTTTCTATCAGCGGTGTGGGGTTGGATCTTCCTCACATAGGAACGGAGATGGGGCTTTGGGCAAGACACTCCATCGTACTTTGCGAAAACTGGAGCCTTAAATTTTTGTGGGATGACTACCTCGGGCACCAACCCTAGTTCTTCAAAATCCAACCCTGGTATTCTCTGGATCTCCATAGAACTTAAACGATCTTCTAACTGGTTGTACCTATCCTCAGCGGGAATTCCCCAAGCATAGGGACGTTAGGGAATTCCCCACAGCGGTCAATGATAGAGACATCTTCCAAGGATCTCGAACACCAATGGATGTCAGAATAAGTGAGGGACATCATCCTTTGAGACCGTGTTAGTCTTTGCTCATTCTTCAATACTGATTGAGGGAGGTGTCAAGTGAACCACTTAGCGATTAGGGGAATACAACACAAAAGAGTACCTCTTTTCTTCATGGTGCGGGTATGAAGGCAATGTAAGATGTCGCCCAGTAAGGTAGGTACAGGATTGCGAGAGAGAAAGACTTTGATGGCTTTAACATCTATGAATTGGTCAGAATTGGGGAACAGAACCAAACCATAAATGAAAAGAGCCAGGATGTCTTCAAAAGCTTGGAAATCCATGTCGTCCCAGAATGAACGAGCCTTCTCCAATAGAAATTTGGCTAGGAAACCTTTGACCCCGCTTCTTGTCTCCCAATTGGCTATGATGTCGTCTCTCTTCAGATGCAAAGCTTCGGCGATGACTTCAGGTTTTGGAATCCCCTCTAAACCGGTGAACGGTATCTGATCAAGCACGGGAAACCCTAAGAGTAGAGAAAACTCCTCCAGTGTATGTACCAACTGATAGTCCGGGAAAGTGAAACAATGATGTACAGGATCAAAGAATTGGAACAACACACACATCATCTCTTCTTGGAAATTGGATGTAGCCAAACTTAGGAGTCGACCGTATTTCTTGGTAAAAGAAGAATCCCTGGGCACTCTTGAAGCTAACTCTTGAAGTTGAGGGTGTGCTTTTACAAATCTTATTTGGATGGTGTTCCTTCGGACAGAATTCATGACCTACAAAACAAAAACAAAGATAAATTTCTAAATCCTTAAAATGGTTAGTGAGCATGCGTATGATGCTTATGATGTTTATGATGTTATGTACAAGTAAATATATATACACACAAAGCAGATAAGTCCCTATGTTTTAGGCTTGCATGGGGTTTTATAGGTAAGTACCCTCTTGAAGTTTAGTTGGTTCAACATGTCCTAGTAATAGTGATCGGATTCTAAAGGATCTCAATATCACCGACCTTTCTCTTAGGAATTGTCTCAGCATAATCAATCTTTTCTTGCGGCCGAGATATCCCAAAAGTCCAGCTTCAATGAGTTTAGTATCGAGTATCAACCAATTTTCATCTCTACACCGAAATCGGTTATCTCACTACGTCCTAATGGCCAAGTTGGTCAAGTAAAGGTTCTAGAAGTTCATTAGTGCTTTATGACATCACTCATCAGCCACGTATTCTCTTTGATTAACTCAAAGGCTACCGGTACTCACAAATATGTCTCACTAACGTAGCTATTGCTTAGACCATGTCGGTATACCCTGCACAGTTTCCACAACGTATTTCTACTTACCTATAATGTATCCCAAATCTGGGTAGAGGATTCAAACCCAAACAAAGAACCATAATGTAAAGCATACAAGTCAAACAAAGAAAGCAAATAAATGTAATCTAACCCTAAGGTAACCCCAATTTAGAGTTATATCCCCAGCAGAGTCTCCAGTTCTGTGATACGGTGGGAGAATTAACTTGGTTGTTTTGCGTTTTTGTTTGCAAATGTTGCGGTTTAGCAAGAGTCGCCACCGAATTTTCTTTTATCCAATAAGGAAAGGTGAAAAAGCACAGGAAAGACCTTTAGAGATGTTTTCTTGAGTTCGGGGGGTAGATTAAGAGAAGGGAAGGTATTAGCACCCTTCTCATTCATGGTTTTCCATGGGCTCTTGGTTGCTTGCTAGATCACTTGCTTTTGTTTGAATGTGTGCTTGTGATGTGGGTTTTGAAAGTATTTTGAAAATGTGACTTTGTAATGATTCTCGTCTCTATAAGAACGCGTACAAAGTGTTGTTTTTGAAAATAATTCAAAGACGTGTTTGTGGGACTTTTTTTGAAAGTGATTTTGAAAAGGGTTTCCTTTGTAATGGATCTCGTCTCTATAAGAACGCGTACAAAGTGTTGTCGTTTAGGAATATTTCAAATGTGGGTGTTGGTGTAAAAATGTTTTGTGGTGAGCAAGCGAGCAACTAGGAGCGAATTTACCTACTCAAAAGGTCTTAACTATTATTTTCCTTCTCCTTTAGATGTTGCTATCTTACCATTGATTTGGTAAGAAGCCCCATCGTTGGATGTGAAGGGACGAGCGTGGAAAGTTTGTATAATAATAGAAGGCAACCTATGGGACGTTTTAGCAATATCGTTTTAGGAACTAGATCGTTTACCAGAGGCAACATCGAGGATCATCGAGGAACTACGATCTTTTGTCGAGGGTCTTTTTGCTAAAATGTCCATGTTCGAGGGACATGACTATTTCTCCGATAGGCAACAAAGTGGGATTACCCTAAGGGTGCTAGTGTGCAAGTGTGTTTGATTGCATGCATTTAGTCTTGCTTTTTATGTTGTCTATTTGTTGATTTTATATCTTGTCATACACACCCTAGTTACTAACAATGTATGAAAGCAATAAAAGTACGGAAAATAAGGATTCTACACTATTACAATCATTAGGGGGATGGGGTGTACAAATTCACGAATGGGGGTTTTGCAAGAAAATAAAACCTAATTATTTATTACAACCATATTGAAATAATTATGCAAGAAAGAAAAGGGACCTTGTTTTAAAAAGGGTTTTTTGTGTTGATGAATAAAAAAGGGAATGAATTAGCTTAGTAAATAAAGAAAATATTTTTATTCCTTTTTATATTGATGAAAAGAGTTTTAATGTTGAAAGTGATAAAAAGGAAAATAAATGAGATATAAGACCAGCGTGCTGCTATAAGAAAAACAAAACAGAATCAGAAGTTTTGAAGCCAAGAGCACAGTGACTCAGCAGGAGACATCAGTGGGTATCAGAAGTTCTGAGTTGGTAAACTTTGAGGTCCTGTAAGACACGTTAGAGGGAAAACACAAAAAATTTGGGTGGTATTCAGACAGTGGACCACAAGTCAGAAGTTCTGTATTACACTTAAAACAGTGAGTAAACCCCAGAAGTTCAGTGTATTGTCAGCATGTAAAAATTAGATACTCTGAGTGTGTAAAAATTGCGAGTGGAAACATCAGAAGTTCAGTATGTTTGACATGTAGGGAGAACTCAGAAGTTTTGTGTTGTGTTAGAACAGTGAGTGAATCATGGCAGTTCTATGTGTGAGTGAAAAATAGAAGTTCTGTGTTGCATTTCAAATATTTCCCTATATCAATCAGCACAACGATAACTTATTTAGTTTTCAGCAAACATCAAATCAGAAGGATAAAAGCACAACAGCTCATGGAAGTTCTGATCCTGGTCCTGAGCCTAGCCTTAATCAGGAAGTTCTGATCCATAGTTTTTCTACTTACACAGTGATATGGGCAACATCAATACTATGATATTTACATGTTTAATGATGTTCTGAATGAGAATATGCAGAGTCAGGGAGACTTACCTTGAACCTGGAGCGTGTGCTTGGGACTTGAGTTGCTGCCTTCAGATATTCTGGAGTCAGCAAGAGCAACAAAAGAGCAAATACAAGGTTCTTTTACTTCAAGGGAAGAACAAGGTTTTGGTTTTCTATTTAGGAATTCTGGATTATTTATGAAGACCTCACGGTTTTTCTCTTCTCTCTTTTGACGATTCTCTCTCCAAAATCTAGCCCCTTGCAAGTGTGATGGAGCAACTTATTTATAGATGAATTTGTGGTGGTTTTGCAGGGAAAAACATATGGGATTTGAACTTTTTGGCACACTGTTCCATTGCTTTTTGATCACAGCTTTTTGTATTTGGTGCAAATACAGGATTTGGGAAAATGTAGGCGTGGACTAAATTAACTGCTGGTTAGAGTACTGTACTGTAGCAGTGTAGCAGGTTATTTAAACGAGGTATTGGGATTTGGTGATGTTCTAATCGCAAAACATCAGAAACGTAAACTCCAAATGCTGAAGGGGCATGTTTTGACTGGAGCGTTGAACATAGCCTTTATGTGTTGAAGAATCATGTTCTGACCAAAGAGCATCACTTTTACATGTTCTGATTGAAGCATTATGTTCTGAACTGTGTTTGCAACTTCTGACTGCACTTGCATAGAGACTGGCTCAGAAGTTCTAAAGTATCATATTCTCTAGACACTTAGAAAATTTTCTAAATGTTTAGAAAATTTGATTTTTTCAAAGTAACTTCTGACTTCTGATTTTTTGATGAACCAATTTCATGCCTTGATGAAATATGATTCTTGGAACTTGATTTTTTATTCAAAAGTCATAGTTTGACTCCTTTGGTGTGCAAAATACCATTTTGCCCTTGTGAATGACTTTCTTGGAAAAATTGTAATTCAAGACTTGAAATTGGATGGAAGCAAACCTGAGGGTCCAGGTTAATCCTTTGAGAAATGAGAGGGCAAATTTTGGGGTACAACAGTCATCTACTAAGCTTGCACAACATCTGTAAACATAACACAAACACACAAAACATGCACTATACGAGGACTTTATAAGTTGTAACGGGGCTAAGGGATAAGGTGGGATACACAAAAAAGAAAGGAAAAACAAAGGGTTAATTGGCTCAGATTCGGTGTTATCTATCTTATAATTTTGTACTTGTTATTTTGCAACTCAAAGGGTTGGACACATATTATTCGAGATATTCAGTTTCTTCTCCTCAATTGGATACTGGAGGAATTATGACGTTATTTTTTTTTCGGGTTCTCGATGACGAGTGCATTCTCACAACATTTTTTTTCAAGATTGTGTGATTCTCTATATTTTTTTCATTCAATCTCTTTGATTTTTTTTCCGAATGCACTCATTCACTCTTATTGCGAGTGTCACAACCCCAAACTTAGAGTTTTTACACAAACCGTGAAATTTTTAACACCTATCTGAGCAAGGTAGGGAAGTGTTTTGGGATAAAGGTTTTATAAAATGTGGTTTAAAAACAAGAACGGGGATAAAGCTCAAACTGGGGTAACAAGGGATAACGTGTAAGGGTAGGCTCAAAAGGCTCAGGGCTAAAAAAAGAAACAAGTGCCTCAGTGCATGTGTGTGTGCAGTATACATTCCACAGATAATTATGCAAACAAAAAGAGACTAAGTACATACACGACACTCTCTTGGTGCATTTGTGTTTGGCTATTTTTTATCCTCACCATGTTGAGTATACTGGCAGTTTTAAAGGTGCCTTCTGTGTCATGTAGTGTCATGTAGCTTCGGGTATGTTATACTCCGGTCTAGTTCCAGTGTTAGGAATTGCGTCCAATTTTCTTTTCAGTCGTACCAACTTTCAGAGGTTTCCTAGAGTTCAATGTTGGGATTGATCGCTCTCATCCACTTTTCTCGGGTTGTCTAACTATTCCGGCATAGTCACCACACATCTGAAACACACAAAACATGAAGAAACAAAAGATTTAAACTGAAATAACCAAATTTAAATGAAATAACAAGCAATGAATAAAACACACAAAATACTAAACTATAAAAAAAAACCACACTTGGACCAAACATTGATCTCAATGTTTCAGAACCAAGGATGCGAGGAGGGACTCACAGGTCTCACTGCGGTGGAGGAGGGGGGGAAACTGCAATATCAAATGCTGCATCATTCAGTGTATATCGGTCATCATCTCCCCTTGTTGAGCCTATTCATGTCCTTGACGGGATAACTCAACTCCTTTGCATGTTTGTTCAGCTCAGAGATCTGCACACTCTGCCTGTAGCCAAACCCACTCCTCTCAAATGAACGATGAGGACCGTCCATCCACTTGAGTAGGCATTTCAGGAGGATTTTCTACCGGCTCTCCAGAATTATCGTCCATGTGGTGCTCCTCAGCTGGATCATTCCTTTCATTATCAACCTAAAAATCAGCATTAAAAATACCATATTCCCAATTCTAACGACTTAAAATTAAGATCTTGTCAGGGTCGGGGAGCATCATAATAATCCTCTTTGAAACAATATAACCGAAACGATTACCTTATACCTGAATCGTACCTTGATTAATTAGGGAATTCATATCTATTTTAATCATACCTGACAAGGGTGCATGATTCATTGTCACTGGGTCATAACCAAAATAACTGGGTATTTGAGTAATCATCCCGCCAACAGAAATATCACCCAAAGTTGCCCGTCCCACTTTTTCATATGGTTTGCTGCGAAGGCAGCTACATTGACCGGGGTTGCATTGGCCATAGCACGAAACATAAAGAGTTTTGCTTGCGATGCGACTCCTGTGTTATCCCCTCTGCCAAATAAAGAGTAAGCTAGACATTTATATGCATACCTGAAGCATGGGTTTTGAATACGAGATGCCTTGACGCTCTTAGCCTCATAACCTCCACAACCAGTGATTGCTCCCCAAAATCTCACTGGATTGAATGTTTGTGGAATCGCTCCAGGTCCAAGACGGGAAGGTGGAGAATCCCACCCAATTCCTCCAGGGTCAACTGACGTTCAACAGTAAACAGTCTGAAAGTTAAGGTACATGTGTGAATTTGGGTGGTCCCATCCCAAGTTGGCTTCAGCTTAAACTCAATAGAGCTCAGAAATTCGAGTGTTATGCGCTCAAAAGTGGGCGCTTCATGCTACATAAATTCTAGTACTCCAAAAACATGCAACATTCTATTTATTTCATCGGATAAACCCAGTTGAGACAAAGTTTGAGAACACATGTACCTTGTGGGCGTCAACTTACGCTGAATATGATACGAGTAACGCACCTCATGAGCAGGATTATCAAAGAAGATGTCATTAGCATTAGGTTCCGCAATTTGACCGTGGCTGCTCCTTGGTCTCGACCTCGATGGTTTACTTGTTGGCTGCTTACCTCTTGCATTACGCTTTGGGGGCATTTTGGTAAACCTGTAAAATCACACCAAATTGAAATAGAGAGTTAGAGGAAAAAGCTACCGTAGAAAGGTAGAGGACGGAATTCGGAACAGTTTTTGTGAGGGCAGTTAGGTGGGAGCACGAGATCGATGGAGAAATAAGGGATTTGTATGAAGAGAGTGGCTATGATGTTTTTGTGGATTTTGAGAGAGAGAGGGAGAGAGAGGTAGAAGAAGAGAAAACAAAAGGTTTTTGATGATGTATGACTAATGTGAGTGGGGGAGAGGTTATAAGATGGTGAGGCCCTCCATAAAAATAAAAAACTCCCAAAAAATTTAATTGGAATCTGGATCGCCTGACATGGCCGTGTTACATGACACGTGCAACCGTGTCAGGGCCTGCCCAATTACTCAGTCTTCTTCCTGTTCTGGGTTTTCTGACACGGGCGTGTCCCATGTCACGAGCACTCGTGTCAGAGGCTGATCAACAAAACCCTATCATGCTCATTTGGATGACACGGTCGTGTCCCTTGACACGGGAAACCGTGTCATCCCCTGTATTTGCCAATCTCTTCTTTCATATTTTATCATGTCATCTTTCGTCACCCTGCTCAAAACGCCAATCCTCAATCTCTTCCGAATAAGAAATCTTGTAGGAAAACATTACAACAAAACAAAAGAAATCATTAGAAATAAAACGCGTGGGTTGCCTCTCATGAAGCGCTTCATTTTACGTCGCATGGCTCGACGGTTGTTCATCTCACCCTATAAGACGAACAACATGAATCTGACCACCTTCTTGCCCTGCATAATAGGGTTTTAACCTTTGCCCATTCACTTTAAAAATGTCACCATTAGCTTGATTTTTCAATTCAATCGCCCCATGGGAAAACACTTTGTGCACTACGAAAGGTCCTGACCATTTGGATCTCAATTTTCCAGGAAATAGCTTCAACCTGGAATTGTACAAGAGGACCAGTTGTCCTTCATAAAAATATTTCCTCACGATCCTTTTATCATGCCATTTCTTTGTTTGGTCTTTATAAAAGCTTTGCATTTTCAGAGGCGCGGTTCCAAAATTCCTCCAACTCATGAAGTTGAAGGATCCGCGAACTTTCTGACTTAGACAGATCCATATTTAGAAGTTTTGATTCCCAGAATGCCTTGTGCTCCAACTCCAAAGGTAAATGGAATGCTTTTCCGTAGACTAGTTGGTATGCAACATACCAATTGGCGTTTTGAAAGTCGTTCGGTAAGCCCATAAAGCATCATCCAACTTAGTCGCCCAATCTTTCTGAGAAGAACTTACTGTTTTCTCAAGAATTTGTTTAAGTTGCTTGTTTGAAACTTCTACTTGGCCACTAGTTTAAGGGTGATATGGTGTGGAGACCTTATGCTTAACATTGTACTTCTGGAGTAACCTTTCCATGAGGTGATTCAGGAAATGTGTTCCCTCATCACTTATGAGTGCTCTCGGTACTCCAAATCTGGAAAAAATGTTCTTTCAAGAATCTCACCACCACTTTCGCATTGTTAGTAGGTAAAGCCACAGCCTCAACCCATTTCGACACATGATCAACTGCCACTAGGATATATTTCTTCCCGAAATATGGTGGAAAAGGTCCTATGAAATCTATTCCCCAAACATCAAATAACTTGACTTCCAACATAGAATTTTGAGGAATCTGGTTTCTCTTGGAGATATTCCCAATTCTTTGATATTTATCACACTCTTTTACCATCTCTTGGGCATCGTTAAACAACGATGGCCAATATAAACCTGATTAGAGGACTTTAGCTGGAGTTCTATCACCACTAAAATGTCCTCCGTACTTTGAGGCATGGCATGCTTTCAATATGTCTTCCTGCTCTTGCTCAGGCACACGTCTTCTTATCAGTCCATCCACTCCTCTTTTGTATAAGAAGGGATCATCCCATAAGTAAAACCTGCAATCATGAACAAACTTTTTTTTCCTGTTAGAATCAAAGTCATCAGGGATGATACCTCCTACTATATAGTTTGCATAATCTGTGAACCATGGTACACCAATAATAACAAGGATGTGTTCATCGGCAAACTCGTCCTTTATTGGTCGCTTAACCTATGTTTCTTCAATCGGTGACATACGCGAGAGGTGATCAGCAACAGTGTTTTCACAATCTCTCTTGTCACGAATATCCACATAAAAATCCTGAAGGAGTAAAATCCATCTCAGAAGTCTTGGCTTAGAGTCTTGTTTAGCAAATAAATACTTCAAAGCAGCATGGTCAGTATAAACAATGACTTTAGAACCCAACAAATATTGCCTGAATTTATCAAAGGCATAAACCACAACTAACAACTCTTTTTCGGTAGTTGCATAGTTCATCTGTGCAGGGTTCAACACATGACTAGCATAGTAAATGACATGTAGCAAGTTTTCTCTACATTGTTCCAGAACTGCCCCTACTGCAATATCACTAGTATCACACATGATCTCGAAAGGGAGAGACCAATCAGGGGATACTACAATTGGTGCCGATACCAAATTAATCTTTATGGTTTCAAAAGCTATGACACACTCTTTATCAAACACAAAAGCCTTATCCTTAACCACAAGCAAAACCCTTAACGCTACTACAATTGGTCCCTTTGAAAGATGGAATTGCACCCATCATAGATAACGCTTCCATCTCTTTTTCATCCACCTCTTTAGCTTCTTCAAATATTGATAAGCTTAACATTTTTTCCAAAGGTAGTTATTGTGTCTTCAAAGAATTCTCATTAGCAACAACTTAATCAATTACCTCAATATGTTGACTTGTGGCAATATCATCCTTATACTTCATAGTGTTCCGAACATCAATTTTCAACTCTTCATCATAGACTTTCAGAGTCATGGTACCCTCCTCTATGTCTATCAAACATCTCCCGGTCTCTAAAAATGGTCTACCAAGAATAAGAGGAATCTCCTCATCTTCCAGCATCTCAAGAACAACAAAATCCACCGGGAATACGAACTTTTCAATTTTCACCAGGACATCTTCCATTATTCCATAAGGTCTCTTCACAGAATGATTGACAAACTGAAGTGTCATCCTTGTGTTTTGCACATTACCAATCCCTAATTTCTTGTAGATAGAAAATGGCATAAGACTGACACTTGCTCCCAAATTAATAAGAGCCTTTTTAAAAGATTTATCCCCAATAGTGCAAGGGATAGTAACTGAACCTCGATCCTTCTTCTTTACCAGAATCTTCATACCCTGAAAAATAGCACTACAGGTTTCGGTTAGAATAATAGGGTCGGTATCGATGGTTCTATTCTTCGATATGATATCTTTCATGAACTTGGCATAAGTAGGCATTTGCTCGAGTTCCTCCAAGACAGGAATGTTAAGTTCAAGCTTTTTGAACATCTCTAAGAATTTCTCAAAGTTTTTCTCATGCTTCCCCTTCTTCTTGTTTCTTGTGGGGAAAGGGAGTTTAACTGTCGGTTTTGGTTCAGTGACTTTTTCTTTGACCACCCGTTCATGTATAGTGACTTCTTCACTTTCAACCTCATTTTCTTTAATCTCCAAATCAACTTCAAACAATAGGTCATCTTCTTTAGAATTTTTCTCGCGTACATATTTTGACTTACCACTCCTAGTGGTCACTGCATTCATGTGATGATTGTCTCTTGGATTAGTAACTATGGCACTTGGCAAAGCGTCTTGTGGTTGCGAACCCGCAAGTTGTTGTACAATCTGACTCATCTGTATTTCCAGATTTTTAATGGAAGCACCTGTGTTCTTTAGATTTCTTCGGGTCTCTTCTTAAAATTGAGAACTTTGAGCGGCCATATTTTCAATGGTAATCTCCCAATCAGCTTTCCTTGTCCCCTGTTGTTGAAATTATTGTTGAGGTTGGTTATATGGTTGTTGCTTCTGTGGTCGGTTTTGGACATTTCCTTGTTGATCCTTCCATGAGAAATTAGGATGATTTTTCCAACCCGGATTATAAGTATTTGAATAAGGGTTGTTCTGCCTTAGAAATTTTATCTCCTCAATTTGTTGTGCAGTAGCAACGCAATGTAAAGTAAGGTGAGGTCCTCCACAAATTTCACAATTACTCGCTTGCGTAGGTTAAACCGGTTGGACTTGTGCTACAGTTTTCATATCAATAACCATCTTCTTCAGTCTTCTCTCTACTTCAGTTGTAATTTGGCCATCCATCTTAACAACTTGATTAGCTAATTTCAAATAAATTATTCCTTCAGGTTGGGAAACACTGTGGTCATATAACTCTAAATTCTCATTTGCCGCAATGGCTTCAATTATCTTTTTAATACCAGTGGTTGTCATAAAGTTAGTTGAGCCACCGGCAGCTGTGTCGATGAGTTGATTCGTCTTCATCCTTAGGCCATTTACAAAATTTTGCATTTGTTAAGTTGCATCCATGTTGTGAGGGGGGCATGCAACCAACAGTCGTTTAAACCTCTTATACGCATCTCCCAGTGATTCTCCTTCCTTCTGTTTAAAGTTCATTATATCATATCTCTTACGGATGTACACAGAAGCAGGAAAATACTCATTGAGAAAGGTAGTCTCCATCTATTGCCAAGTTGTAATGCTTCAAGCAGGTAAAGAGTAAAACCATTCTTCAGCATACTCTGACAATGTAAAAGGGAACAATTACTAACTTTTTAGCTTCTTCAGAATGCCCCTCAATTTTCAGTGATGTCATCATGGTGAGAAACCTCTACAGATGTTTATTTGCATCTTCATTAATTTTTCCAGAGAACGGTCTCCTTTCAAGTTGCCTGATTGTTTAGGGGTGCAACTGAAAGTGATCGACATTGACCGGTTGATTAACGATCGTCATCCGGCGCAGAGGGGCATTTTCTCCTCCATAGTCGCCTAGAAGTCTTTCCACAGGAGGTGGATCAGCAGCCATAGCCTTAGAATTTGAATCTAATTGCTCGGAAGTAATTGATTTTGCTTCTTCTCTTCCCTTCTGTCTTTCTTGCCTAGCCTTTCGGATTCTCTCTCTCTGAATGATCTTTCTGGTTTTGCATCAAAAAGAAATTCAGCTGAGGCCTTACCTCGCATAAAAAGATTATACGATTATTAGTTGTGAGAAAATACAAACAAATATTGCAGTAAATAAAATTTTGGTTGTAGAGCAACAAAATTCTAATTGAATAATTAAACACGGATAATTTGGCAGTCCCCGGCAACGGCGCCAAAAACTTGATGGATAAAATAACAAGTGTACTATTTTTATCAATGTAGTAATAAAAGGAAGTTATCCCGTGTATCGATCTCGAGGACTGCGTTAGAACTATCAGTGTTTATAATGATTCAATTAAACAAAAGAACATTGGTGTGGCTGAAAGATAGGTAATAAAATCTGCACTATGAATCTTAAAACAAAAAGTAAAGAGTTTTTACACAAAATGATGAAGCATGCTAGGAATAAGATGTATGAATTGCTCCGTAATAAACTAAACCTCTATTTTATACCATTTATGTTAATGTGATCCAATACCGATTCTCAAGAGTTA
Organism: Vicia faba; assembly: GCA_948472305.1. Classification (NCBI taxonomy): domain Eukaryota; kingdom Viridiplantae; phylum Streptophyta; class Magnoliopsida; order Fabales; family Fabaceae; genus Vicia; species Vicia faba. The sequence continues at coordinate 314,284,131 of OX451741.1, forward strand.
TTTCCCCTAATTCCTTAGCCAGAAACCATTAACATATAATTTTAAATCCTAATTCCTTAGTTATTCAAACTTATGTCAAGCACATGTAATAATATCAAGAATTTACGGTCATCACTATTAGCGGTAAAGTGATCTGTCTAACCTACTTTACCCATAGATCAATACCCTATTTTCCAATAGGACAAGCAATAAGAAACTGTATAATACATTGAATACATAAAAAAAATAGATTTCATAAAAGTATAGAAATTCGGTTCATCACAAAAGCAATTCAGGGACACCCCCTAGCATTGGGGGGTTTAGCTTCTCATAATATTCAAAGAAAATACAAATTCAAAGTTAAACATTACAAGAGAATGGAATTGCTCCGATCTTCAATTGCTTCCGCTCTTGTTGATCTTCATTTTCCAAACCCTTGATCGCTCTTCTCCTCTTGTCTAATCTCTTTTTTTCTGATGCTAAAAAGTCTACCTCGTACTCTCAAAAACTAGGTCTAAATAGTGTCAGATCACCTCACAGCTATGCAGAAAGCCCGAAATACCCTCCATGAATTCAAACAAATCGATTTCAAAAAATCACTTTTTTGTCTCGCACCTGCCAACACGGGCCGTGTCAGGTGACACGACCACCCGTGTTGGCCACTGCAATCCTCTCTTCAACAACAGCTTGCCAGAATTTCTGACACGGTCCGTGTCATGTGACACGTGCGCCCATGTCAGCCACTGGAATCCTCTTCTCTCACATTACGTATCAGGATTTCTGAAACGGGCCGTGTCAGATGACACGGGCACCCGTGTCAGCCACTGGACTTTCGGAGGAAACGCTTCAGAACTTGTCAACTTCGCCTCTATTCTTGTGTAATTTCACTCAGACCTGAAAATATAAAAACCACCAGACCAAGATTTCAAAAGTATCTTATTTAACCAAAATTCGAATTGAACTAATGCAAACAAACAAAATGTGAAAATTAAAATACGTGACGAAAACAGTAGAAAAAAACTAAGCAAGGTGTTACCAATGATGTCATTTCGTGCCAGATAATAGATAGAAAACAAGAAAGAATGGTGACTGATCAGATATCTCGGCCGTAAGAAAAGATTGATTGTGCTGAGACAATGCCCAATGAAGAAAGATCAATGATATTGAGATTCCCTAGAACCTGATTACTCTCTAGAACAGGTTGAACCAACTAAACTTAAAGAGGGTACTTACCAATGAACCTCATGCAAGCCTAAACCTAAGGACTTGTTTGTTTTCTTGTATATGTTTACTTGTACATAACATTATGACATCATACCATAGAATTTTTAATAACCATTTCAAGGATCTCAAGGGTTTGTGATGCAGCGTTATATTGAACCAGATGTCTATCAAGGGGTAAGAGGATTTATTTTCCTCTATCCAAATGATGTCAAAAACCAAAGCATAATAACTTGAGTCAAGGGCTATGACCCACTCGACATGGTGAGCTTGATTCTCACGGAAGGACATCCAACAATACGAAGTTTTTCAATCAAAGTTGTAGTCAAAATTCAACTTCTAACATCTTCTTGTGTTTACCCGCGAGATCCTTGAAAACATTGCATTTACATATCATGCATGTCATCATAACAGGTTTTCCTCACACAGGTTTCCTCATCTTTCTACTGTTTATTTCATTATAAGATGGCTCTAGAACAAACTGTCAAGGACTTACAGACTCGACACTCTCAATTCCAAGAGACTCTGCTCAATTTGGCAAAGGGGCAGCAAGAAATGATGGCATTTTTTGCCATGAAGAAAAATACCAAGAAGAAAGTTGTGATCAACATGGGGAAAAGGTTCAAAGGCCCCGTCCGACAAGTTCAAGTTGAAGAAGGCTCCTCCGATGAGGGCAAGAATCAAGAGGAAGATGCCAGGAGCACCCGTGTTAGGGGTGGAAACAATCAAATCTCTAAAGACGATGATTATTCTGATGAGTAATAACCGTCGACCGTCGACATGTATAAGCAGCTAGAAGACAGACTAAAGGATGTGGAGACCCAAGTTGTGCCTGGCTTGGACTTTGGAGACTTGGATTTGGTTCCTGGGGTGGTCATTCCCCACAAATTCAAGATCCATGCTTTTGCCAAGTATGATGGGGTCTCCTGTCCGAAACTTCATCTAAGATCCTATGTCCATAAGATTCAGACGCACACCGCCGATAGGAAACTATGAGTGCATTTTTTCCAAGAGAGTCTATTTGAGACACAGTTGGAGTGGTTTTACCAATTGGAAGGGACCAATATCCACACCTGGGAGGATCTACTTGATGCTTTCTATAAGCAGTACCAATACAATGTTGATCTTGCACCAACTCATGTGTAGTTACAAAATATGACCATGGGTTCAAATGAGGGCTTCAAAGAATATGCCCAAAAGTAGAGAGACCTAGCTGGCAGGGTGAAACCCCCCTTAACTGACAGGGAGATGTTTGATATCTTTATGGGAACTTTGAAAGGACCTTTTTCAATCACCTAATTGGAAGCTCCTCGGTCGGGTTCACCGAGCTGATTATAACTGGGGAACAAGTTGAAAATGGAATCAGAAGTAGAAAGATCCAAATGGCTGCATTCTTTGATACTCAGAAGAAGCCATACAATGGGAACAAAGAGTCCAGTGATGTGTACGACCATAAGGGTTGTAACAAAAGTAACCACGACCAATCTGTGGGGGAAATCCTGATCTCTAATCCCGCATTAGTGTGACAACAACAACGGAGAAATCAGCGAAGGCAAGATGGACCCAAGAGACAGTTCACCAAAATCAACATACCATTGTCTCAAGCATTTCAACACATGTTGAGGATGAATCCGATCACGTTGATAGGACCTCATCCAAACCCCAAAACTTCTTCTCCTAACTACAATCCTGATGCAATGTGTGCCTATCATTCTGGCAGTCTTAAGCATGATACCAACGATTGTTGGGCGCTGAAATACAAGATTCAAAACATGATTGACGCCAAGGAAATTGAATTTGTCCCTCCTGAGACTCCCAACATGCTCACTTCTCCCACGCCAAACCATTGAGAGTGTCCAGTTCATTTTGAATTTTCAATTATAATTTCTTTTGTTTGTTCGAACACTTATCTATTATGTCAAACTTTGTTTTCATTAATGCATTGCATATGTTTGTCTTGAATTAATCAATTCATTTTCACTATATTTAAACTGTGCTTTTTATTTCCTTTTTGTGATATTCAACTCTTGATAAAAGTTGTAAGCCTTTAGAGGGAGGATGATGAAAACAATACCATAATCTCATACAGTATGCTTTTGGACAGACCTTGCTGACGATGTACAAGTGTTCTTTCAATTCCTAAACAGTGGAGTTATAAGGAAGATAATCCCAGGTCAACCCCTTCGAGCCAAAGAAGTAGGAGTTTTATTTTTCACACAAATTAAAACCTTTAATCAGAACCTGGGACAGGGTAGTTTCTCAGTTAATTCAAATACGCGTTCAGTCACAGGCTTTCACTTCGTACACAATAAATGAAATCAAAAACATCCTTCTGAATTAAAAGACGACGATGGTTCCCCGTAAAATAGGAAGTTATTATCTCTCAAAAGAAAAAGCCCACTAAGTCAAAACCTACGAAGGAGACTTAAGAAAAAACGGGGGCATCCCGCTGATTGTAGTCTCAAAACAAAAACAGTCAGGCAAAATTAGGGGGCAATAAAAGAGGTCGTTACAAATACTCAACAATAACAAAATGTTGCAAAAATGATTGCCTTCTTAAATAAACTTCCAGTATCCGAACCATCACCAAAATATCATTCCATATTCAATAGGAGTTCAAACGCATAATTAACTGAGTTTAGGACTGTAGAACATCATGAATAATGGGTGGGTAAAAATAAACTTTGAGCCTTATCCTTTATTTCTTAAACCGTGAACCAGGACACGTTACAACCTTTTAAAAGTCTTAATTGAAGTATGGGTTAGTTTGAAAGCATACTGTTACAAAAGGTATCCTGACTCCTGTAAGGCTTACTGTAAATCTTGAGTTGAATTCATATTCTTGCAAAATTCTTTTGTTAAAAATGAATTTTCAAAAAAAAACAAATTTTAAGACAAACATAAAACTTTGCATTGTTTAAATATCGCTGTTTGCATATGGCCAATTGATCGACAATAGAGAAATTCATACGGCAAACATCCAATGAACAGAAATTTCTCTCAAGAAACAGAATCACTTCAAATGGGAAGACACTTCCAATGACCAATCTATCATAATCAAGGGGCATGACATGTTATTATCCAACTCCTCAGTGACATTCAAGTCAAGATTCCAAGAAATCTCTCGTAAAGTCCTGAATAGCCAGGGGCAGGTCTCCATCTGAATCACTTAGGGCATCGAACATGAATTCCAGTAAAAGGTCATGCACGACCAAGCAAACATTTTCTGGAAATGCTACAACACTTACTATTATAGACAGTGACAAATCCTCATGAAGTCCCTTTCATAAGGTGATCCCTAGTGAAGTCTCCAAAGCCACCTCTATAAGGTTATCTCCACAGAATAATCTTCACGGATAAGGGTCCAAACCCCACAAGGCCAAATTCATGGATATCCCCACAGAATCATCCCTACAAATTTGGATTAATGCAATCCCCAGCCAGAGTTTCAATCTCCGGAAAACCCAATCCCCAGCCGAGTTGGTCTTAAAAAAAAGCCTAGCGGATTTCTCCCTAAAGGAAACACCTCTCTAGTAGGTCGTGGAATTTTCTCTTCAACAGGGTTTACTTCCCCAACAAACTACAAATTCCCCAGCTTGAGTTTTCTTCTCAGACTATTGTAAATCAATGGACGAAACCCCTTAGTCCCGGTAGAATCATTGCGATCCCCAACGGAGTCGTTACTATCCCCGAAAGTGACTGTGAAGCCTGGAACCTGACCAAATAACAGTTGACTCTATTCCTCCAAAGAAAGTTACTATGAAGCCTGGACCCGACCAAATAACAGTTCAACTTCATCCTTCCCGGTAAGTTACTGTGAAGTCTAGAATCCGACCAGATAGCAGTCAACTTTAACAAGTGGTTGTGAAGCTTAGAATTCTACCAAATAGCAATTGACCTCATCTATTTCATCAGTTACCGTGAAGCTTGGACCCGACCAGATAACACTTAACTTCATTCTCTCATAAATTTGCTTTGAAACCTGGAATCAGACCAGATAATAGTTAAATTCAGTAAGTTACTGCGAAGCCTGGAAACCGACCAGATAATAGTTAGATCAAATTGCTGAAACTTAGACCCGACTAGATAATAGTTCGAGTTGCTGAAACCTAGACCCGACCAGATACCAGTTAACATCAAGATCAAATTGCTAAAACTTGGAACAAACCAGATAACAGTTCGAGTTGCTGAAACTTGGACCCGACCAGATACCAGTTAACCTCAAGATCAAATTGTTGAAACTTGGACCCGACCAGATAATAGTTTGAGTTGCTGAAACCTGGACCCGACCAGATACCAGTTAACCTTAAGATCAAATTGCTGAAACCTGGACCCGACCAGATAACAGTTTGAGTTGCTGAAACCTGGACCCGACCAGATACCAGTTAACCTCAAGATCAAATTGTTAAAACCTGGACCCGACCAGATAATAATTCGAGTTGCTGAAACATGGACCCAACCAGATACCAGTTAACTTCAAGATCGAAGTGTTGAAACCTGGACCTGACCAGATAACAGTTCGAGTTGCTGAAACCTGGACCTGGCCAGATACCAGTTAACCTCAAGATCAAATTGCTGAAACCTGGACCCGACCAGATAACAGTTCGAGTTGCTGAAACTTGGACCCGACCAAATACCAGTTCACCTCAAAATCAAATTGCTGAAACCTAGACCCGACTAGATAATAGTTCGAGTTATTACAAAACCTAGACCCGACCAGATAATAGTTTAACTTCTTCAAATCACAAACAAAACTCCTCCTCCCCAGTAGAGTTTTCCACTATCCCTAGTGAGTTGCTGCAAAGCCTGGAATCCAACCAGATAACAGTTAACTTCTTTATCCCCAGCAAATTTTTGTGAAGCCTGGATCCGACTAGATAAGAGCTAACTTCCTTTCTCTCCAATAAAGAGATAACTCCCCAGTAGAGCAACGGAAAACTAAAACTCTTGAGCTCTTTCCCTCAAGCAGAAATCAACACTCTCCACGAAGTTTTCCCTCAAGCAAAGTCAATATTCCCTAGCGGATTTCTCCTCAAACAATAGAACAAGAATCCCCAGTGGAAACATTCTAAAACAAGGTCTTAAGATGAGCATACTCTTCATCTCTAACAGCAGTCCGAGATTTAATTTCCCGAGGCTCCCCAACATTTGTCAAGGATTTATTTTCCAAGACAAAGATACATTTCAACAACATTCATAGCATATTCATGCAAAGTGCATATAACACAATCTCATTTTTTATAACAAAATTACACAATGCATTTCATACATTATGACATTGCATACAGCTATCTCTTTACCTTTTCATGAAAGATTAATCAACATATAATTATCATCAATAATTTTCAACAGGTCCAAGATTAGTTCCTGAAGCAAGACAGAGCAACAATCTATGCAATCAGATGCAGCTTCACACGGGCTCATCTAGAAGCAATCTTATACGGGTTCCTTCTAATTTCCTGATGCAACTTCACACGGGCTCATCATGAAGCAATCTTACACGGGTTCTTCTAATTTCCAGATGCAGCTTCACACGGGCTCATCATGAAGCAATCTTACACGGGTTCCTTCTCATAGGGCTCATCCTGAAGCAATCTTACACGGGTTCCTTCTCATAATTTCCAGATGCAGCTTCACACGAGCTCATCCTGAAGCAATCTTACACGGATTCCTTCTCATATATTTCAAGATGCAACTTCACACGGGCTCATCCTGATGCAATCTTACACAAATTCCTTCTCGTATATCTCCAGATGCAGCTTCACACGGGCCTATCAAGAAGCAATCCAATACGGGTTCCTTCTAATACATTTTGGGACACAGCTTAACTCGAGTCCATTCCAGCATATCATTCAGATTAAATCGACCAAAGATTTATTTTGATACTTATTCCAATTTCTACCAACAGTCACTCTGGATGGCATCTATAAGCCCATATTTGACAATTCTTTATCCCTTCTCCAAATGGAATCTTCAAGCCCACTCCTGATATAATTAACATATCATCGAGTGAAAATTTCTGGGTACTCTAGTGTTCAATCATCTTCCACCTTCAAGTCACGAATGACGAGCCCGCCATTCTAACTCTTCAAGTTTAAGAAGATTGAACAGGGGCAGTTGTTGTACCCCAAAATTTGCCCTCTCTTCTTCTCAAGATATTTCTCACAAAGATCTTTAATAACTCAAGTTGGTGCAAGTATCGATTAGGTCAAGCCATCTCCTCAGTACTGATGTCTCAAATTAGTGTTTTGGCCGAGAATGATCAACCTTCGACTTCTGATCTAGTACATGACTTATTTGTTTAAAAAATTGATCTCAAGGATCCAAATACATCATTTTTGACCTAATCACATATTTCAATTCATCTCCTGGGATCAGTGGGTGGATAGACGAAATTTGGTCAATTGATGGAAAAAGTCAAATATACACTAAAAAGTCAAACTTTGACTTTTTGGTCAAATTTGAATTTCAAAAATCACATTTCACCAAGACATTTAAAATATGAAATTTGATCATCAAAAATCAAGAAGGTCAAAAATCAAACTTGGCAAGACTTGGAAAAAATTTCTAAGTATTTTCTATACATGATTAATTACCTCATGACATCTTTCTTCACTACAATTCAAAATAATTCAAGATGTTACAAATAATTCAAGTTATTACAAGACTGCGGTTTTTAAGTTAGAATTTGTTAAGTTACAAATCCTAAAGCCTTGTCTTGTTTGAACTTTTCCCTTGACTAAATCCACAAAAACAACCCTGTTATGCTGTCACAGTCTGCTCCAAAACCTGCAATGCTGCCCTGAAAATCTGCATCATATTAGTCCCATGTTTGCACCAAATTAGCATATAAGAGCTGCTCCTAAAAAGGCTATGAAATAGAATACCCAAAAAGTTCAAAAATTCATTTGTTTCCCTCCCAAACTTCAGCCAACTTCATCTACAAATAAATTGTTTTCATAACACACAAAGGATGGTTTTTATTGAGAGAGAAAAGAGAAAAAATAGAAGTCTTTGTAACCTTGTTCATTCAAAAAAACTCTGCTCTATTTTCATTCACTAAATAGAAAATCCTCAACCCACTGTTTCATCTTGCAAACACTCTCATAAACCAGCTAAACATTTCATACCATACAGAGATTGTTCAAGCACGAGAACAGTTTCTGTAGTGCTCTTATCTTCACCTTCTAAACAAAAGAAAGTATTGTAGAACTTGACAGCTTGGAGTTTGGTTCAGCAACTTTCAATATAGAAGGAGGTTTAACAGCTTTTTGGAGGTTCATTGAAGTCCATACAGCATCTTGATAAGTGTTCAGACTCAAAACATAAAGTGTAGTTTCAAGGTAAGTCTTCTTGACTTCGCATTTTCCATACATCATATTTGGTTCATTTGTGAAGATAGAATGTAGTAATCACTGCCCTTTGAAGTTAACCATTTACTTGCTATTCATTTTTATCAATTATATGTTGAAAACTGATTGATACATGTAAAAGAATGATGATAGAGGCAAAAAACTGCAGCATGAGTCGACACATACCCACATGGGTCGACTCATTCTAGTGATAAAACAGGGTATGAGTCGACACATGGCCTTGTGCATCAACTCATACTGTTATCCAGGCTCCAAAAGAGAAGGATGAAAGGTGCATGAGTCGACACAAAATGCGTATGTGTCGACACAAACAGGTGCATGAGTCGACACATCCCATTATGCATTGACTCATACTGAGTTGATTTGTTTTACAGGAGCAAGAAGAGTTATGTGTCGATGCATAGCATCATTGTGTCGACACATAATAGTTCAAAATGAAATTTTTCTTTCTTTTTACACTGTCTTTACATTTTTCACAGATTTTCTTCATTATTGTCCAGCTATTCGATATGGTTGTAATAATTAGACATCTACTTCATCCCCATTTGTAAATTGTACCCCCACTCCCCTAATTATGTAATAGCGTAGGATTTTAATTTCCGCAAATTTACCGCTTTTCATATAATTGTTAGTAATTAGGGTGTGTATGGCAAGATAAAATAAACCGTTAGAAAACCTTAATCTCAAAGACAATGCATGCAATTAAACACACTATTCACATGTGCACCTCTAGGGTAACCTCACTTATTGCCTCGAAAAATAGTCATGTCCCTCAAATATGGGCGTTTTAGCAAAGATCCTCGATAAAAAAAGATCGTAGTCCCTCAATGTCCCTCGATGTTTCCTTCGGTAAACGATCTAGTCCCTTACGAAAATTGCTAAAACGTATCATAAGTTGCCTTCTATGACTATACGATGACCCATTCCTGTCACTTCACATCCAAAGACGGGGCTTCTTACCAATCAATTGTAAGATAGAAACATCTAAATGAGGAGGAAAAGAACAAAGACCTTTTAAGTAGGTAGGACGCTCGTAGTTTCTTGCTCAGAAACTAAAACCATCTCCACACTCACACTTTCAAAACATCTTCAAAAGAAAACTTCTCTTTGAACTATTTTCAAAACCAACACTTTGTATGCATTCTTATAGAGACGAGAATCATTACAAAGTTTTTCGAAACAAAGGAGTTTTCAAAATATTTTCAAACTCACACCAATCACAAACACATTTCAAACAAAGCATTTTCAAAGTGATCAAGCAACTAAGAGCCCGTAGATAAGTACGGATGGAAGGGTGCTAACACCTTCCCTTTTCATAACCTACCCCCTGAACTCAAGAAAATATCTCAAAGGTCTTTCCTGTTCTTTTCACCCTTTCCTTATTACATAAAAGAAAAGTCAGTGGGGACTCTTGCTATCTGCAACAATTGAGATAAAACTCAAAACACCCAAGTCAGTTCTCCCACCGTATTACAGGTTGCAAATGCCGTCCCAGTGCCGAAGAAAGACGATAAAGTTTGTATGTGTGTAGACTAAAAAGATCTGAATAGGGCAAGCCCCAAGGATGATTTTCCACTACCACATATTGATGTCTTGGTCGATAACACTACTTAACATAAAGTTTTCTCCTTCATGGATGGCTTCTCTGGATATAACCAAATCAAAATGGCACCTGAAGACATGGAGAAAATCACTTTTGTCACTCAGTGAAGCACTTTCTGTTATATGGTCATGCCTTTCGGTTTGAAGAATGCAGGTGCAACTTATCAATGGGCTATGGTAGCTTTATTTCATAATATGATTCATAATGTGATAGAAGTTTGTGTTGATTACATGATTGTAAGTTTGCAAACTGGGGAAGAACACCTTGATCATTTGCACAAGTTATTCGAAAGGCTGAAGAAATATAAGTTGAGGCTGAATCCCAACAAATGCACCTTCAGGGTGAGGTCTGGAAAGCTCCTGGGCTTTGTCGTCAGTGGTAAGGGAATTAAGGTCGATCCCGCAAAGGTTAAAGATATCCAAGAAATTCCAGCTCCCAATACTGAGAAGGAGGTCATGGGTTTCTTAGGTTGACTCAACTATATTGCCTGATTCATCTCTCACTTAACTGTTGCTTGTGAGCCAATTTTCAAACTGCTAAAGAAATATCAAGTAGTCAGATGAAATTACGAATGCCAAATAGCTTTTGACATAATCAAGGAGTATTTATAAGAACCTACAATCCCGACGCCTCCAGTTGAAGGAAGACCTCTGATTATGTACTTGACTGTATTAGAGAATTCAATGGGGTGTGTGTTGGTCCAACATGACGAGTGTGGTCTAAAAGAGCATGTAATCTACTACCTTAGCAAAAAAATTACCGACTGTGAAGCAATATATTCACTGCTCGAGAAAACTTGTTGCGCTTTGGCATGGGTTGCTCGCCGGCTAAGACAGTATATGTTGACTCACACCACTCTATTGATTTCTAGGATGGATCCCATCAAGTACATCTTCGAGAAACTAGCCCTCTCCGGACGAATAGCCAAATGGCATATGATTTTGACTGAATACGACATCCAGTTGTTGTACCACAAAATTTACCCTCTCTTTTCTCAAGATATTTCTCACAATCAATGATTCAAGCTTGCACAAGTATTGACTAGGTCAAGCCACCTCCTCAACACTGATGCCTCAAATTAGGGTTTGGATTTTCACAAGGATAATTGGAATTCTAATGCTTCAATTTACTTTCATGGATAATTATAGACCTTCAATAATTCTCATGTCAATTTTCAATTCTTACAGCTCAAAATTGCTCAGTCAATTGGCCAGATGACTTAAAATCAACTATATTGGGTAAAAGTCAATTGTGGTCAACCTATAGTCAAACTTCAATATATTTAACCAATATCAACATTTTAAAGTCATGTGTGTCAATTGGTCAAGTTTGGATCACAATTCCCCAAGAAAAAATGCTCAATTCACCAAAAGGGCAAAATAGTCAAAATTAGGGTTTTGGTTGTATTTGACTGATCAAGGATTTTTTGCCTAATACATGATCTAATAGTTTGAAGCACAATCTCAAGTATTATAATACAACATTTTAACCTAATTTCATGAATCAAAACATTCCTTAAGATCAATTGATTAATAGTTGAAATTCAGTCAACTGATGAAAAGTCAACTGATACACCAAAAGTCAAACTTTGACTTTTTGATCAAATTTGAGTTTCAAAGATCAAATTTCCTCAAGATATTCAAAAATATGAAACTTTATCATCAATAAATCAAGAAATTCAAAAGTCATCTTAAAAAGTCAAAGTTTTCAAGACTTAGAAATTTTTCTAAGTGTTTTTATACATGTTAATTTCATGACTTCATACCAGTTTTTCACCATGATGCAAAATGATTCAAGAAAAACTTTCAACATAAAAGTTGTAGATATTGATGAGATATACAAATTTCCTTTATTATTCAAGTACTAGAAATTCTTGGACTTTAAGTTATGAATTCACAAAGTTATGCACTTTTTATAAAAACACTTAGTGAAAATTTGACTAGTTTAGGAAGATTTTTTGACCTAACTTCATGGAAATTTTTCACATAGTTACAAGTTGGTTCTTAAAAAATGAAAAACATGAAGGTTTTATAGGATGTTTCAATATTTCCAAAATGTTCAAGAACTCATTGAGATCATTCTTGAGCTAGGAGAATCGAAGAGATGAAGTTAGAGTTTCAAACTTGAATTATAAGGCAATTTTGTGATGAACACGTGACCAAATCCATAAACCATGTTGCATAATCTTACTTTGCAGGCCTCAAAATTGTGTTTCACTTCATAATTAATGGTTTACATAATTTATTTATCCCTTATCCAAGTGATTCAAGCATTATCCAAACCAAGTTGCCATTTTGGGAAGAGAGTAACCATTCCATTCTTGTAAAGTAAGCTTTATGCCTAAAGTCAATGCATTGAGCTCCTAACTTGTTTGTTCTGATTACATTCCATCCACAAAGTCAGAAACATTGTGTTTAAAGTGATTAACAACTCTTGATCAAGAAGAACAAAGCATTGAAACTTGTTTTGTCAAAAAATCACATGTTGAGTTTAAACATGTAAATTTGAATACTGATCAACTTGAGCATTCCAAGCCTTTGCCTATAAATTGAGCATCCTTCTACAAACATAGACACGAATTAGCAAGCACAAAAACTCCCTCAAACTCTCTGAAGCCAGAAATTGCAAACAAACTCCATTTTTGTGCCATTTCTGACCTTGAGTTTCCATCTTACATTTCACTCATGCGTTTTCTCTCAAATCCAATCACAAAGCTTCTATATCACATATTGAAGCTATCCAAACGCCTGTAACACAATTGTAACACCTCCATCGCCATCCTCCATATCCAAAAACAGAGCTCTGCATATTGACTTCTACAAGGAGATTCATCCACTCTCAATCCAAATTAAGCTTCGCATTAGCTTCCTAGGAGTCCACTGAAGCTATTCAGATTATTACCACATTTCCAGGAGTGCTCAAACTCAAAACATGATCTCCATCTGCAAGGTGCGTTTTTTGAACTTCTATCTCTTCATACAAGCATTATTTGATTCTGATTTGTGAAGATAAAATGTAGATATCACGGCCCTGAAACTGAACATGCCCTTAGAATTCATTTATATTTTCTGAGTAGTGTGAATTTTAGTCTTGAACTTTCTGAAATATTTAGGTAGAATTTGGTACCAATAAAATTCGTGTTCATCTTTGAGAGTTAGGTTAATTAGTTTACATATTTGGAATCATGGTGAAATTTCTAACAATTTTGATGTTTGAACTTTTGAGAATGGTTGAGAAATGAGCAAGTTACAGAATTTAAAAATGTTGTTCATGGAAGCTGGCGCGAGGAAGAAGACGACACAGGCCCAGGATGGGTTTTCAAATATACATTTATGGTTTTGTTTATAATACCGGATGTATAGCCACCCCAGTGGTAGAAGCGCGCATCTTTCACCTTTAGGATCTGGATTCGAGCCCCAGCGTCCCCTTTTGATATTTTTCTCACTTTTTGGTTCTTTTTTCGTTGTTTACAAGCGCATGGGCCCTCTAGCTTTGGGCCTCAACTTCCTTCTTCTTCAGCACACCCCCAAATTTTCTCATAACACAAGCCCAAGTATTTTATTTTTAATTTTTATTCCTGACTAAACAAAAACAGTTTTGGGCCTAAACCAAAATACTTCCTCATACCTCCATTCTACTTTTTTAACACTCCAGCCCAAAACCTTTTTATTGTCTTTATATTTTTCTATATTTTATTTATTTATTTATTTTTATTTAACCAAAAAATACCAAAAATGTATTTTCTTAAATAATTAAATCATTAAATATTTTAATTTAAACACTTCCTTTATTTTTGTTAATATTTAGAACTAGGTTTTATTTATTGTCCATGCTTCAAGTATTTTTAAATTACCTTTCAAATTATTTTCTAAATAAATAGACTTAGGTTTCATTTTCTATTATTAATTTAACTAACTTAGATTTTTGGTTTTTATTCAAGATAATAAATTAATTTCCTTTCTGATTAAAATCAAGTAGTTTAATTAGGATAATTAAAACCTCTCTTTCATCAAAAACCCTAAAAAACAATCGCTTTTTTTCTCTTCTTCATCTTTACATTTTTGTGTATTATTATTGTAATTCATGATCAATGGTTTGTAATAGTAATTTGGGATTTATTGCTTTATATCTTCATTTGTAATTTGTATCCCCATCCCCTAAAAAGCTTTGTAATAGCGTAGGACATTTCCGTAATTTATCACTTTCAAAATAAATACAAGTAATTAGGGTTTGTATGGCAAGACATAAAATCAACAAATGTAAAACCCTAATCTCAAAAAGAAAATGCATGGAAACAAACATTTTGCACACTTGCACCTCTAGGGTTAACCCACACTTGTTGCATATAGATAAAACAGTCATGTCCCTCGAACGCGGGATACTTTAGCAAGGACCCTCGAATACAAGATCGCAATCTGTTGATGATCCTTAGACATTTCCTTCACAAACGATATTAGTCCCTTATGAAAAAATTCTAAGTTATCCTACAATGTTTCCTTCTATGACTGTACGACGACCCACGCCTGTCCCTTCACATCCAATGATAAAACTTCTTATCAAATTAAAGGTAAGATAGAAATATCTAAAGGAGGAGGAAATGAACAAAGACTTTTTGAGTAGGTAGAACGTTCATAGTTTCTTGCTCACAATCATTTTTCAAAACAATATCTTTCAAACACACTAACACTTTTCCATGAAATATTTTCAAAAGTTAACACTTTGTATACATTCTTATAGAGACGAGAATCATTACAAAGTTTGCCTAAACAAAGGCACTTTTCAAAAATACTTTCAAAACTATCACAAACACATTTCAAACAAAGCATTTCAAAGTGAGCTAGAAACTAAGAGCCTGTAGATAACTACGGATGAAAAGGGTGCTAACACCTTCCCTTTTCATAACCTACCCCCCAAACTCAAGAAAATTCTCAAAAGGTCTTTCCTGTTCTTTTCACCCTTTCCTTTATTGGATAAAAGAAAAGTCAGTGGCCACTCTTGCTATCCGCAACAATTACGATAAAACGCAAAACACCCAAGTCAGTTCTCCCACCATATTACACCAGTATACTACACAAAAAGAAATCAAAGGAATTGTACTGGAAGATTATCTGGCTTATCAAGAAGTTGATGACTACCAATCCGTGAACTTTGAATTCCCAAATGAGAACATCATGATAGTGACAGGCTGTGAAGAACCTGGACTGTATGAAGGACCTGGGAAAGGATCCATGTGGACTATGTTGTTGATGGATCTTCCAACGCATTGGGTAACAGAATCGGTGTTGTAATCATTTCTCCTGAAAGTTGTCATACCCCTTTCACTGCTAGACTCTGTTTCGATTGTACAAACAACATGGCTGAGTATGAAGCGTGCATCTTGGGTCTAAAGGCTACCATTGACCTAAGAATCAAATTCTTAAGCGTATACGAAGATTCGGCCTTGGTAATTAGTCAAGTCAAAGGAGAGTAGGATACCAAATATCTGAATCTGATCCCTTACAAAGAGCTTGTGCTAACCTTGATTATGTACTTTAAATATGTCACCTTTGAGCATATCCCAGGGGAAGAAAATCAGTTGGAAGATTCCTTAGCAACTATGTCATCTATGTTCAAGGTCAATTGGGACAACAAAGCTCCCAGAATTACTATCGAAAGATTTAACGAACTAGCATATTGCTGTGAGATTGACACTGATGAGGAGACGCCTTGGTACCACGAAGTGAAAAGGTACCTTGAAGCATAAGAGTATCCTGAGGGAGCTTCAATCAATGACAAGAAATTTCTGTGGAGGTTCTCATCCATGTTCTTCCTAAGCAATGGGATTTTGTACAAACGTAACCACGATTCAACTCTACTCTGTTGTATGGATAAGAAGGAGGCACATAAGATCATGGAAGACATGCATGAAGGTATCTTTGGAACTCACTCCAGTGGATACACCATGGCCAAGAAGATTTTGAGAGCTGGTTACTATTGGTTGACAATAGAAACTGACTGTCACCATCACTCGAGGACTTGCCACAAATGCAAAATTTATGTTGACAAAGTTCACGTGCCTCCGATTCCTTTGAATGTCATGGTTTCTCCTTGGCCATTTTCAATGTGAGGCATTGACATGATCATAGAAATCAATCCCACTGGCTCTAATGGACATCGTTTCATCCTTGTCGCCATTGACTACTTCACCAAATGGGTTTAAGCATCTTCATGTGCCTCGGTTACCAAGAATGTTGTAGCCCTGTTCATCAAACATAACCTTATCTATCGATACGGAATCTCTGAAAGGATCATCACTGACAACGGTACCAACCTCAACAATGCCATGATCACTGAACTCTACATGCAGTTCAAGATCAAGCATCACAATTCCTCTCCATACAGGCCTAAGATGAATGACATAGTGGAAGCCGCCAACAAAAACATAAATAAGATTAAACAAAAGATGGTGGTGACCTATAAAGACCGGCATGAGATGCTGTCGTTTACTCTTCATGGCTACCGTACCTCAGCACGAACATCAACTTGGGAAACCCCATTCTCTTTAGTCTATGGCATGGAAGATATCCTGCCTGTCGAAGTTCAGATTCCTTCTTTAAGGATTATGAAAGAAGAAGACCTAAGCGAAGATGAATGGATTTAGACTAGACCGAATCAGTTAAATTTGATTGATGAAAAGAGATTGCTTGTTGTCTGTCATGGTCAAATGTATCAAAAGCGTATGATCAAGGCATTCAATAAGAAGATCAAATTTCGAGTATACCAGGCTTGTGACTTGGTATTAAAGCGCATCATTTTACCACAAGGCGATCCCAGGGGAAAATGGACTCCCACTTACGAAGGGTCATTTGTTGTCAAGAAAGTATTCTCTGGCGGTGCTATGATGCTAACCAATATGGACGGAGAAGATTTCCCGCATCCTGTGAACGCGGACATAGTCAAAAAATACTACACATAAAGAATGACCCGCTAGGTTGACATACCTAGGAAAAAATAAGGGCATCCTGGCGAACCAAAAAGGTTCGGGCAAAAATTAGGGATATATACAAAAGATTATACACCCGACAATTCGAAAACCTGAAAGGCCGACTTGGGCAAAAATGGGTATCCTGGTGGATTGAAAACCTGAAAAGGCGGTCCAGGAAAAAGTTAAGGATTAAAGTGTACGACTATGTCCCGTTGAATCACTACAGCCAACTTCTATTACCAAGGTCGAAAGTTCAAATGGTACAAGATCAATTCAATCAACTTCTTTCGACAACAAGGGATGATGTTCGAAGACATTGGGGCAATAGCAAAGTCGGAACCCAATGAGATCACTTCCACATGGCTATACATTTTTGTTTTCACCTTGTATTCTTTTCATTTTCTGACGACTTCCTCTTACTAGGATTTTTGCCCCCTGTACAAAAATGCCTGTTTTTAGGAAAATTATCAATACAAATATACTTTGAAGTGCAAACTTTTTGTTTTTCTGTTTTGAGTGCGAAAACGTCCAATGACTAAAATTGAATGAACATATGCATATGAACATGATTAACTATAAACAAATGTACGCACAAGAACAGTAATAAGCATTTACTCAAGGATTTGGGATATCCCCACATAATTACTTCAATAAGATTATCCCTACATAGTGAATTCATACATTCTCCATCCAGAGTTCCAATCAGCATATTTCCTAGAAATTCTCTTCCCCAGCCGAGTTTTCCAAAACCAGAAAAGAAACCTTACAAAAGTTCTTCCCCTGATGAAATAATTTCCCCAGTAAGGTCGCCAGAATACTTTCCCCAACGGGGTTTATTTCCTCAACAAACTACAGATTCCCCAGCTTGAGTCTATTCTTCAGACTATCACATCATTGATAAAACTCCTCTTCCCCAGTAGAGTTGAGACTATCCCCAAAAATTTGTTGCAAAGCCTGAAATCTGACCAGATAACAATTAACTTTACCCCCCTCAGACAAACTGGAAGTATAAAGAACTGAATTCCCCAGTAGAGCAATGGACAACTAAAGTTCCTGAACTCTATTCCCCAAGCAGAAATCAACATTCCCCACAGAGTTTCCTCAAACAACAAACAGGAATTCCCAGCGGAAGCACTCTAGACAAGGTTGAAGATACACATACTCTTCATCCCCAGCGATAGTCCAGGATTTAGCTTCCCAAAACTCCCTAGCAGTAGTCAGGGATTTATTTTCCCAGACAAAGATACACTTCAATAACATTTCACGGTCATACATCATAGCATATACATGACAAAATGCATACAACATGGTCTCATTTATTTTGAGAACATCATTACGCAATACATGCATCATGACACTGCATACAACTAATTCTTTACCTTTTTCAGGAAAGATCAGCCACCAGCTGAATACCATCAACAACAAACATTTCCAATTTCGAGACCTCTACTGGTTCAGTTTAAATCGACCAATGATTTATCCTGATTTTGTTCTGGTAGACACTTTCTTTGGTTCAATTAAGTCGCTCCTAAGACTTATACTGACTCGTTATCCAGTTAAAGACAATTTCAGACCTCTATTGGTTCAGTTTAAATCGACCAATGATTTATCCTGATTATGTTTCGTTAGACGCTTTCTCTGGTTCAGTTAAGTCGCTCCTAAGATTTATACTGATTCGTTATCCAATTAAAGACAATTTCAAGACCTCTGCTAGTTTAGTTTAAACTGACCAATGATTTATCCTAATTCCGTTCCGGTAGACCCTTTCTCTGGTTCAGTTAAATCGCTCCTAAGATTTATACTGATTTGTTATCATGTTAAAGACAATTTCAGACCTCTACTAGTTCAGTTTAAATCGACCAATGATTTATCCTGATTTCATTCAGGTGGACCCTTTATCTAGTTCAGTTAAGTCGCTCCTAAGATTTATGTGATTCATTATCCAGTTAAAGATTATCACAGAAATCTGTTGTTTCAGTATAAATCAACCAAAGATTTATTCTCATACTTTTTCTAATCTATATCAACAGTCACTTTGGATGGCATCTATAAGCCCATCTCCGATAACTCTTCATTACCTCTTCAAATGGCATTTTTAAACCCATTCCCGATACAATCAACCAACATATTGTTGCGTGCATCAACGAGTGCAAATTTCTTGGCACTCTAGTGTTCAATCATCTTCCACCCTCAAGTCACAAATGGAAGACCCGTCAATCTCACTCTTCAGGTTTTAGAAGATTGACTCAAAATTTTCCATCCAGCTGTTGTACCCTAAAATTTTCCCTCTCTTTTCTCAAGGTATTTCTCACAAAGATCTTCATTGACTCAAGTTTTCACAAGTGTTGACTAGGTCAAACCACCCCCTAAACACTGATGCCACAAATTAGGGTTTTGATTTTCACAAGGATAATTGGACTTCTAATTCTTCAAATGACTTCCATGGATCATTATATACCTCCAATAATACTCATGTCAACTTTCAAGTCTTGAATCACAATTTTGCTCAGTCAATTGACCAGATGACTGAAAATCAATTGTATTAGGTAAAAAGTCAATTGTGGTTAACCTACAATCAAACTTCAATATTTTGACCAATATAAACATTTTGAAGTCATATTCATCAATTGATCAAGTTTGGATCACAACTCCTCAATAAAAATGTGCAAAGCATCAAAAAGGCAAAATGGTCAAAATTAGGGTTTTTAACTAGAATGATTGATTTTTGACTTTTGAGCTAATACATGACTTATTGCTTCGAAACAATCTCAAGGATTCAAGTACATCATTTTGACCTAATTTCAGGACTCAATTCATCTCTTAAGATCAAACAATTGATAGATGAAATTTGATCAACTAATGAAAAGTCAACTGATACACCAAAAGTCAAACTTTGACTTTTTGATCAAAATTGAGTTTCAAAGATCAAAGTTCATCAAAACATTCAAAAATATGAAGCTTGATCATCAAGTAATCAAGAAACTCAAAAGTCAATTTGAAAAGTCAAAATTTTCAAGACTTAGAAATTTTTCTAAGTGTTTTTGTACACGATAATTTCACTACTTCATGCCAATTTTTCACCAAGATGCAAGATTATTCAAGAAAAACTTTCAACATGAAAGTTGTAGATCTTGATGAATTCTATAACTTTGCTTTCAAGGGTTCGTGTCCAAAAAAATTCTAAGATTTGAAGATATAAGCCCATGAAGTCATAAACTTTTTCATATAACACTTAGTGAAAATTTTGACAAGTTTAGGCAGATTTTGTAAGTACGAAGTGCGCCTAAGAGGGGGGGTGAATTAGGTAATTTATAAAATTATGGTTTTTAGTGATGATGGTTCTTATTTTTCTGGTTAATGATGATTTTAGGAAAGCGTAAAATGCAGAAAAATAAAAGACACGGGCGATATGTCCTGGTTCCCCTCACAGTGCGAGAGTACTCCAGTCCCCTTTCAACATGAAAGAGATTTCCTTATTGTGGCAAACTTAAACAAGAACTACCAAACAACCAAGAACAATCCTCTTGGACCAAGAACAATCCTCTTGGATTTTCACTATGTTAACTATGAGAACAATCCTCTCAAAGTAACTACACTTGTATCCAACAACTTTAGAAAGACAAGATTTCAAAAACACTTAAACTTATTTCTAACAATCCTGGAAAAATAAGTAAGTAACTATCAATTTTTGAGTTTGAGTGAGTAGAGTAGTATTGATCACTTAGAGTGATTTAACAATGTATGATCTTCTCTTCCAATAATATTATTGTACAATGATTCAAGATATAATTTCTCAAAGTTTTCTGTTTGATAATGTATGAAAATGTGCAGAAAACTTATGCATGAAAGTGAAGGAATGCTTGAGTTTGTATTTTGAAAATTTAGAAAATATTTATGGAAGAGGTGTTGAAATAGATTTTGAAAATGAATATTTATATGTTCATAACACCCTTTTGAAACATCATGAAGTTATGAAAATATATCATGAACAAATGCCAAGTTTGAGTGAAAGGTTTCAATGAAAAGGTATGATGAACAGACATGTGAAAAGTTGTTGTTTTTCAAAATCGTGCAGCATGCAATCGATTGCACTCTTTGTGTAATCAATTGCACAAGGTTTCAACAATTATTTTTTCAAAAGTTTTAAGAGTGCAATCGATTGCATGTAAAGTCAGTAGCAAAAAGTAAGTGAGTGCAATCAATTGCACAAGCAATGTAAATCGATTGCACTGAGAAACAGAAGTAAACGTTTTGAAAATTTTAAGTATGCAATCGATTGCACAAGAAATGTAAATCGATTGCACAGAGAAACAGAAGCAAAAGATCTGAAAAATTGGAGCATGCAATCGATTGCACTAAAATGTAAATCGATTGCACTCAAGTGAAAAATGAAATTTTAACTTTGAAAAACTTGAGTAATGATTTTTAAACATTTCTTTTCCATTTTTGAGCATCTATATCTTAAGATCAAAGTAAGTAATATTATTATACCTTGAAAGTTGTTGAGAGCTTTGAACTGAAGATATTGTCCTTAGGTGATTTGAGCTTGATCATAAATCTTTGCCTTCTTTGTTAATCATGGTTTGTCTTCATCAAAACAAAAGCTCATTTTAGAAGCTTGATTTTACATTCTCCCCCTTTTTGATGATGACAAACAATCTTGCTTTATGCGATGTACTTTCCGGAAGAGCTTCTCCCCCTAAGATGCAAAACTCCCCCTATGTAGGAGAGGGTTGGAATCCTTTGCATTTTTTCATCTTGATTGGAGAGTACCTTAAAAATTAAGACAAAGAAAATACAAGTATAAAGTACCATACATCTTTCTCCCCCTTTGACATTATCAAAAAGAAGGGAAAGATGCATAAAACAAATAATAATAGAGTAATATATTGAGAAAATTTAGAATTAAACGAGTAACACAAATTGTTTAAGGATTACACAGAAATTTGAACAAACACAACAAAATCATACCATGCCCTTAGTGCAATCGATTTGCATCAACAAAAAATGTTCAAAACCAAATTTTTCTTAAAAATTTAAATATCACATAACATAGATTCACATATAGCATGCATAAAATGTATATAAAATTATATCAAGGGTAGAATGCACCTTATAAGTCGTGTTTGTCAAGTATGCCAAGCTCTCATCGAATTTTGTAGAAAGGTTCTTTTGCCAAAGGTTTGGTGAAGATATCGGCAAGCTGATTATGAGTATCTACAAAGGTTACCTTGACATCTCCTTGAAGAACATGATCACATAGGAAATGATGTCGAATGTCTATGTGTTTAGTTCTTGAATGCATGACGGGATTCTTTGTAATGTTAATTGCACTGGTGTTGTCGCATCTTAGAGGAATGCACCCTAGATCGAGTTCGTAGTCACGAAGTTGTTGTTTTAGCCACAAAATTTGAGCGCAACTACTACCCACTGCAATATATTCATCTTCGGCCGTGCTTAGAGAAACACATGCTTGTTTCTTGCAGGCCCATGATACTAATGCATTACCAAGAATGTGATAAGTACCACTTGTGTTTTTTCTATCCACTTTACAACCTGCATAATCCGCGTCAGAATAACCAATTAAGTTGCAGACACTACCTTTAGGATACCACAATCTGACATTTGTTGTCCCTTTGAGATACTTCATGATCCTCTTTACCGCCGTGAGATGAGATTCCTTTGGGTTAGCTTGAAAGCGGGCACAGAGACAAACACTAAACATTATGTCAGGACGGCTTGCCGTCAAATACAATAAGGATCCAATCATATCTCGATACTTAGTGATGTCGATGGAAACTCCTAATTCATCTTGATCTACATAAGAACCAGAACCCATTGGTGTAGACATTGCCTTACAGTTATCCATGTCAAACCTTTTCAAGAGTTCCTTGCAATATTTGGATTGGTTGATGAAGATGCCATCTTTTAGTTGTTTGATTTGAAGTCCAAGGAAATAGTTCATTTTACCCATCATGGACATTTCAAATTCTCCTTGCATCATTGATGAGAATTCTTCACACATTTCTTGATTTGAAGAACCGAAAATGATGTTATCAACATAGACTTGTGCTAGAAAAGTGTCACCTTTGATTTTCTTGATAAATAGAGTCTTGTCAACTTTTCCCTTTTCGAAACCTTTTTCGCATAAGAAGTTGCTTAAACGATCATACCATGCCCTTGGTGCTTGTTTCAGTCCATAGAGAGCTTTTCTCAATTTAAATACATGAGATGGATTCTTGAAATCTTCGAACCCCGGGGGTTTCTTAACGTAGACTTCTTCAGTGATATATCCATTCAAGAATGCGCTTTTGACATCCATTTGGAAAAGCTGAAAATTTAATTAACAAGCATAGGCAAGTAAGAGACGAATAGCTTCTAACCTTGCAACTAGAGCAAAAGTTTCTTAAAAGTCTATTCCTTCTTCTTTATTGTAGCCTTGTGCTACCAATCTTGCTTTATTGCGAATAATTATTCCATTCTCGTCAAGTTTGTTTTTGAACACCCATCTTGTTCCAATAATGTGTTTGTTCCTTGGCCTAGGGACGAGTTCCCAAACTTGATTCCTTTCAAATTGATTTAATTCTTCTTGCATAGCGATAATCCATTGGTCATCGCCTAAGGCTTCTTCAACATTGGAAGGTTCAATTTGAGAGACAAACTCCATGTTTAGGCAAGCATCCTTGAGATTTAATCTTGTATACACACCTTGACTTATATCACCAATTACTTTATCAATAGGATGATCTCTATGAGTTCTCCATTCTTTTGGTATATCATTGAGATTCGATTCTTGTTGAGGTGATTCTTCGAGTTGAATTGGTTGATCTTTGGAAGAATTTTCTTGAGGACCTTCTAGTATTTCATCATCATTATCACAAACAATATTATCCTCCTTGGAGGGGTTAGTTTCATCAAAAGAAACATGCATAGTGTTGTACCCTAAACTTTTCCCTCCCATCCTTCAGGAATTCATCCTGAACTCTCAGGTTTTTTCTCTTAAACAAAGCCAAGCCCTTCATTATCATTCCTTTCCAAGCAAGCAATTTACAAGAGCAAAATGGTCATTTGCAAGCTCTAAAGGCAAAGCTTTTACCTTGGAAAAATTAAATTCTAAATATTTGGAATTTTTCTCTAAAAAAAGGGTGTTTAAGAAGAAAATGGCACCTCAGAGCTTCTGAACCAACCTCCAGGAAGAAACGGTCAGAAGTTGCAAATTTGGGCTCAGCACATAACATTCAGTCAGAACATGGCTTCTTCAGCAATTACGCATGTTCAGCCAGAGTTTGTTGGAGAAGTGTAAAGAAGGCAACAAAGCCTGAAACCCCTTCAGAACGTACTGGGATCAGAAGGTAATAGGGATCAGCAGATTGGGTAAAATACTGAAGCAGGATCACTAAGTCCAAAGTCTTTAAAGGCAGATCAAGGGAGTATACTGAAAAACTCTCAGAACTTGTTGAGACAGCAAGAGGCCAAGATCAGAGCTTGGTTTACATTGGTTTTGGAGAAGCAGAACTGCTGGCTCAGGTTTTAGGTAATGATGGAAAATCTCCTATTAAAAGATTTTTGATGTTGATAAATCTCATCACCATTTAATGCTCATTAACGCTCACAACCACTCCTGAACATTCATCCAAGGGGTCTCTCCACGTGTGGCTTGGTAATACCTTTATGCAGGTTTAGGCATGGGTCTATGCGCCACTTTTCGCCTATAGGTATCGCTTCTCCTCAATCCTTGCTTATTGTTCTAGCCTAGGCTGAAAAGCTGTCCATCATCACAACTTTTCATGAACTTCCTTTTAAAACAAGTTAACCTCCACTGCATAATATTGGCGCCCTTTGAACGTTCAAAAATCCATAAAGCCTTGCCTATAAATAGGACACCATTTTCCATCACAAAAAGGGAGGAGGAGTTGAGAAAATATCCAGAAAAAAATTGTTAGAGGAGAAACAGAAAACTCTAGTAAAAAAACCTTTGTGAATCTCTGTCCAAAAATCCCTGGTATTTTCACAAACTTTGAGCTTCCTGCCTCCAAACTTCATTAATACCCAGTTTGCTTTGTGACCAAAGAACACCCATACAGTTTCTGACCATACATACACATACTTTTTTTTTCTTCATCCACTCATCCTAAAAAAGAACTTGTCCAGAACACCATCAGAGCTAAAGCTAGCTCCCACTCACAGACTTTTTCAACAACCAGGTAAGCACCTGCTGACTTTCATCACGCTGCTAAGCATCATCAGCTTTACATGCTCAATAAACACAATGTAAATATCATGTTGTTGTTGTATGCATTCTGAGGATTTTCATACCTCTCAATGCTTAAGTAGGAGGTGAATCAGTGTAGAACCTGTTTGTGACCTTGTTGGTTCTATCTTCTGAAAACACTTTGACACCTGCTGAGATTATCCTAGGCATGCCTTCTCTTTTGTGGAAAAATAATAAAACAGCAGATGTTCTGGCTAGCACAGGGAGAAGCCAAGTTCTGACTTTGACGTTAGCACATCTGAAGCTTGTTTGGCTATCAATAATATCAGAACTTCTGAAAATTATTGTATTTCCAGCAGGGTTAGAACTTCTGACCTCCCCACTAACAAACTTTTGTCTTGCAGCGCATGGGAGTCAGAACTTCTGACCTTCCCACTAACAGGTTTCTGTTTTGCAGGTGCCAGAGTCAGAAGTTCTGACTCATACAGTTTCACTAACAGGTTGATAATCTTGCAGCAGGCCTGAGTCAGAACTTTTGACTTCCTCTCAGCAGCGCGCTAGCCCTTTCTCTCTTTCTCTTTTTCTTCCCTTTGTTATTTTCTTTTCTTATCTATTTTTCTCATTGAATCACCCCCATGTACAAATGTGTATCCCCATCCCCTAATGCTGTAATAGCGTAGGATTTTACATTTCTGCATTTTATTGCTTTCAAATGTAAATGCTAGTAATTAGGATGTGTATGGCAAGATAAAATCAATGAAATAGAAAATCCTAATTCAAGATAAACTCTTGCATGCAATCAAACACACTTGCACATAAACACCCCTTTAGGTATCTCCACTTGGTTGCCTAAACAAATGGGCCATGGTATGCATGTTGAGTATCTATGGGCAAAACAAAAACAAAACAAAATATCATAGTCCCTCGATGACGCTATCTTGGTTGCCTATACAAAATGATCTAGTCCCTCAGAAAATTGCCAAAGATACTTGACACAATTGCTATTATGGTCTATACGATGACCCGCGCCCGTCCCATTTAACATCCTAATACAAGGTTGTTTACCAAACTCAATGGTAAAAGAATATTGTCAAAAGGGTTAAAACATAAGAAAGATCTTTTGAGTAAAATAGGGTAGACAACTCTTAGTTAATTGATCAAAAGCTTGCAAAACATCCTTGCTATTTTCAAAAACACATCACAACACAATTTCAAAACATTTCCCAACAAACTTTCAAACATTGAAACATTTTTCAAAAGACAAACACCTTTGTATACATTCAAACAAAAATCATTACAAAGGTTGCCACAACGATGGCCTCTTTTCAAAATACTTTCAAAACCACACACAAAAGCACCATTTCAAACAATTGAAAAGAAAAAGCAAGTGATCTAAAACAAGTAACTAAGAGCCCATGGAAAACCATGGATGAAAAGGGTACTAGCACATTCCCTTTTCATAATCTACTCCCCGAACCCAAGAAAACATCTCAAAGGTTTTTCCTGTGCTTTTTGACCTTTCCGTAGGATAAAATAAAAAGTCGGTGGCGACTCTTGTTAAACCGAAACATTTGCGAACACAAACGCAAAACCTCAAGTCAGTTCTCCCACCGTATCACAGAACTGACGACTCTGTTGGGGATATAATTCTAAAAGTGGGGTTACCTTAGGGTTTTAGATAACCTTTACATGCTTACCTTGATTTCTTTGATTGCTTTACTTTTTGGTTCCTTGCTTGGGTTTGTTTTAAATCCTACACCCGAATTTGGGGACACCTTTTAGGTAAGTAGCAATAAACTGTGAGGGAACTGTGTGGGGTATATCGGCATGGTTGAAGCAGTAGCTATGTTAGTGTGATATATTTGTGGGTATCGGTAGCCTTTGAGTCAATCAAAGAGAATACAGGGCCGTTGAGTGATGTCATAAAGCACTAATGAACTCTTAGAACCTTACTTGACTATCTTGGCCTTATCAGGGGTAGTGAGATGACCGGCTTTGGTGCAGTCCGAAGTTGGTAGATACTCGATACTTCACTCATCGAGGGTTGTTTTCTTGGAATATTTCGGTCGCCAGTAAAGTGGCTAAATTGAAACAATGAACACAGAGAATAATCCAGTGATATTGAGCTCCTTAGAACCCGGTTACTATTTATAGGACAGGTTGAGCCAACTAAATTCAAAGAGGGTACTTACCTACGAACTCCATGCAAGCCTAAACCTAAGGACTTGTCTTCTTTGTGTGAATGTGATTATTTGCTTACTTTTGCATACCTATACATAACATCATAACATCATACCATAGCATTTTCAATAACCATTTCAAGGATCTCGAGGGTCTTTGATGCAGGGTCACGTTGAACCAGACGTCTACCAAAGGGCAAGAGGATTCATTTTCCTCTAAACAAACGCCGTCAAAGATCAAGTACAACAACTTGAATCAAGGGATATGACCCACTTGACATGGTGAGCTTGATTCTCGTGGAAAGACATCCACCGATACAAAGTTCTCCAATCAAAGATGTTGATCGAAGTTCAATCTCTAACATTTTCTTGTGTTTACCCCGCGAGATTCTTGAAAACATGCATTCGCATATCATGCATCGTATCATGACAGGTTTTCCCTTTCAGGTTTCCTTATTCTCCTACTTTTTATGCCAGTAGAGATGGCTTTAGAGAGGACTGTCAAAGAGATCCAGGCTCAAAACGCCCAACTTTAAGAAATGTTCTTAAACCTGTCCCTGGGACAAGAAGAAGTGAAAGCTCTCCTCACAAGGGGCATAGTCCTAGGGAATCCAGGCGGCATGAATGATCAGTTGGAAGGGCTACAGATTGAGTTGGCAACAATGAAGATCCAGATGATGGGACAACTGGTGGGCCAGATGGCTCTCATTCAAGACATGGCTCAAAGACAAGAGGAGCTCAGGGTCCTCATCAACAAACTGCTTCAAGATAACCAATTGGGGAAAACAACTAGGGTTGAAGATCAAGTCATCATTCAACCTCCTTTGGGACAAGAAGACAAGGGAAAGTCTCCCCAACTTGCTTCAAGGTCACAAGCCCAGCAACAACCTTGCCAGCGTCAACGGGGTAATCAGTGTAAGCAAAATACATCTGGAAGACATTTCACTGAGACTGACATACCATTATCTCTAGTACTGGAACGCTTATTAGAGGTCAATCTGACTGATTTAAAGGATCCTCTTCAGAATCCCAATACCTCTGCTCCTGGCTATCACCCCAACGCATTTTGTGTATACCACTCCTATAGTCCTGGACATGACACCGATGACTGTTGGGCTTTGAAAAACAAAATCCAAGATTTGATTGACAGAGGAGTGCTGAAATTCATGCCGGATGGCGAGATAAAAATCTTCCGCTGAGGGTTATCCACCTGAAGTGACAAGTTCAAACTAAGAGACTTTTGTTTCATTTGAATTTTCAAGTTGTAATTTCTTTTGTTATTCAAACAATTATTTGTTGATGTCAAACTCTGTTTCATTAATGCATTGCATATGTTTGTCTTGAATTCATCCGTTTGTTTTCACTATTCTTGAATTATGCTTCCTACTTTCTTTATGATATTTAACTCTTGCTAAAAGTTACAAGTCTTTAGATGGAGGATGACGAAAACAATACCATAATCTCATACAGTATGCTTTTGGACAGACCTTGCTGACGATGTACAGGCGTTTCCTTCAAATCCTAAACACCGGAGTTATAAGGAAGATAATCCCTAGTCAACCCCTTCGAGCCAAAGAAGTAGAATTTTTCTGTTTTAAACACAAAATTGAACGCTTTAATCAAAACCTGGGGCAGGGTAGTCTTTCAGTTAATTCAAAATGCGCGTTGAAGTTGCAAACTCTCAGTTCATAATACAATTAATGACATCAAAAAACATTCCTCTGGAATAAAAAGACGGTGATGGTTCCCTATCACATAGGCAGTCATTATCTCTCAAAAAAAAGAAAAAAGCCCACTGAGCCAAAACCAACAAAGGAGGCTTAAGAAAGTTGGGGCATCCCGCTGACTGTAATCTCAAAAATAAGAACAGTCAGGCAAAAATTAGGGATAATGAATCAAAAGAATAAGGTCACTACAAATCTTCAACAACATGAAAAATGTTGCAAAAATGATGATGATTGTCTTCCAACAAATTCAACTTGTGTGAACCATCACCAAAAAAACGTTGTTCCAGACTCGAATAGAGTTTGAC
Source organism: Vicia faba (assembly GCA_948472305.1). NCBI lineage: Eukaryota > Viridiplantae > Streptophyta > Magnoliopsida > Fabales > Fabaceae > Vicia > Vicia faba. Next base: position 314,313,695 of record OX451741.1, read on the forward strand.
ACACAATTAATTGAGTTTAGGATTGAAGAACATCGCGAAGAGCGGGTGGGTACAAATATACTTTGAACCTTTATCCTTTGTTTCTTAAACCGTGAACCAAGCCTCGTTACAACCCTTCAAAAGCCCTAATTGAAGCATGGGTTAGTTTGAAAGCATACTGTTACAAAAGGTTTCCTGACTCCTGTAAGGCTTTGCTCTAAATCTTGTGTTGAATTTGTCTTATAAAAGTTTTCTGCTAAAAACGCATTTTTCAAAACTTTGAGACAAGCATGAACTTTGCATTATTTGAATATCGTTGTTTGCACATGGATATTTGTTTGACAGTGAAGAAATTCACACAGTGAATGTTCGGATGAACGAAAGCTCTCTCAATGAATAAAATCACTTCAAGTGGGATGACACCCCGTTGCAAAAATCTCCTATCAACAAAAGCGGACTTGGTATTGTCCAGTAAACCTGGGGCAGTCCAGTCAAGATTCCAACAAATCTTTCAAAGTCCAGTAAACTTGGGGCGGTCCAGTCCAGATTTCAACAAATCTTTCAAAGCCTAGTAAACCTGGGGCAGTCCAGTCAAGATTTCAAGAAATCTCTCAATTGCAGATAAACATGGGGCAAGTCTCCATCACCATCACTTGGGGCATTAAAACGTCAATCTCATCAAAGGGTTGCGTACATTCCAAATTTCCTGACAGTGTCACAAACATCTGATACTAAGGGCAGTGACGAATCTCTCCAAAATCTTTCTGAAAAGAAATTCAAGCATCCTCGAGAAGTTTATCACCTCTCTAGCAGACCGGCAGTCATGGGTTTATTTCCCCAACACTTGTCGAGGATTTATTCTCCAAAACAAATTACATTTCAACAATATTCATAACATATGCAGATTGATCAGCAGGTAAAGGTTATCATCACCTGTTGGATTTACAGTCATCAAAGATTCCTCCATCATCCGGTTGAGTCAAAATTAATCCAAGACCCTCTCTATTTTGGTCAGATCGACATTAAGATCTCCCTAATTCCTATTCCAGTGGAAGATATTTCAGTTTTTTGATATTTCAGATAAATCTCTCAGCAATTTATTCTAATTTTCTTCACTATCAGAGATGAAGAATCCAACTCTTTTCTCCTTCACCAGCTCGGGATTTATTTTCCCCAACGAAAGGTCGTCTTGAAAAACATTACACCTCCGTGCATCAGGACATCATGCAACACAATCTCATTTATTCTGAGGACATCATTGTTTGATATATGCCACTAACCTTTACCTTTCAGGAAAGGTACAATCAAATTCAAGCGACAAAGCTTTTCTTCAGTTGAATTACGGACAAGTTCCTAAATCTCGACAAAGTTTTTACTTCAGTTAAATTATGGACAAGTTCCTAAATCTCAGCAGAAACAACCCACCAGTAGAATAACGGACAACTGAAGCTCCTAAAATGCTATTTCTCAAGAATGAAGATTCTCATCCTTGAAACCTCAGAAGATTGGTATACTCCCAAGCTCCTGATACCGTTAACAGAATGGAGATTCTCATCCTTAAAACCCCAGTAGATTGGCATACACCCAACCTTCTGACCCAAACGCCTGAATGAAGATTCTCATTCTTGCTTCCCCAGTAGATTGGCATACACCCAACCTTCTGACCCAAACGCCTGAATGAAGATTCTCATTCTTGCTTCCCTAGTAGATTGGCATACACCCAACCTTCTGACCCAAACGCCTGAATGAAGATTCTCATTCTTGCTTCCCTAGTAGATTGGCATACACCCAACCTTCTGACCCAAACGCCTGAATGAAGATTCTCATTCTTGCTTCCCCAGTAGATTGGCATACACCCAACCTTCTGACCCAAACGCCAGAATGAAGATTCTCATTCTCAAAGTGGCGTATAACCTGAATTCCTGATATTCCCGACAGAATGAAGATTCTCATTCTCAAAGTGGCATATAACCTGATATTCCCAACAGAATGAAGATTCTCATTCTCAAAGTGGCATATAACCTAAGTTTCTGATATTCCCGACAGAATGAAGATTCTCATTCTCAAAGTGGCGTATAACCTGAATTCCCGATATTCCCGACAGAATGAAGATTCTCATTCTCAAAGTGGCATACGACTTAACTTCTGAACTTCTTCCAAACAGGATTAATCTTTTCCCAGAATCCCAAGCTTATTCTCCAGCAGGATAGCTACTCTTCAGTAGTACAGCTACTCCCCACAAAGTTCTTACTCCCCAACAAAATCAAGACTCTTATCCTAGATTCTCCAGAGCTTTCTTTACTCTCAACATGAATTTGTCAGAATTTCAAATCCCCTGCAGATCGAAGATTCTCGTTCTTAGCTCCTCAACACAAATTCCCCTAGTAGAATGAAGACTCTTATTCTCAATTCCTCAGAGTTTCCAGATATTCACCAGCAAAGTTCTCCTCAAAACAGGAATCCCCAGTAGATTGGCATACACCCAACCTTCTGACCCAAACGCCTGAGTGAAGATTTTCATTCTTGCTTCCTCAGTAGATTGGCATACACCTAACCTTCTGACCCAAACTCCTGAATGAAGATTCTCATTCTTGCTTCCCCAATAGATTGGCATACACCCAACCTTCTGACCCAAACTCCTGAATGAAGATTCTCATTCTTGCTTCCCCAGTAGATTGGCATACACCCAACCTTCTGACCCAAACGCCTGATTGAAGATTCTCATTCTTGCTTCCCCGGTAGATTGGCATGCACCCAACCTTCTGACCCAAATGCCTGAATGAAGATTCTCATTCTTGCTTCCCCGGTAGATTGGCATACACCCAACCTTCTGACCCAAACACCAGAATGAAGATTCTCATTCTCAAAGTGGCGTATAACCTGAATTCCTGATATTCCCGACAGAATGAAGATTCTCATTCTCAAAGTGGCATATAACCTGATATTCCCAACAGAATAAAGATTCTCATTCTCAAAGTGGCATATAACCTAAGTTTCTGATATTCCCGACAAAATGAAGATTCTCATTCTCAAAGTGGCGTATAACCTGAATTCCTGATATTCCCGACAGAATGAAGATTCTCATTCTCAAAGTGGCATACGACTTAACTTCTGAACTTCTTCCAAACAGGATTAAGCTTTTCCCAGAATCCGAAGCTTATTCTCCAGCAGGATAACTACTCTTCAGCAGTACAGCTACTCCCCACAAAGTTCTTACTCCCCAACAAAATCAAGACTCTCATCCTTGATTCTCCAGAGCTTTCTTTACTCTCAACATGAATTTGTCAGAATTTCAAATCCCCTGCAGATCGAAGATTCTAGTTCTTGGCTCCTCAACACAAATTCCTCTAGCAGAATGAAGACTCTCATTCTTAATTCCTCAGAGTTTCCAGATATTCACCAGCAAAGTTCTCCTCAAAACAGGAATCCCCAGTAGATTGGCATACAACCCAAACTCCTGACTTTCCTCAGTAGTATAACTTCTCCCCGCAGAGGTTGTCAAAAGAGCTTGAAGACACACATACTCTTCAACAGTGGTCCCAAGACTTCTCATTCTCAAACGATCAAAGGATTTTCAATCCCCAGCAGCAGTCAAGGATTTATTTTCCCTGACAGCGGTCAAAGATTTTATTATCTCAGCTATCCAAGATTTATCTTCCTCAGCAAGACGGCTAATCAGCTTACATGCGCATTTATTGCATTCATATAATCATAAGCATTGATGTAACACATACATTGCATCATACATTCCATGCAACATAACTTTGTGTTTCAGCTAATATTTTACCCGTCGCAAGATAAGTTTAGCAAGTTTCAAACTTCAAGGATTTCTGAAAATAGTTTACAGATGCTTCCCAACACGGATTCTAATCTATTACTTATTCAGACCCCCAGCTCAGAGACAACCCAAACATGGATACCTTTCTGATACTCAACATACAGTTCAATAAATATTCTTGGATGGCATCTTTAAGCCCATTCCCTCAATTATGTTTTGACGAGTGCAAACTTATGGGCACTCTAGTGTCCAATCATCTTTTACCTTCGAGTCGCGAACGGCAAAATTTCCAATCTAACTCTTCAGGTTCAAGAAGATTGAACAAGGGCAACTGTTGTACCCCAAAATTTTCCCTCCCATCCTTCAGGAATTCATCCTGAACTCTGAAGTTTTTCTCTTAAACAAAGCCAAGCCCTTCATTATCATTCCTTTCCAAGCAAACAATTTACAATAGCAAAATGGTCATTTGCAAGCTCTAAAGGCAAAGCTTTTACCTTGGAAAAATTAAATTCTAAATATTTGGAATTTTTCTCTAAAAAAAGGGTGTTTAAGAAGAAAATGGCACCTCAGAGCTTCTGAACCAACCTCTAGGCAGAAACGGTAAGAAGTTGCAAATTTGGGCTCAGCACATAACATTCAGTCAGAACATGGCTTCTTCAGCAATTACGCAAGTTCAGCCAGAGTTTGTTGGAGAATTGTAAAGAAGGCAACAAAGCCTAAAACCCATTCAGAACGTACTGGGATCAGATGGTAATAGGGATCAGCAGATTGGGTAAAATACTGAAGCGGGATCACTAAGTCCAGAGTCTTTAAAGCAGATCAAAGGAGTATACTGGAAAACTCTCAGAACTTGCTGAGACAGCAAGAGGCCAAGATCAGAGCTTGGTTTACATTGTTTTTGGAGAAGCAAAACTATTGGCTCAGGTTTTAGGTAATGATGCAAAATCTCTTATTACAAGATTTTTGATGTTGATAAATCTCATCGCCATTTAATGCTCATTAATGCTCATAACCACTCCTGAACATTCATCCAAGGGGTCTCTCCACGTGTGGCTTGGTAATACCTTTATGCAGGTTTAGGCATGGGTCTATGCGCCACTTTTCGCCTATAGGTGTCTCTTCTCCTCAATCCTTGCTTATTGTTCCAGCCTAGGCTGAAAAGCTGTCCATCATCACAACTTTTCATGAACTTCCTTCTAAAACAAGTTAACCTCCACTGCATAATATTGGCGCCCTTTAAACGTTCAAAAATCCATAAAGCCTTGCCTATAAATAAGACACCATTGTCCATCACAAAAAGGGAGGAGGAGTTGAGAAAATATCCAGAAAAAAATTGTTAGAGGAGAAACAAAAAACTCTAGTAAAAAAAAACCTTGTGAATCTCTGTCCAAAAATCCCTGGTATTTTCACAAACTTTGAGCTTCCTGCCTCCAAACTTCATTAATACCCAGTTTGCTTTGTGACCAAAGAACACCCATACAGTTTCTGACCATACATACACATACTTTTTTTTCTTCATCCACTCATCCTAAAAAAGAGCTTGTCCAGAACACCATCAGAGCTAAAGCTAGCTCCCACTCACAGACTTTTTCACTATCCATGTAAGCACCTGCTGACTTTCATCACGCTGCTAAGCATCATCAGCTTTACATGCTCAATAAACACAATATAAATATCATGTTGCTGTTGTATGCGTTCTGAGGATTTTCATACCTCTGAATGCTTAAGTAGGAGGTGAATCACTGTAGAAACTGTTTGTGACCTTGTTGGTTCTATCTTCTGAAAACACTTTGACACCTGCTGAGATTATCCTAGGCATGCCTTCTGTTTTGTGGAAAAATAATAAAACAACAGATGTTCTGGCTAGCACAGGGAGAAGCCAAGTTCTGACTTTGACGTTAGCACATCTGAAGCCTGTTTTGCTGTCAATAATATCAGAACTTCTGAAAATTATTATATTTCCAGCAGGGTCAGAACTTCTGACCTCCCCACTAACAAACTTTTGTCTTGCAGCGCATGGGAGTCAGAACTTCTGACCTTCCCACTAACAGGTTTCTATTTTGCAGGTGCTAGAGTCAAAAGTTCTGACTCATACAATTTCACTAACAGGTTGATAATCTTGCAGCAGGCCTTAGTCAGAACTTCTGACTTCCTCTCAGCAGCGCGCTAGCCCTTTCTCTCTTTCTCTTTTTCTTCCCTTTGTTATTTTCTTTTCTTATCTATTTTTCTCGTTGAACCACCCCCATGTACAAATGTGTATCCCCATCCCCTAATGTTGTAATAGCGTAGGATTTTACATTTCCGCATTTTATTGCTTTGAAATGTAAATGCTAGTAATTAGGATGTGTATGGCAAGATAAAATCAATGAAATAGAAAATCCTAATTCAAGATAAACTCTTGCATGCAATCAAACACACTTGCACATAAACACCCCTTTAGGTATCTCCACTGGGTTGCCTAAACAAATGGGTCATGGTATGCATGTTAAGTATCTATGGGCAAAACAAAAACAAAACAAAAGATCATAGTCCCTCGATGACGCTATCTTGGATGCCTATACAAAATGATCTAGTCCCTTGGAAAATTGCCAAAGATACTTGACACAATTGCTATTATAGTCTATACGATGACCCGCGCCCATCCCATTTAACATCCTAATACAAGGTTGTTTACCAAACTCAATGGTAAAACAATACTGTCAAAAGGGTTAAAACATAAGAAAGATATTTTGAGTAAAATAGGGTAGACAACTCTTAGTTACTTGATCAAAAGCTTGCAAAACATCCTTGCTATTTTCAAAAACACATCACAACACAATTTCAAAACATTTCCCAACAAACTTTCAAACATTGAAACATTTTTCAAAAGACAAACACCTTTGTATACATTCAAACAAAAATCATTACAAAGGTTGCCACAACAATGGCCTCTTTTCAAAATACTTTCAAAACCACACACAAAAGCACCATTTCAAACAATTGAAAAGCAAAAGCAAGTGATCTAAAACAAGTAACTAAGAGCCCATGGAAAACCATGGATGAAAAGGGTGCTAGCACCTTCCCTTTTCATAATCTACTCCCCGAACCCAAGAAAACATCTCAAAGGTCTTTCCTGTGCTTTTTGACCTTTCCTTAGGATAAAATAAAAAGTCGATGGCGACTCTTGCTAAACCGAAACATTTACGAACACAAACGCAAAACCTCAAGTCAGTTCTCCCACCGTATCACACATAGATTCTTCAAATGTCAAAGTTATTTTTTTGTATATTCTATATGCTTTACTAGAGAGAGAGTAACCAATAAAAATACCTTCATCGGATTTCTCATCAAACTTACCAAGGTTATCTTTGTCATTGTTTAGGACAAAGCATTTGCATCCGAAGATATAAAAGAAAGCAATGTTTGGTTTTCTCCCCTTGAAGAGTTCATATGGATTTTTATTTAATATTGGTCTAATGTTAACTCTATTGCTAACAAAACATGCCGTGCTCACCGCATCCGCCCAAAAGTATTTTGGAAGATTTGAGTCACTAAGCATTATTCTAGCAAGTTCCACAAGAGACCTATTCTTTCTTTCTGCCACTCCATTTGTTGAGGAGTCCTTGGTGCCGAGAAGTTGTGAGATGTTCCATGTTCTCCACAAAATTCTTCAAATAGAGCATTTTGGATTTCTCCGCCATGGTCACTCCTTATTGAGGCAATTGTTAGAGACTTCTCATTCTGAATTTGTTTAGCATACTTCTTGAACGCCTTGAATGCATCACTTTTTTGCACTAAAAAGAATGTCCAAGTATATCTAGAGAAATCGTCAACAATAACCAAAGCATACACATTACCTCTGAAACTCCTTGTTCTCGATGGACCAAATAAGTCCATATGTAACAATTGTAGTGGCCTTGTAGTGGACACCACATTCTTAGATTTGAAAGTTGATCTAGTTTGTTTCCCTTTTTGACAAGCATCGCACAGTCTATCTTTGACGAAATTTCTCTTAGGTAATCCAATGACAAGATCATGCTTGATTAATTTATTCAAGTGTTCCATATGAATATGAGAAATTCTTTTATGCCATAGCCATGAATCATCATTGTTCGCCATGAGACATTTAACCTTCAAAGATTGATCATCAAGGGAAATAATGAATATATTATTGATTCTTTTACCTTTAAGTATAACCTCATGAGTGACTTTGTCTTCTATCAAACATTCATCCTTGGTGAACTTGATTTTGAAGCCTTTGTTACAAAATTGGCTAATACTAAGAAGATTGTGCTTTAGTCCTTCAACATAAAGAACATCTTCAATGGATGTGAAAGGTGGAGCACCAACTTTACCTTTGCCTAGGATTCTTCCCTTATTATTGTCTCCATAAGTGACAAAACCCTTGGCCTTTAGCGCTAGATATGAAAATCGGTTTATGTCTCCTGTCATATGCTTTGAACAACCACTATCAAGATAGAAAAGATTGCATGTGGTATTCAAGCATACCTGCAAAACAAATTAGGTTTTGTTAGGTACCCAAGTTGCTTTGGGTCCTTCATAATTAGTGCCTTTCTTTATCCATACATAATGCGCACTTGCCACACTGAAGTTTCTAACATAGCAAGCATTAGGTGTATGGAGTTTAATACCACAATAAAAACAAGTAGGTTCAAAGTTACTTCTATATCTAGAAGGATAAGATTTCTTCTTAGGAAATGTTTTCTTTTTAGGATAGTGACGAACTATTTTAGGTTTGTTCACTTTCTCTTTGGATGATTGATCACTAGCCTTAACAAAGATAGTTTTGTTAGAACTTGGTTTTGAAAACTTTGAATATCCAAGTCCAGTTTTATCATTGGAGTATCTTTGTTGGATAAGAACACCTTCCAATCCAATTTGGCCTTTTTCATATCTTTCAATGACTCTTTTTAATTGGATAATTTGGAAAGAGAGTGAATCATAATTTTTGCATACAAAATTCTGTTTTTGTTCATCACTTGATTTTTGTTTTTCTTCTTTGAAATCTTTTTCCATTGAAACATATTTTTCTTCTAAGGGTGAAATTTGTTTCTTTTGTGATGAAATGGTTTTATACAAAATTTTGCATTCATTCAATAGTTCATATATAGCACCTTGTGCATCACTATCAAAAAGAGAAAATTTATTACTAACCTCATTGTCTTCATCATCAGAATGGTGTGAGGCCATTAATGCTAGATTTGCACTTTCATCACTATCGGAATCGGATGAGGAACTTATTTCATTGTCTTCCCATGCGAAAAAGCCTTTTTGTTCTTGAATCCCTTCTTGCTTTTGAAGCCACCTTTCTTAGAGAGTTTTGGACAATCCGGCTTGATATGACCTTGCTTACCACATTCATAACATGTGATTTCTTGTGTTGATGTGGAAGCTTCCTTTTTCTTAAATTGTTTCTTTCCTTATTAATGAGAAAAAGGTTTGTCATTTCTACCGAATAACTTACCAATCCTTTTAACAAGAAGCATGAAGTTTTCATCTTCTTCCGAATTGTCTGTCTTTTCAACTTCCTTGGAGTCTATCTTCAAAGCAATATTCTTGGATTTCTTCTCTTGATTTTCATGCTTTTCAAGTCTTCCGAGTTCCGTTTCGTATTCTTGAATTTTTCCAAATAATGTTGCGGATGTCATGTTTGAGAGAATTTTCTTTTCTGAAATTGTCGTTACCTTTGGTTTCCATTCCCTAGTTAAGGACCTAAGTACTTTCAGATTTAGTTCATCATTCGTCAAAGTTTTACCAAGAGCACTTAGATGATTTGTTAAGTGCACAAATCTCTTTTGTAAGTCAAGAATGGTTTCTCCGGGCTGCATTCGAAATAATTCGTATTCTTAACTTAGGGTATTTAGTCTTGATCTTTTTACTTCAACCGTTCCTTCATGAGTTTGTACCAAGGTATCCCTTATTTCTTTTTATGTCTTGCATGCCGAGACACGGAAGAATTCATCCATGCTAAGTGCACCTTGAAGAAGTTTTATTGCCTTTTTATCATAGAGAACTTTCTTCTTATCATCATCATCATCCCATACAGTTTTAGGCTTAGATGAGCCAAAACCATTGATTACCGTTATAGGGATAAATGGACCATTTTCGACGGCGTCCCAAATTTCTTCTCCTTGTGCTTCTAGATGTGCCTTCATGCGTATTTTCCAGAAGTCAAAGTATTCACCAAAAAATAGAGGAGGCTTGTTGTTACTACCACCATCTTTGAAAACGGGATTTTGATTTGCATAAGCCATTCTGGGTCTTTTAGGAACAGGTTACCTATAACCTACTCTGATACCAATTGTAAGTACGAAGTGCGCCTAAGAGGGGGGGTGAATTAGGTAATTTATAAAATTATGGTTTTTAGTGATGATGGTTCTTATTTTTCTGGTTAATGATGATTTTAGGAAAGCGTAAAATGCAGAAAAATAAAAGACACGGGCGATATATCCTGGTTCCTCTCACAGTCCGAGAGTACTCCAGTCCCCTTTCAACATGAAAGAAATTTTCTTATTGTGGCAAACTTAAACAAGAACTACCAAACAACCAAGAACAATCCTCTTGGATTTTCACTATGTTAATTATGAGAACAATCCTCTTGGATTTTCACTATGTTAACTATGAGAACAATCCTCTCAAAGTAACTACACTTGTATCCAACAACTTTGGAAAGGCAAGATTTCAAAAACACTTAAACTTATTTCCAACAATCCTGGAAAAATAAGTAAGTAACTATTAATTTTTGAGTTTGAGTGAGTAGAGTAGTATTGATCACTTAGAGTGATTTAACAATGTATGATCTTATCTTCCAATAATACTATTGTACAATGACTCAAGATATAATTGCTCAAAGTTTTCTGTTTGATAATGTATGAAAATGTGCAGAAAACTTATGCATGAAAGTGAAGGAATTCTTGAGTTTGTATTTTGAAAATTTAGAAAATATTTATGGAAGAGGTGTTGAAATAGATTTTGAAAATGAATATTTATATGTTCATAACACCCTTTTGAAACATCATGAAGTTATGAAAATATATCATGAACAAATGCCAAGTTTGAGTGAAAGGTTTCAATGAAAAGGTATGATGAACAGACATGTGAAAAGTTGTTGTTTTTCAAAATCGTGCAGCATGCAATCGATTGCACACCCTTTGTGTAAATCGATTGCACAAGGTTTCAACAGCTATTTTATCAAAAGTTTTAAGAGTGCAATCGATTGCACTAGTAATGTAAATCGATTGCATGTAAAGTCAGTAGCAAAAAGTAAGTGAGTGCAATCGATTTCACAAGCAATGTAAATCGATTGCACTGAGAAACAGAAGCAAACGTTTTGAAAATTTTAAGTATGCAATCGATTTCACAAGCAATGTAAATCGATTGCACAGAGAAACAGAAGCAAAAGATCTGAAAAATTGGAGCATGCAATCGATTGCACTAAAATGTAAATCGATTGCACTCAAGTGAAAAATGAAATTTTAACTTTGAAAAACTTGAGTAATGATTTTTAAACATTTCTTTTTCATTTTTGAGCATCTATATCTTAAAATCAAAGTAATTAATATTATTATACCTTGAAAGTTGTTGAGAGATTTGAAATGAAGATATTGTCCTTAGATGCTTTGAGCTTGATCATAAATCTTTACCTTCTTTGTTAATCATGGTTTGTCTTCATCAAAAGAAAAGCTCATTTGAGAAGCTTGATTTTACAGATTTTTGACCTAACTTCTTGGCCAAGTTTCACCTAGTTCCAACTTGATTTAGACAAAATGGTCAACATGAAGGTTGTAGATAATGCGTCAAGTTTCTATAATGTCCAATAACTTGAAGAGATCATACTTTAGCTAAGAGAATCAAAGGCAAGAAGTTGGGCATCCATACTTGAATTACAAGGCATTTTCATGAAGAATACTTGATCAAATCCTCAACCATGCTGCATAAATCTTGCTTTGAAGATTTCAAACTTGCAAATCTATCTCTAATCATAAGATTACACAACCTTTTGAGCTATTATCCAAGCACTTAAGCCATTGTCCAAGTGATCATTCCATTTTTGGCACAGAGCTAAGACTTCCATTTTGGAAAAGTGGATTTAATCACAAAGTCCACTCTCCTTGAGCCTTTCACTTGTTTCTTCTGCACACACTCAATGTCAAAGACATAAGCAACTTGTATAGAGCCTCTAACCACTCATACCATGCTTGTACTATGCATTGAAACCATGATTTCCAACTTTTCTTCAAAACCACAACATGTGATCTTTTGAATATGATGTTCTCCTTCCTTCAAACCTTTCCTCTATAAATATAGAGGTTATTTTCAACCTAAAACACGAATTTGCAAGCCTGAAAACTCCCTCAAACTCAGAATTTCTCTCAAGCCTCACTTTTGTGCCATTTCTGATTTTTGATAGCCATCTCACAAACCACTTGTGCATTTTCCATTTTTATCATTCACCAAACTTCTATAACACATATAGAAGTCATCCCAATACCTGTTACACTTATGTAACTCCATCTTCATCATCTTCCATTTTCAAAAGCAGAAGCTTTCACCTTGACTTCTCTAAAACATTTCAGACACTCTCAGCTCAAAGTAACTATTGGAATAGCTTCCTGGAAGTTCAAGGAAGCTAACTAGATCATTACAACACCTTAAAGTAAGCTCTAACTTAAAACACGGTCTCCATTTGTTAGGTGAGTTTTTTGATTTTTTAACTCTTCATACAAGCATCATTTGGTTTCCATTTTCAAAGATAAAATGTAGACATCATAGCCCTGAAACTAACCATGCCCTTAGAATTCATTTATATTGCCTAAGTGATTTAAATTTTGAGTTTGAACTTTCTGAAAAATTTAGGTTAAATTTGGCATCAAACAAAATTCATGCTCATCTTTGATTTATAGCTTTAGTTATTTATATGTTTGAACTCGTGATGAAATTTGGAGCGAGTTTCATGTTTACATTTTTGCAAATGGTTGAGAAATGGGTAAGTTTGGATATTCAGAATCTGGTTCAAAGATTGGCGCGAGGAAGAAGATGAAGTTCATCATCAGGACTTGGTCTATTTTATATTTATTAGTTGTTGTTCTAATAACGGATGAAACAACCACCCCAGTGGCAAGAAGCGTGCGTGTAAGGCATTGTTATAGGAGGTTCTGGGTTCGAGCCCTGGCGTCCCCATTTTGCATTTTTACACTGTTTTCCTTGTTCTTTTTTTATCATAAACACGTTGGGCCTTCCAGCCTTGGGCCAACCATTTTTTTCTTTCCCTCATCCCCTGATTGCTTCATGCTACGCAGGCCCACACTATTTTATTTTTACTTTCTGATTACACAAAAAAGTCAGTTTGAGCCCTAAACAAAACAAAATTGTTTTACTTACTAACCTCCTTAATTTCTTTTTAACCCCATGTCCCCTTTAATTTATATTTCTATTTCTATTTTCTTTTCTTTATTTAATTTTATTTTATTTTTATTTTTTTTAATCAAAAATAACAAAAAATATTTTATTAAATACTTAGACTAAAATTTTTATTTTATTTCTATTCTATTTCCTTTAAATATAAAACCCTAAAAAATATTTTATTTCTTAAATTAATTATAATAAATTTAAACTTAGGTTTTGTTTCAATTTGCTCTTTTAAATTAAATTAATTTAGAATTTAGGGATTTAATTAACTAACTTCTTTTCCATTTAGTTTAATTAAAACCTTTTCATATAAAAACCCATAAAAACAATTTTCTTTTCTTTTACATTATCTTTACATTCTTGTATATTTTTGTTTTGCATTATTCAATTTGGTTGTAATAGTAATTAGATTTTAATTTCTTTCATCCTCATTTGTAATTGGTATCCCCCATCCCTAAAGTATTGTAATAGCGTAGGACTTTAAACTTCCGCAATTTATCACTTTCAATATTGTTGCTAGTAATTAGGGTTTGTATGGTAAGACATAAAATCAAATAATAAACAACCCTAATTCAAGACAAAAAATGCATGAAAACAACACACTTCACACACTTTCACCTCTAGGGTTAACCCACATTTGTTTCCTTAGAATAAACAGTCATGTCCCTTGAACGTGGAATAATTTAACAAAGACCCTCGATTACAAGATCGTAGTCCCTCGATGACCCTTCAATGTTGCCTTCGGTAAACGGTCTTAGACCCTTACGATAAATTGCTAAGGTATCCTACAGTTTTGCCTACTATGATTATACGATGACCCACGCCCGTCCCTTCACATCCAATGATATGGTTACTTACTAACTAATGGTAAGATAATACTATCTAAAGGAGGAGAAAAAGAACAAAGACTTTTTGAGTAGGTAGAACGCTCGTAGTTGCTTGCTCATAAACATTTCAAAACAAAATATCTTTCAACACGCCAACACTTTCATGGAATATTTTCAAAAGTCAACACTTTGTATACATTTTTATAGAGACGAGAATCATTAAAAAGTTTGCCTAAACAAAGGCACTTTTCAAAAATACTTTCAAACAAACACAAACACGTTTTACAAAGCATTTAAAAGGGAGCTAGCAACTAAGAGCCCATAGATAACTATGGATGAAAAGGGGGCTAATACCTTCCCTTTTCATAACTTACCCCCCGAACTCAAGAAAAATTCTTAAAAGGTCTTTCCTGTTCTTTTCACCCTTTCCTTTATTGGATAAAAGAATAGTCGATGGCGACTCTTGCTATCCGCAATAATTATGATCAAACGCAAAACACCCAAGTCATTTCTCCCATCATATTACACTCTCCATCCAAACCAAAGCCATCAATCCATTCCTGAGGTCCCCAGGAGTCCTCCAGAGTCTAGGTTCAAGCCTTACGCATCCCAGAATCCCTTCATACCATCCCACTGGTTTGGTAATAATTTACATTTCAAATTCTTTAATCGTGTAATTCAAATCCATTTTATGCATGTGTAATATGGTGGGAGAACTGACTTGGGATTTTTTGCGTTTGATCGCAATTGTTGCGGTTAGCAAGAGTCGCCACCGACTTTTCTTTTATCCAAAAGGAAAGGTGGAAAAGAACAGGAAAGACCTTTGAGATTATTTCTTGAGTTCGGGTGGTAGATTATGAAAAGGGAAGGTGTTAGCACCCTTTTCAACCATAGTTATTTATGGGATCTTAGTTGCTTGCTAGATCACTTTCTTTTTTTGAAAATGTGCTTTGTAGTGGTTTTGAAAGTATTTTTGAAAAGGCACCTTCGTTTAGGCAAACTTTGTAATGGTTCTCGTTCATAAGAACGTATACAAAGTGTTGGACTTTTGAAAATATTTCAAGTTTTGAAAGTGTTTGGTGTTTGTTTTGAAAGTGATCAAGGATGTTTGTTTTGAAAGTGAGCAAGCAACTAGGAATAATCTACCTACTCAAAAGTCTTAGTTCATTTCTTCCTTCCTTTGATATTTCTATCATACCATTGATTGGTAAGAAGCCTTATCTTTAGATGTAAAGGGACGGGCATGGGTCATCGTATAATCATGATAGCAATGTTGAGAGATATATTAGCATTTCTCTTTGAGGGACTAAGATCATTTGAAAGGCAACACTTGTAGCGTCATCGAGGGACTATGATCTTGTATTTTTGATTATTTTTGCTAAGACGTCCCACATGCATAACATGGCCATTTTTGTAAGGCAACAAGTGGAATTACTCTAAGAGTGCATGTGTGAATAGTAGGGGTGTTCACGGTTCGGTTTGGATCAGTTTTAAAGCAAAAACTCATCCGATCCAAAGATTAATTCACTTAAGGTTCAGTTCGGTTTTGGATGATATATTTTAAAAAATCCAATCTGATCCGATCCAATTTTATGCGGTTTAATTTGGATCGATTTTTGGATATCCAAATTACACATTATATTTTTATTAATATTATAAAAATACTAATAAATCATATATTTGATATAATATATAACATATAGTATATTAAAAGTTAATATTACAAAATGAGAGTGATTGATTATGCTTGAAATAATAAAAATAAATAGATTATACCAAACTAATAAATATTATTAAAAAAATTATTATCATCTAATAATAAATTCACATAATATGTCATACTAATAAAAAGTAAATAAGTATCAAAATATATTTATGCGGTTCGGTTTAGTTTGGATCGATTTTTAAAAATTCATCCGAAATCCAATCCGAACCGATCGGTTTTCATAAAATAACATCCAAACACAACCAATAACTTTCGGTTTTTTATGGTTTTCGGTTTTTTAGATCGGTTTTCGGTTTTTTATTTGGATTGGTTTGGATTTGAACACCCCTAGTGAATAGTGTGTTTGATTTGCATGCATTATTTATCTTTGATTAGGGTTATCCACTTGTTGATTTTATCTTTCCATACAAACCCTAATTACTAACATTTATATGAAAGCGATAAATTGCGAAAAGTACAATTACTACGATATTACATCATTAGGGGGATGGGGTATACGAATTTACAAATGGAGATTGCAAGAAATTAAACCTAATTATCTATTACAATCATATTGAATATTGTACAAGAATGAATAAATAATATACAAGGGTATAAATGGAAAGAAAATGATTTTTATTTGGATTTTTAAGGAAAAGGGTTTTAACCTAATTATCTAGAAGAAAATGATTAATTAAATTAAGAAAATTAAGCTTAAACTAATTAAGAAAAGAAATTAAGTTTGAAAGCATTTTTTAGGGTTTTTCTAGAAAAAGTTTTAAGTTTAATAAAAATAGTATTGAAATTAATTAATTAAAAGAAACCTAAATTCTAAGTTAATAAAAAGAGAATAACTAAAACTAAATCTAATTATTAATTTATTAAGAAAAAGAAATTAAGTTTGTTTAAGAAAATATTTTTTGTCTCTTTGTTTTATAAAGAAAATAAAAATATAAGTATGTAAATAATATTTTTGGATTTTTATTAATAAAAATAATAATAATAATAATAATAATAATAATAATAATAATAAATTAAATAAAATAAAATAAAATAAATGAAAATAAAGTCAGGAGGTGAAAAAAAGGAATTTAGGGGTTTATTAGAAAAAATAGATTTTGAAGCTTGGCCCAATGGGATTTTTTTGTACTAAAAAATAAAACAAAAGGTAGGGCCAGTGTTGTGCAGTGAAGTCGGGGTGAGAATCAGCAAAAATGGTAGAGGCCCAACGCACTGACTTGTAACAAGGAGAAAGAAAATGTTGAAAAATAACAAAAAGTGGCAGCGCTGGGGCTTGAACCCACGCCCTTGACATGAAATGTGCGCTGCCTTACCACTGGGGTGGCTATACATTTGTTAACTTAACTGAAACAATAAATATATAACATAAATCTAGTCCTAGAAATGACTTCATCTTCAACCTCCGGCCATGGTTCCTGTAACTCACTCATTTCTCATCCATTCACAAAACTTCCAACATCAAACTTGTTAGAAATTTCACCACAATTCTGAATATGTAAATAACTTAAACTAATTCTCAAAGATGAACATAAATTTCTAAAAGTACCAAATTATGACCTAACTTTTTTCAGAGATTCAAACCTAAAATTCTCTAAGCTCAATCAATATTAATGAAAACTATGAATATGTACAGCTTCAGGGTAATGATATCTACATTTTATCTTCACAAATCAGAATTAAGTGATGCTTGTATGAAGAGATAGAAGTTCAGAAAAATTACCTTGCATATGGAGGTCGTTTTTTTAGTTTGAGCAAGCTTTTAGGTTTCCCAATTATCTGTTTAGCTGGCCTGGACCTCCTTGAGTGTATTCCAACTCCTACTTTGCTTTGAGGATGGCTGAAACTCCCAACTCAAGTCAAGTTGCAAGCTTCAGTTTTGAAAATGGTGGATGGTGATGGAGGGGTTACAGTCAGGAAATAGGGGCTTGAAACACTTGTATATGATGTATGTAAGGTGTTTGGATGATTAGAAATCAAAATGCACGAGTGAAAATGGAGATGACGAGTTTTTGTTCAAAACTGTCAAGTTATGGCAGATTTTATGCAACAGGGTGCTAGGGAGGTTATGAGGGTTCTTGAACTCGTGTGTTAGCTTGCAAATAACTTGTATAGTTATATGAAAAAGGTTAGAGGGTTCAAAGTTGACAACTCTGTGAGATATAGAGTTATGGCTATGTTACTTGATTTTGAAGAAAAGTGGAAAACATGGTTTCAAGGCATAGTACAAGCATGGTCTGAGTTTCTTGGAGGCTCTAGACAAGTTTCTTTTATCTTTGACATTTCTTGTACTCATATGAAACAATTTTGGAGCTCTATGCATTGACTTTTGCAATAAAGCTTGCTTTTCCAAAATGGAAGTGTTACCTTTGTGCCATTAATAGAATAACCATTTGGAAAATGCATCAAATGCTTGGATCAAAGCTCTAACCGTTGTTAAAACATTTAATTATGGAGTGAAAGTCAAGTTAGAAGCCTGCAAAGTGGGATTTGTACAACATGCTTGAAGATTGGATCAAGTGTTCTTCACAAATTTGCCTTGCAAAACAAGAATGAAACCCTAACTTCATGGCTTTGATTCTCTTAGCACAAACATGATCTCAGTGAGTTCTTGGACATTTTTGAAATCTTGTAATATCCCCTACAACCTTAATGTTGGACAATTTTGAAAATTCAATTTGGAATTAAGTGAAAATTTTCCATGAAGTTGGTACAAAAAATCTGCCTAACTAGGGCAAAATTTCACTAAGTGTTTTTAGTTTCATGGTCATGACTTCATAAATTCATAACTTGAAATCTAAGCATTTCTAGGAAAAGTTATGCCCTACAATGTTTTATATCTCATTGAGATCTACAACTTTCATGTTGGAAGTTTCCCTTGAATCATCTTGTATCATGGTGGAAATTTGGCATAAAGTTGTGAAAAAAATGTGAACTTTTCAACACTTAGAAAAAATTCTATAAGTCTGGGAAATTTGACTTTTCAAAGATGAATTTTGACTTTTCAATTCCTTGATGAACAAGTTTCATATTTTGACATGTCTTGATTAATTGTAATCTTTGAAACTTGATTTTGATCAAAAAGTCAAAGTTTGACATTTCAGTGTACAATTGACTTTTCATTAGTTGACTGAAATTCAATTATCAATCAATTGATCTTGGGAAATGTTTTGAGCCATGCCATTAGGTCAAAATTATGTATTTGAATCCTTGAGATCATTCCTTAAACATATAAGTCATTTGTTAGGTCAAAAGTCAAAAATTGAACCTCCTTAGTAAAAACCCTAATTTTGACCATTTTGCCCTTTTGATTATTTGATCAAATTTCTTGAGGAATTATGATCCAAACTTGATCAATTGACATATATGAGTTTATAATGTTGATGTGGATCAAAAATTATGAAGTTTGATTGCAAATTTACCACAATTGACTCTTTCCCCAATACAACTGATTTTAGGTCATTTGATCAATTGACTGAGCAAAAATGTGATCCAAGACTTGAAACTTGACATGAGCAATTTTGAGGGTTCCTAATGATCCATGAAAGTCAATTGAGGCTTATAAATTTCAATTATCCTTGTGAAAAGTCACACCCTAATTTGAGTCATCAGTGCTGAGGAAGTGTCTTGAGCTGATCAAACCTTGAGTAGTCTTGAATCAATGGAGATCTTGTGAGAGATTTATTGAGAAATGAGAGGGAAAATTTTGGGGTACAACAGCTGCCTCTGTTCAATCTTCTTAAACCTGAAGAGTTAGATTGGCGGATTCGCCATTCGTGACTTAAAGGTGGAAGATGATTGAACACTAGAGTGCCCAGAAATTTGCACTCGAAGATGTATTGGGAATGGGCTTATAGATACCATTTGGAGGAATGATGGAAAACACTGGAAGAAGTATCATCATAAATCTTTGGTCGATTTATACTAAAACTTGATGTTTTACCTGTGGGAAAAGGGTTAGTTAAATGTAGATGTATGCATGATGTTCACAAGATGTGGTATTATGCTAAATGCATTTTGTATGTATATGTTATGATGTATGAATGTGGGATGCATATTTGTCTGGGAAAATAAATCCCTGACTACTGCTGAGGAGTTCTGAATCCCAGATTGTTGTTGAGGATGAAGAATATTCATATCTTTAAACTTTGTTGACAGAATTCTTCCGTCGGGGATTATCTCTTGAATGTTAGATGTTATCTGGTCGAATCCAGGCTTCACAACAACTTGCTGAGGAGGAGGAAGTCGATTGCTATCTGGTCGGATCCAGGCTTCACGGTAACTTACCGGGGAAGAATGAATTAACTGTTATATGGTCGGATTCCAGGCTTCGTAGAAGATTTCTTGAAATTGAACTGTTATCTGGTTGGATCCAGGCTTCGTAGATTTCTTGAAGTGGTAACTACTATCTGGTCGAGTCCAGGCTTGATAGTTTTTTTTTAAAAGTTATACTATTATCTGGTCGGGTCTAGGCTTCATAGTGTCTCGCTATGTATTGTAGCTAGTTGTTATTTGGTCAGACTTCAGGCTTCATAATAACTTGCTTGAATAGACGAAGTTGGACTTATATCTGGTCGGATCCAGGCTTCACAGATTTTGAGGTGGATGAAGTTAATTGCTATCTGGTCGATTCCAGGCTTCACATAACTTGGTTGAAAAGATGAGTTGAACTGATATCTGGTCGGGTCCAGGCTTTACAGTAACTTTCTTGGAACTTAGTTGTTATCTGGTCGGATTCTAGGTTTCACAACAAACTTCTGAGGGGAATTGTTATCTGGTCGGATCCAGGCTTCACAATAACTTACTAGAAAATATGAAGTTGAAAACTGATATCTGGTCGGATCCAGGCTTCACAGTAACTCGTTGGGGTAGAGGCAAACTCTACTAGGGAAAAGAAGTTAAACCCTTGTCTGGTTGAGTCCAGGTTCTTCAATATCTCGAAGAGTTAAACTATTATCTGGTCGGGTCTAGGCTTTATAGTATCTGGAGAAGTTACACTATTATCTGGTCGAGTCCAGGCTTCATAGTGACTGAAAGTTGTACTAATATCTGATCGGGGCCATGCTTCATAGTATTTGAAAGTTTTTCACTATTATTTGGTCGGGTCCAGGCTCTATAGTGACTTGAGAAGTTGACTATTATATGTTCGGGTCTAGGCTTCATAGTAACTTGAAAAATTTACTATCATCTGGTCGGGTCCAGGCTTTATAGTATCTTTTGGAGATAGTAAAGGTTTTGTTGATGACTTTAATGGGGATTAGGGGTTATGGCCCTCTAATTTGTAATAGTCTGAAAGGCAAACTCAAGCTGGAGAGGATAGACTATGTCGGGGAATTTTGTTATTCGTTGATTGTTGTATGTTATTTGTTGAGGAAATAAAACCTGTTGATGAACTGCTGACGAGGTGAGTTCTTTTAGAAAGAGATCCACAAGGCTTCTTCTTGTAGGATTAACTTAGCTGGGGAGAGAGTTGTCTAGAGATTGAGACTTTGGTTGGGTATCAACCTATGCAAAGAGACTTTGTGGGTAACTCTGTGGGGAAAGGTTTATTGTAGCCGGTCTTGTGGGGATAATTCTAATGGAATAACTCTATGGGGGATATTCCATATACATTAAAGATATGCTTGTTGCTGCTTAGCAGGACACATGCGCCAAATATTTTTAATTATGTTCACATGCATATGTTCGTTCAATTTTAATCATTGGACATTTTTGCATTCAAAACAAAAAACAGAAATTTACACTTCAAAATATACTTGTATTGATATTTTGCCCGTGAATAGGCGTTTTTTGTACAAAGAGACAAAGATCCTAGTAAGAGGAAATCGTCGAAAGGAAAACAAAAATTGAAAACAAAAATAAATAGCCATGTGGAAATGATCTCATTGCATTCTAACTCTACTATTTCCCCAATGTCTTCGAATTCCCCTTGCCATTGACAGAAGTTGATTGGATTAATCTTGGACCGTTTGAACTCATACCTTGGTAATAAAGTTGATTGTGGTGATTCCATGGGGCATAGTCATATGCTTTCAATCCTTAACTTTTGCCTGGACCGTCCTTTCGGGTTTTCATCCCACCAGGATACCCATTTTTGCCCAAGTCGCCCTTTCAGGTTTCCAACTTGTCGGGTGCACAATCTTTTGCATATATCCCTAATTTTTGCCCAAACCTTTTGGTTTGCCGGGATGCCCTTGTTTTTGCCTAGGTGTGTCAACCTAGCGGGTCTCTTATGCATAGTATTTTTTAACTATGTTCGCGTTCACAGGATGCGGGAAGTCTTCATCATCCATGGTAGTCAGCATCATGGCGCCTCCAGAGAGCACTCTTTTAACAACAAATGGCCCTTCGTAAGTGGGAGTCCATTTTCCCCTGGGGTCGCCTTGTGTCAGAATGATGCGCTTTATCACCAAGTCACCAGCTTGATATACTCGAGGCTTGATCTTTTTTTTGAAAGCCTTAATCATGCATTTTTGGTACATCTGAACGTAACAAATAGCAGCCAGTCGCTTCTCATTGATCAAGTTCAACTGATCCAATCTTGTCTGAATCCACTCATCTTCGCCTAGGCCTGCTTCATTCATAATCCTTAGTGAGGGAATCTGAACTTCCACTAGCAAAACAGCTTCCATGCCATAGACCAAAGAAAAGAGAGTTGCCCCAATTGATGTTCTAGCTGAAGTACGGTAGCCATGAAGAGCAAACGGTAACATCTCATTCCAATACTTGTATGTTACTACCATCTTCTGCACAATCTTCTTAATGTTTTTGTTGGCCGCTTCCACTGCACCATTCATTTTAGGTCTATAAGGAGAAGAATTGTGATGCTTGATTTTGAACTGAGTGCAAAGTTCGGTAATCATAGTATTGTTGAGGTTAGTCCCACTATCGGTGATGATTCTTTCGGGGATACCATAGCGGCATATGAAGTTATGTTTGATGAATCTGGCTACCACGTTCTTGATGACTAAGGCAAATGAGGCGGCTTTGACCCATTTGGTGAAATAATCGATAGCGACAAGAATGAAGCGATGTCCATTGGAAGCAGTGGGCTTGATCTCTCCAATTATGTCAATGCCCAATTTTTCAAATGGCCATGGAGCGATCATGACGTTCAGAGGAATAGGTGGCACATGGACCTTGTCAACATATATTTGGTATTTGTGGAAAGTCCTTGAGTGTTGATGGCAATCAGTCTCCATTATTGACCAATAGTAACCAGCTCTCAGGATTTTCTTGGCCATCGTATGTCCGCTTGAGTGAGTCCCAAAGAGACCATCATGCATGTCTTCCATAATTTCCTTTGCCTCCTTCTTGTCCACACATCAGAGTAGAGTAGAATCATGGTTGTGCTTGTATAATATTCTGTTACTTAGGAAGAATTTGGCTGCAAATCTTGGTAAGAACTTTTTGGAATTGATGGATGCTCCTTCGGGATACTCTAGTGCTTCAAGGTATCTCTTCAGCTCATGGTACCAAGGCTTTTCTGTGTCTGTGTCAAGCTCACATAAGTGCGCAGGTTCGTCGAATCTCTCAATTGTAATCATAGGAGCTTCATTGTCCTATCTGACCTTGAACATAGAAGACATTGTCGCTAAAGCATCGGCTAACTGATTTTCTTCCCTAGGGAAGTGTTCAAAGGTGATCTCTTCGAAGTAAGGAATCAGAGATAACACAAGTTCCTTGTAAGGTATGATATTAGGGTGCTTAGTGTCCCAATCTCCTTTTACTTCGCTAATCACTGGAGCGGAATCCCCAAACACATTCAAATGCTTGATCCTCAAATCAATGGCAGCCTTCAGACCCAAAATGCATGCTTCGTATTCAGCCATATTGTTCGTGCAATCGAAGCATAATCTGGAAGTGAAAGGAGTGTGGCAACCTTCAGGGGAGATAATCATAGCACCAATTTCGTTGCCCAAGGAGTTGGAAGCCCCATCTAAGACCATAGTCCATTGAGATCCTTGTTCAGGTCCGTCATACGGTCCAGATTTCGCGCAGTCGGTCACCAGCATGATGTTCTCATCCGGGAAATCAAAATTCATGGACTGATAATCATCAACAGCTTGATGGGACAAATGATCTGCTAGTACACTTCCTTTGATGGCCTTTTGCGTTATGTATTAAATTTCGTACTCAGTCAAGATCATTTGCCACCTAGCTATCCATCCGGAAAGAGAAGGTTTCTCGAAGATGTACTTGATAGGGTCCATCTTAGAAATAAGTAGAGTGGTATAAGTCAACATATATTGTCTTAGCCGGCGAGCAACCCATGCCAAAGCGTAGCAAGTTTTCTCGAGCATTGAATATCTGGTTTCACAGTCGGTAAACTTTTTTCTCAGGTAGTAAATAGCATGCTCTTTTCGGCCAGACTCGTCATGTTGGCCAAAAACACACCCCATAGAGTTCTCTAGCACTGTCAAGTACATGATAAAGGGTTTTCCTTCAACTAAAGGCATGAGAATATGAGGTTCTTGCAGATATTCTTTGATTTTGTAGAAGGCATCTTGACATTCATCATTCCATATGACTACTTGATCCTTCTTCAAGAGTTTGAAGATTGGCTCACAAGTAGCAGTCAAGTGAGATATGAAGCGGGCGATGTAATTAAGACGACCCAAGAATCCTCTAACTTCCTTTTTAGAGTGGGGGACTAGAATTTCTTGGATGGCCTTCACCTTGGCAGGATCGACTTTGATGCCTTTACCATTGACAACAAAACCTAGAAGCTTTCCAAATCGTACTCCAAATGCGCACTTATTGGGGTTCAACCTCAACTTGTACTTTTTCAACCTCTCGAATAGCTTGTACAGGTGATCGAGATGTTCCTCCTCAGTTTGTGATCTGGCGATCATATCATCCACATATACCTCTATTTCATGATGGATCATATCATGAAACAAAGATACCATAGCCCTTTGATATGTTTCCCCTGCATTCTTTAATCTGAACGGCATGACCTTGTAACAAAAGGTGCCCCATTGCGTAACGAAAGTGGTCTTCTCCATGTCTTCGGGAGCCATCCTAATTTGATTATAGCCGGAGAAGCCATCCATTAAAGAGAAGACTTTATGCTGAGCAGTGTTATCGACCAAGACATCAATATAAGGTAGAGGGAAGTCATCCTTGGGGCTTGCCCTATTCAGATCCCTATAATATATGCACATACAAACTTTTTTGTCTTTCTTCGGTACTGGAACCACATTTTCAACCCATTGGGGATAAGATGTCACATCTAGGAATCATGCATCAAACTGTTTCATCGCTTCAGCTTTTATCTTTTCAGATATGTCAGGCCTCATGCGACGAACCTTTTGTTTAACAGGAGGACAATCTTCCTTTTTCGGCAGACGATGAACTACAATGTTGGTATCCAACCCTGGCATATCTTCATACAAACAAGCAAACACTTCCACATAGTCATGCAACATTTTAACCAATCTTCTTTTGACACTGCTTTCCAGGTTAGTGTCGATCTTGACCTCTTTCTTGTTTGTCTCAGTACCTAGTTTGATGACTTCAACTGACTCTTCGTGCGGCTGAATAGCTTTTTCCTCTTGTAATAGAAGTCTGGCTAGTCCTCCTGGTATTTTACAATCTTCCTCGCCTTCTTCTTCAGCTTGGTTAATTGGACGTTTGAAGTCATAGTCAGCAATAGTAGAGTCATTGGCAATTAGATCCAGAGTGGATGAGGACCTACAAGAGTGTGTGTGTGTGTGTGTGTGTGTGTGTGTGTGTGTGTGTGTGTGTGTGTGTGTATGTGTGTGTGTGTGTGTGTGTGTGTGTGAATGTAAGATACATGGCTATTTTGAAAAATGTATTTGAAGAAAAAGAAAGACAATAAGCATAAAGATTTGAATGCAAAAGAGTCCAATGGTTTGTATTGAATAATCATATGATAAGATAAATATAAATAAAACCCTTGACAAATGGACCAAAGTGCCCCGGGCCAGGCACATGGCTTAAAAGTCATTGTTTAATACTATAGACAAAATGTTCTTGAATTAATAAAAAGCAATAAACAAGTGATTACTCCTCAATGAAGGAGATGGGGACGAAGTCTTTTGCGTGCCAATTGTTGAGCTTTGTTGTAGTAGCATATACCCAATCTTCAAATGCAACTTCATCATCAGAATCACCTACAGCGTTAACTTCATGACTTCCAATATGGAGAGGGGGGTGAAACCCAAACCACATTTGTCTGCTTTAAATGGGATCTCGAGGAGTTGCCCCCAAGTATCACAACTTCCTTTTTCGACGGCAGCACGAGCATCTTTGAATGAAACCATCTTTGGCACGACCTTAACAGCTTTGGACACATTAGAGGAACATTTGGTAGTAGAAATCATTGGTGGCACCACTTAAAAAGCCTGACACGGGGTTTCTATAAATTCGCCATCCATCTCCACATATTTGAAAGAGTTGAGGTGGCTTACCATGAACTCCTCCTTACCACAGACAATGACAATTCTTCCTTTAACCGGATACTTGAGTTTTTGATAGAGGGTTGAGGTTACTACCCCAACTCCATAGATCCAAGGACGACCCAACAAATAGGAGTAGGCAGGACGGATATCCATGATGTAGAAAGTAGAGTTAAAAAAATTTGATCCCACCTTGATTGGGAGGTCTACCTCTCCATAAACTGTCCTTTTGGACCCATCAAAAGCCCTCACAATAATATCACTTGGTTTTAAAACTAGTTCTTCATAGTCTAAACGATCCAACGCCCCCTTGGGTAGCACATTTAAGGAAGAGCCATTGTCGACCAGAACATGTGCTAGGGTAGTCCCCTTACATTCGACAGAAACATGTAGAGCTTTGTTATGGTTCTTTCCAAGTGGTGTCAGATCAGCATCCGAGAACCCCAAACCTTTGTCAACCGTCAAGCTTGCTACAGAATTTTCAAACTGGTCAGTTATGGTCTCATGAGGGACATGAGCCTTCTTCAAGAATTTGATTAACGCCTGAGCATGAGCATCAGAACAAAGTAGCAAAGATAACATAGAAATCTTGGAAGGGGTTTGCCCCAACTGCTCCACAATCTTGAAATCACTCCTTTTTATAATTTTCAAGATCTCATCCATTTCATGAGCGGAAGGTTCTCCATCAGCAATGTCTTTTATGGGTATTTCTATCTCAACGGGCTCAATCACTTTCTCTTTTCCCCTTGTATCAGTATTAGGCTTAGCAGCGGTGATGCGGACAGACGTCTTTGTAACAACTGGTGGTGAGATGTTGGGTGAAAATATTCTCCCAGTTCTGGTTACCTTACTAGAGCCAGTAATGTTACCAATGTCATCAGCTTTTCTTTCTTCAATCTAAGCGTCTTGCTTTATCCCATGGTAAAACACCTCATCATCATAGTTTCATGGCACTGCTTTGTTGGAAGAGTACGAAATTGGTCCGGGAGCAGTAATTATCAGAGGAGCAACAATTGGTTCATTTGAAATCCTGATAGGATCCTTGGAGGAGATCCTAAGAGGCTTGTTTGAGATGGTTATGATGGAGAGATCTTCACACTTATTGGTCAAACTTTTGGCAGGCGGAGTCTTCTCAAATAGGATCTCATGGCTATTCATCAGGCGTTGAATTCCTTCCTTTATCCCTTTGCATCCATTGAGTTATTTGACACAGAAAACACATTCCTTCAAACAGCCAGGGAAAATCCAGGCTTTCAAAAGATTCTTTTTGATGATGTTTAACGGAGTAGTTAAGTCTTCGACGGAGGAAACAAAAATGGCATCTTCAACAACATTGACACCATTGACATGATTTGGCATAGGCGTGGTGATTACATTCGGAGTTGGAGGAGGATCAAATTCAATATTCTTGTTGTCAATTAAGTCTTGAATTTTATTTTTCAGTTCCAACATTGGTCATTCTCATGCCCGGGACTATTTGAGTGATATGCACACTTGGCGTTTGGATTGTACTTTGGTGAAGAGGTATCTGGATTAGCCAGAGGATCGCGCAGTGTCACCAAATTAGCCTTTAGTAGGTGTTTTAAGGCTTGGGATAGTGACATGCCTATCCTTGTGAGTTGTCTTGGTGGAGTCTGAAGTCGTTTATGATTGGCAGATGGTCTTTGAGCAGGAGTTGGATTGGAAATCCGGACAGCATTAACGGACTGGAGGTCATCCTTCTTGGTAAGGGCCCTTATCCCATACACACCATTGATTTCTTTTTTCACGGTAAAAGGTTTCTTTACAGGATTGGAAATGGAGGCAGATGCCATGGGAATCTTCCCGCTTTTGATGTTGCTTTCAACCCTTTCACCGGTTAAGATTAGCTCGGTGAAACCGGATGAAGAATAACTAACCAACAAGTTAAAGAATGGACCAGATAAAGTACCCATAAACATGTCAATGTGCTCCCTATCAGTCAAAGGTGGTTGAACCCTGCTGGCGAGGTCTCTCTACTTTTGGGCGTACTCTTTAAACCCTTCATTCTTCCCCATTGTCATGTCTTGCAACTAAACTCTTGTCGGCGCCAAGTTGGCATTATACTGGTATTGGTGGTAGAAAGCAGTGGCTAAGTCTTCCCACGTATGGATACGGGAACCATCCAATTGGTAAAACCACTCTAGTTGCGTCCCAGCCAAACTTTCTTGAAAAAAGTGAACCCAGAGTTTCTTGTCAGCAGTGTGCGGTTGAATCTTGCGCATATAAGATTTCAGGTGAAGTTTTGGGCAGGAAACCCCATCGTATTTTGCAAAGACCGGTATCTTGAATTTATGGGGGATGACACTTCTCCAATCCGATTCTTGTCTTCCTCATATGAGTCTTCCACTACCGGGATCTGACGGACCGACTCTTTGAATCTTCTGCCCATGTTGACTAGGGCTTTCCTCTTTGGCTTCTTTTTGGCTGCTAGCAACACCATCAAATTTGTTGCCCCTTGGCTAGGGTAAGCAGAGTCTCTTGAAACTGAGAGTTTTGTGCTTGTAGGTCTTTCACTATTTTCTCGATATCCATCTTTTTGAAATAAACAGCAGAAAGATAAGGAAACCTGTCATGGAAAGCCTGTTATGTTATGATGCATGGAAGATGTGTGTGCAAATGATTTCAATGATTTATGAAATTTAAATTTGTATATACAAAGAATGAACAAACGTCAAAGTTCATTAATTAGTTCAAAATGATTACAACACGCCTCTTGGGCTTACAAAATAAATCTCTAAGATAAAAAGGTCGAACGCATCCTCTTCGGCGCAATGTAGGCATTCAAGCTTTGCTCTTTATATAACTGCTTTGTAAGCTCCAAGACCCTTTTCTCACTAGAGTAGGATTGAGCTTTGAAGGTATCTCGTTCGTCCTTTAGCTGAATCCAACCACTTTGCAAGTGTAAGTCTCAGAGTGCCTAAGAGGGGGGGAGGGGGGTGAATTAGGTCTTATAAAATTTCTTCAGTTTTATGAGAATGCTTGGTAGTAATTTTTGGTTAAGTGTTTGAAGGTTTTGATTATATCTTTATCTTTTCCTGATTATGGTGATGAAAGCGATAAATGCGGAAAAGTAAAAAACACGGTGATATATCCTGGTTCCCCTCACAATCCGAGAGTACTCCAGTCCCTTTTCCAACACGAAAGAGATTTCACTATAGTTAGAATGATTGTACAGCCTATGCTTACTATCTAACCTATAGGGTGATCAAAGGTTCTTAACACCTTTAAGACCAAACAAACACTAATGTGAATGAAGAACAATCCTCTTCAAATCACAACACTTACTTCCAACAATCCTGGATAGTAAGGGAAAATCTTTAAGTAATACAATGATTTAGTTTGAAGTATATGGAGAGCTTTATCAATCTTCAATTGATCTTCTTCTTCAAGATAAAAACAATTCTCAACAATGTATATAAATGTTCACAATGTATGAATGAAACTTGTAATGATAATGAAAGTGTATATGGCAAGTTTCACAAAATTATGAACACATGAAAGTTTAAATTCAAATGTGAGTAAATGAGAAAATTGTTAATGAAGAAGTATATTTGTTAATTTGAAAATTGAAGTATTGAACATTTTTTGAAAATAATAAAATCTGCATTTTATAAAGTTACAAGAACCTCTTCATTCATGCCAATTCATATGAAAAGTTGCAATGCATTCATGAAAAGATACCACTTGAAAAATGTTCAAAAAACAAAGTAAAAGCTGCATTGGTTCGCTAGGAACCGGTTCCGACACTGACAGAACCCGGTTCTTAGTGAACGTTATAAGTTGAAATTCAAATTTATCACGCAGGAACCGGTTCCCCTATTGGTACAACCCGGTTCCTGGTACAAAATCCAGGGACATGTTTTTTGAGAAATGCTGGAACCCGGTTCCCTATTAGGGAGGAACCTGTTCCTAAAGGTTTATTTTCAAAAATACATTTTGAAAGATATTTCAAACAAAGTTTTTCTTGATGTTAAAGTTATGGAATATGTATGTGTTAATGAATGCATATTGTGAACATCTATATTCAAGATTTTAAGAATTATTTATACCATATTGACATTTGATGATTTCTTCAATAATTCTTCAATAATCTTCAAGACTTTTATTTGATGTTGATAAGCTTTTTTCACATCCTTTGAAAGTTGATGTCCATGTTGTCTTCATCAAAACACATGCTTTAAATATGACTTGAGAAGCTTGCAATTACAGCAAGTGTTCAAGAGAAGTAGGCATGTCGGGATGGAGGACAGTGTACGGGACATCTCCTTAAACCACAGGTTCCATGATAACTAGTAGGATGGAGGGATAAGTCATCACAAGTTTCTGAGGACGAGCTCGTACCCACCTAAGGTAAGGCTCAAGGGGAATGGAATTCTTGTGTCCCAGCGTCTTACTATCCACTTTTCTTACCATCCTCCAAGCTCGTATAAACTTCTGACGGTAACCTTGATCGTCGGTCTCGTAGTCAAATACTACTCCTTGGATGAGCATCTCATGAGGACCATCCTTTTGGGCATAACCAAAATTTCGCAAGACTAAGCAAGGGTTGTAAGTGATACCCTCCCTAATGCCAAGCTAAGGGACATTATGGAATTCCCCACAACGGTCGATGATAGTAACATTCTCTAAGGATAGAGAACACCAGTGAGTATTCGAATGTATGAGCGTCATCAACCTATGGGACCACCTCAAACCTTGCTCGTTCTTCAACACAGACCAGGGAAGATGCGAAATAAACCATCTAGCCAAGAGAGGAGTGTAACACATAAGAATCCCTCTCTTTCTCATAGTGCGAGAGTGGAAAGAATGTAGGATATCTCCCAACAAAGTAGGCACCGGATTGTGAGACATAAAGATTTTGGTAGTATTTACATCTATAAAATTGGTCAGGGTTTGGAAATAAAACCATCCCATAGATGAGAAGGGCCAAGATTTCTTCAAAATCTTGTAAGTCCAAAGAATTCCAACAATCTTGAGCTTTCTCAAACAAGAACTTGGCTAAGAACCCTTTGACACCACTCCTTGTTTCCCAATTAGTCGTGACATCAGATTGTTGCAAGTGTAGTGCTCGGGCAATCTCTTCAGGTCTTGGATCTCTTTCCGTACCGTTGAAGGGTAGTTGATTGAGAATGGGAATCCTCAAGAGTTGAGAGAATTCTTCCATAGTAGGTATAAGCTGATAATCGGGAAAAGTGAAGCAATGGTGTAGAGGATCAAAGAACTGGAAAAGTACCTTCATCAGTGCTAGAGGTAACCAAGTTTAGGAGGCGACCATGTCTTTCGGTGAGTGGAGAATTCTTGGGGATCCTTGATGCTAACTCTTTGAGTTGAGAAGGAATTCTTACGAGATTGACTTGGATAGTATTCATATGGATGGAAGCCATGTCCTACAAAACAGAACAAAGATAAATCCCAATAATCCTTGAAATGGTTAGTGAGAATGAGTATGATGTTATGATGTTTATGAAGTTATGTACAAGTAAACGTATACAAACAAGGAAAACAAGTCCTTAGGTTTCAGCTTGCATGGAGTCTTATAGGTAAGTACCCTCTTGAAGTTTAGTTGGCTCAAACATGTCTTAGAAATAGTAACCGGGTTCTAAGGGATCTCAATATCACTGATCTTTCTTATCGGATATTGTTTCAGCGTAAGCCTCTTTCATGGCGACCAAAATATCCCGAGAAGTCTGATCTCAATGAGCGTAGTATCGAGTATCAACCAACTTCAGACTGTAGCAAAGTCGGTTATCTCATTACTTCCTAATGGCCAAGTTGGTCAAGTAAAGGTTTTA
Organism: Vicia faba; assembly: GCA_948472305.1. Taxonomy (NCBI): domain Eukaryota; kingdom Viridiplantae; phylum Streptophyta; class Magnoliopsida; order Fabales; family Fabaceae; genus Vicia; species Vicia faba. Next base: position 314,345,647 of record OX451741.1, read on the forward strand.
AAGTCAATTAGTGCTTCATGACACCACACAACGGCCCCGTATTCTCCTTGACTACACAAGGGCTACCGGTACCCACAAATGTGTCACACTAACGTAGCTATTGCATAGACCATGTCGGTATACCCCACACAGTTTCCATAACGTATCGCTACTTACCTATAAGGTATCCCAAATCTAGGTAGAGGATTAAAATAAGCCCAAATAAGGAACCCAAAATGTAAAGCAAGCAAGTCAAACAGTGAAAGCAAGTAAAGGTGATCTAGCCCTAAGGTAACCCCACTTTTAAGTTTTTCCCCAACAGAGTCGCCAGTTCTGTAATACGGGGAGAGAACTGACTTGGGATGTTTTGTGTTTGATCGGAATTATTGCGGTTAGCAAGAGTCGCCATCGACTTTTATTTTATCCAAAAGGAAAGGTAGAAAAGTACAGGAAAGACCTTTGAGATTATTTCTTGAGTTCGGGGGGTAGATTATGAAAAGGGAAGGTGTTAGAACCCTTTTCATCCATAGTTATCTATGGGCTCTTAGTTTCTTTCTAGATCACTTTCTTTTGTTTGAAAATGTACTTTGTAGTGGTTTTGAAAGTATTTTTGAAAAGGCGCCTTCGTTTAGGAAAACTTTGTAATGGTTCTCGTTCATAAGAACGTATACAAAGTGTTGGACTTTTAAAAATACTTCATGTTTTTAAAGTGTTTGGTGTTTGTTTTGAAAGTGATCAAGGATGTTTGTTTTGAAAGTGAGCAAGCAACTAGGAATAATCTACCTACTCAAAAGTCTTAGTTCATTTATTCCTTCCTTTGATATTGCTATCTTACCATTGATTGGTAAGAAGCCTTATCTTTGGATGTAAAGGGACGGGCATGGGTCATCGTATAATCATGATAGCAATGTTCGGAGATATCTTAGCATTTCTCTTTGAGAGACTAAGATCATTTTAAAGGCAACACTTGTAACGTCATCGAGGGACTATGATCTTGTATTTTTTTTTGTTTTTGGTAATACATCCCACATGCATAACATGACCATTTTTGTAAGGCAACAAGTGGAATTACCGTAAGGGTGCATGTGTGAATAGTGTGTTTGATTTGCATGCATTATTTATCTTTGATTAGGGTTATCTACTTATTGATTTTATCTTTCTATACAAACCCTAATTGCTAACATTTATATGAAAGCGATAAATTGCGGAAAGTAAAATTACTACGCTATTACATCATTAGGGGGTGGGGTATACAAATTTACAAATGGGGATTGCAAGAAATTAAACCTAATTATCTATTACAACTATATTGAATATTATACAAGAATAAATAAATAATATACAAGGGTATAAATGGAAAGGAAATGATTTTTATTTGGATTTTTGAGGAAAAGGGTTTTAACCTAATTATCTAAAAGAAAATGATTAATTAAATTAAGAAAATTAAGCCTAAATAAACTAATTAAGAAAATAAATTAAGTTTGAAAGCATTTTTTAGGGTTTTTCTAGAAAAGGTTTTAAGTTTAATAAAAATAGTATTGAAATTAATTAATTAAAAGAAACATAAATTCTAAGTTAATAAAAAGAGAATAACTAAACCTAAATCTAATTATTAATTTATTAAGAAAAATAAATTAAGTTTGTTTAAGAAAATATTTTGTCTTTTTGTTTTATAAAGAAAATAAAAATATAAGTATGTAAATAATATTTTTAGATTTTTATTATTAATAATAATAATAATAATAATAATAAAAATAAAAATATTAAATTAAAGAAAACAAAATAAAAAATGAAAATAAAGTCAGGAGGTGAAAAAAAGGAATTTAGGGATTTATTAGAAAAAACAGATTTTGAATCTTGGCCCCAATGGGATTTTTTTGTACTAAAAAAAATAAAACAAAAGGTTAGGCCAGTGTTGTACAGTCAAGTGGGGATGAGAATCAGCATAAATGGTATAGGCCCAGTATTGGAGGCCCAACGCACTGACTTGTAACAAGGAGAAAGAAAATGTTGAAAAATAACAAAAAGTGGCCGATGGGGCTTGAACCCACGATCTTGACATGAAACGCGCGCTGCCTTACCACTGGGGTGGCTATACATCCATTAACTTAACTGAAACAATAAAAATATAACATAAATTCAGTCCTAGAAATTACTTCATCTTCAACCTCCAGCCATGGTTCCTGTAACTCACTCATCTCTCATCCATTCACAAAACTTCCAACATCAAACTTGTTAGAAATTTCACCACGATTCTGAATATGTAAATAACTTAAACCAATTCTCAAAGATGAACATGAATTTCTAAAAGTAACAAATTCTGACCTAACTTTTTTCAGATATTCAAACCTAAAATTCTCTAAGTTCAATCAATATAAATGAAAACTATGAATACATACAGCTTCAGGGTAATGATATCTATATTTTATCTTCACAAATCAGAATAAATGATGCTTGTATAAAGATATAGAAGTTCGGAAAACTTACCTTGCATATGGAGGTCGTGTTTTCAGTTTGAGCAAGCTTTAAGGTTTCCCAATGATCTGTTTAGCTGGCTTGGACCTCCTTGAGTGTATTCTAACTCCTACTTTGCTTTGAGGATGGCTGAAACTCCCAACTCAAGTCAAGTTGTAAGCTTCAGTTTTGAAAATGGTGGATGGTAATGGAGGGGTTACATTCAGGAAACATGGACCTGAAACACTTGTATATGATGTATGTAAGGTGTTTGGATGATTAGAAATCAAAACGCACAAGTGAAAATGGAGATGATGAGTTTTTGTTCAAAATTGTCCAGTTATGGCAGTTTTTACGCAGCAGGGTGCTAGGGAGGTTTTGAGGGTTCTTGAACTCGTGTGTTAGCTTGCAAATAACTTGTATAGTTATATGAAAAAGGTTAGAGGGTTTGAAGTTGACAGCTCTGTGAGATATAGAGTTATGGTTATGTTACTTGATTTTGAAGAAAAGTGGAAAACATGGTTTCAAGGCATAGTACAAGCATGGTCTGAGTTTCTTGGAGGCTCTAGACAAGTTGCTTTTATCTTCGACATTGCTTGTACTCATATGAAACAAGTTGGGAGCTCTATGCATTGGCTTTTGCAATAAAGCTTGTTTTTCAAAAATGAAAGTGTTACCTTTGTGCCATTAATGGAATAACCATTTGGACAATGCCTTAAATGCTTAGATCAAAGCTCTAACAGTTGTGTAAACATTTAATTATGGAGTTAAAGGAAATTTAGAAGCCTGCAAAGTGGGATTTGTACATCATGCTTGAAGATTGGATCAAGTGTTCTTCACAAATTTGCCTTGCAAAACAAGAATAAAACCCAAACGTCATGGCTTTGATTCTCTTAGCACAAACATGATCTCAATAAATTCTTGAACATTTTGGAAAGCTTGTAACATCTCCTACAACCTTCATGTTAGAAATTTTTTAAAATTCAATTTTGAACTAAGTGAAAAATTTCCATGAAGTTGGTACCAAAAATCTGCCTAACTAGGGCAAAATTTCAGAAAGTGTTTTTAGTTTCATGGTCATGACTTCATAAATTCATAACTTGAAATCTAAGCATTTCTAGGAAAAGTTCTGCCTTACAATGCTTTAGATCTCATTGAGATCTACAACTTTCATGTTGGATGTTTCCCTTGAATCATCTTGCATCATGGTGGAAATTTGGCATAAAGTTGTGAAAAAAATGTGAACTTTTCAACACAGAAAAAATTCTAAGTCTTGGAAATTTGACTTTTCAAAGATGAATTTTGACTTTTCAATTCCTTTATGAACAAGTTTCATATTTTGACATGTATTTATGAATTGTAATCTTTGAAACTTTATTTTGATCAAAAAGTCAAAGTTTGACTTTTCAGTGTACAGTTGACTTTTCATCAGTTGACTGAAATTAAATTATCAATCAATTGATCTTGGGAAACGTTTTGAGCCATGCCATTAGGTCAAAATTATGTATTTTAATCCTCGAGATCGTGCCTTAAACCAATAAGTCATTTGTTAGGTCAAAAGTCAAAAATTGAACCTCCTTAGTCAAAACCCTAATTTTGACCATTTTGCCCTTTTGATTATCTGATCAAATTTCTTGAGGAATTGTGATCCAAACTTGATCAGTTGACATATTTGATTTTATAATGTTGATGTGGATAAAAAATTATGAAGTTTGACTACAAATTGACCATAATTGACTTTTTCCCCAATACAGCTGATTTTAGGTCATTTGATCAATTGACTGAGCAAAAATGTGATCCAAGACTTGAAACTTGACATGAGAAATTTTGATGGTTCCTAATGATCCATGAAAGTCAATTGAGTCTTATAAAGTTCAATTATCCTTGTGAAAACTCAAACCCTAATTTGAGTCATCAGTGTTGAGGAAGTGTCTTGAGCTGATCAAACCTTGTGTAGTCTTGAATCAATGGAGATCTTATGAGAGATTTCTTGAGAAATGAGAGAGAAAATTTTGGGGTACAATAGCATGCATTCATATTATTATTGATGTTGGTAATTTTTATAACGTGTTACATGCGAGTGTTGATGCAGAAATAACATCATGCCATAGTTAGGGCATGAAGCGTTTTGAGCTTCGGATTTCATGATGCAAGGGTTTTTAGCCCAGACCGATCCCGGATTCGGATTCAGGGGGAAATTTTAAGGGAAGTAGGGTACGTTGTTGTAGCGGTATAACTGTTCAAGACTAAGCCATTGGATTTACTAGACTTTATACAAATCAAAAATCAAAAATCGCCACTGTGCTTTATTGTTTCCAAAGGAATGGGAAAAGAGCAAATAACCAAAAAAGAGGGGGAAAGATTCAAGGTAAGGGGGTTGGTTATGCAAAGGGAGGGTATTAGCACCCTAAACATCTATGATACTCCGCAGGAACCTCTTTGAAAAATTTGTATATGTTGGATATAAAAATGTGTTGTATAGAAAATGGATGGTATAGGTGAGAAGAGAAATATTTTTTATGATTTTTGCATCCTCCGTGGTTGTGAACCTTTAGTGCCTACGTACCACCTTTCGTGCAATAGGGGATCAGGGTACACGTAGTTCCTCTTTTAAAAATTTGAAACACAAGTGTGTTGGTTATTTTATGAGATAAAACATCATCGTCATTGTCCGTGTGGAAAAACATACTTACTACCCACAATCATGAGAAAGGAGAATTTACATCATCTCAAAGTGGAGGATATGGCTTGGATCTAAAAATTAACAATGCCTCACTCAACACCCAAGTGGAAAATATCTCACTTCACTACATATTGTAGAAGTATAGTTGTTTGCATCACTACAAGGACTGACAAGAGTCAAACCTTTGAGAAAAGTTTAAAGATAAAAGCCAAAGTTGCAAAATGGTTTGAAATGAGATTGATTGACTTTTAGTCTTCTCACAAAAAGTGTTAAGTTATTATCAAGTTGATTGAAGTTTATTGATGAAAATTTTTTGAAAATGCATGTACCTAAGTCCAAGTTTGTTATGAAAGTAGTTTAAGTTTCAAAACAAGAAGAGTTTTCAAAAGGAGGAAGAATATTTTGAAATTAAAGAAGATGGGAGGAGAAGGAGAGATTATCCTAAAGCATAAGGTAAAAGCTAGGGACAAGAATCATCTAACCAACAAGAAGCCAAAACTTGACATTATGTGTCAAGATAGAATTCCCATTCTTTGGATTGAAACCAAGCAAGAAAAAATACTAGACCTCTTGAGAGAACCAAACTTCAAGTGTATTAAGTCTTCACAAAAATTGGGCAGAGTAACGGCTGTATACGGGTGAATTCCAGATTACAAATAGAGAATGTAATCACAAAAACCTGCACACAAAAACAAACAAGCAACCCAATGTCTTGAGGTAAACCTCAAGAACTCCAGACAAAATAATGAGATAAGATCACAAGGTCTCCAAGATAGGCCAAGGTTTCTAATCCTAAGTCCAAGAAAAAGTCCCATGCTCCATAATGCCAAGGATAGTAACCAAATAGTCCAAGTACCATTAAGAGTTTTTTAGGGTTTATGTTGATTATTAAGTATCTTAAGAAGAGAAAAGAAAATCTCAAGTGAGCAAAGTAAAAATGGCAATAAAATAAATGCTCAAATGAGCAAAGATGAAAATGGCATGAAATGAAAATGCTAAAAAATAAATAGTACATAAAGCATAAAAAAGAATAAAAGCATAAGATAAAACAAGTCAATAATTAGTGGTTAGTTGGATGACCATCTTGAAACTTGCATTTGGAACTCATTAGAGGATTGGTAGAACCAAATCCTCCACACAACAAGTTGCATTTGCTTTTTGTCAAGTATATCATCCATTTGGAATTCTCACAAGTACCATTTAATGATCAACAATGTTTAAGTGATCCGCGTTGACCAAAGGTGTTGTAGATCCATTAGTGGATTGGTAGAACCAAAGCCTCCACACAATGAATATCAAGGTTATTGGATCAAAGAGATTAAATTAACATACTTGGGCTTGCAATCATAAGTTTGGGCCATGAATGATCATTTATTCGAATCGGGATAAAATTTAGCGCTATGTTAAGCAATTGTAAGTGGACTTATATAGAAGTCGCACCTATTTTGAGGCCGGTCAATAACAATCTATGTACCATTTGTTTTGAGACATGATATAGAGATCATGCTCCAACAACATTTAGTGCAATAAGAAGGGGATGAGATGAAGAGGATTAGGGTAAAAAAAGAATATACAAACCACATATGAATTAAATTTTAATCAAACTATTATTAAAATCATTCATCCATTTTTTGTGGAGTTAAACTCAACACCATGGATCCAATTATGTTAATAAAGTTCATGATCCAAAACCTAACCCAAGATTTGCCAGAAAATAATCACAAAATAATATCACATTTAATATATACATTAAAAGGGTAAAAAACAAAGTTTAAAAATAGAGAATAATGAGAAATATATCAACTATGTTTAAATTAATCAAGAAGTGAAAAATAAGGCCATAGAAAAATCAGAAATAGATCCAAATATTTTTATAAAAATTTTGGTAATTTTTTAAAAGTTAGAAACTATTATTAAACTATTTAAAATTGCTAAAACAAACATAAAATAGATCAAAAATAGTAAAACTCAACATAAAATTCCATAAAATTTTCAGAAAGTCAAAAGTATGCAAAATAATGTTTATGAATTTTTTCAGAATTAAAAAATGTCAGAAAGTATTTTTTAAGTAATTAAAAGAAAGCAAATAATACAAAAAATATAAAAAATACCAAATGTTAAAATAAAAATGTGAAAAAATAGTCATGAGATCAAAAATAATTCAAAGTATTTTTGTGAATTTTTTCATAATTTTTGGATAAAAAATAAAACTGTTATGAATTTTTGATAATTTAATCAATAAAAATATAAAATCAGAAAATAAAATAAAACCAAAAAGATGTGGACCATCAGATTATAGTCAAAACGTGTTAGTAAGCAAATCCAATGGACCAGACGCGCTGTGCTTGATATGGACCTTAGCGAAACACACATGTGATCAGAAAAAGGGCAACCAATGAAATTAAAACGTTTGGCACGCTATCATTGGCTGAGACGAGACATGTCATCGTCTTCAACCTCCAGACACCCTGCAATGGGGATTTTGCGAGATCCTTCAAGTGGAAAAATTAGGATCTCAGGCTAGCATCATTGAACTCGTCTCTTCAAGACGATTCTAACACAACCATCGTGCCAAATTTATATAAGGTATAGAGAGATATATGAATCAAAAACTCAGAAAGTAGCAAGCACCTTCAATTTGAAATTTCTCTCTCAATTCTCAATGGATTTAAAAATTGTAAGCAGCATTAGAATCGGAAGAAGGAGTAGAATATATTAGTGCTTGATTTGGATCCAAATGGTGGAGAATTCTACCTTTTCGAAGTTCAAGTAAGAAGCTCTGAAACTGGACTTCAGTAGCTTGAATTATGGCTCGTTTTGATTGGTTTAAGTGTTAGAGAGTTTGTATGATGCTCAAGGATGATGAATGCGCAAACAATTTTGAAAAAAGGAAGCTTAAATTTCATAAACTGAATTCAAAAAAAGTGGGTTCGTGTGAGGTTTTGGAAGGGTGTTCTTGGCTCTCTAAGCTTGGGAAAATGGATGGGGGACAACCCTCTATTTATAGGGAAGTGAATGGGAATGAAAATTTGAAGAAACAAGGAAGTTTGGAGGGAAATTGAGTAAGGCTCGAGCACGAGTGAAGTGTGACTTCATTTCCATCAAAACTCAGCCAAACCTTGCGTTTTGGGGTGCTAATCACTTATGGCAAGTTTGCTAATCAAGTTTAAATCAAAAAACACGCATAAATCTTGTGTTTAGAAGTCACATTATGGATTTCAAAATTCTGACTTTGTGAAAATTTCAGTTTCAAGTTACCAAATTCAAATCCATGGCATTTCCAACTCAGGGGGTCTTAGAGCATAATTCTTGATGATTTGGAAATATGAGGTTACAAGCTTTGCAATTAAAAAAGAATGGAATCAAATGGATGCTTGAGCTGAAAGTTACATGGAGTCAAAGTTGAAGAAAAAGAGTTGACTTTCCATACTTAGAAATATTTCAAATTCTTCTTCAAAAATGACCTATAATCTTTTGTATCCAAACATGGCCTTCCACTTAGAATTTGCTCTTGACCAAAAAATATGGAATGAAGTAGATTTCTTGAATGACATTTTGAAATTTGAACCACTCAAAATCTCCAAAAAAATGAGAAAGTTATGACTTATTGAAGTTGGCCAAAAATCATGAAATGACCTATAATCTTTTGTATATTTAGGGAAACTTCCATTCATTTTCTAACTTTGAACATAAAATAAGGCATAAAGTACACATCTTTAAGATCATCATGGAAAAAGAATGGACTCAAGGTGATAAAAATTGACCAAGTTATGACTATTTGAAGTCACATATGGAAAATTGTGGATTCATCTGGATGACTTGTAATCTTTCTTCTTCACCAAGTTCCTTCCACATGAAAACTCCTTGGAACTTTTGAAGTGATTTGTTGGTAACTCTTTTAAGAGAAATATTTCTTTGTAATCACTCAAAAATACCAAAATATGAGCAAGATATGCCCCTTTGAAGTTCAAAACCCTAGCCTCTAGGTCAAGAGAATGCTTTGAGGAACTTTGACATGTTTGAACAACCTTCTTGTGCCAATATTATTTCTTTGTGAATAGAAGTTATTGAGGATGATTATGAGGACTCATAGCCACAAAAACCACTTCCATATCTTGAAATTTAAGAGAAATGCACTCTTGTGACCAATAGGAACAAGACCTTGTCCAATCATGACAACTTCTTCCCTCAACCCCTTGTACTTTTGAATCAATTTTGAATATCTTTGAAATATGTTGAGCCAAAATAAGCCTTGTCATGCCATTTCTTCCAAAACAACTTTAATGGTGAGGTTTGAATTTCTCAAGATTTATTGACTAGGACATGGAAATAAACTCATGAACCCATGAAGCAACTTGTTAAACCTCATTGCCTTTACTTACATTATTAACAAGACAAACCAACATTGCATTTTGTTAATTAGAAAGAAAATCAAAGCAAAATATTCATGATCACAAAAGAAAACAAGTCAAGGTGCTTTGGGATTCCTCAAAGAGCAAAGCTAAAGATAGGAAGAAGAACCAAAAGCCCTAATGTGATCTTGTTGTGATTGAATTAACATGGTATGATTAAGGGATCTTAGGGGCAAAAATTGGGGTACAACACTTGTGCATTTTGATTTTGCATTTCTTGCAGGTTCCAGTTTTCTTCTCACCGGAGAAGATGGTGGAAAACACCACAGACGGTGGTTTGAACCGTTGACTACCCGCGTGGCATGTTGCAACATTGTGGTTGGTCCATTCAAATCCAAGGGGTCCACCTGGGTGCGCGTGTTTTGATAGTCTGGCATTAGCATTTAATTTTATAATATATTATTTGATTTACGTTTTAACACCAAATGTACAAGCCACCCTAGTGGCAAGACACTTGCACTTAAGTCTCTCATACGCATGGTCTTGGGTTCGATCCAGGCGCGAGGCATTTTTTAGCTTCCATGTTTTCATTTCAGATCCGGTGCAAACTGATCCAATGCGCCTACCATGCACTCCCTCAATCAACACCATTTAATCAGATCCAACACTGTTGATAGGTGTTGTACCCCAAAATTTGCCCTCTCATTTCCCAAAGAATCATCCTGGACCCTCAAGTTTACCTCCATCCAATTTCAAGCCTTGAATTGCAAATTTTCCAAGAAAATCATTCACAAGTACAAAATGGTCATTTTGCTTACTGAAAAGTCAAACTTTGAGTTTTGGACCAAAGTTAAGTTTCAAGAGTCATATTTCATCAAGACATGTTGAAATATGAAGTTTGTTTCATCAAGAGATTCAAAAGTCAAAATTCTAAAATACTTAGAATTTTTCTAAGTGTTTAAGAAATATGACAAGCTCAAAACTTCTGATCAGATTATCACCATGATGCAAGCTGATTCTGGAAGAACTTCTAACACAAGAGTTTTAGGTCTCAATAATACCTAAAATATTTTAGAACATAACTTCTCCTGGAAATGCTGGAATTTCAAGTTATAAATGTTCGAAGACACGTCCATGAAACTAAAGTACTCAGCAAATTCTAGACACTTCCAAGACAGATTTTGGTTAGAACTTCTGGGCCAGTTTTCATGAAGGTTCAGTCAGAAGTTGCAAGAGAAATTCAAAGAGGATTTATAAAGCGTGCTACAAGCTTTTGGGAAAGTCTGAGAACTCGTTCAGAACATGCTGGAGCAAAAAGATTAAAGAATCAGAAGTTGGATGTTTTGTTCTAAGTTGCGTTGATGCTGAACTTCTAGCTCAGATCTAATTTATGATGCACAATCTCATAGTGCAGGATTTCTGGTTTGATAAATCTCATCATCATTTAATGCACACAACCACTTTTGAGTTTTTATCCAAAGGATTTCCCCACGTGTGAGAAAGAAGTACCATTGTTGTCCTTGAAAAGCAAACTGTTGTACAAGTTTATGTTGGGCTCATGCTTTGCTTTTGCCTCTGAGGGTACTTTTCCTTAATTCATTCTTACAAATCCAGCTTAGGCACGGCTAAAAGCTTTTAACCTTACTTGTTTGAAATTGCTTCAAGAACAAGTCAGCGCCTAGTGTATGATGGCTGTACTTTTGACATCTCCAAGCTACTAAATCCTTTCCTTTAAATTGAACTTCATTTGCAACTGTAAAAAGGGAGAGAATTTTAAAATTAGCCTTGAAACCTTGCTGAAATTTCAAAGAACTGGAAACTAAAAGCATAAACACAAAAACCCGCTAAGCTTTTGTTTCTTTTCACGCCCAAACTCTAATTTTCTTGCACATCTCTTGGCCAAATTAGAAATAATCCCAACTTCTGTTTACAGACTGTAGTTCCATCTCCACCAACTTCCATTTCAAAAGCAGGACTTTGATTCTTGGTGGTTCTAGAATTTTCCAGCCATTCCTTAGCTCAAGTTAAAGATTGTTCCAGCCTTCTGAGCACGTGAGAAAGCTGACCAAAATATCACAGCAGTCAGAACCAGACTCCAGCTCTTAGAGCATTTTCAAGTTGCAAGGTAAGCTTTTGCTGACTCTCATCATATTACTTATGCATTATTATATTTTCATGTTCAAAATACAATGTAGACGTCCTGATCCTGTTGTTATACATATTCTGAAGTTTCATGTATTTGTCTGCCTAAGTAGAGAGAACATCAGTTCATAACTTATTAATGAAACTAGGTTTAACAGATACATGTTTCTGATTTATAGTTTTGACATATTTTATACTTCTGAAACCATGATGAAACTTGCCAGAACTGTTATGTGTGCATTTTTGTTTTGTTGAGAAATGACTAAGCTGCATATGCTCTGATTGGTGTGGAGAAAGAGATTAAATCTCATCATCAGAAATTACTTTGTGTTATATGTTTATGCTTTTGTTTCTAATACCGGATGTACAACCACCCTAGTGGTAGAAAACGTGTGCATAAGACATTAGTGCTAAGGGTCCTGGGTTCTAACCCCAGAATCTTTTTTTTAGGTTTATTTATTGACATTTTCACCCATTTATCTGTCAAACGATACTCCTAGATCTGAACTTCTAAACAACCTTACCCAACAGCATTACCACCTCACTCTCTCAAATGGCCAGAACTTCTGACTTGCCAGTGATATAGGAACTTCTAGGTTCCCAACTACACTATAGCTTTTGAACCCCTTCAATAATCATAACTTCTAGATCTTCCTTTATTCCCAGCAACCTTAGAACTTGGTGTACACAGGCCCAGGACTTCTGACCTTCTGCTTGCCTACTAACATTTTCTCTCTCGCAACGTATCAGAGTCAGAACTTCCGTTCCTCCTTATTTCAATAATGTGCTGATTCTGACTCCATTTTTCTTGTTTATTTCATTTTTTGCTTTTAATAACCAAAAACACCAAAAATATTTCATATTCACATGTTTTATTTCATTTCTTTTAGAATAAAAAAGATCAAGATGTTTTCTTAAGTAAATTTAATTTCTTAACAAAAACAAAACAAGTCCATTTTACATTTCTTATATATTATTTCAATATGGTTGTAATAGATAATTAGTACTTTAATTTCTTGCAATCCCCATTCATAAATTTGTGCCCCCATCCCCTAAAGCTTTGTAATAGCTTAGTATTTTTATTTTCCGCAATTTAATGCTTTATATACCAATTGCTATTGATTAGGGTTTGTATGGAAAGATTAAAACCAACAAATAGCAAACCCTAATCAAGACAAATCATGCATGTAAATCAATACACTTGCACACTAGCATCCTTAGGGTAAACCCACTATGTTGTCTAACAAAATGGCCATATTGCGTATGTGAGGTATCTTAGCAAAAATAAGCAAATACAAGATCATAGTCCCTCGATGACGCTATCAAAGGTTACCTTTCAAAATGATCTTAGTCCCTAAAGAGAAATGCTAAGATACCTTGCAACATTGCTAATCATGGTTATACGATGACCCGCGCCCGTCCCTTTTACATCCAAAGATAGGGTTACTTACCAAATCGATGGTAAGATAACAATGTCAAAGGAAAGAGGAAATAAACATGAAAGACTTTTGAGTAGATAGATTGTTCCTAGTTGCTTGCTCACTTTCAAAACAAACATCCTTGCCCATTTTCAAAACAAACACCAAACACTTTCAAAACATGAAACATTTTCAAAAGTCCAACACTTTGTATACGTTCTTACGAACAAGAACTATTATAAAGTTTGCCTAAACGAAGGCGCCTTTTCAAAATACTTTCAAAACCACCATACACATTTTCAAACAAAGCACATTTTCAAACAAAAGTAAGTGATCTAGCAAGAAACTAAGAGCCCATAGATAACTATGGATGAAAAGGGTGCTAACACCTTCCCTTTTCATAATCTACCCCCCGAACTCAAGAAACAATCTCAAAGGTATTTCTTGTGCTTTTTCACCTTTCCTTTTGGATAAAATAAAAGTCGGTGCCGACTCTTGCTAACCGTAATATTTGTTGTAAAATGCAAAACACCCAAGTCAGTTCTCCCACCGTATCACAATAGGTCATACCCACGATGCACTCTAGGAGATGATCCTCACTAGATCCAGCGTAACAACCTGGGCCCCCTGAAATGGGCCTGAGGATTTCTTGATTCACACCTCCATTTAATTTCTTGCAGGCCCATTTATTCTTTTTTTGTTTAGTTCACTATTTTCTTTTTTAAATTAATTTAATCAGAAAAATAACAAAAAAAAATCATAAAATCATAAAAAAGGTAGATTTAGGTTTTGGTTTAATTAATTTAATTTTTTACAAATAAAATTAATTTAATTTAAATCACATTTTAATTTTTATCAATTAATTAATTAATTAGAATTATGTTTAATTTTTAATCACCTCAATTATTTTTCCATAACAAAAACAAGAAAAAAGTATTTTCTTAAACGTCTAAGGATTTTTAGGGTTTTGACATCTCTTCAATCTCTGCGCGCTTATTTATTTTCGCATTTTCATTTTCATGAATTATGCAATTGATAAAGGGATGTAATAGTTTAAAATTAGGACTCTTTACATCCCCCCCCCCCCCCCCCGTTTGAGGTTTTGTACTCCCCATCCTCGAAGCACTGTAATAGCGTAAGTTCAATTTCCTGCATTTTTACTTTCTGCACTACTGTATGAATACTTGTATATATTTAACTGCTAGCTTAATAGGATTGCATGGTAAGACATAAAAGAAAACGTTAGAAAACCTAACATCCAAGATAAAAATAATTGAAACATAACACACTTCACACACACACCTCTAGGATACCCCACTTGTTGCCTTCATAAAACAACAATCGTGTCTCTTGAACATGGGATATTTTAGCAAAGATCCTTTGGTTAAAAGATCGTAGTCCCTCGATGACCTTTCGATGATACCTTGGTAAACAATCTTAGTACCTTAGGATAATTGCTAAAGTATCCTACCAGTTGTTTTCGTGACTGTACGATGACCCGCGCCTGTCCCTCAAAATATCCAATGATAGGGCTACCTACTAACTAACGGTAGGATAACACTATCTAAAGGAAAAGAGGAAAATAACAAAGATCTTTTGAGTAGGTAGATAGCTTATAGTTGTTTGCTCACAAAACAAAACAAATTTTCACACATACACTCTCTTTTCTAAATATTTTTAAAGACAAAACACTTTGTATGCATTCTCAACGATACGAGAATCATTACAAAGTTTGCCGCACTAAGGTATCTTTTCAAAAATATTTTCAAATACACTTACACAAAAAAGCATTTTCAAAGTGAGCTTGCAACTAAGAGCCCGTAGATAACTATGGATGAAAATGGTGCTAACACCTTCCCTTTTCATAACCTACCCCCTTACTCAGAAAAATTCTTGAAAGGTCTTTCCTATTCTTTTCACCCTTTCCTTTATTGGATAAAATAAAATTCGATGGTGACTCTTGCTAACCGCAACATTTGCTATAAAACACAAAACCAAAGGTCAGCTCTCCCATTGTATTATAATATGCATACCAAAATGCACATAACATTCTCATTTATTTTGAGAGCATCATTACACAATGCATTATATACATCGTGACATTACATAAAGCTAATTTTGTATTTTCAGGTAAAATTCACAAACAGACGAATATCAACAGCAATTTTCAAATAGGTTAGAGATTAATTCCCAAATCAGGACGGGGAAACTATCTATATAACCAAGCGGTATGAATTCCCGAAATAGGACAGGTTTACCAACAAAAAATTGGTCGCAGATTAATTCCCGAAATAGGACGGGGAAACTATCTATATGACCAGGAGGTATGAATTCTAGAAACATGACGAGTTTACCAATAAAAAATAGGTCACTGATTAATTCTCGAAACAGGATAAGGCAACTATCTATATGACCAGGCGGTATGAATTCCCGAAACAAGACAGGTTTACCAATGAAAAACATATTGTAGATCAATTCCCGAAACAGGACAGGGCGACTATCTACATGACCAAATTATTTTCTTCAGAGACTGAATTATGGCAAACATCTCCCTTCAGAGACTGAATTCTGAAAAGCATCTTCCTTCAGGGGTTTATCTTGAAAAGCAATCTCCTTCAAAAGTTATTCTGAAAAGCTTTCCTCCCAGAGACTGAATTTTGGAAAGAATTCTCCTTCACAGGTTTATTCTGAAAAGCATCTCCTTCAGAAGTTATTTTGAGAAGCATTCCCCCCAGAGACTGAATTCTGGCAAGCATTTTCCTTCAGGGGTTTATTCTGAAAAGCATCTTCTTCAGGGCTTCGTTCTGAAAAGAATTCCCCCCAAAGACTGAATTCTGAAAAGCATTTTCCTTCAGTGGTTTATCCTGAAAAGCAATCTCCTTTAGAAGTTATTCTGAAAAGCATCCCCCCTAGAGACTGAATTTTGGCAAGCATTCTCCTTCAGAGGTTTATTCTGAAAAGCATCTCCTCCGGGACTTCATTCTAAAAAGCATTCCCCCTAGAGACTGAATTCTGGCAAACACTTTCCTTCTGAAAATCATTCTTCAGATACAGTCGGGCGTAGACTCATTTTGATACTCTTATCAACAATTAATTTGGATGGCATCTGTAAGCCCATCTCTTGAAACACTCTATCACCTCTCTTAATGGCATCTTTAAGCCCATTCAAGAAATATAATTAAATAACAGCATTACTTCGTGCACCGGCTAGTGCAAATTTCTGGGCACTTAAGTGTTCAATCCTCTTCCACCTTCAGATCATGAATGGCAGACATGCCAATCTAACTCTTTAGGTTGAACAGGGGCAGCTGTTGTACCAAAAAATTTGCCCTCCCATTTTTTAATACAATTTATTCAAGACACTTCCTCATGCTCCTAGGGTTCTTAATTTCTCAAGAATACTCAAGGGTTTGAGCATACAAGCACCTCTCCTAAACAATGGCCTACAATTAGGGTTTTGGTTTTCTCAAGGAAAATTGGACTCCTAATGCTTCAAGTGAGTTTCATGGCCTCTCATATGCTTCAAGGTACCCTCATGACAAGTTTCAAGCCTTGCGTCACAAGTTTTCTCAGTCAATTGCTCAGATGATTGAAAATCAACTATGTTGGATAAAAAGTCAATTGTGGTCAACATACAATTAAACTTCAAGATTTTTGGTAAACATCAATGTTTTGAAGTCACATTCATCATTTTATAAAGGTTTGATCATGATTCATCAAGAAAACTCAAGATTCATCAAAAGACAAAAATTACTAATTAAGGTTTTCTTAAGGAGAAGTCAACTAAACTTTGACCAAGCATAACTTTCACATGCTTCATCAAAAATTTCTCAACCAAATCCCATTTTTAAGGAAATTCAATCTACATCTTTGTCTCTCTAAGCTCAAGGCCAAAAATGCTTCATTTGAGAGATATGGATCAAAATATTATAGGTCATTTTAAAATTCATCAAAAATATATTTTTGTCAAGGCAATTTACATCAAGTTAAAGACTTCAAATATAAAAATAACAAAAATGAAAGTTGTAGGAGACATCTTGGGGTTTCCAAAAAGTCCAAGATCACCTTCATATGACAAACATTGTGAGAGTTATGGTTGACACAAGTTGCACAACTTTTGAGAAATACATGAAACCTCAATTGAGAAATTTTAAATTTTTGGACTAATGGGCCTAACTTTTAAGGATCAAACATGTTTATGACATGACAGAAGACCTCTAACTCCATTGGTACATGGTCATATTTTTTATCTTATTTATTTAAATTTTTATTTAATTTATGTAAAAGAATTAGATTAAAAATAACAAGTAGTTGGATTAATGTTGGACTATTATCATTTGGACATCTTCTAGAAGGCCCAAGACCTCATAAAAGCTTGCCAAAACCGTGAGAGACATGTTTTAGACAAGGATCTTCAAAAATGGCAAGTTAGAAAACATGTTTCATTGATTTTTAGTAACACCATGATCACTTGATTCTTTCCTTATTTGGTGACTTAAATCTCCTCCTCTATAAATACTCAAGCTCTCACACTACAATGACACGAAAATTTTACCGCAAGAAAAGTCTCAAAACTTACAAATTTTCAAAGAAAGTGTA
Source organism: Vicia faba (assembly GCA_948472305.1). NCBI lineage: Eukaryota > Viridiplantae > Streptophyta > Magnoliopsida > Fabales > Fabaceae > Vicia > Vicia faba. Next base: position 314,363,274 of record OX451741.1, read on the forward strand.
CCATTGAACCTCAAGTTCCAGTTTGATTCAGTCTAAACCACCACCTCAAATCACTTCCAGAACATCTCCAAGGTAAGAATAGGTAAGCTTCCATGCCTATTTGTACCTAAAACTTGCATACATGCCATGTCCGATTTACATTATTTTTTATTATTCGTATTACAAATTATATGCATTGTTAACTGATTCTAACAATTCATATCGATTAGCATTATTATTTAGAATAGGTTTGAAGCCTTACATGCAAGTTTTAACATGAGGAATACGAGATTCCATTGTTAGGGAATAAAATTCCATTTGTTTCATGGCGCAGTGGTAGTGTTCTTTTTTGGCAAAGGAGAGGGCGTGGGTTCGAGCCTGGGCGTTTGCAACCATCTTTTATCTGTTTTCTAATCTTTTTCACTTTCTATTATTTTTACTTACTTTCTTATTTAATTTTCTACTAATCATTTTAATCCATAAGAAAATAGTCTTAGGGTTTTTATTAATTAATCTAATCTTTGACATATTTTTAATTCAATTTTATTAGACTTAGTTTTTTTAATTAATTAACCTTTGTAATTAATTTAGAATTAGATAACTAATTATTTTCTAAATGCTTAAAATTAACCAAAAAAATAGAAAAAAATTAACTTATAATATTTAGACATTTAGCTTTGTAAAAAAATAATTTCTTAACCCTTATTTTCCATTTTGTTTATTATTTCTTTCATTTTATTATTTAGACGATTGTATAGGTTCCGCGTCGAATTTGTAATAGTTAGATTTTACTTTTCGCAAGGTTTTAATTATTATGTAACTCTCCTGAGTCTATGTAATAGTGTTAGGTTTTATCTTTTGCACTTTACTTTCCGCACTTATACTTTATGCCTTATATATAGATATATATATATATATATATATATATATATATATATATATATATATATATATATATATATATATATATATATATATATATATATATATATATATATATATATATATATATATATATATAGTAATAGGCTTGTATGTCAAGATAAACTTAATCGATAGATAACCTTAAACAATTCCAAGATAACATAACTATAATTGAATCACTTTGCACACATACACCTCTAGGATAATTCTCTCTTGTTGCCTTAGGATAATTGGTCATGTCCCTCGAAAGTAAGGGTACTTTAGCAAAGACCCTCGATTAAATCATCATAGTCCCTTCAAATAAAGATCATAGTCTCGCGATGTCCCTCGAGTTACGTACGAAAAATTATCTAGTCCCTTATTGCCTATGAAGAATATGATGACAGTCCCTTCGAATTGTTAAAGTTTCCTTACAAGTTACTTTCTATAACCATTTGATGACCCTTCGCTTGTCCCTTCACATCCAATAGATAGGGCTACCTACAAACTAATGGTACGGTTATCACTATCTCTAAAGGAGAAGGAAAATAATAATAACGACCTTGAGCGAGTAAGAACTTTTAATCGCTTGCTCACAGCTCTTTTCTAAAAAATAAACATTTTACACATCACCTTTTCAAAAACAAATATTTTCAAACACTTTGTACGCGTTCTTGAGGACTGATACAAGAATCATTATAAAGTTAGTCGTACTTTGGCTTTCAAAAATATTTTCAAATCACATACACAAAGTAAATTTCAAAAAGTGAGCTAGTGATTAAGAGTTCGTAGATAATTACGGATAAAAATGGTGCTAACACCTTCCTTTTTCATAACTTACCCCCCGAACTCAAAATCTATCAAGGTCTTTCCTGTTCTTATCATCCTTTTCTTATATTCGACAAAAGAAAAGTCGGTCGCGACTCTTAATATCTGCAATATTTGTAATAAAACGCTAAAAAAGTCAGTTCTCCCACCGTATTACACCAAGCCATATCCTAGAAAATAACTTTCAATTTTGTCCTTCTAATAGTCAAACTTTTCTCCATCAAACATAGGAGGTTTAGCATTATAATGGTCTCTATCGTCATCCTTATTATCAACAGTTACAGTAGCATTGTTACCATTGTTTTTCATAAAATCGGGATCGGTATTGAACATGTTAGGTGCTTGATAAAAATTCAAACTATTTATCAACTCCTCAAAATCGGAGCTCTGATTCCAACTGAAGGTGTGAAAAACACAAGAAAATGAGGGGGGTTAAATTGGGTTTTAAACCAAAAACTTTTCTTTAAAAAATCCCCTTTAACAGAAACAAGTTTTCTTCACTTATTGATAATAATGATAAGATGCAAGAAGGAAAGAACAAGGTATGTTTATACTAGTTCACTTGAAAACTATCAAGCTAGTCTAGTCCATCTGTCAATGTGATTACTCCTTTCTCAACAAGGTCTTAATCCAATAATTACACAGATTATTACAATGCACAAGTTAACTGCAAGTGACTAACATTACAACCTCTAAAACACACTAATCTTAGACTTCTCAATGATTCTGACCAACTGGTCCCTTAAGGAAAATCAAACAACTGTTTGAACAAAGTTTGTTTACAAAAGATATGCTTCTACACAAGCAAATATGTAAACAGTATTTCAAGAATATAGATTAAGAAAAATAAGAAAGCGTATGAACATTCTTGATAGAATGTGAATTAACAGCTTTCTCTCTTAGTGTTCAAGCCCTTTTATAGCCAATAAAATATTATAACCGTTTGAGAGTATTTCTGGAATTTCTAAAAAGCTGGCAGCTTGAACAATCACGTGGGGGACAAGACCGTATGCAACATTCATCCTTCATGGTAGTGGAATGGAATAATTTGTTTGTACCATGTACTTTTGCACCACACAATCTTATCCTTTTTTTCTTCTAACGTCAGAGGCTTCTGAGCATGCGTTGGAAGAATGAGAATAACACTTGGGTCTTTAGAACTTCAAGTCTTTAGAGTCTTCAGAATTGCATCTTCAGAATCTTTAGCACTTGGTCTTTAGAACCCTTGTCGAACCTTGGGTCATCAGAACTTTAAGTCTTCAGAATCTCCAGAACTTCGTCTATCAGAATCTTCAGCACTAGGTCTTGAGAACCTTTTGTCTTCAGAAACATAAGTCTTCAACATCTGGACTTCAGTTAGAAATTCTGTTTTCAAATCTTCAGAACTTGGTTTCTTGGACGAGTATCAGAGTCACTACTTCAGAGTCTTCTGAAGCTTTTGCTACTGTTCATCAGAACTTCTGTAGCCTAGAAGCGGAATTTATTCTCTTCTAATGTCTTGGCAGCGCCTTTCATCAGAAGCAGCACCTATTTGTTAAATCTTAAAAATAACAAACTTTAGAGTACCAAATTTTTTCATACAAACATAGTCATTTGTTATCATCAAAACTCAGAGATAAAGTTGCAGAACCAAATATTGTTCTAACACGTTTGTCTTCCACATGAATATTGTTACTGCCTTACAAGGAAATACGAATACACTATACTTCCACAAGAAAATTATTTCCGCCTATCAGGACAATATGAATACACAAGACTTTCATAGGAAGATCTTTATCATCTTTCAAGGTAATACAAGTATGTTAAAATTCCACTAAAAGACCCTTATCTCAATGCCTTACCGAAAGAACTTGGAGTATCATCAGAGATGATCAATGTATAATCCCTCTCGAGGGACTTTGAGTCCTATCAAACATGCTCATATAATGACTCGCATGAGGGAATTAGAGTCTCATCCGACAAGGTCGAACCTAAAGTCTCACCTAAGGGACTCGATCAAAGTCTAACCTGAGAGACTTAAATTAAAAGTTGTTCCCGAGGGTATTGGCCAAAGTCTTGCATGAGAGACTCAACGCCTCACCCGAGGGTTTTGGAGTCTCATCAAACATACTTAAAATGCCATAAATCAGGCCCATCTAATGCCTCGAGGGACTTAAAGTCTCGTCAAACATGCTTCTCTAAACGCCTCGCTAGAGAGGCTTAGAGTCTCGTCGGACACGATCCTCTAAAGGCCTTTCTGGAGAGAATATGAGTCTCATCAGACATGCTCAATGTATAATCTCGCCTGAGGGTGTTATGACACCATCAAACAGGCTCATCTAAAGTCTCACTTAAGGGACTTAGAGTCTCACCAGACAATCACCTTAAATGCCTCGCTAGAGGGAGTTAGAGTCTCTTCATACATGCTCCTTTAAATGCCTTGCATGAGGGAATAAAAGTCTTATCAGACATGCTCGACATATAATCTCTCCTGAGAGACTTATAGTCCCATCAAACATGCTTATCTAACGCCTCACTTGGGGGACTTAGAGTCTCATCATATAAGGTCCAATCTAAAGCCTCGCCTAAGTGATTCAGCCAAAGTCTAGTCAGGGAGACTTAACTTTAAAGTCTTGCCTGAGGGTTTTGACCAAAGTCTTACCTGAGAGACCCAACGCCTCACCTGAGGGACTTAGAGTCTCTTCAAAATCACTCTTCTAAACTCCTTGCCTAAGGAACTTAGAGTCTCGTCAGACAAGCTCCTCTAAGCGTTTCGCTTGAGGGAGTAGGAGTTTCATTAGACAAGTTGAACGTATGATCTTGCTCGGGGACTTAAAATACCATCAAACATGCTCATCTAACGCCTCACTTAATGGAATTAGAGTCTCGTCAAACAACCTCTTCTAAATGCCTCGCCTGAGGGACTTAGAGTGTCATCAGACAAACTCCTCTAAACGCATCGCTCGAGGGACTATGAGTCTCATCTGACATGATTAACATATAATCTCGCATGAGGGACTTAGAGTCCCGTTTGTAACGCCTGTAATTTAATTAATTATTTAATTAAATTATTTTTGGATTATTTGTGAAGTTGTGTTATGATGATAGTTGATGTATTGTTGTTATTGGATTTAATTATTCTATTAAGTTGTGGAATAATGTTAGAATAATAATATTATTTGATGTGGGCTTATTTTAAGGGTTAGAAGTAGTAGAAATGGGGTGTAGGAGTTTTAAGCCCATTAAGACATAATGAGAATTATAGGGTTATTATATTAGTTTTTAGAAATAATATGGAAAAGAAGAAGTAGTAAGAAGAGAAAGAAATAAGGGTTGGAAGAGAACGTGAAAGTTGCAGAAAAGAAGGAAAAGAGGCATAACGGAAATCAATCGGAAAAGTTATAGAGCAATCTTCAATCCAAGGTAAGGGTGGAGCTCTGACTCTATAATAGGGTTTATGATGAGTAGTATGTGGTATTAGATGTGAAAGGTTTTTTTGTTTATGATTGAATTATATATATTGTTGTTTGATGAAGATCGATGATTTAGAGATGAGTAATGATGCCCTAATGTTGTATAATTGATGTAGAAACATAGGATTATTATAATTGGTGATTACCTTTGATTAGAGGATGTTTTTAGGGCCTAAGGCAGGGAAACCGCAGTGAAAACACAGTGAAATCCCAGAAAATATTCATGACAGAACAGTATGGGTCGACCTCAAAGGCCATGCATTGACGCATGCAGGCTTTTGGACTCAGGATGACTCGATACATAGGACTATGCATCGATACATGTAGTGTTACAGACTCAGTATGAGTCGATACAAGAGGATTGTGCGTCGAATCATGCAGGATTTTAACCCAGTACACATCGACTCAAAACATTATGAGTCGACCCATGTAGTTTGATTTTTGGCAGATTCGTTTCCAAAGGCTGTAACTTGAGTTTTCAGACTCCGTTTGAGGTGTCGTTTGAAGCGTTGGATAGCTAACGCGATGAACTTCATTCTTAAGGATTGAAATGAAGAATGATAAGAATAATCCTAGTAACCAAAATTAGGATTAGAGTTAGCTTCCTGCGTTAATCTCTATGATGATTTTGTGAAGTATGATGAGGATAAGACGATCTTAGATTATTGTTTGGTTCATAACAGTAAGATTAATGATGATACTGATGTAGTATTGCAGAATAATAATATGTAGAAGTTTGGTAATTAGATATAATCCTTAGATGATTTATTAATTATAGGCATTATCACGTTGTAGGCCTATGGCCAACGTTGTGGAATTGTTGATATGTCGTTGTATTGTTATTATGGCTGAGTTGTTGTGGAATTATGTTGATGAAAATATGTTGATGAAATTATGTTGATAAATTATGCGATGAATGATGTTGATGAATGATGTTGAGATGCCTCTAATAATTGGCAGCTATTAAGATGTAGGCTTCTGGCCAACGTTGATGTTGTGTTGAGATGTTGTTAATTATGATTGTTGTTACTACGTTCATGATTGTGTCGTATACATTGCATTTCAAGACGGAGCTGATGCTCGTTAAGATGGCTTGTATTGGCGAATATTAAGATAAAGGCTTATGCCTTGTTGATGCCTCTATTTATTGGAAATTATTTGAGATGGGAGTTCTGCTCCAATGGTACCACATGCATTTGCATAGTATTGAGTCTCATTATATGATTGCATAAAGAAGTTGTTTATTGATGCAGTAAATGTGTATGTTGTTGGTATTCTGTTGCAATTATTATTGTTTATAAGATGTGAAGTGGTGATATTATATGATCTGATTTGATATATTATTTATCATACGTTTTATTATATTGTTAGATATCTCACCCCTTCTATTCGAATGTTACCCTTATATTGGTAATGTGCAGGAAATCCAGAGTGAAGGCAGTATACCTTCGGTAGTTCGAGTCGGTGTCATTGCTCTGATACGTAACACTCGGGGGGATGAATGCTTGTTGCTTCTAGTTATTGCTTATTTCAGTTGTTGAACTTTAATTTGATTGTTGCTAAGTATGTGTTATTTTGAAGTTGTTGTAATCGTTGGACAAATATGTTATTATGATTCCGCTACGTAGATGTTCAAGTTGTTGAATTAAGAGATTAAATTATTTTGCTGATGGTTCATCCGAAGTTTTAAAGTGTTATGTATCCACATTGAATGCAATGTGTTTTTAAGTTGAATTTGTGGCATCCTGATTCAGTTGTATGAATTTTTAAAACTCTGATTTACATTTATAATTGTCGGGGTAGAATTGGGGTGTTACAAAGTTGGTACCAGAGCAAAGGTTGGTCCGTTCGACCAAGTTGTCGAGTCGTAGTTGTCGAACAATCGAGTATTATTAATTTGAGTTCTAACTGTTGTTTATGTTGTAGTGATAAGTTGAGATGGCTGGAAGGAATAATGTTGCACTTGCTGTTGCTTTAGTAGCAATGGCGCATGCGATGGAGAATCAGCCGAATACTGACGGGAATGTTGGATCTCGTAGTTTGGAGACTTTCCAGAGAGAGAATCTGCCTACCTTCAAGGGAAAGTATGATCCTGACAGAGCGTTGGATTGGTTGAAAGAGATTGAGAGAATCTTTCGTGTGATGGACTACACTCCAGCATAGAAGGTTTGGTATGGTACTCATATGTTAGCGGTCGAAGCCGATGACTAGTGGCTAGAGACTTGTCAGAGGTTGGAAGCTGCAGGTGAAAATGTCACTTGGGCTGTGTTCCATAGGGAATTTCTGAGAAAGTACTTTCCTGAAGATGTTCGTGGTAAGAAGGAGATTGAGTTCCTTGAACTGAAGCAAGGAAGTATGTTGGTTGTTGAGTATGTTGTAAAGTTTGCTGAGTTGGCTAAGTTTTATCTGCACTACACTGAGGCAGATGCTAAGTTTTTAAAGTGCATCAAGTTTGAGAACGGGTTGCGCCCGGAGATCAAGAAGATATTTAGATACCAGAAGATCCGTGTCTTTGTTGATTTGGTTGATAGTTGCAGAATTTATGAGGATAATAATGCTCATTACAAGATTATCAGTGAGAAGAGGGGTAAGCACCAACAAAATCGTGGTAAGCCTTATGATACCCCAACTGGTAAAGGTAAATAGAAAGCTACTCATGGTCATAGGACTAGTGGGGGAGATGCTCCTGCTGGTGTGGTTTATTTTAAATGTGGAAAACCTGAGCATAAGAGTAATGTGTGTACTGTTGAGGTAAAGAGGTGTTTCCTTTGTGGTAAGACTGGACATGTTGTATCTGAGTGCAAGAATAAGGATGTGAATTGTTTCAATTGTAGTGAAGAAGGGCACATTGGTAGTCTGTGTTAGAAACCAAAGAGGGCACATACAAGTGGTAAAGTGTTCGCTTTGGTTGAGGATCAGGCAACTGCTAAGGACAGACTTATCAGAGGTACATGTTTCATTAATAGTACTCCTTTAATTACTATTATTGATATCGGTGCTACTCATTTATTTATTTCTACTGATACTGTTGAAAGATTGGGTATTATTTTGTCTTCTATGAATGGAGAAATGGTCGTCAACACTCCAGCCAAGGGGTCGATGACTACTTCTTTTGTGTGCTTAAAGTGTCCCTTGTCTATCTTCGACAGAGACTTTGATGTTGATTTGGTTTGTTTACCGTTAAGAGGGTTGGATGTGATTTTGGGTATGAACTGGTTAGAGCATAACTATGTTCATATTAACTGTTATGATAAGTCGGTGAGGTTTTCTACTCCTGAAGAAGAGGAAGATAGTATGTTTTCTGTTAGACAGTTGAGGAAGTTCATGCAAGAAGAAGCACAGATGTTCTCGTTGATGGCGTCGCTATCTGTAGAGACTCAAGCTATAATTGAGGAATTGCAGGTGGTGTGTGAATTTCCTGATGAGATTCCTGATGTACCGCCGGAGAGGGAGGTTGAATTTGCTATTGATCTTGTACCTGGTACCAAACTTGTGTCTATGGCACCATACAGGATGTCTGCATCTGAGTTATCATAGTTAAAGAAACAATTGGAGGAGTTACTTGAAAAGAAGTTTGTAAGGCCAAGTGTATCGCTGTGGGGAGCTCCAGTGTTGTTAGTAAAGAAGAAAGATGGAAGTATGAGGCTTTGTGTTGATTATAGACAGTTGAATAAAGTGACTATTAAGAACAAATATCCGCTTCCAAGAATAGATAACTTAATGGATCAATTGGTGGATGCTCGGGTGTTCAGTAAGATTGATTTGAGGTCGGGTTACCATCAGATTAAGGTGAAGGGTGAGGATATCCAGAAGACGAATTTCAGAATGCGTTATGGACATTATGAGTATTCGGTGATGCCTTTCGGTGTTACTAATGTGCCGGGAGTATTCATGGAGTATATGAATTGTATCTTTCATACTTATTTGGATCGGTTCATGGTGGTGTTTATTGATGATATTTTGATTTACTCTAAGTCAGAAGAAGAGCATGCAGAACACTTAAGAGTAGTATTGTAAGTTTTGAAAGAAAATAAGTTGTATGCAAAGTTGTCCAAGTGTGAATTCTGGTTAAAGGAGGTTAGTTTTCTTGGTCATGTGATCTCAGGTAGTGGCGTTGTTGTAGATCCATCGAAGGTTGATGCAGTGTTGCAATGGGAAACTCTGAAGTCAGTTACTGAGATTAGAAGCTTTTTGGGATTAGCTGGTTATTATAGAAGGTTTATTGAAGGTTTTTCTAAGTTGGAATTTACGTTGACTAAGTTGACTTGTAAAGGTATAACTTTTGTATGGGATGTTCAATGCGAAGAAAGTTTTACAGAATTGAAGAAGAGATTGACGTCGGCTCCGATTTTGACGTTACCTAATCCAGGAGAGCCTTTTATGGTATACTGTGATGTTTCTGATATGGGTTTAGGAGGTGTGCTTATGCATAATGATAAGGTAGTTGCTTATGCTTCAAGGCGGTTGAGGACTCATGAGAAGAACTATCCTACGCATGATTTGGAGCTTGTTGCAGTTGTCTTTGTGTTGAAGATTTAGAGGCATTATCTTTATGGTTCTAGATTTGAAGTGTTTAGTGACCATAAGAGCTTAAAGTATTTATTCGATCAGAAGGAGATGAATATGAGGCAACTAAGATGGTTGGAATTGTTGAAGGATTATGATTTCAGTTTGAATATCATCCAGGAAAAGCGAATCTGATAGCTGATGCGTTGAGTCGAAAGACTTTACATATGTCGACAATGATGGTTAAAGAGTTGGAATTAATTGAACAGTTTAGAGATATGAGCTTAGTTTGCAAGGTGACGCCGCAGAGTGTTATGTTAGGTATGTTGAAGATTAATAATGAATTTCTAGACAGTATCAGAGAAGCTCAGAAGTTAGATGTGAAACTGGTAGATTCGATGGTTGGGATCGATCAGTCTGAGAATAATGATTTTAAGCTATATGCGCAAGGTGTGTTGAGATTTCATAACCAGATTTGTATTCCCGATGATGTTGAGATAAAGAAAGTGATACTTGAAGAGATTCATATAAGTAAGTTGAGTAATCATCCCAGAGCTACAAAGATGTATCAAGATTTGAAAGGTTTGTTTTGGTGGCCTAGAATGAAGAGTGATGTGGCTCAGTTTGTGTATGCATGTTTGACTTGTCAGAAGTCAAAAGTTGAACATCAGAAGCCTGCGGGGTTGATGCAACTGTTAGAAGTTCCAGAATGGTAATGGGATAGCATTTCGATGGACTTTGTGACGAGGTTACCTAATACCTTAAGAGGACATGATTCGATTTGGGTGATTATTGATAGGCTTACGAAGTCGGCTTATTTTATTCCTATTAACATCAGTTTTCCAGTGTCGAAGTTGGCTGAGATTTACACTAGTGTGATTGTGAAGCTGCATGGTATTCCTTTGTGCATTGTGTCAGATGGAGATCTGAGGTTTACTTCTGATTTTTGGAAGAGTTCGCAAGAAGCGTTGGGTTCTAAGTTGAGGTTGAGTTCGGCGTATCATCCTCCGACGGATGGTCAGGCTGAACGGACTATCCAATCATTGGAAGACTTGTTGAGGGCATGTGTTCTTGAGCAGGGAGGTTCGTGTGATACTTATCTTCCATTGATAGAGTTCACTTATAATAATAGTTACCATTCTAGTATTGGGATGGCACCCTTTGAAGCGTTGTATGGTCGAAGATGTAGAACTCCTTTATGTTGGCATGAATCTGGTGAAAGTGTAGTACTTGGACCTGAACTTGTTCGTGAAACTACTGAGAAGGTGAAGTTGAGTCGAGAGAATATGAAAGCTTCCCAAAGTAGACAGAAGAGTTATCATGACAAGCGAAGTAAAGACTTAGAATTTCAAGGGGGTGACCATGTGTTTTTGAGAGTTACACCTGTGACTGGTGTTGAGCGAGCATTGAAGTCTAAGAAGCTCACTTCTCGTTTTATTGATCCATATCAGATTTCGGAGTGAGTTGGTATAACGGTAGAAATGTTTAAGACTAAGCCATTGGGTTGACTAGACTTTATACAAATCAAAATAAAAATCGCCACTGCGCTTTATTGTTTCCAAAGGGATGGGAAAAGAGCAAATAACCTAAAAAAGAGGGGGAAAGATTCAAGGTAAGGGGGTTGGTTATGAAAAGGGAAGGTATTAGCACCCTAAACATCTACGGTACTCCGCATGAGCCTCTTTGTAAAATCTGTATATTTTGGCTATGAAAAAAAATGTTGTATATATAAAATGGATGGTAGAGGTGAAAAAAGAAATATATTTATTTTATAATTTTTGAAATCGCCGTGGTTGCGAACCTTTAGTGCCTACGTACCACCTTTTCGTGCAATAGGGGATCAGGATACACGTAATTCCTCTTTTTAGAAAAAAAATTTAAGATACAAATGTGTTGGTTAATTTTATGAGATAAAACATCATCGTCATTGTCCGTGTGGAAAACATACCTACTACCCATAATTATGAGAAAGGAGAATTTGTATCATCTCAAAGTGGAGGATATGGCTTGGATTTTAAAATCAACAATGCCTAGCTCAACACCTAAGTGGAAAATATCTCTCTTCACTACATATTATAGAAGTATAGTTGTTTGCATCTATGATACGGTGGGAAAGAACTGACTGTTTTTTGGAATGTTGGTTTGCGTTTTGCGTTTGTTTTTGAAAAATGTCGCGGTAAGCAAGAGTCGCCACCGTCTTTTATTTTATCCAACAAGGAAAGGAAAAAAGCACAGAAAAATTCCTTTTTCAAGATGTTTCTCGGGTTCGGTGGGTAGATTATAGAAAGGGAAGGTGTTAGCATCCTTTCTATCAGTGGTTATCCACGGGCTCTTAGGTACTTGCTCATATTGTTTTCAAAAATTGCTTTTCTTTATGTTTGTGGGTTTGAAAAGAGTTTTTTGTTTGAAAAGGTATAAGTGTGAAAAGTTTTGTTTGTTTTGGAAAGAGCAAGTATCTAAGAACCATCTACCTACTCAAAAAAGGAATCGTTCTATGCTATCTTCCTTTAGACAATGCTATCCCACTATTGATGAGTAGGTAGCACCGTCGTTGGAGTTTTAGGGTCAATTCGAATTTAGGGACTTACGGTCACCAAAGCAATGTTAGGACGCCTTAGCGGTAACCCTAATGTCTTAGATTATTTTATCTGAGGCAACCGTTTCGAGGCAACTATGATCTTTTAGACAAGAGGGCGACCTCTAAAACAACCTATACTCAATGACCGCGTTACGAAGGCAACCAAGTGGGGTGTACCCTAAGAGTGCGCATGTACGAGTGTGTCGTTTTCAGTTAATTTTGTCTTTGTACATGTCAATGGTTATCTAACTTGATTTTAGGTTAAACATCCATTCTTGTCATGAATATCTATTATCAAACATCTAACAGTTTATAAGTTGTGGAAATTAAGTTGCGGAAATTTAACTAACTATTACAAGGCGTCGGGTATTTACATCGCCAAAAGCAACCCTTTGAAATTTAAATGCGGAAAATAAATAAAGCGATAAAAATAGTCCTAATTATCTATTACATTCCTGAAACAAATACAATATTGAAATAAAATGGATCGCGTGCGGGAAATTAAATCGGGCGCAAGTTCTAGGGTTTTAACCCTTTAATTATTAAAGAAAAGATTTTTTGGTTATTTTTGAATTAAGAAAGAAATTAAACTAAGTTAATTATTAAATTAATAAATAAGTTAATTAATTAATGAAAATAAATATTTTTCTGGATTTTTTGATATTTTAAGAAAGAAAAATAAAATTAATCAAGGTTAATAAAACCTATTTAAGTCTAATTGATTTTAATTATTTTTAAAATATATTAAAGTTATCCTAATTAAAACTAAATTAATTAATTGATTTGTTAATAAAAAGAAAATACTAAAATTTAAATTAATAAAGAAAATATTTTTTGGTTTTTATTTTGTAGAGAAAATTATTTAATTGGTTAGTTAATAATAAAAATAATAAAACAAACAATAAAAATAAAATAAAAATAATAGAAAGAGTTAGGAGGTTTGGGCATGTTTGGGGGGTTAGAATGACAAATTCAAGGCCCATTAGGCGCTGGCTTGACTGACTTTCTGGATTCCCTATGCACTGGTTGACTGGATCCCATGGTGGACGTTTATCTCTTGGCCCTCAGATCTGGCCTATGGCCATCTGTCCATTGATTGAATGAGGGAGTATAGTAGGCTACACGCTCGGGTCAGCACCTGATTACCTGAAGAAAAACATAATAAAGCATATGGGGAACCTGGGATTCGAACTCAGGTCCTGTTGGATATTGGATACACGCCACTACCACTCAGCCATTGTGTGTTAATTGTTAGTGTATTAAGCAATAATGATAATATGAGAAAACGTGCTAATATGCCAGAACAAAAAATAAAAACGCGCGAATATTTGAAAGGGGCAATCAGATGGGGACACGTTGTCGTCCCTGTCCTCAGGTTTGCACAGAAATTACCTGCGGATTTAAATCCGCAGCTAAAAGCGTAGGCCAATCCAAAAACTCGTCTCAGGCCATATAAACTCCATCCAAGACTATGGTTGCCTTCGTCTTCCTCTCCCGATCACGTCCATGTCCATTAATAGGTCTAATTTTACCTATAATGAAAACCCCTAAAAAAAACCTAGAAAACCCTACAATGGAGTTTTGCACCACAGAGCAGATAAACACAATCAAATAATATGGAAAGCTTGGAAATTAACCGGTGATTACAAATATACCATTGATTTCTCGTAATGATGCATGGATTTTGAAACACGAAATCAAATTCATAGGGGGGTGTGTACCACTTACAATGCGTTTGAGCGTGTATGGAGGCTTGCTAGGGTTTGGTTCTGACTCAGTGAACCTCCAACAATCGATTGGTGTTGAGTTTCGCTTCTGAAAACGCCTCCAAGTGGGATTTTGGTTTCACACTTTTTTGTGAATTTTGCAAGTTTTCTTTGGTCTGTTCTTGCAGCCTCTAACCTTCAATTTCATGCCTTTGCCTTCTATATGTATCATGGAATGTATTAGGTCAAGAATTATGCTTTGAATCTTTGCACATCAATGCCATGGGATTTGATTTGATCCACCATTGAAAGCTTGCCTAATTTGTCAAAAATCCATATTTTTGTACATGATATGGTGAGATACGAATTTGATGCTGATCATGATGATGATTAAGTCCTAAAATAGCCAAAAAGATATCAAGCAATCAATATTTGGATTTTATTTGATTTAATTTGATTAAAAATGAAATAATTCAATAAAAAATCAAATAAAATATTAAATTGATAAATGGACACAAGGCTGAAGCTAGGACACGTGTGCAATGTGGCAAGATCAAATCAAGTGAAAAAGAATGGGCCCATTTGACAAAATTTGAAGTTTTGGGGATAGTTGACTTTTGGCAATTTTGCAAAAATGCCCAATTTCAACAATGCATAACTTCTTCAATTTTTAACTTTTGGAAGTGTTCTTGGACTTTCTAGAAAGCTTGAGATGTCCTATAACTAAACCTTTTTGTATCATCTCATTTTGATATTCCATTCTCAAGTTGTAAGCTTTGACAAAAAAGGTGTTTTTGTTGACTTTCAAAAATGACCTATAATGTCCAAATTTATAACTTCTTGTGAGTGCATTTTATGATATTGGGGTATGAATATGGATTGTAGGAAATTGCATCCTATTCAAAATGAGCTTTGGATGGGTCATTTATCATAAAGTATGAGAAAGTTATGCTTGGTCAAAGTTGAGTTGACTTTTCCTACATAACCCTAATTTAGCAACTTTTGAGTCATGGTGAATTTTGAGCAATCCTTGATGAATCATGATAAACCCTTGATCAAATGATGAAATATCCTTAAAAATGAGAATGTTGACAAAAAATATTGAGGTTTGACTGTATTTAGGTCACAGTTGACTTTTGCCCTAGCACAGTCGATTTTTGGACCCTTTGAGCAATTGACTGAGCAAACTTCCTCTGCAAGGCTTGAAATTTGATATGGATGACCTTGAGAACATATTAGGACATTTGGTAGTACTTGAGGTCATTTGGACTCAAGGATATTGATGCAACACAAAACCCTAATTTGGGGTTGACTGCCTTAGGAGATAGCTTGACTGTCCAACTTTTGAGCAATCTTGAGCCACTTGGAGATTTTTCTTGAAATGTTTTGAAGAATATGAGAGGGAAAATTTTGGGGTACAACAGCTGCCCCTGTTTAATCTTCTTAAAACTCAGGATGTAGATTGGCTTTCGTGCCTTTCGTGATCCGAAGGTGGAAGATGATTGAACACTAGAGTGCCCAGAAATTTTCACTCGCATGAAGTGGTATCAGCCTTGTGATGTCGGGAATGGGCTTACAGATGCCATTTGGAGATTGTTGATAGGAGGTCTTCGACTGGAATAAGAATCAGGGAGATCTTAGCGTCGATCTGACTGAACCAGAGAAGGTCTTGGATTAACTTTGACTGGATAAGAATCAGAAAAATCTTAGAATTGATTTAACTGAACCAGACGAAAGTCTTGGAATATCTTCAACTGGAATAAGAATCAGGGAGATCTTTGCATCGATCTGACTGAACCATAGAAGGTCTTGGATTAACTTTGACTGGATAAGAATCAGAGAAATCTTAGAATCTATTTAACTGAACCAGACGAAAGTCTTGGAATATCTTCAACTGGAATAAGAATCAGGAAGATCTTAGCGTCGATCTGACTGAACCAGAGAAGGTCTTGGATTAACTTTGACTGGATAAGAATCAGAGAAATCTTAGAATCAATTTACTGAACCAGACGAAAGTCTTGGAATATCTTCAACTAGAATAAGAATTAGGGAGATCTTAGCGTCGATCTGACTGAACCAGAGAAGGTCTTAAATTAACTTTGACTGGATAAGAATCAGAGAAATCTTAGAATCGATTTAACTGAACCAGACGAAAGTCTTGGAATATCTTCAACTGGAATAAGAATCAGGGAGATCTTAGCGTCGATCTGACTGAACTAGAGAAGGTCTTGGATTAACTTTGACTGGATAAGAATCAGAGAAATCTTAGAATCGATTTACTGAACTAGACGAAAGTCTTGGAATATCTTCAACTGGAATAAGAATCAGGGAGATCTTAGCGTCGATCTGATTGAACCAGAGAAGGTCTTGGATTAACTTTGACTGGATAAGAATCAGATAAATCTTAGAATCGATTTAACTGAACCATACAAAAGTCTTGGAATATCTTCAACTGGAATAAGAATCAGGGAGATCTTAGGGTCGATCTGACTAAACCAGAGAAGGTCTTGGATTAACTTTGACTTGATAAGAATCAGAGAAATCTTAGAATCGATTTAACTGAACCAGAAGAAAGTCTTGGAATATCTTTCTGAGGAATAAGAATCAGGGAGATCTTAGCGTCGATCTGACTGAACCAGAGAAGGTTTAGGATTAACTTTGACTGGATAAGAATCAGAGAAATCTTAGAATCGATTTAACTGAACCATACGAAAGTCTTGGAATATATTTTTGAGGAATCTGCTAAAACAGCCCTCAATAGATGTAGTTTTTGAGGGGACTACCAGGTCATATAAGTAGTCAACGGTGTTTATTGATTCGTCTTTCCCTGAAAAGGTAAAGAGTTAGTCATATGCAATGTCATGATGTATGAAATGCATTATATATATCAAGTAATGATGCTCTCAAAATAAATGAGATTGTGTGGTATGATGTGTATATGCCTGTATCATGATGTATGGAAATGTAATGTTTCTAGCTGGGGAAAATAAATCCCGGATAGCTGCTGAAGAATAGAGCTGGATTCTTCGTTTCCGCTGGGGGTGGCGAACAAAGATGATTGTGAGAATAGACTTGCAGGAGAGTATAACTCTGTTGTGGGATAAACTGATGAGGAGATTACTCTGTGGGGAAGAGATGTTCTGCGGAGGATTCCACTGATAAATTCCGTTGGGGACGAATTATCGTTGCTGGTAATATTGAATCCTATTGGGGATTGAATTCTTGTTTATGAAAGGAAAGAAATCCGCTGGGGATGATCTCCGTTCGCGACTTCTATGGGAATAACCTTTTAGACTCTTATGGGGATAATCCTTTGAGTTCTGTTGGGAATGATCCTTTGAACTCGGCTGGGGAGATTTATTTTTGTACTCCGCTGGGGATAAACTTCCAGAGTCTACTGGGGATGACTCTTCAACTCCACTGGGGAAGCTTTTTCAGACTGCACTGGGAAAATTTTAACTCCACTGGGGATATCTTGTACTCTGCCGGGGAGCATTCTTATATTCTGTTGGGGAACATTAAGACTGTCGGGGATATCAAGCCTTTTTAGTGCTGATGGTAGATAAACTCTGCTTGGGGAGAATATTACTGATTCATTCACAGTTGCCAATCTCAGCTGGGGGAGCTATCATTACTGTCTTACTCCGCGGGAAGTGAATGTATCTTAGCCAGGTTCTTCAGCTGAATTTACCGTCGTACCTGGTGGATATGGCAATTGTACAGTTTGGACACTTCTTATTGCCCCTATTTCTGATATTACCAGTAATCATATTTTTGTTTCGCATGCAAATATTCAGGAGCAGTAATTAATGTCAAATGCATATATCAAAAATGAACATTGGACGTTCTTTGCAAATCAAAACAGATAAAGAAAAAAAACAGTTTGAAATTTCTTTGAAAATGAATTGTATTGATTTTGAAGTTTGGCCTGTAAATAGGCGTTTTTGTACAAGAGGCTGACGTCCTAGTAAGAGAACGCCGCCGAGCAGATAGAATCTACACAAATTGTAAAAAACAAAACAGCTATGTGAACAATCCCACTGGGTTCCAACTCTGCTATTGCCTTTATGTCCTCGAGCATCTCATCACTTTGCTACTTGGTTGAAGGTAGATCAGATTGATTAGTGTCGTCTGAGCTTGATAGTCGATACCGAAGTCTGGATGCAAGGTGATCCAATGAGACATAGTGTTACACTTTGATCCCTAATTTTTGCCTGGATCGCCCTTTCGGGTTTTCAATCCACCGGGATACCCTTTTTTTCCCAAGCCGCCTTTTCAAGTTTTCGACTTACCAGGTGTACATATTTTTTCATTTCCATCCCTTATTTTTGCCCGAACCCTTTTGGTTCGCTGGGAAGCCCTTATTTTTGCCTAGGCCAGTCAACCTAGCGGGTCTTTGTTATGCGTAGTATTTTTTCACTATGTCTGCATTGACGGGGTGAGGAAGGTCGTCACCATCCATGGTGGTCAGAATCATAGCTCCTCCTGAGAAAATATTCTTAACCACAAATGGCCCTTCGTAAGTAGGGGTTCATTTTCCCCTGGGATCACCTTGAGGTAGTATGATGCGCTTGATAACCAGGTCCCCAACTTGATACTCTTGTCGTCTGACTTTCTTGTTAAAAGCCTTGATCATCTGCTTTTGATACGTCTGACCATGACAAATAGCAGTAAGTCTCTTTTCGTCAATTAAATTCAACTGATCAAGCCGGGTCTGGATCCAGTCATCTTTGCTCAAACCTGCATCTTTCATGATCCGAAGAGATGTATCTGAAATTCAATGGGCAGGATTGCTTCCATGCTGTAAACCAAAGAATATGGTGTTGCCCCTGTTGATATCTGTGCTGAGGTACGGTACCCATGAAGAGCAAATGGTAACATCTTGTGCCAGTATTTGTATGTCACTGTCATCTTCTGCACAATCTTCTTAATGTTTTTATTAGCCGCTTCAACAGCCCCATTCATCTTCGACCGGTAGGGAGAAGAGTTGTAATGTTGTATCTTGAACTGCTTGCAGAGCTCAGTGATTATTTTATTGTTGAGATTTGTACCATTGTCCGTAATGATCCTCTCTGGTACACCGTATCGACAGATCAGATTATGCCGAATGAATTGTGCCACGACGTTCTTGGTTACAGTAGCAAAGGAAGCTGCTTCAACCCACTTTGTAAAGTAATCAATAGCTACCAGCATGAAACGATGCCCGTTGGATGCTGTAGGTCTGACCTCGCTGATCATATCAATGCCCCACAATACAAAAGGCCACGGAGCTGTCAAGACATTCAGAGGTACTGGAGGTATGTGCACCTTATCAGCATAGACTTGGCACTTGTGACATGTCTGAGAATGCTGATAAAAATCGGCTTCCATTGTGGACCAGTAGTATCCTGCCCGAAGGATCTTCTTTGCCATGGTATGTCCACTGGAATGAGTTCCGAAAGTACCTTCATGTAACTCTGCCATGATCCTTTCTGCTTCATTCTTATCCACACATCGCATTAAGGTTGAATCATGGTTACGCTTGTAAAGAATACCATTGCTGATGAAGAACTTTGCTGCGAACCTCCTCAGAAACTTCTTATCATTAACAGATGCACCCTCGGGGTATTCCTGAGCCTCAAGATACCTTTTACTTTATGAAACCAAGGCTTTTCTGTTACCTCTTCAGTCTCAATGTCACAGCAATGTGCAGGTTCGTGCAATCTTTCAATGATAATCCAGGGAGCTTCGTTGTCCCAATAGACTTTGAACATAGAAGACATCATAGCCAGCGCGTCCGCTAACTGATTCTCCTCTCTTGGGAAGTGTTCAAAGGTTATCTCTTCTAAATGGGGAAGCAACGTCAACACATACTCCTTATAAGGAATAAGATTTGGGTGCTTCATATCCCACTCGCCTTTGATCTGACTGATCACGAGAGCAGAATCTCTGAAGACACTTAGAAACTTAATCCTTAAGTCAATTGTTGCTCAAAGACCCATGATGCACGCTTCATAATCCGCCATATTGTTGGTGCAGTTGAAACATAGTTGGGCGCTGAATGGAGTATGAGAGCCTTTAGGAGATATGATCATAGCGCCAATGCCGTTACCCAAAGTGTTCGAAGCTCCATCAAAGTACATAGACCATCGGGATCCCTCCTCAGGTCCTTCATCCGGTCCAGGTGTCTCACAGTCAGTTACTAGCATGATATTCTCATCCGGAAATTCAAAGTTCATAGACTGGTAATCATCCACTGCTTGATGTGCCAAATGGTCTGCCAACACACTTCCCTTGATTGCCTTTTGGGTTGTATATTGGATGTCATACTCAGTCAAGATCATCTGCCATCTCGCTATTCTTCTGGACAAAGCAGGCTTCTCGAAGATATACTCTATTGGATCCATTTTTGAAATCAATAGAGTAGGTTTGAGTCATCATATACTGTCTCAGCCGGCGAGCAACCCATGCCAACGTGCATCAAGTTTTCTCGAGCACCGAGTATCGGGTCTCGCAGTCGGTAAACTTTTTGCTAAGGTAGTAAATAGCATGCTCTTTTCAGCCAAACTCGTCATGTTGACCCAGCACACACCCCATTGAGTTGTCGAGTACTGTCAAGTATAAGATCAAAGGTCTCCCTTCAACTGGCGGCATCAGAATAGGAGGTTCTTGGAGATACTCTTTGATCCTTTCAAAAGCGGCCTGACATTCATCATTCCATCGTACCACTTGATCTTTGTTCAGTAGCTTGAAGATTGGCTCACAAGTAGCAGTCAGGTGCGAGATTAATCGGGAAATATAGTTCAAGCGTCCTAGAAAACCTCTGACTTCTTTTTCTATTCGGGGAGCTGGCATTTCCTGTATAGCTTTTACCTTTGCAGGATCCACCTGAATACCTTTATCACTTACAACGAAACCTAGCAGCTTACCAGATCTCACCCCGAAGGTGCACTTGTTCGGGTTTAACCTCATCTTGTACAACCTCGACCTGTCAAATAACTTCTGCAGATGGTCAAGGTGTTCTTCCTCAGTCTGGGACCTTGCAATCATATCTTCGATGTATACTTAAATCTCATGATGGATCATGTCATGAAACAAAGCGACCATGGCACGCTGGTACATTGCCCCAACATTTTTCAATCCAAAAGGCATGACCTTGTAGCAAAAGGTACCCCATTGAGTAACAAAGGTTGTCTTCTCCATGTCTTCGGGAGCCATTTTAATCTGATTATAACCAGAGAAACCATCCATAAAGGAGAATACCTTGTGTTGAGCGGTGTTGTCAACCAGAACGTCGATATGAGGCAGAGGGAAATCATCCTTGGGGCTTGCCCTATTCAGATCCTTATAATCAACACACATTCGAACTTTACCATCTTTCTTCGGCACAGGAACCACATTGGCCACCCACTGAGGGTAAGAAGTAACTGCTAGAAAACCGGCGTCAAACTGTTTCATAACTTCAACCTTGATTTTCTCAGACATCTCTGGGCGCATTCGGCAGATCTTCTGTTTCACTGGAGGACAGTCTTCCTTGGTAGGCAGGCGGTGAACCACAATATCGGTATCCAACCCAGGCATATCTTCATAAGACCAAGCAAAGATCTCAACATAGTCACGCAGCATTTGAATTAACCGTTGCTTCATACTAAGCTCCAGATTTGCCCCGATCTTGACCTCTTTCTTGTCTATCTCTGTACCCAGATTCACTGATTTCACCGGCTCTTCGTGCGACTGAATAACCCTCTCTTCCTGGAGTAACAGCCTTGCAAGTTCACCAGGCACTTTGCAATCATCTTCACCTTCGTCTTCGGCTTAGTTGATCGAACTTTCGAAGTCATAACTGGCAGTAGCAGAGTCATTACCAGTGAGATCCAGAGTGGATGTAGACCTGTATATGTGAGTGTGTGTAAAATAGTTGTTTTGCAATATGTAATAAAAGAAAAACAAGGAGCATAAAATTTGAAATGCAAGAAACATCCAATGCTTTTATTAATGATATATGAAAATGACACACATAAAGCCCTCACAAATGAAGTCACGGTGCCCCGGGTAAGACACCGGGCCATAAAGTTTAAAACATTGTCTGTTACAAATTCAAAACAAAAAGTCTCATTACTGGGTAACAAAAGAAATTGGGATAAAGTCCTTTGTTGTCCATTTGCCTAGTCCACCCTCAGTAGTAGGATAGGTCCAGCTGTCGAACTCAGACTCTTCCACATCGTCTTCAATTGCATTCACTCCCGAATTGCTGATGAACACGGGAGGTATTCCGATCCGTGCATTTCGAACAGCCTTTTGAGCTTCTGCAGTGAAACCCAAACCAAACTTGTTAGTCTTTTGTGAAAAATCAGGGAGTTGGCCCCAATTCGTACACCCACCTTTCTCAACAACAGCCCGGGCATCCTTGAGGGAAGCCATCTTCACATAAGGATTTTCAACAACAATCTCAGTTGACGCCAGTGTCTGGGGAACCTCTTCAAAATGCTGAAACGAGGTCTCAATGAACTCCCCATCCATTTCTACATATCGAAAAGAGTTGAGGTGGTTGACCATGTACTCCTATTCTCCTTGTACTATCACAATTTTCCCTTTCACTGGGTACTTCAGCTTCTGGTGGAGCGTAGACGTTACTACCCCAGCCTTGTGGATCTATGGACGACCCAGCAAACAAGAATAAGATGGCCGAATGTCCATCACATAGAATGTAGAGGCGAAAACCTGAGAACCAACCTTAATCGGAATATCCACTTCTCCATGCACCATCCTCTTAGACCCATCAAAGGCCCTGACGACAATGTTGCTTAGTTTCAACTCCAACCCTTCACAGTCTAACCGGTCTAGAGCTTTCTTAGGCAAGACGTTCAATGAGGAACCAGTATCCACTAATACATGAGCAAGAGTAGTGCCCATGCATTCAATGGAGACATGCAGGGCATCATTGTGATTCTTCCCTTTAGCAGTCAAGTCGGCGTCAGAGAAACCCAACCCATTATCAGCAGTCAGACTAGCCACACAATCTTTAAACTGGTCAGCTGATGTTTCTTGCGGTACGTGCGCAGTCTTCAGGAATGCAATTAGAGCCTTGGCATGGGCCTTTGAGCATAGAAACAGTGATAACATAGAGATTTTGGATGGGGTTTGCCCCAGCTGCTCGACTACATTGTAGTCGCTCTTTTTGATGATCTTCAAAATTTCCTCCATCTCTTGTCTAGAAGCTTCAACAGTAATCGTCTTTGGTGCCTCCGTCTGGGCAGGCTCATTAGTGGTCCCTTTTCCCCAAGTGTCAGACGACTCAGCAACAGGGGTAAGGATTGGAACTTGAACAGGAATAGTAGTAGGTACACTGGTAGGTGTAATATTAACAGGTTTCCGGGCAGTTGCTGGAGAGATATCAGGGGAGAAAAGTCTTCCGCTGCGGGTGACTTTAGTAGGTCCAACAATATTGTTGACGTCAGTACCAGCATCCAACTCTTGTTTAACTCTATGAAAATAAACATCAACCCCGTAGTGCCAAGGGACAGCTTTATCAGATGTGTAGGGGATAGGCCCAGGAACAGTGATGATCAATGGTGCGATTCTTGGAACAAATGTAATTCTAACAGGCTTTCTCGAGGAAGCCTTGGAAGAATTGTGGAAAATGGTAATTATAGCAACTTATTCAGTATGAACTAAAGGAACAACAGTCTTCTCAAACAGAATTTCTTTATTATCCATCAGGCGTTGGACACCTGACTTCAAAAGATGGCAACCGGTAGGTAGGACAGAACATATACAGCAACCTTCGTCACAACCCAGAAATAAACCGGCTAACAAAAGGTTCTTCTTCACAGTCATCAAAGGGGTAACAATGTCATTTACAGAAACCACAAACAAGTCTTCATCTATAGAATTTACTCCATGCTTAGGCATAGGAGCAATCACAACATTAGGTCTTTCGGGCGCCTCGAACTCAATCTCCTTAGCATCAATTAAGTCCTGTATTTTGTTCTTCAAAGCCCAACAATCATTTGTATCATGTCCCGGACTATCAGAGTGAAAAGCACAGCGGGCATTAGGGTTGTACTTAGGTGATGCAGTGTTGGGATTCTGCGGAGCCTCCCTTGGAGTTACTAGATTAGTTTTCAATAACTGCGACAGAATCTGAGACAAAGTCATGTTGAGAGGTGAATTGCCTTTGAGGTCTCTCGGCCTTTTGTTGATTGTTGCGCCGAGGAGCACCAGCAGGTCTTGAGATGACCACCGCATTAACAGCTTGGCGGTGTTCAGGTCTATTCTGACTTTTCGAACTGTAAATAGCACTGGACTCTTTCTTAAAAGGCTTCTTCTCTGTGCCTGATGAAGCAACCTTCTGTATTTTACCAGACTTAATACCAGCCTCAATCCTTTCACCAGTCATAATTAGCTCTGTAAACCCAGATGAAGAACTTCCGATCAGATGGTTGTAGAACGGACCAGACAAGGTCCCCAAAAACATATCAACTAGCTCCCTATCAGCCAAGGGTGGTTGCACTCTTCCAGCGAGATCCCTCCATTTCTGAGCATAATCTTTGAAACCTTCGCCCATTCCCATAGACATACCCTGGAGTTGGGTACGCGTAGGAGCGAGGTCGGCATTGTATTGGTACTGCCTGTAGAAAGCAGCAGCCAAATCTTCCCAACTGCGGATACTAGCTCCTTCTAACTGGTAAAACCATTCAAGCTGAGTCCCTGAGAGACTGTCTTAAAAGAAGTGGATCCATAGGTTCTTATCAGCGGTGTACGGCTGAATCTTACTAACATACGACCGGAGGTGCAGTTTCAGGAAAGAAACTTCGTCGTATTTAAAAAAGGCTGGTGATTTGAATTTGTGGGGAATTACCACCCCAGACGACAGTCCCAGATCACCAAAGTCCGGGCCAGGCACTTTCTGAACTTCCATCGCACTCAAATGGTCTTCCAGTTGCTTGTATCTATCCTCAACTGGAGGATACTGGTCTTTGTCTAAGTCAGTATCATTGTCGGAAACCACGGGGCTAGGAGCCCTCCTTTCTTCCTGACTATCTTTCCCTCCAGATGAGGTGGTCAAATCAACTTCATCTCATAGCCTGTTTCGAAACCTGTGACATGTGTTACACAAGACTGTCCTCTTCTTCTTCTTCTTCTTCTCTTTCAGAATAAGGGTCTTCAGATCCTGCTGACCCTTAGCTAGATTCATGAACAGCTCTTGGAATTGGGCATTTTGAGCCTGCAGAGCCTTGATTGCTTGTTCAGTCGATGGTTCAAAAGACATGATGCTGAAATAAACAGCGAAGAAGATGAGAAAACATGTAAGGGTACCTGTTATGAGGTGCATGGAATGAAATGCGTATGATATGATTTCAAAGACATCGAGAGATTCAAATTCGTAAACAAGAAATGAAGCATACTTTTATTAGATAAACATGAAATTCAAATTGTTCACACATTGCCCTTAAGGCGTTACAAGAAAGGAAATACTGGAAAGTAAATAAAAACTGGAAATAATCAAAAGACATCAACGCTCCCATGGCTGTTTGCCTTTAGTGTTGACGTAGTCATGAATGATCTGCTCCTTCTCTAACTGCCTAGTCAACTTCTGAATCTTTTGCTCTTGTTCGTGATACTTTTCCCGGTAAGTATCCTGTTCTTCTCTCAGTTGCATCCAGGACCTCTTCAATGCCCCCAATATCCGTAGGCATATAAGGGCGGAGGATGGTAGGAAGAACCCCCTCTTTATTAGCAACTTCAACAATGATAGGCAAGACGGCTTCATACGACATTCCCAGCTTTTGGGCACGGATGCGAACCCATCTGAGATATGTCCCCATCGAAAGTGAAGTCTTTGGGCCCAACTCATGTGGATCAGATCTGTATACTCTATCCCAAGCCCTTATGAATCTGCAGTGTTGCTCGTCACTGTCCCCTTGAAAATCAAAGATGATACTAGGCATTAGCAGCTGTGATCGGTGGAAATAGAACTGACTGTTTAAAGCTGGTTCGCGAAATGTCGCGGTAAGCAAGAGTCGTCACCGTCTTTTATGTTCTCCAACATGGAAAGGACAAAAGCACAGCAAAATTCCTTCTTTGAGAATGTTTCTCGGTTCGGGAGGTAGATTTATAGAAAGGAAAGGTGTTAGCACCCTTTCTATCTGTGGTTATCCACGGGATCTTAGGTACTTGCTCTTATGTTTTCAAAAATTGTTTGCTTTTCAAGTGTGTGTGGGTTTTGAAAAAAAGTTTCGTTTGAAAGATTTCTAAGTAACTCTTGTATCTGTCCTCAAGAGTGTATGAAAAATTTGTTTTGAAAACTTTTGAAAGTGTGAGTGCGAAAAGTATTTGGTTTTTTTTGAAAAGAGCAAGTACCCATGAGATCTACCTACTCTAAAGAATTAGGCCGTGTAAGAGTCCTTAAGATAATGCCATCCCAGCATTGAGAGGTAGGTAGCACCATCGTTGGAGTTATTCGGGTCAATTCGATTATTAGGGACATTGTGGTCACCGAAGCAATAGCAGGACACCTTAGAAGTAACCCTAATGTCCTAGATCCTTTTTATCCGAGACAACCGTTTCGAGGCAACTGGATCTTAGACAGGAGGGCGACCTCTAAAACACCATATACTTGACGACCACGTTCGAGGCAACCAATGAGGCGTACCCTAGGAGTGGCATATGCATGTGTGTTCAATTCAGTTTATGTTTATCTTTGATCATGCATTTGTAAGCTACAATTGATTTTATTTTACATACAGTCTTGCAGGCAAAATTAACAGTTAGGAGTGCGGAAAATTAAAGTGCGGAAATGTAAATTCTACACTATTACAAGGCGCGGGTCTATACATCGCCAAAAACAAGAACCCGTTTTGGAAATAAATGCGGAAAATAAAGAAAGCGGTAAATCCTAATTACTATTACATCCATTGAGCAGATACATAAATAATCAAGATAAGAATAATGCGCGAAAGAATTAAATTGGAACGTCCTAGGGTTTTTGACCCTTTTGAGAAAATAATTAAGCTTTGGTTCTTTTTTGCCATTAATTAAAATTAAACTCTAAGCTAATTAATTAATTAATTATTTAAAAGAAAAAATGTTTTTTATGTTTTTTAATGTTTTAATGAAAATAAAAAGGAATTAAAATTAAAAGTTAAGAAAACCCTAGTTCTAAGTTTATTTTAATTATTAATAAAAATGTCAAAGTTAACCTAATTAACTAAATTATTTAATTTACATTTTATTTACAAAGATAATAATTAATAAATAAGAATAATGATAATTAATAAAATATGATTGAAAATGCCAAACCCTAATTCTACATAATTTTTATTTATTGAGAAAAAGATGAAAATTGGCCTATATTAAACTAATTTATTTGTTAGTATTTTATTTACAAAATAAATCAATAAATAGTAATAATTAATAAAAATATTCACACTTTTTATTCTCTGAATTTATTAAAAATATTAATTTGTTAGTTAATTAAATAATGATTATAATTAAAAGAATAAAGAGAAAAAGAAAATAAAATAGAAAATAACAAAACCAGGGGGGGTTTGATGGCCCAAAGGGAGGTTTACTGAAGCAATCTTGGCCCAATAATGATCAAGCCCTTGCTGACTTTTGGAATTTCCTGGAAGCACGTTGACTAGGGAGCATGGTGTTCATCTATCCCTGGCCTTTGGATCACTGCTTGAAGCCACATGGCAGGCTGGAACATGAGGCATATGGTGGAACCTTTGATGAGTGCTGCACACGAATTTGTTAGAAAAAATAGAATTGAGATTTGGGTGGACCTGAGAATCAAACCCAGGTCCCAACGATTGCCAAGCACGTCACCAGCCACTACACCATTTGAGCGCATTTGTTAATACAATAATAAGTGAGAATAATATATGGAAATAATCACATGTGCTGAAAACGTAAAAAACGTGCGTTATATTTAAACCCACCAACCACACGTCAACACGCAGTCACCTTCTTCGTTTCATCTGCAAAAATAAAACAGGATAGCGGGGGTTTTTAACCCCCACAATGCAAAACTGCCAATAATAGCGATTAGGCGTACAGGGCATATAAAAAAGGCGCGATGGTTGCAATGAATTCGTCTTGTCATTCTGAGTTCAACCATGAGTATTATTGGTTCTAATTTTACTTATGCTGAAAAGCCCTAAATTGAGAGCTTTGAAAACCTAGAATTCATCCATGGTAGTTTTCGTTTTAGGGCACCATAAGGCAATTAATCAATACCAAAAGCTTCAGAATGATGTTAGCAATGCAAAGCAATAATCAAAACATGTTAATGATGCATAAAACTTAAGTTTCGATTATGGAAAAGAATGCTAAACCGTGTGACTGAATTGAGTGATTCTTTGAGTGTTATGGCTCGTTCTTGATTGCAATAGGTTCCTGGAAGGTCCAGCAAGATGTTGGAATCAAGAAAAGGGTTTTAATTGTGCTGGAAGGTTGATTTCAGTTTTCAACTTTTCTTCAATTTTTTGGAATTTGGTTATGGTGTTTGATAGCAGCTTGCACGTGAATGATTTTAGGTTAAGCTTCAGCATATGTAGTAGAATGAAAACTAGGGTAAATCTTGGTCAAGAATCCATTGTATTCATGTTTTGCATCTTTGATTTCAATCAAATATTTTTCAACCTTTTTGATTGAGAAACCTTGCCAATCATGGAGATTTTGATGTCCTTGATGTCTACACGAATTGCCAGCTTGCCCTAAGTGTATTTGCATCACAAAAAGATTTGAAAACCATATCTTTTGAATTTTCCTACAATTAAAATCAATTAAATGAATTAATATTAATAAAAATCCAATTAATTAATTAAAAATAAGAAAATAAATCAATTTAAGCTTAATGGGTCGTGCATAGGCCTTGGGCAATGTTTCAAGAAAGAATTTGAGGCCCATTAGCAAAAATGAGGTGTTTTAGGCAAAGTTGACTTTTGCAAATTCCCAAAAATTTCCCAACTTCTCCAATGCATATCTTGCTCAATTTTGAAGCTATGAACATGTTCTTGGACATTTTGGAAAGGTCTTGAAGTCCTATAACCAATGCCTTTGGTTCCATATCATTTTGATTTACCAATCTCAAGTTATGGTCTTTGACTTAAAGTGCCTTTTTATTGACTTTTGAAAATGACCTATAATGTAGAAATTGATAACTTTTTGTGAGAGCATTTATTGGACTTGGAATGTGAGGATGAGTTGTATTAAATGTCATCCCCTTCAAAATGAGCATTGGATGGGATTTTTCTGATGAACCATGAAAAAGTTATGCCCTGGTCAATTTACAGTTGACTTTTCAGCTGTCCAAAAATAGAAACTTTTGGCATCTTGATGATTTTTGAGCCATTCTTGTGGAATCATGATCAAGACTTGATCAAAAGATGATTGTGGATTCAAAATAAGATGTTGACCAAAAATTTTGACTTTTGACTGCCAAATGACCATTTTGCCCCTATAGTTGACTGTGAAGCAATTAGGGCTTTTTGACTGTGCAATTTGATGCTGTGAGCCTTGAAACTTGGCATGTGGATGCTTGACAATGTATGGAGGCATATGGGACTTGATTGAGCCCTTGAAAACCTTAACTTCCTTGCAAGAACCAAAACCCTAGTTTTGAATGGCTTAGGAGGATGTTTGACTGAGCAACCCTTGAGTGGACTTGAGCAAATTGAGATGATACTTATCAAGATTTTGAAGAATATGGGAGGGAAAATTTTGGGGTACAACAGTTGCCCCTGTTCAATCTTCTTAGACCTGAGGAAGTAGATTGGCTTGCGAGCCTTTCGTGATCCGAAGGTGGAAGATGATTGAACACTAGAGTGCCCAGAAATTTGCACTCGCATAGTAGAATATCAGCAGTGTGGCGTCGGGAATGGGCTTATAGATTCCATTTGGAAAGGTGGTGGATAGGAGGATGGGCTTATAGATGCCATCTAGAGCTGTGACGTAACCCTGTCGGGAATGGGCTTATAGATGCCATTTGGAAGTGTGTGTCGATCGCGTAAGAGATTCCTTAGCGAGAACTTGCGTACCTGAGAAAGAAAGATAATTACCTGGCATGTTACAGGGATTGATCTTCAAACTCTTCATGCAGATAAGCCCTGGCTAGATACATGTATCTGATCTACACTCAATCGCTCACAGATATGCCCTGGCTAGATACAGGAATCAAATCCAGAACTTCAAAAGGTTGCTTACAGACGTGCCCTGGCTGGATACAGGAATCAAATCTCTAAACTCTTCATGCAGACATGCCTTGGCTGGATACAGGTATCGAATCTACAATCAGTTACTCACAGATATGCCCTGGCTAAATATAGGAATCGAATCTGGAATTCTTCGTCTACAGATATGCCCTGGCTGGATACAAGAATCGAATCTCTAAACTCTTCATGCAGACGTGCCCTGGCTGGATACAGGAATCGAATCTACAATTAGTTACTCACAGATATGCCCTGGCTGGATACAAGAATCGAATCTTGAATTGGTCGTCTACAGATATGCCCTGGCTGGATACAGGAATCGAATCTCTAAACTCTTCATGCAGATGTGCCCTGGCTGGATACAGGAATCGAATCTACAATCAGTTACTCACAGATATGCCCTGGCTAGATACAGGAATCGAATCTGGAATTCTTCGTCTACAGATATGCCCTGACTGGATACAGGAATCGAATCTCTAAACTCTTCATGCAGACGTACCCTGGCTGGATACAGGTATCGAATCTACAATCAGTTACTCACAGATATGCCCTGGCTAGATACAGGAATCGAATCTGGAATTCAAAAAGGTTGGTGAGTTATCTCTACTGACAGGTTATCTCAGAAAACCTTTAGGGATTGATTTAACTGAACCAAGGGGGTATTGTCTTCTCTGACGAGTTGTCTCTTTTAACGGGTTGTCTTCATGGACAGGTGGTCTTTAACGAAGAGTGTCTATAACGACGAGTGTCTATAACGACGAGTGTCTATAACGACGAGTGTCTATAACGACGAGTGTCTATAACGACGAGTTTCTATAATGACGAGTGTCTATAACGACGAGTGTCTATAACGACGAGTGTCTATAACGAC
This sequence comes from Vicia faba, assembly GCA_948472305.1. Classification (NCBI taxonomy): domain Eukaryota; kingdom Viridiplantae; phylum Streptophyta; class Magnoliopsida; order Fabales; family Fabaceae; genus Vicia; species Vicia faba. Next base: position 314,394,293 of record OX451741.1, read on the forward strand.
GAGTGTCTATAACGACGAGTGTCTATAACGACGAGTGTCTATAACGACGAGTGTCTATAACGACGAGTGTCTATAACGACGAGTGTCTATAACGACGAGTGTCTATAACGACGAGTGTCTATAAAGACGAGTGTCTATAACGACGAGTGTCTATAACAACGAGTGTCTATAATGACGAATGTCTATAACGACGAGTGTCTATAACGACGAGTGTCTATAACGACGAGTGGAATTAATTTTAACTGTACTTGTCTTCTTTTGATTGAATTTGTCTTCTTTGACTGGATTGGTCTCTTTTGACTGTATTTGTCTACTTTGACATAGCTGATCATTTAACTGTATCCTTCCTGAAAGGTAAAGGTCAGTCATATGCCATGCATGGTATGGATCAAGCGATGATGTTCTCAATATAAATGAGATTATATGATATGATGCGTATATGCATGTATCATGATGTATGAAAATGTGATGTTTATGAATGTATCTTCGTCTGGGAAAGTAAATCCTTGACGCATGCCAGGAAGTTGAATCCTGGGCTGACGTTGAAGAGTAGAGTTCTTCGTTTCCGCTGAGGATGATGATTGCAAGAATAAACCGGTAGGAGAAGATGACTCTGTTGGGGAATAAACTTGCTGGAGAGATTACTCTGCGGGGAATTACTCTGTGGGAAGAGAGGTACTTCGCTGAGATGTTGATGATAACTCCGCTGGGGGATAGGAAGAACTTCGCCGAGGACGATCTTTCCGTGGTAATTAGCTGAGGATAACCCAGTTATAAGCCCTGATGGGGAATAACTTTCTGAATAAAGCCGGGGAGATGCGTTCGTACTCCGTAGGGGATAAGCTTCCCGAACCTACTGGGGAGATTGATTCCACTTTCCTGGGGAAACTTTTGAACTGTACTGGGGAAATGGCTCCACCGGGGTGTCTGATATTCCGCCGGGGAACAATCTTATATTAAGACTACCAGAGATGCTTGCTTAGGAACAACTGTATACTCCGCTGGGGAATATTGAGATCTTCTGGGGATACCCAACTTCCTTAAGGCTGACAGTAGACTAACTCTGCTTGGGGAGATTGTTGCTGACTTGCTGGAGATACTGTGCCTTTTCAGGGCTGACGGGAGCCTAACTCTGCTTGGGGAGAGTTTTGTTGAATCTTGCCTTACTCTGTAGGGAGTGAAGGTATCTTGGTCATATTCTTCAGCTGAATCTACCTTATACCTTCTTAGACAATTCTGATTGTCCCAGCTTCTGCGGGAGAAGGTACCTGTGGAGGTGCTTGATAACTGCCGATTTGACCAATCTTCTTCTGGTAGGCAAGTGACGAGATGACGGGACATAGTCGTACGCTTTGATCCCTAATTTTTTCCTAGACTGCCCTTTCGGGTTTTCAGTCCACCGGGATACCTATTTTTGCCCAAGCCGCCCTTTCAGGTTTTCGACTTGCCGGGTGTACAGATTTTTTAATTTCATCCCTTATTTTTTCCCGAACCCTTTTAGTTCGCCGGGAAGCCCTTATTTTTGCCTAGGTGTGTCAACCTAGCGGGTCTTTGATTATGCGTAGTATTTTTCCGACTATGTCCATGCTCTAAGGATGTCAGGGGTTGTCACTGTCGGTAGTGTTGCGTTGTCCTACTACCAGAAGATCTTCATTTGATCGTGCAAGATTCGCAGCTGGAATTCATGTCCAATGCCCCAAGTGACTCAGATGGAGATCTGCCCCAAGCTGGTTGGCCTTTTGAGAGATTCTCTGAATCTTGACTTAACTGCCCCAGATGATGGACAATGATCATGCCATGCCCCTTGATTGGAGGTGCTTTTGTTCATTAGACATTCTTCGTGCGAACTTCTATGTTGTCCAAACAAATAGTCATATGCAAGCAATGTTATATTAAAAATGCAAAGCTTATGTCTGTCTTGACGTTTTTGAAAATGCATTTTTTTTATAAAAACAAGTGAATTTTTTGTAAACTGTGATGTTAACTCGTTATTTTACCGCAAGCCTTAAGGAGTCAGGATACCTTTCGTAACAGTATGCTTTCGAACTAACCTATGCTTCAGCTAGGACTTTTAAGGGTTATAATGTGGCCTGGTTCACGGTTTTTAGAAACAAAGGATAAAGGCTCAAATTTTATTTGTACCCACCCGCTCTTCGTGATGTTCTTCAAACCTAAACTCAGTTGATCGTGCGTTAGATCTTGTGGAGTCTTTGCTTTGATATACCAGTGATGGTTCGTGTTGTACCCCAAAATTTGCCCTCCCATATTTCTCAAAATATTTCAAGAAAAATTCACAAGTCCAACCCGGCGCGTTATATTCAGGTATTCGTTCGCCAAGATATCTCTGATAACGTATTCTCAAATTCAGGTTCGGCTCAAGAGTCAATTCTTTAAAGAAGGTATCCGAATGTGTGAGTTTTCTCGAAAAAATATGGTGAAAAAGTGTGCTGAAAGTGCAGTTTTTACGCGCTAAAAAATTCATAACTTGAAGATCGTGGCTCTTTTTGAACCCGTTCCGGTGGCCAAAATTCCGTCTTGACATTATCTATGTTTTCATCTCTCACGGCTGGAAGCCAATTTCGATCATAAGGTCTTCAAAAATGTGGATTTATCAAGTATTTTCGTACAGAAAATTTGTGACAGAAGTTTATTTGTGTCATGTTCAGAAAATCATAACTTGGTCGATTTTCATCGTATCGAGCTGGTTCCGGTGCCAAAATTTCACAAATTGAGTTGGCTACATTTTCATAGAAGGTATTGAGTTCAAACGGTATTCAAAAGGCCTTCGTTTTTTGCTCAGAGTGCGTGACACGCTGAAAATCCTGAATGCTGAATATTATTTCATTTGGGCCGAAACTTTGAAAATTCATAACTCGGTCAATTTTTATCGGATTGGGCTCATATTTTTACACAAGGTCCCTGACTCGTAGATCTACAACTTTGCTTCAAAAGTCGAGACCGGATTATGCTCCGATCAATACCAGTTTTTTATTGAAGAACGTGTCAGAGTCGACACTGGAGCCCAAAATAAGTTTGTCTGAGCTGAAACTTCAAAAATTCATAAATAATTCACCGTTTATCCGATTGAGCCGATTTTCGAACAGGAGTTAGTTCTCGATATCGGCTACATTTTGTTTACACATTTCAACTTCAAAAATTGCACTTAAGTCCCTGCGATTTAGCCTGGAAAGTGACGAACTCAAGTGAACATTGGAGGCCCAATTGCACATTCAAAGTCCATTTTCTTTACCCTAATTTCCATTATATAATCACCTTCTTTTCACACAAACCAGAGAAGAGAAAAGAGAGAAGAAGAAAACCTTGCCACAACACTGTTAGAATATCAAATTCTTTTAAGAACCCTAAAACCTTGAAATCCTTATTACAAATCTCTCTCTTACTACAAACAAGTCATCACAGTTACAAACCAACACCTCACTACTTCTTCAGTAAGGATAAGGCTGGCTTGATCTCCATGATCAAAAGGGTATAATCATTCATACATGCCATATTATGCCTAAACATTAAATTTCTTCATATATTGGCTTTATTTGTATTTTATGATTTTATTTAATGTGTTCATGAGATTCAATACTGCAGATTTAGACAAGATCCCATGCAGGTTCATTAAGGAACGTTGAGTCCAAAAGTCAAATGGCCAAAAGCCAAAAGCCAAATGGCCAAAAGCCAAAAGCCAAATGGCCAAAAGAACAACTTATGCATGACACCAATACATGGCGAGACAGACATCCTGAGATGATTAAAGAACGTTGAGGCCAGAACACAAATGGCCAACAGCCAGAACACAAATGGCCATGAAACCCAATCCAATGGCCAAAGAATGCAGACCATTCAAAAAAACCTCCCCTTGGGCCTGAAACCCCCCTTGGTTTGCATCCTTTTTAATTTTCTTTTCTTTTCTTTTCTAATTCTTTTTTAATTGTTTTAATTGTTTTTTTTTACCATAAAATAATTTTCTATAATAAAAACAGAAAAATCAAAAATACAAATATCTTTAATTATTATTAATTTCATCACTAACCTATTTTTTGTAAATAAACTCTAACAATTAACTTAGTTTAATTTAGGTTTTTAAACTTTAATCTTTTTCTTAATAAGTAAAAAGTATCTAGAATTAGGTTTTTTTTTGACATTTTCATCTTTTTCTTAAATAAATTATTAATCATCATTATTTATCATTATTATTAATTATCATTAATTTTGTAAATAAACATGTAAATAAATTAATTAACTAGTAAATTAGGTTAACTTTAATATTTTCATTCGTAATTAAAATAATCTAGATTTAGGGTTTCCTTTTAATTCTTTTTCTTTATTTTTCATAAATACAAAAAACACTAAAACACTTTCTTTTCTTTAATTAAATAATTAATTGGACTTTAATTTAATTTAATTTCATGCAAAGGGTCAAAACCCTCGGACGTCCTAATTTTAATTCTTTTCACGCATTATTTCTTTCGATCATTATGTAACTGTTTCTCAGATGTAATAGTAATTAGGTTTATCTTTCCGTCTTTACTTTCCGCATCTTTATCAAAAACGGGTCTTTGTAATTTGGCGATGTATAGACCCGCGCCTTGTAATAGCGTAGGATTTTACTTTCCGCATTTAAATTTCCGCACTTTTAAATTATAATTACATGGAAGAATGTATGGCCTAAATTAAAAACAAGCGTAGATCACCATGGTACATGTACAAGATAAAATATAACATGAAAGCAACACACAAATTCACACACCACTCTTAGGGTACGCCTCATTATTGCCTTACCTTCGAAACGTGGTCGTCGAGTATAGGACGTTTTAGTAAGTCCTTATGTCCATGACATGATCCAGTTGCCTCGAAACGGTTGCCTCAGAATTAAAAAGGATCAATGGCATAAGGGTAGCTTCTAAGGTGTCCTACTGTTGCTCTGGTGACCACACTGTCCCTACAAACGAATTGACCCGAACACCTCCAACGGTGGTGCTACCTACCTCTCAATGGTGGGATGGCACTACCTTAAAGACATTTACACAGCCTAATTCCTTAGGGTAGGTGGATGACTCATAGATACTTGCTCTATTCAAAAACAAATCAAACTCTTTTCACACCGACACTTTCAAAAAAGCTTTCAAAACAATTTTTCAAACACTCTTGAGGATTGATACAAGAGTCGATCTGAAATCTTTAAACGAAACTTTTTCAAACCCACTCACACTTTGAAAAACAAACATCTTTTGAAAACACAATGAGCAAGTATCTAAGAGCCCATGGATAACCATGGATAGAAAGGGTGCTAACACCTTCCCTTTCTATAAATCTACCTCCCGAACCGAGAAACTATCTCATAAGGAATTTTGCTGTGCTTTTGTCCTGTCCATGTTGGAGAAAATAAAAGACGGTGGCGACTCTTGCTTACCGCGACATTTCGCGAACCAGCGTTAAACAGTCAGTTCCAGATCCATCGATCACAGAACTGGCGACTCTGCTGGGGAATTTATAAAAGTGAGGTGTACCTTAGGACTAAGATCACTTGTGTTTTCAATTGTATGAATTGTTTGCTTTATTATTGTGGGTACTGTCTTGGGAGCTCTATAGATCCTAACCCGGATCTGGGGGATACATTCTTAGAAAGTAGCAACAAGGCTGTGAGGGAACTGTGCGGGGTATACCGACATAGTTGAAGCAGTCTGCTACGTTGATGTGGCACTTTGGTGAGTACCGGTAACCCTTGAGTCCAGTCGAGGAGAGTACGGGGCCGCCGCGTGGTGTCGTGAAGCATCAACTGACCTTAGGAACCTTAATTGAACCATCTTGGCCTCTTTAGGGTAGTGAGATAACTGACTTTGGTGCAGTCCGAGGTTGGTTGATACTCGATACTACACTCAATTGAGGGTTGTTTTCTTGGAATATTTCGGTCGCCAGTTCAGTGGCTAAATCGAAACGATGAACAATGAAAGCAATCCAATGATATTGGGACCCTTAGAACCCGGTTACTTCTGATAGGACAGGTTTGAGCCCACCAACTTCAAGAGGGTAATACCTAGACCCAATGCTGGCCTAAACTCTAAGGGCTCTCTTGTGTGACTTGTGTGCCTTCCAACTTGACTACTTGCATGCTTGTTATCGGACACTTGGGTTTCTTGCAGGTTTTGTTTACAGTCCTTAATCTGGACTCATAACAGGATTTACTTACATTACTCCACACATAGCATAACATCATACCATCATACCATTGCATGCATCCTGCATAAAGACTAACCCGTTTCAAGGATCTCAAGGGCTTGTGATGCAGGTCATGATGAACCAACTGTCCAGCAAGGGGCAAAGAGGATTTATTTTCCTCTAGCCAAGGTTGTCAAGGGCTATGACCCACTCGATATGGTGAGCCTTGACTCTTGAAGAAGGACGCTCAGCCACATGAAGTCCCTTCAATCAAGCTACCCAGATTCAAGTTCTAAAATTTTTCTTGTTTACCCCGCGAGATCCTTGAAAACATTGCATACATATCATACATATCATTGCATTACAGGTACCTTTTTACAGGTCACTTACCTTCTCCGCTGTTTATTTCAGCAATGGCTTCCCAACAAGATAACCAGGATCTTCAGGCTCAAGAGATTCAGTTCAGGGAGATCTTCCTAAGCCTATCCAAGGGGCAAGAGAAGTTAAGGACACTCCTCATGGGGAATCTGGCCAAGAAAAGTCCCGAAGATGACAAGGACGAACGGCTGAAACGTCTACAAACTGAGGTAGATACAATGAAAACCCAGATGCTGGGGCAAAGGGCTCTCATCCAAGGTTTAGCTCGGGAGCAAGAAGAGTTGAGGACCATGATCAGTCAACTCCACCAAGACAGATCCAATATGAAGCAACCAGTCTGAGTCAGGGACCAGGTCTTTGATCAGCTTCCAAGAGGACAAGAGTCTGGTATGGTGAAGAACAGACCCCTCCAAGTTACTACCACTTCACAAGCCCAACATCAACCTCGCCCAGAGCAACAGGTGGATCAGAGTAAGCCAAGCAGGTCCAAGAGGAAATTCACCCAGCTTAACATGCCGCTGTTTCAAGCCTTGCAACACCTGTTGAGGTTGAATCTGATTACACTAAGGGCTCCTCCCCGGAACCCCAACATCTCTGCTCCTAACTATCATCCCGACAGAAGATGTGCATACCACTCTGATAGTCCTGGACATGACACTGCTAACTGCTGGGCTCTGAAGAACAAAGCCCAGGATCTGATTAATGAAGGAGCAGTGGATTTCACCCAAGTGGGTCAGGCTGAATGTTTCTACCATCCCTACCGGATTCACCATTTGAAGTAACAAGCCCTGAGATGAGAAGACTTTTGTTTATTAGAATTTTCAAGTTGTAACTTTCTTTTGACTGTTCAAACATTTATTCATGTTAAACGTTGTTATTTCATTAATGCATCGCATATGTCTGTTTTGAAGCAATATATTCGCATTCGCTATATTCAAACTGATTTCATATTTTTTGATGATCAACCCTTGATTAAGAAATTCTAAGCCTCTTGAGGGAGGATGACAAAAACGATACCACGATCCTTACAGTATGCTTTTGAACAGACCCCGCTGATGAGGTACAGGCATTGTTTCAATCCCTAAACACTGGAGTTATAAGGAAGATAATCCCTCGTCAACCCCTCTGAGCCAAAGAAGTAGGAGTTTTTCTTTTCGAAAATTAAAACCCTTTATCATAACCTGGGGTAGGGTAGTTCTCTCAGTTGATCCAAGTGCATAACAAATGGCACCAAAGAGGTCCTTACAAAAAAAAAGAAGACAATGATGGTTCCGAACAATCATACAGACAGGCAGTCATTACTTCTCAAAATAAAAACCCATTAAGTCAAAACCTATGAAGGATACTTACAAAACTGGGGCATCCCGCTGACTGTAATTCCAAAAAGAAACAGTTCAGGCAAAAAACAGGGATAATGAAAGAAAAAGAAAGAGGTCTTACAAACCCTAAACCAAACAAAAACGACTGCCTATTCAAATAAACGTTCAACATCCAAACCATCACTGGAATTTCAGAGCAAAGACTCAAACAAGGTCTAACGCACGATCAGCTGAGTTTAGGTTTGAAGAACATCACGAAGAGCGGGTGGGTACAAATAATTTGAGCCTTTATCCTTTGTTTCTTAAACCGTGAACCAGGCCACGCTACAACCCTTAAAAGTCCTAGCTGAAGCATGGGTTAGTTCGAAAGCATACTGTTACCAAAGATATCCTGACTCCTTAAGGCTTGCTATAAAATATTGAGTTGACATCACATTTTACAAAATTTGCTGGTTTTACTGAAAAATGCATTTTTCAAAAACTTCAAGACAGACATAAGCTTTGCATTTTTAACATAACTTTGTTTGCATATGACTTTTTGTTTGAACAGCATAGAAATTCGCACGACGAATGCCTAATGAACAAAAGCACCTCCAATCAAGGGGCATGGCCTGATCATTGTCCATCATTTGGGGCAGTCCAGTCAAGATTCAAGGAATCTCTCAAGATGCCAAACAGCCAGGGGCAAACCTCCGCCTGAGCCACTTGGGGCATTGGACATAAATTCCCAGCAACAAATCTTGAATGACCAAACATCTTCTAGTAGCATGGCAACACAATAACAGGGGCACCTCCCTACATCCTGAGAGCATGGACATAGTCGGAAAAAATACTACGCGTAATCAAAGACCCGCTAGGTTGACACACCTAGGCAAAAATAAGGGCTTCCCGGCGAACCAAAAGGGTTCGGGCAAAAATGAGGGATGAAATGAAAAAAATCTATATACCCGGCAAGTCGAAAACCTGAAAAGGCGGCTTGGGCAAAAATGGGTATCCCGGTGGACTGAAAACCCGAAAGGGCGGTCCAGGCAAAAGTTAGGGATCAAAGTGTACGATTATGTCCTGTCATCTCGTCACTTGCCTACCAGAAGAAGATTTGTCAATTGGAAGTCATCAAACACCTTCACAGGTACCTTCTTCTCCAACAAAAACTGGGGCAATAATGAGTTGTCTAAATGATCCGGTTGCCCTGTCCACCGAAGTGCCAAGGTAAGTTCATCTGAAGAATGCGACCAAGATACCTTCATTTCCAACAGAGCACAACAACAAAATCCCCAGCGGAGTTATCATCAAATCTCAGTGAAGTATCTCTTCCCACAGAGTAATTCCCCGCAGAGTAATCTCTTCGCCAAGTTTATTCCCCAACAGAGTTATCTTCTCCGACTGGTATTCTTGCAATCATCATCCCCAACGGAAACGAAGAATCTCACTCTTCAACATCAGCCCAGGATTTGACTTCCCGACATCCGTCAAGGATCTATTTTCCTAGACGAAGATACATTCATAAACATCACATTGTTATACATCATGATACATGCATATGCGCATCATATCATACAATCTCATGTGTTGAAAAATATTATTAATCCATATCATGCATTGCATATGACTGACCTTTACCTTTTAGGAAGGATACAGTTAAAAGATCAGCTATGTAGACGAATACAATCAAAAGAGACCAACCCAGTCAAAGAATACAAATCCAGTTAAATCAATGCCTAAAGATTTCTCTGATACAACTCGTCGTTATAGACACTCGTCGTTATAGACACTCATCGTCATAGACACTCATCGTTATAGACACCCGTCGTTATAGACACTCGTCGTTATAGACACTCGTCGTTATAGACACTCGTCGTTATAGACACTCATCGTTATAGACACTCGTCGTTATAGACACTCTTCGTTATAGACATACGTCGTTATAGACACCCGTCGTCATAGACACCCGTCGTCATAGACACCCGTCGTCATAGACACCCGTCGTCATAGACACCCGTCGTCATAGACACCCGTCGTTATAGATACTCGTCGTTATAGACACTCGTCGTTATAGACACTCGTCGTTATAGACACTCGTCGTTATAAACACTCGTCGTTATAGACACTCGTCGTTATAGACACCCATCGTTATAGACACTCGTCGTCATAGACACTCGTCGTTATAGACACTCGTCGTCATAGACACTCGTCGTTATAGACACTCGTCGTTATAGACACTCGTCGTTATAGACACTCGTCGTTATAGACACTCGTCGTTATAGACACTTGTCGTTATAGACACCCGTCGATAAAGACCACCCGTCCATGGAAATAACCTGTCAGTAGAGACAACTCACCAACCTTTCTGAATTCCAGACTCGATTCCTGTATCCGGCCAGGGCACGTCTGAAGAGTTCGAAGATCTGATTCCTGTATCTCGCCAGGGTGTATCTGTTGACGACTAACATTACCAGACTCGATTCCTGTATCTTGCCAGGGCACGTCTGAAGAGTTCGAAGATCCGATTCCTGTATCTTGCCAGGGTGTATCTGTTGACGACTAATATTCTCCGGACTCGGTTCCTGTATCCTGCCAGGGCACATCTGAAGAGTTTAAAGATTCGATCCTTGTATCCAGCCAGGGCACATCTACGTAAAGAGTTTGAAGATCAACTCCTACAGCAGGCTAGGTAATTATCTTTCTTTCTCAGGTATGCAAGTTCTCGCTAAGGAATCTCTTACCCGATCGACACTTAGATGGCATCTATAAGCCCATCCACATACCGACAGTCTCCAAATGGCATCTATAAGCCCATTCCCGACAAAGTTCTGTCACATCTCCCAGATGGCATCTATAAGCCCATCCTCCTATCCATCAGTCTCCAAATGGCATCTGTAAGCCCATTCCCGCCATCACACTGCTGACACTCTACTATGCAAGTGCAAATTTTTGGGCACTCTAGTGTTCAATCATCTTCCACCTTCGGATTACGAAAGGCACGCCAGCCAATCTACATCCTCAGGTTTAAGAAGATTGAACAGGGGCAACTGTTGTACCCCAAAATTTGCCCTCCCATATTTCTCAAAATATTTCAAGAAAAATTCACAAGTCCAACCCGGCGCGTCATATTCAGGTATTCTTTCGCCAAGATATCTCTGATAACATATTCTCAAATTCAGGTTTGGCTCAAGAGTCAATTCTTTAAAGAAGGTATCCGAATGTGTGAGTTTTCTCGAAAAAATATGGTGAAAAAGTGTGCTGAAAGTGCAGTTTTTACGCGCTAAAAAATTCATAACTTGAAGATCGTGGCTCGTTTTGAACCCGTTCCGGTGGCCAAAATTCCGTCTTGACATTATCTACGTTTTCATCTCTCACGGCTGGAAGCCAATTTCGATCAGAAGGTCTTCAAAAATGTGGATTTATCAAGTATTTTCGTACAGAAAATTTGTGACAGAAGTTTATTTGCGTCATGTTCAGAAAATCATAACTTGGTCGATTTTCATCGTATCGAGCTGGTTCCGGCGCCAAAATTTCACAAATTGAGTTGGCTACATTTTCACAGAAGGTATTGAGTTCAAACGGTATTCAAAAGGCCTTCGTTGTTTGCTCAGAGTGCGTGACACGCTGAAAATCCTGGATGCTGAATATTATTTCATCTGGGCCGAAACTTTGAAAATTCATAACTCGGTCAATTTTTATCGGATTGGGCTCATATTTTTACACAAGGTCCCTGACTCGTAGATCTACAACTTTGCTTCAAAAGTCGAGACCGGATTATGCTCCGATCAATACCAGTTTTTTATTGAAGAACGTGTCAGAGTCGACACTAGAGCCCAAAATAAGTTTGTCTGAGCTGAAACTTCAAAAATTCATAAATAATTCACCGTTTATCCGATTGAGCCGATTTTCAAACAGGAGTTAGTTCTCGATATCGGCTACATTTTGTTTACACATTTCAACTTCAAAAATTGCACTTAAGTCCCTGCGATTTAGCCTGGAAAGTGACGAACTCAAGTGAACATTGGAGGCCCAATTGCACATTCAAAGCCCATTTTCTTTACCCTAATTTCCATTATATAATCACCTTCTTTTCACACAAACCAGAGAAGAGAAAAGAGAGAAGAAGAAAACCTTGCCACAACACTGTTAGAATATCAAATTCTTTCAAGAACCCTAAAACCTTGAAATCCTTATTACAAATCCCTCTCTCACTACAAACAAGTCATCACAGTTACAAACCAACACCTCACTACTTCTTCAGTAAAGGTAAGGCTGGCTTGATCTCCATGATCAAAAGGGTATAATCATTTATACATGCCATATTGTGCCTAAACATTAAATTTCTTCATATATTGGCTTTATTTGCATTTTATGATTTTATTTAATGTGTTCATGAGATTCAACACTGCAGATTTAGACAAGATCCCATGCAGGTTCATTAAGGAACGTTGAGGCCAAAAGCCAAATGGCCAAAAGCCAAAAGCCAAATGGCCAAAAGCCAAAAGCCAAAAGCCAAAAGCCAAAAGTCAAATGGCCAAAAGAACAACTTATGCATGACACCAATACATGGCGAGACAGACATCCCGAGAAGATTAAAGAACGTTGAGGCCAGAACACAAATGGCCAACAGCCAGAACACAAATGGCCATGAAACCCAATCCAATGGCCAAAGATTGCAGACCGTTCAAAAAAACCTCCCCTTGGACCTGAAACCCCCCCTTGGTTTGCATCCTTTTTAATTTTATTTTATTTTCTTTTCTAATTCTTTTTTAATTGTTTTAATTGTTTTTTTTTACCATAAAATAATTTTCTATAATAAAAACAGAAAAATCAAAAATACAAATATCTTTAATTATTATTAATTTCATCACTAACCTATTTTTGTAAATAAACTCTAACAATTAACTTAGTTTAATTTAGGTTTTTAAACTTTAATCTTTTTCTTAATAAGTAAAAAGTATCTAGAATTAGGTTTTTTTTTTACATTTTCATCTTTTTCTTAAATAAATTATTAATCATCATTATTTATCATTATTATTAATTATCATTAATTTTGTAAATAAACATGTAAATAAATTAATTAACTAGTAAATTAGGTTAACTTTAATATTTTCATTCATAATTAAAATAATCTAGATTTAGGGTTTCCTTTTAATTCTTTTTCTTTATTTTTCATAAATACAAAAAACACTAAAACACTTTCTTTTCTTTAATTAAATAATTAATTGGACTTTAATTTAATTTAATTTCATGCAAAGGGTCAAAACCCTCGGACGTCCTAATTTTAATTCTTTTCACGCATTATTTCTTTCGATCATTATGTAACTGTTTCTCAGATGTAATAGTAATTAGGTTTATCTTTCCGTCTTTACTTTCCGCATCTTTATCAAAAACGGGTCTTTGTAATTTGGCGATGTATAGACCCGCGCCTTGTAATAGCGTAGGATTTTACTTTCCGCATTTAAATTTCCGCACTTTTAAATTATAATTGCATGGAAGAATGTATGGCCTAAATTAAAAACAAGCGTAGATCATCATGGTACATGTACAAGATAAAATATAACATGAAAGCAACACACAAATTCACACACCACTCTTAGGGTACGCCTCACTGTTGCCTTACCTTCGAAACGTGGTCGTCGAGTATAGGACGTTTTAGTAAGTCCTTATGTCCATGACATGATCCAGTTGCCTCGAAACGGTTACCTCGGAATTAAAAAGGATCAATGGCATAAGGGTAGCTTCTAAGGTGTCCTACTGTTGCTCTGGTGACCACACTGTCCCTACAAACGAATTGACCCGAACACCTCCAACAGTGGTGCTACCTACCTCTCAATGGTGGGATGGCACTACCTTAAAGACATTTACACAGCCTAATTCCTTAGGGTAGGTGGATGACTCATAGATACTTGCTCTATTCAAAAACAAATCAAACTCTTTTCACACCGACACTTTCAAAAAAGCTTTCAAAACAATTTTTCAAACACTCTTTAGGACTGATACAAGAGTCGATCTGAAATCTTTAAACGAAACTTTCAAACCCACTCACACTTTGAAAAGAAAACATCTTTTGAAAACACAATGAGCAAGTATCTAAGAGCCCATGGATAACCATGGATAGAAAGGGTGCTAAGACCTTCCCTTTCTATAAATCTACCTCCCGAACCGAGAAACTATCTCATAAGGAATTTTGTTGTGCTTTTGTCCTGTCCATGTTGGAGAAAATAAAAGACGGTGGCGACTCTTGCTTACCGCGACATTTCGCGAACCAGTGTTAAACAGTCAGTTCCATATCCACCGATCACAGTTCGGATATTGATCGTTTATTTTGAATAGGCAGTCATTTCTTTTTTGTTGAGGGTTTGTAGGACCTCTTTCTTTTTTATTTTATTATCCCTGTCTTTTGCCTGAACTGTTCGTTTTTGTGATTACAGTCAGCGGGATGCCCCAGTTTTGCAAGTCTCCTTCATAGGTTTTGACTTATTGGGCTTTTATTTTGAGAAATAGTGACTGCCTGTCTTTATGATTATTCGGAACCATCGCCATCTTTTGTTTTGTAAGGACTTCTTTGATGTCATCCATTGTGCACCTGGATCAATTGAGAGAACTACTCTGCCCCAGGTTATGATTAAGGGTTTTAATTTTCGAAAAGAAAAAACTCCTACTTCTTTGGCTCAAAGGGGTTGACAAGGGATTATCTTCCTTATAGCTCCAGTGTTTAGGAATTGAAACAATGCCTGTACCTCATCAGCGGGGTTTGTCCAAAAGCATACTGCAAAGATCATGGTATCGTTTTCGTCATCCTCCCTTAAGAGGCTTAGAATTTTCAATCAAGAGTTGATCATCACAAAAATATGAAAACAGTTTGCATATAGTGAATACGAAATAATTACTTCAAAACAGACATGTGTAATGCATTAATGAAATAACAACGTTTGACATGAACAAAATGTTTGAACAATCAAAGAAAAATACAACTTGAACATTCGAATGAACAAAAAAATTTCCAATCCTAGTCGTGTTTTGGCAAGGGAGCAGCGATCATATTGGGAGTCTCTGGAGAGTTGAACTGGACTTCCTTTGCGTCGATCAGATCCTGAACCTTGTTTCTCAAAGTCCAACAATCATCTGTAGCATGCCCCGGGATGTCAGAATGATAAGCGCAGCGAACGTTGGGGTTATACCTTGAAGGTGTCCTGTTGGGATTCTTTGGAGGGTCTCTTAGAGTTACCAACTTGGTCTCCAGCAACTGTGGCAATATCTGGGACAAGGTCTTGCCGAGGGGAGTGAATTGCCTTTTAGGTCTCTCTTCCTTTTGTTGATTGTGACGCTGAGGAGCGCCGGTCGGTTTTGCAATAACTACCGCGTTGACATCTTGGCGGTGTTCGGACCTATTCTGCCCTCTTGAACCATAGACAGCACTCGATTCTCTCTTGGATGGTTTCTTCTCAGTGCTCGAGGAGTCACCATTCTGTATTTTCCCAGACTTGATACCAGCTTCTATCCTCTCACCAGTTAAGATCAGATCTGTAAACCCAACAGAAGAATTCCCAATCAGATGGTTGAAGAATGGACCAGACAGGGTCCCCAAGAACATGTCAATGAGCTCACGGTCAGTCAGAGGTGGTCGCACCCTTCCAGCAAGGTCTCTCCACTTTTGCGTATACTCTTTGAATCCTTCACCCATCCCTAGTGACATACCCTGGAGTTGGGTACGCGTAGGAGCGAGGTCGGAATTATATTGGTATTGCTTGTAAAAGGCAGCAACAAGGTCCTCCCAGTTGCGGATACTGGCTCCATCCAGTTGATAGAACCACTCGAGTTGAGTCCCTGACATACTATCCTGAAAGAAGTGAATCCACAAATTCTTGTCAGCCGTATAGGGATGGATCCTCCTTATGTATGACCTGAGATGCAGCTTAGGACAAGAAGCCCCGTCATATTTTGCAAAAGCAGGTGCCTTGAACTTGTGTGGGATCACTACCCCAGAAGACAGACCTAGATCTTCGAAGTTCAGGCCAGACACTTTTTGTATCTCCATAGCACTTAACCGGTCTTCGAGCTGTTTGTACCTGTCCTCAGCAGGAGGGTACTGTTCATCATTGAAATCCGTCTCGTTGTCGGAGACCACTGGACTAGGAACCTCTCTCTCTTGGGGACTGTCTTTTCCAACAGATGGGGTAGTCATCTCAGCCTCATTTTGTGATCCCTTCCCAGATTTGCGTCTAGGGTTGAACAACACCGTCCTCTTCTTCTTCTTCTTCTTCAAGAGCAGAGTCTTCAAATCCTTTTGACCCTGGGCTAGACTCATAACCAACTCCTGGAACTGGGCATTCTGGGCCTGGAGGGCCTTGATAACTTGTTCATTGGATGATTCAGGATTCATGATGATTGCTGAAATAAACAGCGAAGAAGGTAAGTGACCTGTAACAAGGGTACCTGTTATGCAATGACATATATGTATGAATGCAATGTTTTCAAGGACCTCGCGGGGTAAACAAGAAAAATTGTTAGAATTTGAATTTTGTAGCTTGATGGAAGGCACTGCATATTGTTGAGAGTCCTTCTTCAAGAGTCAAAGCTCAGCATATCGAGTGGGTCATAGCCCCTGACTCAGGTCATCATGCTTGGATTTCTGGACAACCTTGGCTAGAGGCAAATAAATCCCCTTTGCCCCTTGCTAGACATTTGATTCATCATGACCTGCATCACAAACCCTTGAGATCCTTGAAATGGGTTAGTCCTTATGCAGGATGTATGCAATGGTATGATGTTATGTTATGCATGGAGTGATGTAAGTAGGCCCTGTAATGAGTCCCAATTAAGGACTGTAAACAAAACCTGTGAGGAACTCGTGTTGTTAGATAACAAGTATGCAAGTAACTCAAGTATGAAGGCACACAAGTCACACCAGACAGCCCTTAGAGTTCAGGCCAGCATGAAGTTTGGGGTACTACCCTCTTGAATTTGGTGGGCTCAAAAACTGTCCTATCAAAAGTAACCGGGTTCTAAGGAGCTCAATATCATTGGGTTGTTTTCTATGTTCATTGTTTTGATTTAGCCACTGAACTGGCGATCAAAATATTCCAAGAAAACAACCCTCAATGAGTGTAGTATCGAGTATCTACCAACTTCGGACTGCACCAAAGTCGGTCATCTCACTACCCTAAAGAGGCCAGGATGGTCAAGTAAGGTTCCTAAGGTCAGTTGATGCTTCACGACACCACGCGGCGGCCCCGTACTCTCCTTGACTTGACTCAAGGGTTACCGGTACTCACCAAAGTGCCACATCAACGTAGCAACTGCTTCAACCGTGTCGGTATACCCTACACAGTTCCCTCACAGTTTGTTGCTACCTAAAAGGTATCCCCCAGATCCGGGCTAGGATCTATGAAACTCCCAAAACAGGCCCACAATATTAAAACAATCAAAGCAAGCAATTGAAAACAAGAGTGGTCTAATCCTAAGGTACACCTCACTTTTATAGCATCCCCGGCAGAGTCGCCAGTTCTGTGATCGGTGGAAATAGAACTGACTGTTTAAAGCTGGTTCGTGAAATGTCGCGGTAAGCAAGAGTCGCCACCGTCTTTTATGTTCTCCAACATGGAAAGGACAAAAGCACAGCAAAATTCCTTCTTTGAGAATGTTTCTCGGTTCGGTAGGTAGATTTATAGAAAGGGAAGGTGTTAGCACCCTTTCTATCCGTGGTTATCCACGGGCTCTTAGGCACTTGCTCTTATGTTTTCAAAAATTGTTTGCTTTTCAAGTGTGTGTGGGTTTTGAAAAAAAGTTTCGTTTGAAAGATTTCTAAGTAACTCTTGTATCTGTCCTCAAGAGTGTATGAAAAAATTGTTTTGAAAATTTTTGAAAGTGTGAGTGCGAAAAGTATTTGGTTTGTTTTTTAAAAGAGCAAGTACCCATGAGATCTACCTACTCTAAGGAATTAGGTTGTGTAAGAGTCCTTAAGATAATGCCATCCCACCATTGAGAGGTAGGTAGCACCATCGTTGGAGTTATTCGGGTCAATTCGATTATTAGGGACATTGTGGTCACCGAAGCAATAGTAGGACACCTTAGAAGTAACCCTAATGTCCTAGATCCTTTTTATCCGAGACAACCGTTTCGAGGCAACTGGATCTTAGACAGGAGGGCGACCTCTAAAACACCCTATACTTGACGACCACGTTCGAGGCAACCAATGAGGTGTACCCTAGGAGTGGCATGTGCATGTGTGTTCAATTCAGTTTATGTTTATCTTTGATCATGCATTTGTGAGCTACGATTGATTTTATTTTACATACAGTCTTGCAGGCATAATTAACAGTTAGGAGTGCGGAAAATTAAAGTGCGGAAATGTAAATTCTACGCTATTACAAGGCGCGGGTCTATACATCGCCAAAAACAAGAACCCGTTTTGGAAATAAATGCGGAAAATAAAGAAAGCGGTAAATCCTAATTACTATTACATCCATTGAGCAGATACATAAATAATCAAGATAAGAATAATGCGCGAAAGAATTAAATTGGAACGTCCTAGGGTTTTTGACCCTTTTGAGAAAATAATTAAGCTTTGGTTCTTTTTTGCCATTAATTAAAATTAAACTCTAAGCTAATTAATTAATTAATTATTTAAAAGAAAAAATGTTTTTTTTATGTTTTTTAATGTTTTAATGAAAATAAAAAGGAATTAAAATTAAAAGTTAAGAAAACCCTAGTTCTAAGTTTATTTTAATTATTAATAAAAATGTCAAAGTTAACCTAATTAACTAAATTATTTAATTTACATTTTATTTACAAAGATAATAATTAATAAATAAGAATAATGATAATTAATAAAATATGATTGAAAATGCCAAACCCTAATTCTACATAATTTTTATTTATTGAGAAAAAGATGAAAATTGACCTATATTAAACTAATTTATTTGTTAGTATTTTATTTACAAAATAAATCAATAAATAGTAATAATTAATAAAAATATTCACACTTTTTATTCTCTGAATTTATTAAAAATATTAATTTGTTAGTTAATTAAATAATGATTATAATTAAAAGAATAAAGAGAAAAAGAAAATAAAATAGAAAATAACAAAACCAGGGGGGTTTGATGGCCCAAAGGGAGGTTTACTGAAGCAATCTTGGCCCAATAATGATCAAGCCCTTGCTGACTTTTGGAATTGCCTGGAAGCACGTTGACTAGGGAGCATGGTGTTCATCTATCCCTGGCCTTTGGATCACTGCTTGAAGCCACATGGCAGGCTGGAACATGAGGCATATGGTGGAACCTTTGATGAGTGTTGCACACGAATTTGTTAGAAAAAATAGAATTGAGATTTGGGTGGACCTGGGAATCGAACCCAGGTCCCAACGATTGCCAAGCACGTCACCAGCCACTACACCATTTGAGCGCATTTGTTAATACAATAATAAGTGAGAATAATATATGGAAATAATCACATGTGCTGAAAACGTAAAAAACGCGCGTTATATTCAAACCCACCAACCACACGTCAACACGCAGTCACCTTCTTCGTTTCATCTGCAAAAATAAAACAAGATAGCGGGGGTTTTTAACCCCCACAATGCAAAACTTCCAATAATAGCGATTAAGCGTACAGGGCATATAAAAAGGCGCGATGGTTGCAATGAATTCGTCTTGTCATTCTGAGTTCAACCATGGGTATTATTGGTTCTAATTTTACTTATGCTGAAAAGCCCTAAATTGAGAGCTTTGAAAACCTAGAATTCATCCATGGTAGTTTTCGTTTTAGGGCACCATAAGGCAATTAATCAATACCAAAAGCTTCAGAATGATGTTAGCAATGCAAAGCAATAATCAAAACATGTTAATGATGCATAAAACTTAAGTTTCAATTATGGAAAAGAATGCTAAACCGTGTGACTGAATTGAGTGATTCTTTGAGTGTTATGGCTCGTTCTTGATTGCAATAGGTTCCTGGAAGGTCCAGCAAGATGTTGGAATCAAGAAAAGGGTTTTAATTGTGCTGGAAGGTTGATTTCAGTTTTCAACTTTTCTTCAATTTTTTGGAATTTTGTTATGGTGTTTGATAGCAGCTTGCACGTGAATGATTTTAGGTTAAGCTTCAGCATATGTAGTAGAATGAAAACTAGGGTAAATCTTGGTCAAGAATCCATTGTATTCATGTTTTGCATCTTTGATTTCAATCAAATCTTTTTCAACCTTTTTGATTGAGAAACCTTGCCAATCGTGGAGATATTGATGTCCTTGATGTGTACACGAATTGCCAGCTTGCCCTAAGTGTATTTGCATCACAAAAAGATTTGAAAACCATATCTTTTGAATTTTCCTACAATTAAAATCAATTAAATGAATTAATATTAATAAAAATACAATTAATTAATTAAAAATAAGAAAATAAATCAATTTAAGCTTAATGGGTCGTGCATAGGCCTTGGTCAATGTTTCAAGAAAGAATTTGAGGCCCATTAGCAAAAATGAGGTGTTTTAGGCAAAGTTGACTTTTGCAAATTCCCAAAAATTTCCCAACTTCTCTAATGCATATCTTGCTCAATTTTGAAGCTATGAACATGTTCTTGGACATTTTGGAAAAGTCTTGAAGTCCTCTAACCAATGCCTTTGGTCCCATATCATTTTGATTTACCAATCTCAAGTTATGGTCTTTGACTTAAAGTGCCTTTTTGTTGACTTTTGAAAATGACCTATAATGTAGAAATTGATAACTTTTTGTGAGAGAATTTCTTGGACTTGGAATGTGAAGATGAGTTGTAGGAAATGTCATCCCTTTCAAAATGAGCATTGGATGGGATTTTTCTGATGAACCATGAAAAAGTTATACCCTGGTCAATTTACAGTTGACTTTTCAACTGTCCAAAAATAGAAACTTTTGGCATCTTGATGATTTTTGAGCCATTCTTGTGGAATCATGATCAAGACTTGATCAAATGATGATTGTGGCTTCAAAATAAGATGTTGACCAAAAAATTTGACTTTTGACTGCCAAATGACCATTTTGCCCCTACAGTTGACTGTGAAGCAATTAGGGCTTTTTGACTGTGCAATTTGATGCTGTGAGCCTTGAAACTTGGCATGTGGATGCTTGACAATGTATGGAGGCATATGGGACTTGATTGAGCCCTTGAAAACCTTAACTTCCTTGCAAGAACCAAAACCCTAGTTTTGAATGGCTTAGGAGGATGTTTGATTGTGCAACCCTTGAGTGGACTTGAGCAAATTGAGATGATACTTATCAAGATTTTGAAGAATATGGGAGGGCAAATTTTGGGGTACAACAACAGCTCATAAGGTCCTTCCCTTCTGGCTCTCCCAAACTGACGTAAGGCCAAACATGGATTGTAAGTAATTCCTCCATTGGTTCCGATCAGTGGAACATTGGGGTATTCCCCACAGCGATCAATGACTGTCACCTCGTCCATACCCTTAATAGTCCAAATGATGTCATTATGAGAGAGAGAGGAATAACCCTGTAAGCCCATCCCATGCCTTCCTTGTTCTTTAAAACTGATTTGGGGAGGTGAGAAATAAACCACCTCGCCAATAACGGAGCACAGCACATCAAGGTTCCCCGCCTCCGAGCAGTACGGGCATAAAGCTGATGAAGAATGTCACCCAAGAGAGTGGGTACAGGATTACCAGAGATGAAGATTTTTACCGCATTCACATTAACAAAGGAGTCAGAGTTAGGAAATAATACCAAGCCATATATCAGAAGAGCCATAATATCTTCGAATTCCTGGAAGTCTAGACTATCCCAGAAGTGATTAGCCTTACCAACCAAGAACTTAGTCAGAAAGCCCTTTGCTCCACTACGAGTTTCCCAATTAGCCATTACCTCATCCTTTGTCATATGAAGGGCTGGAGCAATCTCTTCTGGTCTGAGGATCTTCTCCCAACCTGTAAACGGGATATGCTCCAGAATAGAGATACCAAGCAGATCAGAGAACTCTTCCAAGGTAGGGACAAACTGGTAGTCCTGAAAAGTAAAGCAATGGTACAGTGGATCAAAGAAATGGACTAGGACACTCATCATCTGCTCGTCCAATTTGGAGGTGACCAAACCCAGAAGATGCCCATGTCGTCTGATAAAGGAAGTAGTATCTGACATCTTTGCAACCAACTCTTTAAGCATAGTGGGAACCTGGACAAAGTTGATCCGGATGGTGTTCCTACGCATAGGTGCCATGACCTACAAAACAGAACAAAGATGAATCCCTCCTGTCTTTGAAATAGGTTAGTCCAATGCAAGATGTATGCAACGTTATGATGTCATGATGTCATGATAGAAAGCACACCACAAGTATCCATAAATAGCAAACATGGTAAAGGCACACAAGTCACACAAAGAGCCCTTAGATTTCAGGCTGGCAAGGAGCTTAGGTACTACCCTCTTTCAGTTCAGTTGGTTTAAACTTGTCCTAAAAATAGTAACCGGGTTCTAGAGGATCTCAATATCACTGACTACCCTCGATCGGTCATAATTCTAGTTTAGCAACCTTTTCTTGCAGCCGGAATCATCGCGAGAGTTTAGTCTCAATGAGTGTAGCATACTGCTACTGTTATATGGCCAAGTTGGTCAATTTAAAGGTTCTAAGGTCAGTTGGTGCTTAATGACCCCTTAGCAGACCCATATTCTCCTCGTTGCGCCACAAGGGATATCGGTACATACTAAAGTGCCACACCAACGTAGCTACTGCTTCAACCGTATCGGTCTACGTCGTACAGTTCCCTCACAGTTTATTGCTACTTACCTAAAGGGTATCCCTCAGATCCGGGTTAGGATCTATAGTAACTCTGATACAAGCCCACAAATATAAAAGCATACAAATCAAGCAATTGAAAACATTATGAACTAATCCTAAGGTATACCCCACTTATAAGCGTCCCCAGCAGAGTCGTCAGTTCTGTGATGCGGTGGGAGAGAACTGACTATTTTTTGGAATGCTGGTTTGCGTTTTGCGTTTGTTTTTGCAAAATGTCGCGGTAAGCAAGAGTCGCCACCGTCTTTTATTTTATCCAACAAGGAAAGGAAAAAAGCATAGAAAAATACCTTTTTCGAGATGTTTCTCGGGTTTGGGGAGTAGATTATAGAAAGGGAAGGTGTTAGCACCCTTTCTATCCATGGTTATCCATGGGCTCTTAGGTACTTGCTCATATTGTTTTCAAAAATTGCTTTTCTTTGTGTTTGTGGGTTTGAAAAGAGTTTTTTGTTTGAAAAGGTGTAAGTGTGAAAAGTTTTGTTTTGTTTTGGAAAGAGCAAGTATCTAAGAACCATCTACCTACTCGAAAAAGGAATCGTTCTATGCTATCTTCCTTTAGACAATGCTATCCCACTATTGATGAGTAGGTAGCACCATCGTTGGAGTTTTAGGGTCAATTCGAATTTAGGGACTTACGGTCACCAAAGCAATGTTAGGACGCCTTAGCGGTAACCCTAATGTCTTAGATTAGTTTATCCGAGGCAAATGTTTCGAGGCAACTATGATCTTTTAGACAAGAGGGCGACCTCTAAAACAACCTATACTCAATGACCGCGTTACGAAGACAACCAAGTGGGGTGTACCCTAAGAGTGCGCATGTGCGAGTGTGTCGTTCTCAGTTAATTTTGTCTTTGTACATGTCAATGGTTATCTAAGTTGATTTTAGGTTAAACATCAATTGTTGTCATGCATACCTATTATCAAACATCTAACAGTTTATAAGTTGCGGAAATTAAGTTGCGGAAATTTAACTAACTATTACAAGGCGTCGGGTATTTACATCGCCAAAAGAAACCCTTTGAAATTTAAATGCGGAAAATAAATAAAGCGATTAAAATAGACCTAATTATCTATTACATTCCTGAAACAAATACAATATTGAAATAAAATGGATTGCGTGCAGGAAATTAAATCGGGCGCAAGTTCTAGGGTTTTGACCCTTTAATTATTAAAGAAAAGATTTTTTGGTTATTTTTGAATTAAGAAAGAAATTAAACTAAGTTAATTATTAAATTAATAAATAAGTTAATTAATTAATGAAAATAAATATTTTTCTGGATTTTTTGATATTTTAAGAAAGAAAAATAAAATTAATCAAGGTTAATAAAAACCTATTTAAGTCTAATTGATTTTAATTATTTTTAAAATATATTAAAGTTATCCTAATTAAAACTAAATTAATTAATTTATTTGTTAATAAAAAGAAAATACTAAAATTTAAATTAATAAATAAAATATTTTTTGGTTTTTATTTTGTAGAGAAAATTATTTGATTGGTTAGTTAATAATAAAAATAATAAAACAAACAATAAAAATAAAATATAAAAAAATAGAAAGAGTTAGGAGGTTTGGGCCTGTTTGGGGGTTAGAATGGCAAATTTAAGGCCCATTAGGCGCTGGCCTGGCTGACTTTCTGAATTCCCTATGCACTGGTTGACTGGATCCCATGGTGGAAGTTCATCTCTTGGCCCTCAGATCTGGCCTATGGCCATCTGTCCATTGATTGAATGAGGGAGTATAGTAGGCTACACGCTCGGGTCAGCACCTGATTACCTTAAGAAAAACATAATAAAGCATATGGGGGACCTGGGATTCGAACCCAGGTCTTGTTGGATATTGGATACACGCCACTACTACTCAGTCATTGTGTGTTAATTGTTAGTGTATAAAGCAATAATGATAATATGAGAAAACGTGCTAATATGCCAGAACAAAAAATAAAAACGCGCGAATATTTGAAAGGGGCAATCAGATGGGGACACGTTGTCGTCCCTGTCCTCGGGTCTGCACAGAAATTACCTGTGGATTTAAATCCGCAGCTAAAAGCGTAGGCCAATCCAAAAACTCGTCTCAGGCTATATAAACTCCATCCAAGACTATGGTTGCCTTTGTCTTCCTCTTCCGGTCACGTCCATGGCCATTAATAGGTCTAATTTTACCTGTAATGAAAACCCCTAAAAAAACCTAGAAAATTTTACAATGGCGTTTTGCACCACAGAGCAGATAAACACAATCAAATAATATGGAAAGCTTGGAAATTAACTGGTGATTACAAATATACCATTGATTTCTCGTAATGATGCATGGATTTTGAAACACGAAATCAAATTCAGAGGGGGCCGTGTACCACTTACAATGCGTTTGAGCGTGTATGGAGGCTTGCTAGGGATTGGTTCTGACTAAGTGAACCTCCAACAATCGATTGGTATTGAGTTTCGCTTCTGAAAACGCCTCCAAGTGGGATTTTGGTTTCACACTTTTTTGTGAATTTTGCAAGTTTTCTTTGGTCTTTTCTTGCAGCCTCTAACCTTCAATTTAGTGCCTTTGCCTTCTATATGTATCATGGAATGTATTAGGTCAAGAATTATGCTTTGAATCTTTGCACATTAATGCCATGGGATTTGATTTGATCCACCATTGAAAGCTTGCCTAATATGTTAAAAATCCATCTTTTTGTACATGATATGGTGAGATACGAATTTCATGTTGATCATGATGATGATTAAGTCCTAAAATAGCCAAAAAGATATCAAGCAATCAATATTTGGATTTTATTTAATTTAATTTGATTAAAGATGAAATAATTCAATAAAAAATCAAATAAAATAATAAAATTTATAAATAGACACAAGGCTGAAGCTAGGACACGTGTGCAATGTGGCAACATCAAATCAAGTGAAAAAGAATGGGCCCATTTGACAAAATTTAAAGTTTTGGGGATAGTTGACTTTTGGCAATTTTGCAAAAATGCTCAATTTCAACAATGCATAACTTCTTCAATTTTGAACTTTTGGAAGTGTTCTTTGACTTTCTAGAAAGCTTGAGATGTCCTATAACCAACCCTTTTTGTCTAATCTCATTTTGATATTTCATGCTCAAGTTGTAAGCTTTGACAAAAAAGGTGTTTTTGTTGACTTTCAAAAATGACCTATAATGTCTAAATTTATAACTTCTTGTGAGTGAATTTTCTGATCTTGGGGTATGAATATGGATTGTAGGAAATTGAATCCTATTCAAAATGAGCTTTGGATGGGTCATTTCTCATAAAGTATGAGAAAGTTATGCTTGGTCAAAGTTGAGTTGACTTTTCCTGTAGAACCCTAATTTAGCAACTTTTGAGTCTTGATGAATTTTGAGCAATCCTTGATGAATCATGATCAACCCTTGATAAAATGATTAAATATCCTTCAAAATGATAATGTTGACAAAAAATCTTGAGGTTTGACTGTATTTAGGTCACAGTTGACTGTTGCCCTAGCACGGTCGATTTTTGGACCCTTTGAGCAATTGACAGAGCAAACTTCCTCTGCAAGGCTTGAAATTTGATATGGATGACCTTGATAACATATTAGGACATTGGGTAGTACTTGAGGTCATTTGGACTCAAGGATCTTGATGCAACACAAAACCCTAATTTGGGGTTGACTGCCTTAGGAGATAGCTTGACTGTCCAACTTTTGAGCAATCTTGAGCCACTTGGAGATTTTTCTTGAAATGTTTTGAAGAATATGAGAGGGAAAATTTTGGGGTACAACAGCATCACTACAAGTATAGACAAGAGTTCAGTCTTTTTTTGGGAAAAGTTTAAAGATAAAAGCCGAAGTGGCAAAATGGTTTGAAATGAGATTGATTGACTTTTAGTCTTCTCACAAAAAATGTCAAGGTATTATTAAGTTGATTGGAGTTTACTTATGAAATTATTTTGAAAATGCATGGACATAAGTCCAAGTTTATTATGAAAGTGGTTCAAGTTTAAAAACAAGAAGAGTTTTCAAAAGGAGGAAGAAGATTTTTGAAATTAAAGAAGATGGAAGGAGAAGAAGGGACTATCCTAAAGCATAAGGTAAAAGCTAGGGATAAGAACCATCTAACCAACAAGAAGCCAATGCTAGACATTATGAGCCAAGATATAATTATCATTCCTTGAATTGAAACCAATCAAGCAAAAAATACTAGACCTTATGAGAAAATCAAACTTCAAGTGTATCAAGTCTTCATAAAATTGGGTAGAGTAACGGTTGTATACAGGTGAATTCCAGATTACAAACAAAGGGTGTAATCACAAAAACCTGCACACAAAAACAAACAAACAACCCAATATATGAAGGTAAACCTCAAGAACTCCAGACAGAATAATCATATAAGATCACAAGGTCTCCAAGATAGGCCAAGGTTTTCTAATCCTAAGTCCAAGAAAAGTCCCATGCTCCATAATGCTAAGGATAATAACCAAATAGTCCAAGTACCATTAAAGATTTTTTTTGGGTTTATTTTGATTATTAAGTATCTTAAGAAAGGAAAAGAAAAGCTCAAGTGAGCAAAGCAAAAATGGCAAGAAAGTAAATGCTCAAATAAGTAAATATGAAAACGGCATGAAATGTAAATGCTAAAAGTAAAGGGTACATAAAGCATAAAAAAGAATAAAAGCATAAAGTAAGACAAGTCAATAATTAGTGGTTAGTTGGATGACCATCTTGAAGCTTGCATTTGGAACTCATTAGAGGATTGGTAGAACCAAAGCCTCCATATAACAAGTTGAATTTGCTTTTTGTTAAGTATATCATCCATTTGGAATTCTCACAAGTGCCATTTAATGATCAACGATGTTTAAGTGATCCGCGTTGACCAAAGGTGTTGTAGATCCATTAGAGGATTGGTAGAACCAAATCCTTCACACAATGAATCTCAAGCTTATTAGATCAAAGAGATCAAATTAACATACTTGGACTTGCAATCATAAGTTTGCGCCATGAATGATCATTTATTCGAATCGGGACAAAATTTAGCGCTATGTTAAGCAATCGTAAGTGGACTTATATAGAAGTCACACCTATTTTGAGGTCGGTCAATAGCAATTTATGCACCGTTTGTTTTGAGACATGATATAGAGATCATGCTCCAACAACATTTAGTGCAATAAAAAAGGGATGAGATGAAGAGGGATGGGGAAAAAATATACAAACCACATTTGAATTAAATTTTAATTAAACTATTATTAAAATCATTCATCCATTTTTGTGGAGTTAAACTCAACACCATGGATCCAATGATGTTAATAAAGTTCATGATCCAAAATCTAACCTAAGATCAGCCAGAAAATAGTCACAAAATAATATCACAGTTTAATATACACAAAAGCGTTTAAAAATAATGTTTAAAAATAGAAAATAAAGAGAAAAATATCAACTATGTTCAAATTAATCAAGAAATAAAAAGTAAGACCATAGAAAAATCAGAAAAGGGCTCAAATAATTTTACAATTTCTTTGGTAATTTTTAAAGTCAGAAACTATTTTTAAAATTAAAATAAATGGGTAAAATAAACAAAAAATGATAAAAAATAGTAAACTCAGAAATGAAAATAAAATAAGGTCACCAATATTTGTCACAATATCATTGGATCATTCCATAATTCTTTCAAAATTTAAAAATGTATAAAAGTATTTTTAAACATTTGAAACAAATCAAATAAAGTGTAAATCTATAAAAAAATACCAAAACAAAAAATTATATTGTGAAAAAATAAAAATCAGAAAGAGAATAATCAAAAATATTTTTCATAATTTTTTCAGATTTTTTGGACTGAAAATGAATTTTCTATGATTTTTTGAAATTTAAAACGATTAAAATATAAAAATCAGAAAAAGAAAATAAAAGTAAAATATGTGGACCATTAGATGAGAGTCAAAACGCGTTAGTAATCAAATCTAAGGGATCTGGCGCGTTGTGCATATCATGGTCATTAGTGAATAATGTACAAAATCATTAATTAAATCAGATTTTGAAAAAAACAGATGGCGTGCCTTCATTGGTTGGAAGATGACACGTTGGTCATCTTCAACCTCCAGTCAACACGAATTGCAGGTCTCTCAAACTGTAAAATGAGAAGCTCGGACCTATGCCATTCGCTTCGTCTCTTCAAGACGAAGACAACCACACCCTCGCGCCAAATTTATATAAACTATAGCTCAAGCAATTTGGAAGGAAAGTTTTGAAAAGGGATTTGAAATTTCATGGTTAAAACGTGTTTCCAGTAAAAGGTAAGTGTTACGACTAGAACCAGGGCAGTGAGAGCAACACAATGATATCAGAGTTTGAAGAATTGATGAAGGAATCTACCTATTGAAATTGAGTTGCAGAGCTCTGAAACTGGACTTCTATGGAGCAGTATAGGGCATGATCCTTGAATGTAATTATGTGGTTAGCTTCAGGGAAGATCAAGGAAGGTGAATTGATGGAAAAATTGGATTGAAAAAGGCTCGGGAATGGATTTCGAAGTTACTGAATTCTGAGTTATGAAACAAGTTTGGCAGGGTGATTCTGGCTATCCAAGCTAGAGAAAATGAATGGTATAGTTAATGTATTTATAGGAGAAGCCAATGGGATCAAAAGGAAGAGTGAATGATGCGTTTTTGAGGGAATTCGTGCAAACCTGATGCACAAGTGAAGTGTGATCTAAACTTCACCAAAACTCATCCAGTTCTTGCGTTTTGATGCGCTAATCCACTTGGGAAAGTTGGCTAATCATGTTTAGACCCAAAACGCATGCTAATTTAAGGTTTAGAGGTTGTAGCATGAAATTCAAATTCTGACTTGCAATGAAACTTCAATTCCAAGTTACCACTTTTGAAACAATGGCATTCTCAGCTCAAGGGGTCTTAAGGCATAATTCTTGATGCTTTAGAAAGGTGAGGTTACAAGATTTGCAATGGAAAAAGAATAGATTTAAATCGATGCTTGAGCTGAAAGTTGTATTGAGTCAAAGTTGAAGAAAAAGGGTTGACTTTCCATACTTAGAAATATTTCAAATTCTTCTTCAAAAATGACCTATAATGTCTTGCATTCAAACATGGCTTTCCACTTTGAATTTTCTCTTGACCAAAAAAGATGGCATGAAGTAGATCTCTTGAATGACATTTTGAAACTTGAATCATTCAAAATCTCCAAAATTTGAGAGAGTTATGAATTGTTGAAGTTGGCAAAAAATCATGAAATGACCTATAATCTTTTGCATCTTTAAGGCAACTTCCATCCATTTTCTCACTTTGCACATGAAAGAAGGCATAAAATTCACATATTAAAGATCATTATGGAAAAAGAATGGACTTAAGGTGATAACAATTGACCATGTTATGGCCATTTGAAGTCACATATGGAAAATTGGGGATTCATCTGGAGGACTTATAATCTTTCTTCCTCGTCAAGTCTCTTCCTCATGAAAAGTCCTTGGAACTTTTGAAGTGATTTGTTGATAACCCTTTGAAGAGAAGGATGTCTTTGAAATCACTCAAAAATAACAAAAGATGAGCAAGATATATTCCTTTGAAGTTCAAAACCCTATCTCCTTAGATCAATAGAATGCTTTTAGGAACTTTGACAAGCTTGAACAAACTTCTTGTACCAACGTTCTTTCTTTGTGAATAAAAGTTATTGAGGATGATAACGAGAACTCTTAGCCACCAAAACCACTTCCATATCTTGAAAATTGAGAGAAATATGCTCTTCTGACCAATAGGAACAAGGCTTTGTCCAAACATGACAACTTCTTCAATCAACCCCTTGTACTTTTGAGTCAAATCTAATAACCTTGAAATGTGATGAACCTAAACATCCTTGACATTCTAATTATTCCAAAACCAATCCAATGGTGAGGTTTGAACTTCTCAAGCTTTATTGACTAGGGCATGGACATAAACTCATGAACCCATGGGGTAACTTGTTAAATCTCATTGCCTTTACCTACATGGATAACAAGCAAGACAGACCAACATTACATTTTATTAGTTAAAAGAAGAAATCAAGACAAAAACAATATTCATGATCACAAAAGGAACATAGGTCAAGGTGTTTGGTAATCCCTCAAAAGGGAAAAACTAAATATAGGGAGGGGAACCAAGAATACTAGAGTGATCTTGATGTGAATGAATCAACATGGTATGATGAAGGGATCTTAGGGGCAAAAATTGGGGTACAACAGCTACCCTTATTTAAGTTTCTTCTATCCGGAGATACGAAGGTTAAAAATCTTCATGTCGACGCGATCGAAGATACTTAAATATAAAACAAACCCTATTTTTGGCCCTAAGATGCCATGCAAATGTTTATGATCATGAATGCATATGAACAGGACCAAAGAGACGCAAAACACCACTGGGGATGTAACAATAATAAAGGAACAAGGGAGCAACCCCGCCAGGAAAATAAATCACTGGTGGATCAAAAGACCTGAATCAAAGAGGATGGTAGAATGGTCAAAGGATACACCAACTTCTACTGAAGACGAAGCTACCGAAGTTTACTGAAGGCAAAGAGAAAGATAACAAACATCGATGTTCACTGCTGATGTCCTACCAACTTTCACTGAAGGTAGAAAAATAATATATCATATTACCTCCGTTCACTGACTATGAACTACCAACATTCACTGAGGGTAGCAAAAAGATAACAAACATCGACGTTCATTGTCGATGGTCTACCAACTTTCACTGAAGGTAGGAAGAGAATATCATAGCACCGTCGTTCACTGACAATGAACTACCAACGTTCACTGAGGGTAGAAAAAAGATAACAAACATCGACGTTCACTGCCGATGGTCTACCAACTTTCACTGAAGGTAGAAAGAGAATATCATAGCATTGCCATTCACTGACGATGAACTACCAACATTCACTAAGGGTAGCAAAAAGATAATAAACATCGATGTTCACTGCCGATGGTCTACCAACTTTCACTGAAGGTAGAAAGAGAATATCATAACACTGCCATTCACTGACGATAGACTACCAACATTCACTGAGGGTAGCAAAAAGATAACAAACACCAACTTTCACTGATGGTGATCTACCAACTTTCACTGAAGGTAGAAAGAGAATATCATAGCACTGTCGTTCACTGATGATGAACTACCAACGTTCACTGAGGGTGGAAATAAGATAATAAACACCAACTTTCACTAATGGTGATCTACCAACTTTCACTGAAGGTAGAAAGAGAAAATATATCATAGCACTGCTGTTCACTGACGATGAACTACCAACGTTCACTAAGGGTAGAAAAAAGATAATAAACATCAACGTTCACTGCCGATGGTCTACCAACTTTCACTGAAGGTAGATAGAGAATATCATAGCACCGCCATTCACTAACGATGAACTACCAACGTTCACTGAAGGTAGCAAAAAGATAACAAGTTTCCCCAAGATTCTGGCATTTCACCTAGAACGGGTCTCAACTTCTTCTTTAACCAAGGAATTCTGCCTGGAAAGGATAATATATAAGTTGTCTCAAATAAAGAGACTTCCACTTACAAAGATTTATCAACGAGTTGTTTATGTGATATTGAAAGTCTTGTCATCCATTGGCGTGATCTGACGACAAACTGCAAACTATTCACTCGTAGAGGAGATAGCAAAAAAGAGTTACGTCGACTTTTACATGGAAGCACAAGTTACTCAAATAAAGAGACATGCCACTTGTTGTCATGGAGGATTGCAAAAAGAAATGACTTTTTGGGAAAGAGGTATGACTTCCTGGGGAGATGCCATGATATTCTTGCTGAGGAGATAAAGTCTTCTCGTGCAAAATAAATGCACCAACCAAAGCTTGGAATTTTCAGAAATATAAAGTAAATAATATTTCTGTGGAACCACAGATTCAAACCAGAAATAAACTGGAATGAAACAGTCAACCAGAATACATGCTTTGAGAAATAAACTCAAGAGGGAAAACCAAATCCATCCAAACAAGGAGCTGTACCGGAAGGCTAAAGCAAAAATATTCCATGAAGGACAACTCAGTGGGGAAATTGAAAGAATATATGCTTTCTGCTTAAGCCCAACACTCTATTGAAAAGAGGACAACATAACTCTGCAAAACAGGGTAATATGTCAACAACAAAAATATTAACAAATTTCAATGAACAATGACTTGCCAAATTTAGCTATGCATGATGCATGTATGAATGTATGAGTGTTATCGTGCGTATGCTGACAAAACAGATATACAACATTGGGAACAACCAGGAAAAGCCGCCTCGGGCACTAACAACACTCGACTAAACTTCATCCAAGATGATCATTCCAAGAAAAGTAAATGCCAGTTGAGGAAACAAAACCTACTACCTGCTTTAACTTTAACTGGGGAGAAACATAATCCGGAGGTAGACAAATAAAAGTGATAAAATAGTACAGATACATGGATAGAACATCCTTCTCCAGGCTTCACCGGGGAAACAAGTGTTTTTCAAAAGTAACATTCCTACTGGAGATTGCAAAACCAGTCTCAAGTGAAGCAGACTGACATCGAAACATCCAAACATTCACTGAGGAATTCAGGCCTACTTCATTGGCAAGGTTAACACCACATTCACAATACGTCCTTCACTTAGAGAAACTAGGGACCTGTATTCTTCAAGAGTGGGTATGATACCAACTTCTCTAGAAAAATAACTTTTATTAGGCCAAATGAAAACTTCACTGGAGAAATCTCAGACTGAAACTTCACATCATGAAAAATCAGAAAAGAGGAGAAATGAATCCAAACTTGACCGAGGATACCGGAATCATAAACCCAATATAGTGAAAACATCCCGAGTAAACCTTCCCGAGGGGAACAAAAACTTCTCAAAACAACTGGAGTTTGTCCATTCTTGGGATCACCATTTTTGCTGTCATTGTTTCATCACAAATCTCAAAGTAAAAGTAGATTGTAAAATCTTTTTTTGAAAAATCAATTTTGTTATTTAATCTTTTTTTGCTTTGAAAGTTATTATCAATAATAAATGGAGTCTTTGCAAGCTAAATAAAATAAGAAATACAAAGAATTGGGTAAAAGCTCAAATTTCATTAATAGAATGGTAGTCTGCGAATGGCGAGACTCCATAGATGATTACAAAGTTTGGAAAATGCTAATATATAGTGGAAAAGATACATTGAGATGCAATGACCACTATCCCCTCTAACAACTTTTAAAATCCTGAGCAACAGCTTCTGTTGAAGTATGGTAAGGATCCGAGAAGATTGTTGCTTCAACGATCAAGTCTTGTCTGACGTAGTTACTTGCCAAGAAAGTCCCTAACTTTTGCCTAAGCTGCCCTTGCGGGTTTTTAACTTAGCGGGAAATTTATTCTGTTTAGGTCTCCAATTTTTGCCTGGACCGCCCTTTCGGGTTTTCGGCCTACCGGGACGCTCCTTTTTTGCCTAAGCCACCCTTTCGGGTTTTCGGCCTACCGGGACGCTCCTTTTTTGCCTAAGCCACCCTTTCGGGTTTTCAACTTAGCGAGCTGTTCTTTTATTTCTTTAGGCGAAGTATTTCTTGACTGCGTCAGCGTTCATGGGACATGGGAACTCCTCTTCATCCATAGTTTCAAGAATTAATGCACCTCCAGAGAAGGCTTTCTTGACAACATATGGGCCTTCAAAATTGAGAGTCCACTTGCCCCTAGAATCAGCGTTGAAAGGCATTATCTTCCTGAGCACGAGGTCGCCTTCTCTGAATTCATGAGGTTTAACCTTTTTATCAAAAGCTTTCTTCATTCTTCTCTGATATAACTGGCCATGACACAAAGTTGTCATCCTCTTCTCCTCAATCAAATTCAATTGGTCAAAACTGTTCTGGACCCATTCAGCCTCTGTTAACTTGGTTTCCATTATCACACGCAATGAGGGAATCTCTACCTCGACAGGGAGTATAACTTCCATTCCATACACCAGGGAGAACAGGGTTGCCCCTATTGAAGTGAGAACAGATGTTCGATATCCATGCAGAGCAAAATGGAGCATTTAATACCAATCCTTATAAGTAACAACCATTTTCTGGATAATTCTCTTGATACTCTTATTAGCAGCTTTAACATCCCCATTCATCTTTGGCCTGTATGGAGATGAATTGTGATGGACAATCTTGAATTCTTCACACAGTTCTGTCATCGTCTTGTTGTTCAAATTAGAGCCATTGTAAGTGATAATTCTGCTTGGCACACCATACCGACATATAAGATTATTCTTAATGAAGCGCACAACCACCTGCTTAGTAACATTGGCATATGAAGCAGCCTCCACCCATTTGGTGGAGTAGTCAATTGCTACCAAGATAAAACGGTGCCCATTCGAAGCTTTGGGTTCTATCATCCCAATCATGTCAATACCCCACATAGAGAAAGGCCATGGGGAGGAAATCAGGTTGAGAAGTGTCGGAGGCACATGGACCTTGTCTGCATAAATCTGGCATTTATGGCACTTCTTTGCAAATTTGTAACAGTCAGACTCCATTGTCAGCCAATAATAACCCGCCCTTAGCATCTTTTTAGACATCGAATATCCATTGGCATGAGTGCCAAATGAACCTTCATGAATCTCATGCATCAACATGTCTGCTTCGTGTTTATCCACGCATCTAAGCAAGACCATGTCATAATTTCTCTTGTACAACACATTTTCACTGAGGAAGAAACTGCTTGCCAATCTTCTTAATGTCTTCCTATCTTTCTTCGACGCACCAATCGGGTATTCCTGAGCTGAAGAAAATGCTTGATATCATAGTACCAAGGTTTTTCATCTGTTACCTCCTCAGCTGTAAACACATGAGCGGGCCTATCCAGTCGTCGAACTGTAATTCGGGGTATATCATTCCAAGTATTCACTTGGTACATAGAAGTCAGCATTTCCAGAGCATCCTCCATTTGATTTTCATCTCTAGGGATGTGATGGAATTCGACTTTATTGAAGAATGGTAATAATCTTCTAGCATAATCTTTGTAAGGGATCAAGTCAGGGTGACGAGTATCCCATTCTCCTTTAATCTGATTTATTACCAAAGATGAATCACCATACACATCTAGAATTTTAATTATGAGATCAATAGCTTCTTCGAGACCCATGATGCAAGCCTCGTATTCTACCATATTATTAGTACAATCGAATGTTAACCTTGCAGTAAAAGGAATATGCGATCCATGAGGAGTGACAATCACAACACCAATTCCTTTACCATAAGCATTCACAGCTCCATCAAATATCATACTCCAACGAGATTTAGGGCCGGGACCTTCCTCAGGCAATGGTTCATCACAATCCTTCACTTTCAGGAACATCACATCCTCATCGGGGAATTCATATTCTACAGACTGGTGATCCTCCATTGGTTGGTGAGCAAGATAATCTTCCAACACACTACTTTTAATAGCCTTTTGAGTGCGGTATTCGATATCATATTCAGATAACAACATCTGCCATCGGGAAATTCTCCCAGTAAGAGCAGGCTTTTCAAAAATGTACTTGATTGGATCCATTTTGGAGATCAACCAAGTAGTGTGATTCAACATATACTGCCGCAAACGCTCTGCCGCCCAGGCCAATGCACAACATGTTTTTTCCAGCATGGAATACCGCGACTCATAATCAGTGAATTTTTTACTGAGATAATAAATGGTGGACTCCTTCTTCCCTGTTTCATCCCGTTGTCCCAGAATACAACCCATAGATTTATCTAACACTGTCAGATACATAATCAACAGTCTTCCTTCTACAGGAGGGAGCAAGATAGGAGGTTCAAGCAGATATTCTTTAATACTTTCAAATTCCATTTGACAGTCATCCGTCCATACACAACCTTGATATTTATTTAACAACTTAAAGATCGGTTCACATGTTGCAGTCATGTGGGAAATGAATCTGGAAATATAATTCAAACGCCCGAGGAAACCTCTGACTTGCTTTTCAGTTCTTGGTGCTGGAATTTCTTGAATTGCTTTGACTTTATCAGGGTCAACTTCAATACCTTTCTGGATAATAATGAAACCCAACAATTTCCTTGATCAAACGCTGAAGGTGCATTTATTTGGATTCAAGCGGAGACGATACTTCCTTAAACACTGAAACAACTTCAACAAATCTTCTATATGCCCTTCTTCAGTCAGGGATTTGGCGATCATATCATCAACATATACTTCAATTTCCTTGTGCATCAGATCATGGAATAGGGTTGTCATAGCCCTCTGGTACATTGCACCAGCGTTCTTCAACCCGAAGGGCATCACTCTGTAATAGAATGTTCCCCAGGGTGTGATAAACGTTGTTTTTTCCATGTCCTTTGGAGCCATTCTTATTTGATTATACCCGCAAAATCCGTCCATGAACGAGAATACTTTGAATTTTGCTGTTCTATCCACTAATATATCAATGTGTGGTAACGGAAAATCATCTTTTGGACTAGCTTTATTTAGATCTCTGTAATCTACACACATGCAGACTTTTCTATCTTTTTTCGGTACTGGGACAATATTGGAAATCCATTGAGGATACACTGATGTCATAAGAAAACCAGCATTAATCTGCTTTAGAACCTCCTCTTTGATTTTTACTGCCATATCTGGGTGAGTTCTTCTCAACTTCAGTTTGATTGGCAAGCATTCTGGCTTCAACAGAAAATGGTGCTCTACAATATCTGTATCTAGACAAGGCATATCTTGGTAAGACCAAGCAAAAATATCCACATACTCTTTCAACAGCTCAATCAACCTTCTCTTCACATCGGGATGCAACAATGCTCTAATCTTGACTTCCTTCGGATCTTCATCTGAACCCAAATTGATCAATTCCAATGGCTCTTTATATGGCTGAATGGTATTTTCCTCGTGCTCAAGCAACCGTGAGACCTCTTATGGAATCTCGTCATAATCTTCTTCTTCGGCCCCATACACAGGACATTCAAAGTTGGGAGAGGGTGCAGGGTCATTGTATTCAACGAGTTTTTTAATTAATCTGCACATATGATTTATGATTACTTTTAGAAACTGACACATATAACAAGTGATCATGCAGATTGAATTTCAGTTATTATTTATTTTGAAAGGTTTTTTTTTCTGATTACCATTTTCCAAGAAAAAGCAGAAAATAAAGACATAATTCGGGAAGCAAAGACAACTTTTATTATTGATTTTAAAAGTCACAGTAAACAGATAAGCCCTACAACATTAATACTTCCACCTTGTGCAGATTGAAAGCTTTTTAAAAAAGATTAACAAATCAAATTACTTTGAAACATGTATGCAATAGGGAACATCAATGGTGATCCAGTTCTGAACCCTAACTCCACGTATCATATCATTCGGCATTTCCTGCTCTGCTTCATCTTCCACAATGGCGTTAATCCTGGAAACAGTCGGATGAAGATAACCCCCGCTACGAAAAATGTATTGATATTTTCCTGCAGCAGACTTTGGCTTCATACCCTTACCTTTGTCATTCTTCAAAGAGAACCCCAAGCCAGTTATGTTCTTGTTCACAGGTGGATCCACAATTTGTCCCCATACCTCACTATGACCATTACGCACAACTTGTTGCGCATCCTTCAGTGAAACCATGGAATTCTCATTTCCTCTTATGTTGTCAATGGATAAGGCTTGGAACTGGGTTCCAACAACAACTTCATATGCTTCTACAATGATGAAAGAGGACAAATGAGATATCAACAATGATTGTTCCCCATTTATGATCACTACTTTCCCTTCACGTACAAACTTTAGCTTCTGGTGTAAAGTTGAAGTGACAGCACCCGCCTCATGTATCCACGGCCGTCCTAGCAAACAACTATAAGCGGGAACAATGTCCATGACCTGGAAAGTTATCTAAAACAAATATGGTCATATATGAATAGGCAAGTCCACTTCACCAATGACAGATTTCCTTGACCCATCAAACGCTTTCACAATGATTCCACTAGGGTGCATAGGCGTTCCTTGATATTTCAAATTCATAAGCGTACTCCTCGATATAATATTCAACGTGGATCCATTATCAATCAGCACATTGGATAGTGAATCATTCTTGCAGTTCATAGAGATATGGAGGGTCAGGTTATGATTCCTCCCTTCATCTAGTAATTCATCATGGCAGAAACTCAAGTTATTGCATGAAGTAATGTTTCCTATTACGCTGCTGAATTAGTCCATTGGAATATTACTCTCCACAAAAGCTTGGTCCAGTACCCTCATCATGGATTCTCTGTGAGCAGAGGAGTTCATCAATAAAGCTAAAATAGATATTTTTGAAGGAGTCTGCAGTAGCTGATCTATAATTCTGTAGTCGCTCATCTTAATTATCTTCAAAATATCATCAACTTCTTTCTCTAGCGTAGCTCCACTAGTCTCACCTGTAGCCTTCTTAGGTTCATCATTCTCAGCAATTTTCTTTCCAGCACCAACATCTCTTCGAACAACTGGCGCAAACACACGACCGCTACGGGTCACCCTGATATTTTCAGCTATATTTGCAACATCAAGCATTGGTTGGATGGGAACTTCCACTCCATCCTCTAAGATTTCAGCGTTGTATTTGTAAGGCACAACCTTATCTGATTTGTAGGGGATAGGACCCGACAAACTAATCACCAATGGGGTAAGAACTGGCTTGCTATGATACTCAACTTCAATATGGGCGGGTGCACCAAAACAAGGCACAATGACGTTTACCCCTTCTTCAACATAATCAGTCATTAATAAGTCATTTCTGGAAAACAAATCTTTGTCTGAAGAGAAATACTCATCTGCGGAGGCATACTCTTCATCTGACTCTTCTCCAGTCAAACAAACCTCAACCATATCAACTTCATGGTAATCATCCCTCTGACTTGTGACCTTGATAGTTACATTTTCTAACAACAACTGAACACCCTTCTTCACGATTGAACATCCTTGGGGGTCTCGACAGCAAACTAGTCAAGATCCATATTGGTGTTCCACCTGACCAACCGTATGGCAGAAGATAGCATGCAACTGCACGAGGTCCTCATTCATATACTCTACATCAAAAATTCGGAATTCACCAGGACATCCAAAAAACATATTCACTTCTTCTTCATACTCTGCCCTAGGCCTGATTATATGGATTAGGCCCTCCTCCATCATCTCCTGTAAATCAGCCTTTATCTTATCGCAACCCTGTATGTCTGTACTGCAAGTAACACAACCGGCATGGTCATGCGTATAGTAGCTAAATTCACAGAGGTCTGTATGCATTTTCACCAAATCTCCTCTAACCAGATTAACATAAAAAATCTGGAAGTCGCCTGGACAATCGGCCACCATATTCACAACATTTAATCCCCCGTGCTTGGGTAGAGGATTATCTTTCACATTAGGTCCCACGTCCTTGAAAGATAGAACACCTGACTTTACCAATTTCTGTACCTCGGTCTTCAAAGGATAACAATTCTCAACATTATGCCCTGGTGCTCCCTGATGAAAAGCACGTGTTCGGTCTGCCTTGTAATACCAAGGCAATGGTGACGGTATGGCAGGAGGTGGTCGGGTTTGAACCAACTTCTTTTGAGTCAATGCCGGTAGTAGCTCTGTATAGATCATGGGAATAGGGTCATAACTCTCCCTTCTCTGATTATACCCTTGATTCCCCTGCTGGGACAGTCTCTGATAAGCAACGGTAGTTGGAGCGACATTCATAACGGGAGTAACTGAGGCGACTTGCTGATGATGCTGATAATTCCTTCTAGTAGTGTTTACCCTCCTCTCTTGTATAACAGCATTTGCATATCCTTCTTTCTTCTTGGTAAACCCATAAGATGGCTTCTTCACACCTTCGGATCCTTCACTCTTTGTCAAATGACCTTCTCTTACAGCCTCTTCTAAGCGGATACCCATTTCTACCATTTCAGTAAAGTCATTTGGTGCACTTGCTACCATCCTCTCGTAGTAGAAAGCCCCAGCGTCTTCAAGAAAATCTTAGTCATCTCCTTCTCTTCCATAGGAGGAATCACCTGGGGGGCTACCTCACGCCATCTCTGCGCATATTCTTTGAACG
Source organism: Vicia faba (assembly GCA_948472305.1). Classification (NCBI taxonomy): domain Eukaryota; kingdom Viridiplantae; phylum Streptophyta; class Magnoliopsida; order Fabales; family Fabaceae; genus Vicia; species Vicia faba. The sequence continues at coordinate 314,434,951 of OX451741.1, forward strand.
ATTCACTGTCTTTCTGAACCATGGCCCTGAGTTGATTACGGTCAGGCGCCATGTCCATGTTGTACTTGTATTGTTTGGTGAATGCTTCTCCCAAATCATAAAAAGTATGGATATTGGCGTTGTCCAAACTAATATACCACTTCAGCGCAGCACCGGTCAAACTATCCTGAAAAAAGTGAATCAGCAGACGTTGATCATTAGTATGGGTAGACATTCTCCTCACGTACATTAGTATGGGTAGACATTCTCAAACTCCGGGACCTTAAACTTAGCAGGTATCTTAACATTCGGGACCAAACATAGCTTATTCACATTTTGCCCAAATAGCTCTTTTCCCCCGAGGTCCTTCATCTCTCTTTGCATCTTGTCAAACTGCTCTTGAAAATCATTCATTTTGTCATAAAGACCCAAGTCTTCACTCGGTGGAGGGAAAGGACGACACACATCATCATTAACAAACGAAACCATATTTACCGAAGAAGGTGTAGCAGGAACAACATGCACCACATGAGGTGTCGGAGTAACAATAGTCTGACCAATCGGAGTATGTTGAGGACCAATATTGAAACCTTCAGGTGCAAAATTATCTGGCATTCCCCATGGATAACCTTGCGGCATGCAATTCTGAATAACAGCTGGCGTACCAGATACGGGAACAGTCGGAGCTTCAGTAGTTGCCCTTGTTGGTTGAGGTTGAACACTTGGTGGCTGATTTTGAGCAGCCACCAGAGCTTCCATCATAGTAGTTAGATTGGCCAAGCCGACCTTCAAAGCAGAAACTTTCTCGCGTAACTCGTGATTCTCTTATTCTAAGTTGTCCATCTTCTTTCTGAAATTAGCTCGAGTGTTGTAGTGATGAGTCAGCTTGCTGAACGAAGTAAAGAAGCTTGGTAAGACACTTGGATATGCATAAGAAATTCAAGAAAAATGTGCAATACGATGCATGATATGTAATGCACATGATTATTTTTACTTTGTTATTTAATATTTCAAGGGATTTATAGATTTATACACATATTACAAACATCAAAGTAATAACGCATTTGAAATACTGAAATTTTTTTATTATAATAACTCCAAAATGGATTACAAGTTTCAATGATCCCAAGTACAAGATGGAAATAAAATCTAAAACCCTGAGAAATAGAACTGATGGAGATCACTCTATATGCTGACACTTCCCCGTGAGCCTGGCAATCTGAGCCTTCAACCTCTGGTTCTCTTCCGTATATCTGGTGGCAACCTCCTTCCAATCATCTGAATCAGGAAGTGAGTTATCAGCACCTGATTGAGGCTTAGGAGAAAATAAATCCCCTTGTCTCTCCATAGACTCTACCGCTCGACTCTCAAGGATCTCAATCAAGTCATCTTTCTCCTTCAGGTGTGCTCTGTAGGAACTCTCTAGAGTTTGGAACTTGTTCTTCCAAGCATCCTTTTCATTTTGCATCCTAACCAAAGCAAGTTGCAGCTTTTCTAGATCATCTAATAAGGGAGGAGTGGTCTTCACAAATAGATCAGGCATGAGTGTCTCCCGGGTATATGGCATCTTTAATTGAATGGCTCTCGATCGAACCCACTGAAGATATGGCTCCAAAGAAACAGCACCCCTGGGTCCCAAATCCTTCATACACTTCTTATGAATGTGTTTCCATGCCTTCGCAATCTGCTCCCTAGCTTCCCTATGGCCTTCTTGTTCCTTCAGAAAGAAACTACTCAAATGAATATTATTCGGTTTATCCCTCATCGGATAACCAAGTTGTCACCATGCAAGAACAGGGTTATAGTTAATTCCTCCCTTTGTACCAAGAAGAGATACATTAGGGAAACTGCCACAACTGCCAATAATCTCTATATCCTGGTAAGCTCGATAATACCAATCAATATCTTACTGATTAAGTGCCATGATCTTAGGAGCCCAACGGGGTTCCTTCTTGACATCCCAAAAAGAATCAGACTGAGGCATATGAGAGATAAACCACCGGTACAATAGAGGCGTGCAACAGATAATCACCCCCCCATGATAAGAATTCTGAAGAAGAATAGAGTAATAAGCATCACCTAACAAGGTAGGAACTGGGTTTCCAATCATGAAGATCCTGATAGCATTAATGTCAACAAACTTGTCCACATTAGGAAATAAGAACAACCCGTAAGCAAGTAGAGCAAAGATGGCCTCAAAAGCGATTGTACTCTTCATTCTGGAAAAGTAACGAGCTTTATCCAATAAGAATTGAGCTGGTAATCCTCTAATCCCTCCTTTAGTAGTCATATGGGCTTCCACCTCAGACTTTCCCAGATGAATCAAAGCAGCAATCTCATGTGGTTTTGGCTCACCCTCCAAACCAGTAAAAGGAACACGATCGGTAATAGGTAAATCCAATAGGTAAGAATACTCCTCCAGTGTGGGCATCAATTGATAGTTGGGAAAAGTAAATCAATGATACATCGGATCATAGAACTGGACCAAGGTCTAGAGAATACCCTCCTTCATCTTCAGCTTCATGAGAGGAATAATGGATCCATACTTCTTCCGAAAGTCTGCAGAACACTCGATCTTGGGAATTAGACTGATCAACTCATCTATCTTGGGATCCTTGAAACTGTATTTCCTGGTATTTCTCTTTCCAGAATCCATGGTTAGAAAGTACCTGAAATATTCACAAATGGTCAACCTTTAAATCCCTTGAAATATGGTTTATTTAAAAGATGCTTATGAGTGCATGGATGCATGATGCAGAAATCACACACAAGATCACACATATAGGGTTCATAGGTTCAACTTCACAAGAATGAGGTCGAAGGTACTACCCATAAGGTGTTGGTCTAAAAGTTATCACCTGCCAAACAAGGTTCTAGAGGTTCCCAGAGTCTACATCCTTCCTTTGGATATTACCAACTTCCCGATTAACTCGGTAATTAGTAATATTCTCAAGAAAAACTCGTTTGACCGTAGTATCCCGTGACAACTATTTCCGGATTACTCTGTTATAGCTTCCGCACTACACCTAAAAGACCAAGATGGGTTAGGTATTCTACGGTCCTCAGCTTCAGCGGTCTCTCAGGTCGAAAGCAGTACGTCTTCCCGATTACTCGGTAAACGACACTACAGTCAAAGGGGCCTCCACTGAGTGGGGGATCTCATGCCTCCTTTTTTGGGATTACTCCCTCAAAATTAACATGACTATACCGCCCGTCCTATCTTAAAGTTTTCCCAAGTCCGAGTATAGGACTTATGAGTAATCACCAAGCACCCTGAAAACCAGTAAAATCCAGACAAACATATATACAACTGTGATACGGTGGGAGAACTGACTTGAAGTTTTGCATTTCGTTCGCACTTTTGCGGTTAGCAAGAGTCGCCACCGACTTTTCTTTTATCCAAAAGGAAAGGCAAAAAGCACAGGAAAGACCTTTCGAGAATTTTCTCGGGTTCAGGGGGTAGATTATGAAAAGGGAAGGTATTAGCACCCTTTTCATCCATGGTTTTCCATGGGCTCTTAGTTACTCGTTTAAATCACTTTCTTTTTTTTGATTGTGTGCTTGTGGTGTGGGTTTTAAAAGTATTTTGGAAAATTTCTTTGTAATGGTTCTCGTCTCTATAAGAATCTGTACAAAGTGTTGTTTCGAAAATAGTTCAAAAAGATATTTGTGGGACGTGTTTTGAAAAGTATTTTGAAAAGAGGTTTTGCAATGGTTCTCGTATCTACAAGAACGTATACAAAATGTTTTGTCTTTTGAAAGTGTTTTGAAATGGAGGTGTAGGTGTAAAGGTTTTTGTCGTGAGCAAGCGAGTAACTAAGAGCGAATCTATCTACTCAAAAGGTCTTAAGTTGTTCTTTTCTTCTTCCTTTTAATGGTGCTATCTTACCATTGATTTGGTAAGAAGCTCCATCCTTGGATGTGAAGGGACAGGCGCGGGTTAATTTTACAATCATAGAAGGCAACTTGTGAGACGCTCTAGCAATTTTTTTGTAAGGGACGAGATCGTTTTAACCGAAGGCAACATCGAGGGTCATCGAGGGACTACGATCTTTGTTTATCGAAGGGTCATTTGCTAGAGTGTCGCATATTCGAGGGACATGGTTGTATTTCCGAGGCAACGAGCGAGGTTACCCTAGAGGTGCGCGTGTGAGAAAGTGTGTTGGTTTCAAGTTATTTATTCTTGGATTAGGTCATCTAGCGATTGATTTTTGAATCTTGCCGTACACGCCTAGTTACTATACAGTATATAGAAAGCAATAAATTGCGGGAATTGAAATTCTAAACTATTACATAATGTTCAGGAATGGGGGTACAATTGTTACAAATGGGGATGAATCAAATAAAAATAGCAATGTCCAAATATCAAATAATACAACCAAATCGAATTATTGTGCGATTCAAAATAAAGTTATGACAATTTATGAAATAAAGTCAACAAAATATGAAATGTATGTATTTACTTGAAAAAAAGAAAAATAAAACTTAATCTAAAAAAAATGATTTAAGTTAAAAATCTTTATTATTATTATTTGTATTCTTATTAATTATGTAAGTAAAGAAAGAAACTAAACTAATTTATTGATTTTTTTTGGTATTTTATTAAATGTAACAAATTAATAAAAATAAGTTATAAAAGAAGAAAATAGTGAAAATTGATTTTCAAGACTTAAAAAAAATGTATAAAAGTATTCTAAGTTTTAATTAATAATTTTCAAAACAAATAAAAACAAGTTAAAAGGAAGAAAAAGGCTTAGGAGATTTAAAGGGTGTTAGGCCCAAAGGTGTTTTGCTGTTTAACAAAAAAATGAACCAAAAAAAGGGGGGGGGGGGTGAACTAGCGAATGGGCTTAAGGGTTTGCAAAAGAATTGGCCCAAAGTTCTAAACTATTTTAACGCATTTGATTAGGGTAAGCTTGAATCAATTAGGGTTTGTGGTTCCCCTTTGGTACATAGCGGCGCCGTTCGTTATCTCTCTTCCAATCTCGTTCATCTTTCTCGTTAAACAATCATATTCATCTTCCTAATTTCATGAGTGAAATGACCCCTTGGCCTCTTGGTCTCACTCTGGTTTTCACTTTCTATGAAAAACCCTAGGGTCGTATTTATGCTCGAAGGGTTCCATCTGATCTTCCCTCCCCAATTTCCGTTACCGGAGCGCAACTCAAACTCATCTCCTAACCATGCTCTAATGATTTCTTTCGTGAAAAAGGTGATGTTCTGTTTGTTAAACTTGAACGATTTTCTGTTGTTGTTTAATCTTGTTCATGTTTTTTTAATGTTAATCAAGTTATTGTCTTGTTGAGATGCAGAAAAATAATGTTATGAGGAAACCATACCTGTTTGGGATTTTTATGGAATGGAAGAGGATAGTGAGATTGAGGGAAGTGACGCTCCTTGGTGGCCAGAGACGGGGGAAGAAATGATGATTGGAAGAATGTGCGCTTCTGGTAACCTTTTCTTTTTCTATCTTCTATGTTGAATGATGATGATGATGTTAGGACTTTGTATTGTTCTGTTTTTGTGACAATTTGGTTTGAACTGTTTTACAGTTTTGAGGATTGATTTTCTGGTTTTTCGTTTGATTTGTTAGTTTACAGTTTTTTGGAAGTTTGATGGTGTTGGAAGGTTGTGATTTTTTTTGGTTTGAACTGTTGGCTTTGTAACAGTTTGGATGTTTGATAATGTTTCTGGTTTTGAATGTTTTTGGGTTGATACTTTGGGAATTTTACTGGCTTTTGCTACAGTTGAAGGTTGGTTTGGCCCTGTTTCTTGTTACAGCTTGGTATGAACTGTTTTTTTGTTACAGTTGAAGGTTGGTTTGGCCCTGTTTCTTGCTACAGCTTGGTATGAACTAGTTTTTTTGTTACAGTTTGGTATATTTTTCTATTTCTCTTTGTTTTGGATAGTTTGCTTGGTATGTTTTGTGATTTTGTTGATGGTTTGCAAGTTGTGGATTTTTGGTTTGAAATGATTTTACAGCTTTGGATACTTAAACTGAGTTACAGGTTTTGTTGTGTTTGATGGAAGATGGCAGTTTTTGATACTTGAACTGAGTTACAGGTTTTGTTGTGTTTGATGGAAGATGGCAGTTTTTGATACTTGAACTGAGTTACAAGTTTGAATATTGGTTATGGTTTGGGAGTTTTGTGATTTGAAAATGGTTTGTGTGATACGGTGGGAGAACTGACTTATGGTTTTGCGTTTGTTTTCGCAAATGTTTCGGTTGAGCAAGAGTCGCCACCGACTTTTTATTTTATCCTAAAGGAAAGGTTTAAAAAGCACAGCAAAAACCTTTTGAGATATTTCGTGGGTTCGGGGGGTAGATTATGAAAAGGGAAGGTATTAGCACCCTTTTCATCCATGGTTATCCATGGGCTCTTAGTTACTTGGTTTTTTAGATCACTTGCCTTGATTTTCGATTGCTTGAAAATGGTGTGTGTGTGAGTGCTTTTGAAAATGTTTTGGAAGAAGATGCCTTGTCTTAGGCTAACCTTGTAACAATTCTTTACTCGAATATTTTACAAAGGCGTGTATCTTTTTGAAAAGATGTTTCAAAAATGTTTTGAGAGTTTGTTTTGGAAGTGTCGTGGATTGTGGTTTTTGAAAAGAAGGCAAGTGTTTTTGCAAGTCGATCTCAAGTAACTAAGAGTTTTGTCTACCCTATTGTACTCAAAGGTTTTTGTTATGTTTTAACCCCTTTTAACAATTTTGTTCCACCATTGAAATTGGTGGACAATCTTGCGTTTAGGAAGTTTATTCGGGACGGGCGCGGGTCGTCGTATGGACCATGAATGCAATGGTGCCAAGTGTCTTTGGCAATTTGCTTCGAAGGGACTATGATCATTCCGTTTAGGCAACATTTTGAGAGACTTATGATCATTTGATTTTGTTTTGCCAAAGATACTCGACGTGCGAGCATGGCCCATTTTGGAAGGCAACATGTGGGATTACCCTAGAGGGTGCAAGTGTGATTGTGTATTGATTTCATGTATTTGTCTTGTATTAGGTTATCTAGCGTTTGATTTTATGTACATGCAAACCCTAGGTCTAACCATGGTATAATTGGAAAACTGTAAATTGCGGAAATGTAAAATCTACGCTATTACAAAATAGTATCCGGGAGTGGGGGTATAAATGTACAAATGGGGATGAGACTTATAGTATCCAATAAGTTACAACCAAATCGAAATTGCGATCAAATGTAAATATCGAATATACAAATATAAGATAAACAAATGCGTATAGGGCAATGTGAATGTATTTGTGTAAGTGTACACGTATATGCGTATATGATTATTTACAGGTGCGATAATGTGAAATTGAAGTGTATTAGGGTATTTGACCTAGATATGTGTTTTAAGGAATCTTTGATTTGTATATTCGAAATATGTACAAAAAGAAAATTGTTTTAATCGTATGTTCAAGTTCTAATTAAAATATGTAAAAAATGATGTTTTAAGAAAAGAAAATATTTCTAAGCTTTGATTATGTATATAAGAGTATATTTCATTTGCTATGTACAAAAATGTTTTAAGAATTTAAATTACGCAAAAATGTATATTTACTTATTATGTACAAAATATATTTTAATTAAAAGAATGGAAATGTATTTTCAATTTTAAATATATGATGTAAAAAATGTATTTTTATGTGTTTAATATTTCAATATGTATTAAAATGTTTTCAAATTAATTAAGTATATAGAAAAGTATTTTAATTATATGCTTAAAGAAGAGATGTATTTTTTTACTAAATGAATTATATTAATTAAGAGTGTATTTTTTTATTAAAACTATATTAGGTTAGAAAATAAGTACATTGTTTATAAAAAAAGAAATTAATATTAATGTTTTTTTTGTTAAAAGAAGAGGAAGCATTTTAATGGGCTTAGGCGTGCAGAGTGGGCAAGGCCCATGTTGATTCAAAAACAATTTAGGGTTTGAAGTTTTTCTTGTTCATTTGGATACGCTTAGGTTTTGAAACAGCGGCGGCGTCCGTCTTGGGGTTTCGTCTTCTTCGATCGTTCGCTCTTTGCCCATGGATTCAAAGCTCCGACCTTCACGCCCTAGCCACCGTGCCATCTCCTCCTCCATTTGCCCTACTCCATGAGTCGTTCACGTCAGGTACGGAGGTTCGTTTTCGTTTAAAATCTCATTTCGTTTTGCACGTCATGTTTTTTCATTCACTTGACTTTTACTTACTGATTTATGTGAGGTTTCGAAGAAAGAGTGAAAGAGATTATACCTTGGCGAAGGGGGAGGAAGGAGGCACTTGGGGGCTTGACGATGGAGAGGTGGTGAAAACGCTAACCGGCTTTGAGATCCTGGTAACTTTTATCTTTTTCTTCTTCCTTAGGGTTTGATGATGATTCTCGTACTGAAAACCTTGTCCTGAAACCTCACTTCTTTCTTCCTCTCTTTCGCCTTTACTGTCTTGACATTTCTGTATACTTGTGAACGATGTGCCTTTGGAATGTTGAGCTTGTTGCCTTGAATCGTTTCTTCTGCTTGTCTTGAATGTGTTTTATTGCCCAATGATGTTTTCTACTGAGGGCTCGTGGGTTTGGACACTGAGTTGTTTTTAACAGCTTTTTGTTATCTTTCTTCTTCGTCCCTGAATTGCCCTAGTTCTCGTATGCTTGCCTTAGATTTTGCTGCCTATTTTCCACCCAATGATGAATTCAGAATTCTGAGGGGTTGTACATGTTGCCTCTTGATTGCCCTTTGGAACTGTTGATTATGACGCCTTGAGATGAACTTCTGAGGGCTTTTATTGCCCTTCTGAATGTTTCGGTATCAGTATGCTGGTTTCTTGCCCGATGATGTGTATACTGAGGGTTTTATGCTTGAAATGCTATGGCTTTGAGCTGGTTTCTGTGTTGACAGTAGGCCGGTATTTGGTGATTGACAGGTTGTGTTGGCTATGAGGTTATGTGTGATGCTTAGGCCAGTGGGACTGGTTTTGTTGTTAGGCAGGTTATCTGGTTTAGCAGGTTTTAGGCTGATGCAGGCAGCAGGTTTTAATATGGAGGTTATGGCTTCTTTTGTTTTGCTGTATGCTCTGTATGTTTGTATGTTTGTAGGTTTGTATGTTTGATGAGGCTTGGCCTGGTAACTTAGGCTTCAGCAGGTGGATGCTTGGTTTGATGAGGCTTGGCCTGGTAACTTAGGCTTCAGCAGGTTGATGCTTGGTGCCCAGGTTTTGAACTGGCTTCAGGTTTGATGTATGGTTCAGGCAGATTGTTGGTTTTAGGATGGGTTTGGATGGGTTGAGCTTCAGGTTATGTCTTTGGCGTTATGTTGTTTTGGTAAGTTTGATGCAGGTTTTTTGGCCTTGACAGTAATGTGAGGCTTCAGGCTTTGTATCTTTTCTTCTCCTCTACCTTTTTTGAACTGTGTTGTTTTTTCTTTTGTATATATTTTCTTCTTATCTATCCTGCCTGTCCTGCCTAAGCCTGAAAAACCTGCTTCTATCTCTTCTTTTTTCTCTCTCTATAGTACAGTTGGATATTATAAATGTTTTATTTCTGTACTTTCTCTGAAAGGGCTATTGATGGGAAATGATGATAAAAGGAAGCTTGCTTGCATATAGGATTTCCTCTGCATCTTTATCTTTCTTTGACAGCTTGCTACACTTTGTGATATCTTCCATATCTTTGCCAAATCTTCTTTTGACAGCTTGGGTAGATTTTGTATTTTGACAGTAAATTGCACTTTTTGATCTTTGATAGAAAGTTGGAATTGGATTTTCAGTTTGGTTTGAACTTACTTCTGAACTATGCAGTTTGACATTTTAAAAAATATGCATTTTGACATTTTGCATTTATGATAAAATTCTTCCCTCTTTGTGAACCGGGAGAAATCCCGTGATTTGCAGAGAGGGTCAACTGATCCCAGTCAGTGGCCCTTAATGATGACTGCAAATTTTATCTGTCTTTAATTAATTCAACTGCTTTTGACTTTTCCTTTTCTTTTTGCAGATGAATAATGGAGCACCGGAGCGAAGTGAAGAATGAAGAATTAGAAATAGGATAGTTTTCTTTTTATTTAAATTTAAATCAATGTAAGACCAATGTTTGTAATTTAAATTCCAAACATCAATTGTACATTTAATTTAAAGATAAATAAAAGTTTCCATTATCCAATTTAATTCTATTTTCTCTTTATTGCTTATTTATTTATTTGAAACTCTTGGAATTAAAACAATTGAAAAATAAATTCCAATCACTCAATTTTAGAATAATAAATAACTTAAATAAAACAATGTCTTAGTAATATTGATCAATTAAACCTGTCTTTTCCAATATCTAAAACAAAGCAGCAGTTAACCAAAATAAACTGATCAAGCGCATTCCTTTTTTTCACTGATTCTTTGCCAGGCACTGTAATTCCAAACTGCACATCTTCTTTGACTGGCTCAAACAAAACAACATGAATTCAACCCAACTGCCTCTTTTACTGATTAAGTCAAAACAATGCGAATCCAACCCGAATCTTGGAAAATCTTGCAAAGTGCTGTGGAATTTTAATTTTGCTGAGAATATGCCCATAAAACCTTAATTCTTGGTTAAATGCCAAATAACGCTCGCCTGATCAAAATTGAACCAAAAATCATCCAAAACCCTAAGCCAACTGTGAAACAATCCAGAGTCCTGAAAATCAGTAAAACCCTAATTTTTGCTTGACTGACAAGAAAAGTCTGTTTGTCCGATTCTTGAGCCAGTTTGAAGAATCAGGAAACGCCTGAAGCTGAGATTTCTTGTGGAAAATGCGAGGGTAAATTTTGGGGTACAACAGTTGCCCTTGTTCAATCTTCCTGAACCTGAAGAGTTAGATTGGCAAGTTTGCCTTTCGCGACTTGAAGGTAAAAGAAGATTGGACACTAAAGTACCCAGAAAATTTGCACTCGGCGATATGATGGTAGATGTGAATGGGCTTAAAGATGCCATTTGGTGATGGGCTTAAAGATGCCATCTGGACATGTTGAACTGTATGTCAAAAGTGAGTGGACGAGTATCAGAAAGGCATCCATGTTTTGGAACATCTCTGAATTAGGGGTCTGAATAAGCAACAGATTGACGTCTATGTCTGGAGAATCCGTAAATTATTTTCAGGAGTTGAGAAGAGTCTGAACAGATTGACATCCGTTGTAGGGAAGAATCCGTAAACTGTTTTGAGAAGAGTCTGAACAGATTGACATCCGTTGTAGGGAAGAATCCGTAAACTGTTTTGAGAAGTTGAGAAGAGTCTGAATAAGCTGGTAGATTGACATCCGTTGTTGGGAAGAATCCGTAAGCTATTTTCAGAAGTTAAGAAGAGTCTGAATAAGCTGGTAGATTGACATCCGTTGTTGGGAAGAATCCGTAATCTATTTTCAGAAGTTAAGAAGTTGAAGAGGAACCAGTGTAGGGTTTCCTGATGATGCATCTGGATGGATCTGGAATAAGTATCAGAATGTCGCCGTGTCCGGGTCGCATCTGAACTATTTCTGGATGAATCTTGAGAGATGATCTGTGTTTGTCGACTGATCTTACCTGAAAAGGCAAAGGGTTAGTTGTATGCAATGTTATGATGCATGATGCAATGTACGTGACATCAATATTTATGACATGAATGTGATGAATGCGCATGTAAGCTGATGAGCTAATCTTGCTGAGGATAAATGAATCTGAGATGGCTGAAGATAAAAGCATCTTGACTGCTGCCGGGGAAAATAAATCCTTGGCTGCTGCTGGGGGAGAGAATTCCTGATGACCTCTACTGGGGAGCTCCAAACTAGTAGACTCATGCTGGGGAGGTAAGATTGAGAATCTTCAGCTTGGTGGGAAATAACTCTGGCGGCTTCACTGGGGGACTCAAGATTTGCCCTTTCCAAAACTCTGTGGGGAGAAGGTTCAATGGTCTGGTTCCGCTGGGGATTGATAATTTGAAGTTTTAGCTTCGCTGGGGATAATGAAACTTGACTCTGAGTGGAGCTAGCTTGAGAAGAATCTGAACAAGCGATAGGTTAACCTCCGTTTACTTGGAGAACCCGTGAACTGTTTTCAGAAATCTTGAGATTGAATAGGCAAAAGAGCCGCATCCTGTTGTTGGGAAGCGTCCGTAAACTAATTTCAAAGGTTGCATCTGAACAAGCTGATAGATTAATGTCCGTTGTTGGGAAGAATCCATAAACTGTTTTCAGAAGTCTTGAAGAAGAATCTGAACAAGTGATAGGTTAACATCCGTTTACTTGGAGAACCCGTGAACTATTTTTCAGAAATCTTGAAGTTGAATCAGCAATAGAGCAGCATCCGTTGTTGGGAAGCGTCCATAAACTAATTTCAAAGGTTGCATCTGAACAAGCTGATAGATTAACATCCGTTACTTGGGAAGAATCCATAAATTGTTTTCAGAAGTCTTGAAGAAGAATCTGAACAAGTGATAGGTTAACATCCGTTTACTTGGAGAACCCGTGAACTATTTTTCAGAAATCTTGAAGTTGAATCAGCAATAGAGCAGCATCCGTTGTTGGGAAGCGTCCGTAAACTAATTTCAAAGGTTGCATCTGAACAAGCTGATAGATTAACATCCGTTACTTCGGAAGAATCCATAAACTGTTTTCAGAAGTCTTGAAGAAGAATCTGAACAAGTGATAGGTTAACATCCGTTTACTTGGAGAACCCGTGAACTATTTTTCAGAAATCTTGAAGTTGAATCAGCAATAGAGCAGCATCCGTTGTTGGGAAGCGTCCGTAAACTAATTTCAAAAGTTGCATCTGAACAAGCTGATAGATTAACATCCGTTACTTGGGAAGAATCCATAAACTGTTTTCAGAAGTCTTGAAGAAGAATCTGAACAAGTGATAGGTTAACATCCGTTTACTTGGAGAACCCGTGAACTATTTTTCAGAAATCTTGAAGTTGAATCAGCAATAGAGCAGCATCCGTTGTTGGGAAGCGTCCGTAAACTAATTTCAAAGGTTGCATCTGAACAAGCTGATAGATTAGCCTCCGTTACTTGGGAAGAATCCATAAACTGTTTGCAGACAGTGATATTCGAATAATGCAGAGTTTATGTTTGTCTCGAAATTTTGAAAAATGCATTTTTAGTAGAAAACTTTTCATAAGACAAGTCAACACAAGATTTAGAGTAAGCCCTACAGGAGTCAGGATACCTTTTGTAACAGTATGCTTTCGAACTAACTCATGCTTCAATTAGGACTTTTAAAGGGTTGTAACGTGGCCTGGTTCACGGTTTAAGAAACAAAGGATAAAGGCTCAAAGTATATTTGTACCCACCCGCTCTTCGTGATGTTATTCAACCTAAGCTCAGTCAATTGTGCGTCACACTCCGTTTTGAGTTTCGAACGACTTTCGGGCGATGGTTCACCAGTTTGAATTTTTGGGAGACAGTCATCATCTCCTTTTTCTTTTTCAACACTTTTCATGTTGTTGAGGATTTTGTAATGACCTCACTATTTTGATTTTGATTTATTATCCCTAACTTTTGCCTGACTGTTACCGTTTTCCGGGATTACTATCAGCGGGATGCCCCAGCTTTCTTAAGCCTCCTTTATAGGTTTTGGCTCGGCGGGCTTTTCTCTTTTGAGAGATTGACTGTCTACGTGATAGGGAACCACCCTTGTTTTTTGATTCCGAAGGAATGCTTTCTTTTTTGACGTCGTTCTTTGTATTACGAACTGAGAGTTTGCGACTTCAATGCGCATTTTCTCTTGGATTAACTGAGATACTACCCTGCCCCAGGTTTATATCAAGGGTTTTGATCATTTTAAAACAGAAAACTCCTACTTCTTTGGCTCGAAGGGGTTGACTAGGGATTAACTTCCTTATAACTCCAGTGTTTGGGAATTGAAAGAAATGCCTGTACATCATCAGCAAGGTCTGTTCAAAAGCATACTGTATAAGATCACGGTATTGTTTCGTCATCCTCCCTCTAAAGGCTCGCAGCTTTTTATCAAGAGTCAAATATCATAAAGAAAAGCATAAGAGTAGTGAAACGAATGGATGAATTCAAGATAAACATATGCAATGCATTAATGAAAACAGAGTTTAACATCAACAGATAATTGTTTGACAGCAAAAGAAATTACAACTTTGAAAATTCAAAAAGAAGCAAAAGTCTTTCAGTTCGAGCTTCGTCGCTTCAAGTGGAGAACCCTTTAACGGAAGATTTTCATCTCGTCGTCTGGCATGAATTCCAGCACCCCAATGTCGATCAGATCTTGAATCTTGTTCTTCAAGGCCCAACAGTCGTTAGTGTCGTGTCCCGGGCTGTAGGAGTGGTAAACACAGAATGCGTCGGGATTATAGTGAGGAGAGGAGATATTGGGCTTCTGAGGAGGGTCCTTTACGGTGAGCAAATTGACCTCCAACGGGCGCTTCAGTATGAAGAATGATGGTATTTCAGTCTCCGTGAACTGTCTTCCCGACTTTTCTTGTTTACGCCGATTGCCCCGTTGACGCTGGCAAGGTTGTTGATGGGTTCGTGACCCTGAAGCTAGCAAAGGAGCTTTCCCCTTGTCTTCTTGAGTGGATGGAGGCTGAGCGGTGACTTGCTCTTCAACCTCAGATGTTTGCCCCAGTTGGTTGTTTGGAAGCAGTTGGCGGACAAGAACTCTGAGTTCCTCTTGTCTTTGAGATAGGTCTTGGATGAGAGCCATATGGCCCACCAACTGTCCCATCATTTGAGTCCTCAGTGTTATCAGATCAAACTGCAGCTCTGCAAGCTGGTCACTCCTGGCATTGTTGGAATTCCCCAAGCCCTTGGTGAGGAGAGCTTTCATTTCTTCTTGCCCCAGAGACAAGTTCAGGAACATCTCCTGCAGTTGAGCAGTCTGGTCTTGGATGTCTTTGACAGACCGTTCTAGAGCCATCTCTTGCTGAAATAAACAGCAGGAGAGTAAGGAAACCTGAAAAAAGGAAAAATTGTCAAAATGCAATGCATGATATGTGGATGCATGCTTTCAAGGATCTCTTGGGGTAAACACAAGAAAATGTTAGAGGTTGAACTTTGCTCTTGGATTGGAGATCTCCGCATCGGTGGACGTCTTTCCACGAGAATCAAGCTCACCATGTCGAGTGGGTCATAGCCCCTGATTCAAGTTGTTGTTCTTGAACTTTTGATTGGAGAGCTTTGTATCGATGGATGTCTTTCCACGAGAATCAAGCTCACCATGTCGAGTGGGTCATAGCCCCTGATTTAAGTCGTTGTTCTTGAACTTTTGATTGGTATTGGTTAGAGGGGAAACCTCTTGCCCCTTGATAGATGTCTGGTTCAACGTAACCCTGCATCCACAGAATCCTCGAGATCCTTGAAATGGTTATTGAAAATGCTATGGTATGATGTCATGATGTCATGTACATGTATGCACAAACAAGTGAGTGTATATACAGGCAAACATATTCACACAAAGCAAACAAGTCCTTAGGTTTAGGCTTGCATGAGGTTCAGGTACTACCCTCTTTCAGTTTGTTGGTTAAAACCTGTCCTATCAAAAGTAACCGGGTTCTAAGGAGCTCAATATCATTGGATTGTTTTCTGTGTTCATTGTTCCGGTTTAGCCACTTACTGGCGACCAAAATATTCCAAGAAAACAATCCTCAAAAGAGTGTAGTATCGAGGATCTACCAACTTCGGACTGCACCAAAGTCGGTCATCTCACTACCCCTAAAAAGGCTAAGATGGTCAATTAAGGTTCTAAGAGTTCGTTAGTGCTTTATGACATCACACAGCGGCCCCGTACTCTCCTTGACTACTCAAGGGTTACCGGTACTCACAAATATGTCACACTAACATAGCTTACTGCTTCAACCATGTCGGTATACCCCGCACAGTTCCCTCGCAGTTTTTTGCTATTAACCTAAAAAGGTGTCCCAAATCCGGGTGGAGGATTTACAACAAACCCAAACAAGAACCCAAAGGATAAATCAATCAAGTCAATCAAAGCATGAAAGTAAAGGTGATCTAAACCCTAAGGTAACCCCACTTTTAAGTATCCTTGTTATCCCCAGCAGAGTCGCCAGTTCTGTGATACGGTGGGAGAACTGACTTATGGTTTTGCGTTTGTTTTCGCAAATGTTTCGGTTGAGCAAGAGTCGCCACCGACTTTTTATTTTATCCTAAAGGAAAGGTTAAAAAAGCACAGCAAAAACCTTTTGAGATATTTCGTGGGTTCGGGGGGTAGATTATGAAAAGGGAAGGTATTAGCACCCTTTTCATCCATGGTTATCCATGGGCTCTTAGTTACTTGGTTTTTTAGATCACTTGCCTTGATTTTCGATTGCTTGAAAATGGTGTGTGTGTGAGTGCTTTTGAAAATGTTTTGGAAGAAGATGCCTTGTCTTAGGCTAACCTTGTAACAATTCTTTACTCGAATATTTTACAAAGGCGTGTATCTTTTCGAAAAGATGTTTCAAAAATGTTTTGAGAGTTTGTTTTGGAAGTGTCGTGGATTGTGGTTTTTGAAAAGAAGGCAAGTGTTTTTGCAAGTCGATCTCAAGTAACTAAGAGTTTTGTCTACCCTATTGTACTCAAAGGTTTTTGTTATGTT
The DNA here is from genome assembly GCA_948472305.1 of Vicia faba. Classification (NCBI taxonomy): domain Eukaryota; kingdom Viridiplantae; phylum Streptophyta; class Magnoliopsida; order Fabales; family Fabaceae; genus Vicia; species Vicia faba. Next base: position 314,451,485 of record OX451741.1, read on the forward strand.
TTAACCCCTTTTAACAATTTTGTTCCACCATTGAAATTGGTGGACAATCTTGCGTTTAGGAAGTTTATTCGGGACGGGCGCGGGTCGTCGTATGGACCATGAATGCAATGGTGCCAAGTGTCTTTGGCAATTTGCTTCGAAGGGACTATGATCATTCCGTTTAGGCAACATTTTGAGAGACTTATGATCATTTGATTTTGTTTTGCCAAAGATACTCGACGTGCGAGCATGGCCCATTTTGGAAGGCAACATGTGGGATTACCCTAGAGGGTGCAAGTGTGATTGTGTATTGATTTCATGTATTTGTCTTGTATTAGGTTATCTAGCGTTTGATTTTATGTACATGCAAACTGTTGTACCCCAAAATTTGCCCTCGCGTTTTTTCCACAAGAAATCTCAGCTTCAGACATTTCCCGATTTTTTAAACTGGCTCAAGAATCGGACAAACGGACTTTTCTCGTCAGTCAAGCAAAATTAGGGTTTTACTGATTTTCAGAGCTCTGGATTGTTTCATACAGTTGGCTTAGGGTTTTGGTTGATTTTGGCTCAATTTTGATCAGGCGAATGTTATCTGGCATTTAATCAGGAATTAAGGTTTTACGGGCATATTCTCAGCAAAATTAAAATTCCACACAGCACTTTGCAAGTTATTCCGAGATTCGGATTAAATTCGCATTATCTTGATTTAATCAGTAAAAGAGACAGTGGTTTGAATTCAGTTTGTTTTGTTTGGGTCAGTCAAAAGATATGTGCAGTTTGGAATTACAGTGCTTGGCAAAGAATCAGTAAGAAAGGATTGCATCTGATCAGTTTTTGTGTTCGACTGTGCGTTGCTTTGAATGATGGAGACGTCCAGTTTATTTATTTTGATCAACAAGGTTTAGTTGATTATTTATGGTTCTAAGAATTAAATACTTGAAATTTAACTTTCATTTTATTTAATTTAAGGAATTATAAATAACAAGTAAATAAATAAAAGGATTTGAAAAGAATTAAATGTCAATGGAATTTTTATTTCATATTTAATAGTTGTTACAATTATTATTATTTGGATACAAGTATTTATTACGAAGTATTTAAAATAATAATAGTGTACAAAAATTAAATTGAGAATAAAAAATGCTATCCTATTTCTAATTCTTCATTCTTCACTTCGCTCCGGTGCTCCATTTTTTTATCTGCAAAAAGAAGAAGAAAAGTCAGAAAGCAGTTGAATTAAAAAAGACAGATAAAATTTGCTCATCATTAGGGGCCACTGATTGGGATCAGCTAACCCTCTCTGCAAATCACGGGATTTCTCCCGGTTCACAAAGAGGGAAGAATTTCATTTTTTATTCATGAATGCAAAATGTCAAATGCATAAATTCCAAAGTTCAAACTGCATAGTTCAAGTTCAACCAAACTGAAAATCCAATTCCACTTTCTATCAAAAGCAAAAGGTACAGTTTGCTATCAAATGCCAAAGTCTACTCAAAGAAAAATCAAGAAAGGCAATTTACTGTCAAAATACAAAATCTACCCAAGCTGTCAAAGAAAGATATGGAAGATATCACAAAGTACCAAAGCTGTAAAAAAAGAGATAAAGATGCAGAAGTAATGTGTTATGCAAGCTAATCCTTAATCATCACTTCCCATCAAGGGCCCCTTCAGAAAAGTACAGTAATAAACATTTAAAAATTCTTAAAATTGTACTATGGAAGAGAAGAGAGATAAAGTAAGCATAGGCAGGCTTTAGGCTGAGGCAGAAGACACAAAAGAAAAGATATACAAGAAATGGAGAGGACAGTTCACAGAGGGGGCAGAACTTCTTACCAAAGGCAAGAAAATATACATAACCTGCTAAGCGTTTTGAAGCCTAAGGGAACTTGCCTAAGCTTTACCAAAAAACCCATCAAACAAGTTTCAAACATCAAACCTGCTAATGTTCAAAAAACCTGCCTGTCATCAGATTGAACAAATACACAACCTGATAAACTAAGTTACCAACCAAGCACAAAACCTGTCCAGAACCTAAAAGCTCTGAAGCAAGCCTGAAGCTTACCTGCTGCCTGCATTATCCAAACCTCAAGCCTAAAATCACATAACCCTGTTAAGGTCCCAAAGCCAACAAAAACTCAAAAACTACTCAGAACCTGCGCCAGCATAACAACCATCAACCTGCCTAATCCAAGCAGGCCTCACAATTTATCAAACACATAAACATACAGAACATACAAACTACACAGCATAACATACCAAAACCTGCTACCAAGTTCAAACCCAAGGCCAAACCTCATAAAAACCTGAAGCTCAACCTCAAAGGCCTAACCTGCTATGTCAACAAACCAAACCTTTCCATCTCTGCAAAAATGAAGCAAAACAACAAAATCTGCAAAGGCAACTCCTAAGCCTCAGAATTTCTTCATCATAGGCAAGCATATCCAAAGGCAAAATGAGCAATAGAGAAGAGGAAAGAAGTGAACTCAGAACCCTTTCACCATAAACAAACATCTAGAAACACGTTTTCAACAAGCATTCCCAAATCAAAAATCCTAGGCCCTCAGTATGAACATCATTGGGCAATAAAACGCTTCAGAAGGCAACAATTTAAAGCAACAATTCAAAGCAACAAATCAAGGCAACATGCAGTAGAAGAGATAAAGAAGTGAATTAAAAAGGGGTTCTCAGCACAAATCCTCATCAAAACCCTAAGGAGCATCATAAAACCTAACCAGGGTCATCAAGAAGAAAAGATTCGTCACGCTCCCTCCGCTCGTTCCGGCCTCCTGAGCGCCAGTCCTCCGCCTCTCCTCCATCTCCAAAGAACGAAGGTAGCCAATCTTCTCTCCCTTTCTTCTTCACCACCTCATAATAGTACAAATTTAAGAATCAAAACTCAAATTAAAACAACACACGCAAATTCGTAAAAAAAAAGAGATAAGAGCATAAACGTTGAAACAAACCTTGTATCAAGAGGACGCTGAGTTCATGCCATGGAGGGAAGAGAGGTTTGAGGGTGACGTTGGTGGCCGGAGGGATGAGTTGCTCAGGAAGATGAAGATGAAGAAGAACGTTGAACGAACATACGAGTCCCAAACCCTAAGCATGTTCCCAATCTGAATAACATCCCCTAACCCTAAATCGTTTGCTTCAAACCATGGGCCTAACCCGTTTTTGACATCTCTAAAAGTCCATTAAGAGCCCTAAACCCACTTATACAAAACAAACCTTTTTTTTATAAAACAAATTGTTTTCTTTTTTATTAACTAACTTAACCCTTTTTTACAAATATTTTCATTAACACTAATCTCTTTTTATATATAAATACCCTATATTTTCTAATTTAATACATTTGTCATAATAATACATTAATATTAAAAATACTAAAATACTTAAAATTACCTCCTTTTAATCTTTGATTTTTTTTTTAAAACACAAAAATACATTTTTTTTACATCATATAATTAAAAATTGAAAATACTTCTTTTTATTAAAATATACTTTGTACATAACAATTTAAAAATACTTTTTAACATACATAATTTAATTTTGGACATTTAATACTTTTTGTATATAAAATAATAAATACATTTTTTGTATCATATCATTAAATTGGAAAATATCTTCTTTTAATATATTTTTGTACATAATTGATAAAATACATATTTTTCTAATATTAAAATTCTTAAAACACTTAGTTAACACACTTTTTGTATATAATAAACCATGACACATTTTATACTTGAACATTCAATTAAAACATTTTCTTTTTTGTACATATTAAAAATACACAAATCAAAGACTCCTTAAAGCACATATCTAGGTCAAAAACCCTAATACGCTTCAATCTCACATTTCGCACTTGTAAATAATTACACATACTCATATACATGTACACTTACACAAATACATTCACATTGCCCTATACACATTTTTATCTTATATTTGTATATTCGATGTTTACATTTTGATCGCAAATTCGATTTGGTTGTAACTTATTGGATACTATAATTCTCATCCCCTTTTGTACATCTATACCCCCACTCCCGGACACTATTTTGTAATAGCGTAGATTTTACATTTCCGCAATTTACAGTTTTCCAATTATACCATGGTTAGACCTAGGGTTTGCATGTACATAAAATCAAACGCTAGATAACCTAATACAAGACGAATACATGTAATCAATACACAATCACACTTGCACCCTCTAGGGTAATCCCACACGTTGCCTTCCAAAATGGGCCATGCTCGCACGTCGAGTATCTTTGGCAAAACAAAATCAAATGATCATAAGTCTCTCAAAATGTTGCCTAAACGGAATGATCATAGTCCCTTCAAAGCAAATTGCCAAAGACACTTGGCACCATTGCATTCATGGTCCATACGATGACCCGCGCCCGTCCCGAATAAACTTCCTAAACGCAAGATTGTCCATCAAATTCAATGGTGGAACAAAATTGTTAAAAGGGGTTAAAACATAACAAAAACCTTTGAGTACAATAGGGTAGACAAAACTCTTAGTTACTTGAGATCAAACTTGCAAAAACACTTGCCTTCTTTTCAAAAACCACAATCCACAACACTTTCAAAACAAACTCTCAAAAACATTTGAAAACATCTTTTCGAAAAGATCCACACTTTTGTAAAACACTCAATCACGAGTCAAATACATTAGTTTCCTATGACAAGGCATCTTTTTCCAAAACATTTTCAAAGGCACCCACACACACACCATTTTAAAAGCAATCGAAAATCAAGGCAAGTGATCTAAAAAACCAAGTAACTAAGAGCCCATGGATAACCATGGATGAAAAGGGTGCTAATACCTTCCCTTTTCATAATCTACCCCCCGAACCCACGAAATATCTCAAAAGGTTTTTGCTGTGCTTTTTTTTAACCTTTCCTTTAGGATAAAATAAAAAGTCGGTGGCGACTCTTGCTCAACCGCACAAGTGTGAATACGAACGCAAAACACTAGTCAGTTCTCCCACCGTATCACACAAACCCTAGGTCTAACCATGGTATAATTGGAAAAATGTAAATTGCGGAAATGTAAAATCTATGCTATTACAAAATAGTATCCGGGAGTGGGGGTATAAATGTACAAATGGGGATGAGACTTATAGTATCCAATAAGTTACAACCAAATCGAAATTGCGATCAGATGTAAATATCGAATATACAAATATAAGATAAACAAATGCGTATAGGGCAATGTGAATGTATTTGTGTAAGTGTACAAGTATATGCGTATATGATTATTTACAGGTGCGATAATGTGAAATTGAAGTGTATTAGGGTATTTGACCTAGATATGTGTTTTAAGGAATCTTTGATTTGTATATTCGAAATATGTACAAAAAGAAAATTGTTTTAATCATATGTTCAAGTTCTAATTAAAATATGTAAAAAATGATGTTTTAAGAAAAGAAAATATTTCTAAGCTTTGATTATGTATATAAGAGTATATTTCATTTGCTATGTACAAAAATGTTTTAAGAATTTAAATTACGCAAAAATGTATATTTACTTATTATGTACAAAATATATTTTAATTAAAAGAATGGAAATGTATTTTCAATTTTAAATATATGATGTAAAAAATGTATTTTTATGTGTTTAATATTTCAATATGTATTAAAATGTTTTCAAATTAATTAAGTATATAGAAAAGTATTTTAATTATATGCTTAAAGAAGAGATGTATTTTTTTACTAAATGAATTATATTAATTAAGAGTGTATTTTTTTATTAAAACTATATTAGGTTAGAAAATAAGTACATTGTTTATAAAAAAAGAAATTAATATTAATGTTTTTTTTTGTTAAAAGAAGAGGAAGCATTTTAATGGGCTTAGGCGTGCAGAGTGGGCAAGGCCCGTGTTGATTCAAAAACAATTTAGGGTTTGAAGCTTTTCTTGTACATTTGGATACGCTTAGGTTTTGAAACAGCGGCGGAGTCCGTCTTGGGGTTTCGTCTTCTTCGATCGTTCGCTCTTTGCCCATGGATTCAAAGCTCCGACCTTCACGCCCTAGCCACCGTGCCATCTCCTCCTCCATTTGCCCTCCTCCATGAGTCGTTCACGTCAGGTACGGAGGTTCGTTTTCGTTTAAAATCTCATTTCGTTTTGCACGTCATGTTTTTTCATTCACTTAACTTTTACTTACTGATTTATGTGAGGTTTCGAAGAAAGAGTGAAAGAGATTATACCTTGGCGAAGGGGGAGGAAGGAGGCACTTGGGGGCTTGACGATGGAGGGGTGGTGAAAACGCTAACCGGCTTTGAGATCCTGGTAACTTTTATCTTTTTCTTCTTCCTTAGGGTTTGATGATGATTCTCGTACTGAAAACCTTGTCCTGAAACCTCACTTCTTTCTTCCTCTCTTTCGCCTTTACTGTCTTGACATTTCTGTATACTTGTGAACGATGTGCCTTTGGAATGTTGAGCTTGTTGCCTTGAATCGTTTCTTCTGCTTGTCTTGAATGTGTTTTATTGCCCAATGATGTTTTCTACTGAGGGCTCGTGGGTTTGGACACTGAGTTGTTTTTAACAGCTTTTTGTTATCTTTCTTCTTCGTCCCTGAATTGCCCTAGTTCTCGTATGCTTGCCTTAGATTTTGCTGCCTATTTTCCACCCAATGATGAATTCAGAATTCTGAGGGGTTGTACCTGTTGCCTCTTGATTGCCCTTTGGAACTGTTGATTATGACGCCTTGAGATGAACTTGAGGGCTTTTATTGCCCTTCTGAATGTTTCGGTATCAGTATGCTGGTTTCTTGCCTGATGATGTGTATACTGAGGGTTTTATGCTTGAAATGCTATGGCTTTGAGCTGGTTTCTGTGTTGACAGTAGGCCGGTATTTGGTGATTGACAGGTTGTGTTGGCTATGAGTTTATGTGTTATGCTTAGGCCAGTGGGACTGGTTTTGTTGTTAGGCAGGTTATCTGGTTTAGCAGGTTTCAGGCTGATGCAGGCAGCAGGTTTTAATATGGAGGTTATGGCTTCTTTTGTTTTGTTGTATGCTCTGTATGTTTGTATGTTTGTAGGTTTGTATGTTTGCTGAGGCTTGGCCTGGTAACTTAAGCTTCAGCAGGTGGATGCTTGGTTTGATGAGGCTTGGCCTGGTAACTTAGGCTTCAGCAGGTTGATGCTTGGTGCCCAGGTTTTGAACTGGCTTCAGGTTTGATGTATGGTTCAGGCAGATTGTTGGTTTTAGGATGGGTTTGAATGGGTTGAGCTTCAGGTTATGTCTTTGGCGTTATGTTGTTTTGGTAAGTTTGATGCAGGTTTTTTGGCCTTGACAGTAATGTGAGGCTTCAGGCTTTGTATCTTTTCTTCTCCTCTACCTTTTTTGAACTGTGTTGTTTTTTCTTTTGTATATATTTTCTTCTTATCTATCCTGCCTGTCCTGCCTAAGCCTGAAAAACCTGCTTCTATCTCTTCTTTTTTCTCTCTCTATAGTACAGTTGGATATTATTAATGTTTTATTTCTGTACTTTCTCTGAAAGGGCTATTGATGGGAAATGATGATAAAAGGAAGCTTGCTTGCATATAGGATTTCCTCTGCATCTTTATCTTTCTTTGACAGCTTGCTACACTTTGTGATATCTTCCATATCTTTGCCAAATCTTCTTTTGACAGCTTGGGTAGATTTTGTATTTTGACAGTAAATTGCACTTTTTGATCTTTGATAGAAAGTTGGAATTGGATTTTCAGTTTGGTTTGAACTTACTTCTGAACTATGCAGTTTGACATTTTAAAAAATATGCATTTTGACATTTTGCATTTATGATAAAATTCTTCCCTCTTTGTGAACCGGGAGAAATCCCGTGATTTGCAGAGAGGGTCAACTGATCCCAGTCAGTGGCCCTTAATGATGACTGCAAATTTTATCTGTCTTTAATTAATTCAACTGCTTTTGACTTTTCCTTTTCTTTTTGCAGATGAATAATGGAGCACCGGAGCGAAGTGAAGAATGAAGAATTAGAAATAGGATAGTTTTCTTTTTATTTAAATTTAAATCAATGTAAGACCAATGTTTGTAATTTAAATTCCAAACATCAATTGTACATTTAATTTAAAGATAAATAAAAGTTTCCATTATCCAATTTAATTCTATTTTCTCTTTATTGCTTATTGTGATACGGTGGGAGAACTGACTAGTGTTTTGCGTTCGCATTCGCACTTGTGCGGTTGAGCAAGAGTCGCCACCGACTTTTTATTTTATCCTAAAGGAAAGGTTAAAAAAGCACAGCAAAAACCTTTTGAGATATTTCGTGGGTTCGGGGGGTAGATTATGAAAAGGGAAGGTGTTAGCACCCTTTTCATCCATGGTTATCCATGGGCTCTTAGTTACTTGGTTTTTTAGATCACTTGCCTTGTTTTTCGATTGCTTTGAAAATGGTGTGTGTGTGGGTGCTTTTTGAAAATGTTTTGGAAAAAGATGCCTTGTCTTAGGCTAACCTTGTAATAATTCTTTACTCGAATGTTTTACAAAGGCGTGTATCTTTTCGAAAAGATGTTTCAAAATGTTTTGAGAATTTGTTTGGAAAGTGTTGTGGATTGTGGTTTTTGAAAAGAAGGCAAGTGTTTTTGCAAATTGATCTCAAGTAACTAAGAGTTTTGTCTACCCTATTGTACTCAAAGGTTTTTGTCATGTTTTAACCCCTTTTAACAATTTTGTTCTACCATTGAAATTGGTAGGCAATCTTGCATTTAGGAAGTTTATTCGGGACGGGCGCGGGTCATCGTATGGACCATGAATGCAATGGTGCCAAGTGTCTTTGGAAATTTGCTTTGAAGGGACTATGATCAATCCGTTTAGGCAACTTTCGAAAGCGTCATCGAGGGACTTATGATCATTTGATTTTGTTTTGCCAAAGATACTCGACGTGCAAGCATGGCCTATTTTGGAAGGCAACATGTGAGATTACCCTAGGGGGTGCAAGTGTGATTGTGTATTGATTACATGTATTTGTCTTGTATTAGGTTATCTAGCGTTTGATTTTATGTACATACAAACCCTAGGTCTAACCATGGTATAATTGGAAAAACTGTAAATTGCGGAATATAAATCTACGCTATTACAAAATAGTATCCGGGAGTGGGGGTATAAATGTACAATGGGATGAGACTTATAGTATCCAATAAGTTACAACCAAATCGAATTCGCAATCAAAATGTAAATATCGAATATACAGATGTAAGATAAAAATGTGTATAGGGCAATGTGAATGTATTTGTGTAAGTGCACCAGTGTATATGTATATGAATTGTGTAATTATGTACAAGTGTGATATGTGAAGTTGAATCGTATTAGGGTTTGACCTAGAGAAATGTATTTTAAATGAATCTTTGATTTTTGTATGTTCAATCATGTACAAAAGAAAAAGAAAGTGTTTTGATTTAAATGTTCAAGTTTTTAATTAGATGTATTATGTATAAAAAAGAAAGTAGCTTAATTAAATGTTGTGAATTTAATATTAGAAAAATGTATATATCGTTATGTACAAAAAAAAGTATTTAAATGTCAAGAATTGAGTTTTGTATAAAAAGAATGTATTTTTTATATTGTTATGTACAAATGTATTTTTAATAAAAGAGTAAATGAATAAAAGAGAAGCAAGTATTTCCAATTTTAATATATGAAAAAGAATGTTAAGTTAGAAATATATATGGTTTTAGTATTAATATTAATATTTTGTTAAGTTAATTAAGAATGTTATATTTCTTAAAACTACATTTAGTTAGGAAATAAGTATATTGTTTGTAAAATAAAGAGTTATCAATGTTTTTTTTTGGAAAGGAAAAGAGAGGAAACATTCGAATGGGCCTCAGAGGGACTTAGAGACGGGTCAGGCCCAAGGTTTGAGACAACTTCCTTTAGGGTTTAGAAATGTTATTCAGAACGAAGGCTAGGGTTCGCAGCGGCGCGTTCGTGTTCGTTTTCTCCGATCAAGCTTCCTGAGCAACCCACTCCGGCCACCAGCGCTAGCCTCGGGCCTCTCTTCCCTCCAGCTCAGTGGATTCGTGGTTCAAGGTTTGTTTCAATGTTCCTTTTTTCCTTCTGTGAATGATACGCGTTTTGGATTCGTTTTAAGTTGAGTTTTTATTATTATGAGGTGGAGGAAAGGAAGAAAAAGAATAAAGCTTACTACCTGACCTTGGAGGAGGAGGAGAGAAGAGTGGAGGCGTTGAGGAGGCCGGAGCGGCGATTCGCTGACGAAGCTGGATGCTTTCCTGGTATTTTCGTTCTTACCTCTTGTTGTATGAGGGTTTTATGATGATGTATACTGAGAACCCTTTCCCTTCTTTCTTCTTCTTCTATGTCACTGATGCTTATGTATTGTTGCCTGAGTATGTCGTTGGATACGTCTTTCTGATTTGCCTATGATGAAGCCCCCCCTTCTGAGGCCTAAGGTGGGTTGGGAAATTTGGCTTGCTTTGAGATGCTCAGTGACGATCTCAGAGGTCTGAGGGCCTAGGTTGCCTTTGATACCTTTTGTTGAATTGGATGTTGTGTGTTATCTTGAACTGTGATGCTTTCTGAAATGCCTCTTCTTCTGGAATGCTGTATATTTGTTTGGATGCTATGTATTGCCTATGATGAGGAAAGAAAAACTCTGAGGCTTAGGAGTTGGTTTCATGCTTGACAGTAGGTTGAGGGATTTGGATTTTGTTTATCAGGTTTGCAATCTAGGCCATGTTTTGATGGTTTGGATTTTGAGATTAAGGCAGGGTGTTGGTTTTATCTGGTTTTTATGTTAGCTTGGCTTGGTAACTTAGTTTGCAGGTTATGGTGGTTCAGGTTTTGAGGCTTGGGTTTAACACAGTTTTGGTTAGGTTATGCTTCAGTATGTTGTTGGACTTAACAGGGTTTGAGGTGTTTTAGGTTATGGTGGTGCTGGTATGAAGTTTGAGATGTTCAGTGTTTGATGTTTTTTTTTTATTTGCTTCAGTTTGGATGATAGGCAGGTTGTGAGTTTTGAAAAGTGTTTGATAACTTGTGAGGTTTCAGTTTTGTAGGTATTGTGTTTGGTTGTTCAGTTTATGTGGTTGGGCAGGGTTGATGAGGTTGGATAGCATGGTGGTTCTGGTTCAAGCTTGTTGATTTATTTGTTTGACAGGGTAGCAGTTAAGGCTACTGCAGATTGGTAGTTTTGCTTATGTGTTGACAGTATGGTCGAGCTTGCAATGGGTTTGAAGTATTTCTGAGGTTTCGTATATCTTTTTTTCTCTCTTGCTATGCTGAACTGAGTTGTGTTTTCAGGTTTTTAGGCTTGGGTTTGAGATGTGTTATGTTGGGTCTGTAAGGAGGATGCAGGCTCTTGGTTTTGTATCTTTCTCCTCTCTTCTCACCTCACTTCTAAACTATCTTGTATTGGCTTGTGGATTTGTATATCTTTTTTTTCTGTCTTCTCCTCACTCTCTGAACTGAGTTCTTCTATATCTGTGTTACATCTTTTCTGCTGTATACCCTCCTGTCTATGCCTAAAACCTGAACTCTGCCTACTGCTGCTTTATCTCTCTTTTCTTCCATAGTACAGCTTTGAATATATTATATGATTTATGTTGTACTTTCTCTGAAGGGGCCCTACTGGTGGGAAATGATGATTTTAGATTTTTGCTACTTGCATAACACATTTTCTGCATCTTTTTTGTCTCTTTGGACATCTTTGACAGTTTTGATAGCAACTTGTACTACTTTGATTTCTTTGATATCTTTGGCATTTGATAGGAAGTGGGAATTGGATTTGAACTAATACAGTTTGAACTTTGGATTTGAAATTGAGATTTTATGCAGCTTGAAATTTTAGAGATTTATACTTTTGACATTTGCATTTTATGAATAAAAAATCTTCCCTCTCTGTGAACCGGGAGAAATCCCGTGATTTGCAGAGAGGGTCAACTGATCCCAGTCAGTGGCCCCTAATGATGAGCAATATTTTATCTGTCTTTAATTAACTGCTTTCTGACTTTCTTTCTTCTTTTCGCAGATAAAAATGGAGCACCGGCGCGGAGTGAAGAATGAAGAATATTAGAACTAGGATAGTTTTTATTTTATGTAACATTTAAATTAATGTAAATTATTGTCTGTAATTTAGATTATAAACAACAATTTGTACAAATAATTCAAATATCAATAAAATCCAAATTATCCAATTGGTTCTAATTTTCTTTATTGTTTATTTATTTATTTAAAATTCTTAGAATTAAAACAATTGAAAAATAAATTTCAATCATTCAATTTTTTAGAATAATAAATAACTTAAATAAAAACAACATTGATCAATTAAACCTGTCTTATCCAATATCCAAAACAAAGCAGCAGTTAACCCAAATGGACTGATCAAACGCATTCCTTCTTCACTGATTTGCCATAAACACTGTGAACCCAATACTGCATACCGTATCTGACTGGCCCAATCAAAACGTACCGAATTCAAACCACTGTCTCTTTTACTGATTAAATCAAGATAATGCGAATTTAACCCGAATCTCGGAATAAACTGCAAAGTGCTGTAGAATTTTAATCTTTCTGAGAAAATGCCCATAAAACCTTAACTCCCGATTAAATGCCAAATAACGCTCGCCTGATCACAATTGAACCAAAAATCATCCAAACCCTAAGCCCACTGTATGAAACAATCCAAAGCTCTGAAAATCAGAAAAAACCCTAATTTTGCTTGACTGTCAAGAAAAGTCCATTTGTCCGATTCCTGAGCCAGTTTGAAAAGTCAGGAAATGTCTGAAGCTGAGATTTCTTGTAGAAAAGCGCGAGGGCAAATTTTGGGGTACAACAGTTGCCCCTGTTCAATCTTCTTGGACCTGAAGAGTTAGATTGGCAAGTTTTCCTTTCGCGACTTGAAGGTAAAAGGAGATTGGACACCAATGTGCCCAGAAAATTTGCGCTCGTCGATGTGACGGTGGAGGTGAATGGGCTTAAAGATGCCATTTGGTGATGGGCTTAAAGATGCCATCTGGCGCGATAGAATTTTGTCGGGGGATGGGCTTAGAGATGCCATCTGAGAATGGGCTTACAGATGCCATTCGGCGACTGCTGGTAGGAGGATGGGCTTAGAGATGCCATCTGGACATGTTGAACTGTATGTCAATGGTGAGTGGACGAGTGTCATAAGGGCATCCCTGTTTTGGAACATCTCTGAATTGGGGGTCTGAACAAGCAACAGATTGACGTCCATGTCTGGGGAATCTGTAAACTACTTCAGGAGTTGAGATTGAATAAGCGATAGAGCAACATCCGTTGTTGGGAAGCGTCCGTAAACTATTTTCAAAAATTGAGAAGAGTCTGAATCAGTTGGTAGATTGACATCCGTTGTTGGGAAGAATCCGTAAACTGTCTTCAAAGGTTGAGAAGAGTCTGAACAAATCGGTAGATTGACATCCGTTGTAGGGAAGAATCCGTAAACTTGTTTCAGAAATTGAGAAGTTGAAGAGGAACCGGTGTAAGGTTTCTGCTGATGCGTCTGAATGAATCTGGAATAAGTATCAGAATGTCGTCGTGTCCGGGTCACATCTGAACTATTTCTGGATGAATCTCGGGAGATGATCTGTGTCTGTCGACTGATCTTTCCTGAAAAGGCAAAGGGTTAGTTGTATGCAATGTTATGATGCATGATGCAACGCGTGTGACATTAATGTTTATGACATGAATGTAATGAATGCGTATGTAAGCTGATGAGTTAATCCTGCCGAGGATACATGAATCCGAGATGGCTGAAGATAACAGCCTCTTGATTGCTGCCGGGGAAAATAAATCCTTGGCTGTTGCTGGAGAAGGGAATTCCTGATGACCTCTACTGGGGAGTTCCAAACTAGTAGGCTCATGCTGGGGAGGCCAGGTTGAGAATCTTCGGCTTGATGGGAAGTAACCCTGGAGACTTCACTGGGGAACTCAAGATTTGCCTTCCTAAAACTCTGTGGGGAGAAGGTTTGAAAGTCTGACTCCGCTGGGGATACTGAAGTTTATACTCTGAGGGGAATTGAACTCCGGAGGATTCTTCGGCTGGGGATTTGCAAAGATAAGTTACTGTTGGGGAATTTTGATGAACTCCGCTGGGGATAGGAAGAATCTTCTGATTGCTGTAGGTGTTGGTCTGGGATAAGTTACTGAATGTCGCCATCTCTGGGTCACATCTTGAACTATATCTAGAAGCAACTCTGAATAAGTTATAGAATGTCGCCATGTCTGGGTCACATCTTGAACTATATCTGGAATGAAATTCTAAATGAGTTGTAGAATGTCGCCAAATCTTGGGTCATATCTGAACTATATCTGGAAAGTCTGAATGAGTTGCAGAATGTCGCCAAATCTTGGGTCACGTCTGAACTATATCTGGAAAGTCTGAATGAGTTATAGAATGTCGCCATGTCTGGGTCACATCTTGAACTATATCTGGAATGAAATTCTGAATGAGTTATAGAATGTCGCCATCTCTGGGTCACATCTGAACTATATCTGGAAAGTTTGAATGAGTTATAGAATGTCGCCATGTCTGGGTCACATCTTGAACTATATCTGGAAAGTCTGAATGAGTTATAGAATGTCGCCAAATCTTGGGTTACATCTGAACTATATCTGGAAAGTCTGAATGAGTTATAGAATGTCGCCATGTCTGGGTCACATCTTGAACTATATCTTGAAAGTCTGAATAAGTTATAGAATGTCGCCATGTCTGGGTCACATCTTGAACTATATCTGGAAAGTCTGAATGAGTTATAGAATGTCGCCATGTCTGGGTCACATCTTGAACTATATCTGGAAAGTCTGAATGAGTTATAGAATGTCGCCATGTCTGGGTCACATCTTGAACTATATCTTGAAAGTCTGAATAAGTTATAGAATGTCGCCATGTCTGGGTCACATCTTGAACTATATCTGGAAAGTCTGAATGAGTTATAGAATGTCGCCATGTCTGGGTCACATCTTGAACTATATCTGGAAAGTCTGAATGAGTTATAGAATGTCGCCATGTCTGGGTCACATCTTGAACTATATCTTTTCTTTTGAGGTGATAAGGAACTTGTTGAACACTTTTGATATTCGAATGCCCCAAGTGGTGATGAAGGAGTCTTGAATCAGATTACTCTGCATATTGAGAGATTTCTTGAAATCTTGACTGGACTGCCCCAGGTTAACTGAATGGTGACATGTCATGCCCCTTGCTGATAGGAGATTTGATGGAAGTGTCATCCTCTTGAAGTGATTTTGACTTACTGAGAGAGTTTTCGTTCCTCCGAACATTCGTCGCGTGAAATTCTTCGCTGTCAAACAAAAAGTCAAACGCAGACAGTGATATTCAAATAATGCAAAGTTTATGTTTGTCTCGAAGTTTTTTTTCGTTTTGGAAAATGCGTTTTTAGCAGAAAACTTTTCATAAGGCAAGTTAACACAAGATTTAGAGCAAAGCCCTACAGGAGTCAGGATACCTTTTGTAACAGTATGCTTTCGAACTAACCCATGCTTCAATTAGGACTTTTGAAGGGTTGTAACGTGGCCTGGTTCACGGTTTAAGAAACGAAGGATAAAGGCTCAAAGTATATTTGTACCCACCCGTTCTTCGTGATGTTCTTCAACCTAAGCTCAGTTAACTGTGCGTCGCACTCTGTTTTGAGTTTGGAACGACTTTTGGGCGATGGTTCACCAGTCTAATTTTTGGGAGACAGTCATCATCTCCTTTTTCTTTTCAACACTTTTCATGTTGTTGAGGGTTTTGTAATGACCTCACTATTTTGATTTTGATTTGTTATCCCTAACTTTTGCCTGACTGTCACCGTTTTCGGGATCACTGTCAGCGGGATACCCCAGCTTTCTTAAGCCTCCTTTATAGGTTTTGGCTCAGTGGGCTTCTTTCTTTTGAGAGATTGACTGTCTATGTGATAGGGAACCACCCTTGTCAAAGGAATGCTTTCTCTTTTGATGTCGTTCGTGGTGTTACGAACCGAGAGTTTGTGACTTCAATGCGCATTTTCTTTTTGAATTAACTGAGATACTACCCTGCCCCGGGTTTATATCAAAGGTTTCGATTGTTTTAGAACGGGAAACTCCTACTTCTTTGGCTCGAAGGGGTTGACTAGGGATTAACTTCCTTATAACTCCAGTGTTTGGGAATTGAAAGAAATGCCTGTACATCATCAGCAAGGTCTGTTCAAAAGCATACTGTATAAGATCACGGTATTGTTTCGTCATCCTCCCTCTAAAGGCTTAGAGCTTTTTTATCAAGAGTCAGATATCATAAAGAAAAGCATAAGAGTAGTGAAACGAATGGATGAATTCAAGACAAACATATGCAATGCATTAATGAAAACAGAGTTTAACATCAACAGATAATTGTTTGACAACAAAAGAAATTACAACTTTGAAAATTCAGAATGAAACAAACACAATCTCAATGATTTGGCATAGGAGGAGTGATCATGCTGGAGTCTCTGGGGGACCAAACTCAATCTCCTTGGCATCGATCATGTCCTGGATCTTGTTCTTCAGAGGCCAACAGTTGTTGGTATCATGCCCCGGGCTATCAGAGTGGTATTCACATCTTTCATTGGGGTGATAGGTAGGAGCAGAAGTATTTGGGTTCCGGAGAGGAGCCCTCAAAGTAATCATACCCCTCTTTAACAAGTGTTGCAGTGCCTGAGACAGCGACATGTTGATCTTGGTGAACTGCCTCCTAGGTGCGACCTCCTTATGCTGATGCCCCTGTCTTTGTTGAGCAGGTATAGGATTAGGGATCAGGATTGCCCCTATATGTTGGTCATGACGACCCTTTTGACTGTTCGCAGCAATGGACTCTTTCTTCCCGTTGTAGGGAATTATCTGAGTATCGGAGGTTGTGGATCCCTGGATCTTGCCACTCTTGATGCCAGCCTCGACCCTCTCGCCAGTCAATATTAGCTCGGTGAATCCGGCTGAAGAGCTTCCAATTAAGTGATTAAAGAAAGGCCCTGTCAAAGTTCCCATGAAGATGTCGATCAACTCTCTGTCAGTTAAGGGAGGTTGCACCCTACCAGCCAAATCTCTCCACTTTTGGGCATATCCCTTGAAATTCTCGTCGGAACCCATGGTCATGTTTTGCAACTGCGCACGAGTTGGTGCAAGATCAGCATTGTACTGGTACTGTTCGTAAAAAGCCCTGGCTAGATCTTCCCAGGTGTGGATGCGAGAACTCTCCAATTGATAGAACCACTCGAGATGAGCCCCTACTAGACTTTCTTGGAAGAAATGGATCCAAAGCCTCTTATCAACTGTGTATGGTTGAATCTTGCGGGCATAAGCCTTCAGATGCATCTTAGGGCAAGAGACACCATCGTACAGAGCAAAGGTAGGGACTTTGAATTTTGGAGGGATGACCAATCCAGGAACCAAACCCATGTCTCCTAAATCCAAGCCAGGTATTTGTTGGATCTCCATAGCATTGAGGCGATCCTCCAACTCTTTGTACTTGTCATCAGTAAGAGGATATTGTTCTTCGGAGTAATCAACTTCCTCTTCAACCATCTCCTCATTGTGGTCTTCTTCAAGACTGACTACTGTGTTGGATGGAGTTGCAAGGTCTTGGGTCTTAGGCCTTCTCCTCAAGTTCAGGATGCGGGATGTCTTCTTGGATTTCTTCTTGTCTTTGAGAAGAAGAGCTGTCAGATCCTCTTGCCCTTTACCCATAGCCAGCAGCATTTGCTGGAATTGAGCATTTTGAGCCTGGAGATCTTTCACTGTTTGTTCCATATCCATCTTACTGAAATAAACAGTAGGAAGAATAAGGAGACCTGTAGGGGAGAAACCTGTTATGCAATGATATGTGTGATATATATGCAATGTTTTCAAGGGTCTCTTGGGGTAAACACAAGAAAGTGTTAGAGATTGAACTCTGCTTTTGGATTGGAGATCTCTGCACCAGTGGATGTCTTTCCACTAGAATCAAGCTCACCATGTCAAGTGGGTCATAGCCACTGATTCAAGTTGTTGTACTTGATCTTTTGGTTGGAGAACTTTGTATCGGTGGATGTCTTTCCACGAGAATCAAGCTCACCATGTCAAGTGGGTCATAGCCACTGATTCAAGTTGTTGCACTTGAACTCTGACTGGATTGGTTAGAGGAGAAACCCCCTTTCCCATTGATAGATGTGTAGTTCAATGTAACCCTGCATCAACAGGACCCTCGAGATCCTTGAAATGGTTATTGAAAATGCTAAAATGCTATGATGTTATGATGTTATGTACATGTAGGCACAAACAAGCGAATGTATATACAGGCAAACATATTCACACAAAGCACACAAGGCCTTAGGTTTAGGCTTGCATGAGGTTCAGGTACTACCCTCTTTCAGTTTGTTGGTTGAAACCTGTCCTATCAAAAGTAACCGGGTTCTAGAGGTCCCAACGTCACTGGATTGCTTTCATTGTTCATTGTTTCGATTTAGCCACTGAACTGGCGACCGAAATATTCCAGGAAAGCAACCCTCAATTGAGTGTAGTATCGAGTATCAACCAACCTCGGACTGCACCAAAGTCAGTTATCTCACTACCCTAAAAAGGCCAAGATGGTTCAAATTAAGGTTCCTAAGGTCAGTTGATGCTTCACGACACCACGCGGCGGCCCCGTACTCTCCTTGACTGAACTCAAGGGTTACCGGTACACACCAAAGTGCCACATCAACGTAGCAGACTGCTTCAACCATGTCGGTATACCCCGCACAGTTCCCTCACAGCCTTGTTGCTACCTAAAAGGGTTTCCCCATATCCGGGTTAGGATCTATAAAACTCCGATACAAAGCCCACAAATGTAAAGCAAACAAAGCAATCAATTGAAAGTAAAGGTGATCTAAACCCTAAGGTAACCCCACTTCAGTTTATCAATCCCCAGCAGAGTCGCCAGTTCTGTGATACGGTGGGAGAACTGACTAGTGTTTTGCGTTCGCATTCGCACTTGTGCGGTTGAGCAAGAGTCGCCACCGACTTTTTATTTTATCCTAAAGGAAAGGTTAAAAAAGCACAGCAAAAACCTTTTGAGATATTTCGTGGGTTCGGGGGGTAGATTATGAAAAGGGAAGGTGTTAGCACCCTTTTCATCCATGGTTATCCATGGGCTCTTAGTTACTTGGTTTTTTAGATCACTTGCCTTGTTTTTCGATTGCTTTGAAAATGGTGTGTGTGTGGGTGCTTTTTGAAAATGTTTTGGAAAAAGATGCCTTGTCTTAGGCTAACCTTGTAATAATTCTTTACTCGAATGTTTTACAAAGGCGTGTATCTTTTCGAAAAGATGTTTCAAAATGTTTTGAGAATTTGTTTGGAAAGTGTTGTGGATTGTGGTTTTTGAAAAGAAGGCAAGTGTTTTTGCAAATTGATCTCAAGTAACTAAGAGTTTTGTCTACCCTATTGTACTCAAAGGTTTTTGTCATGTTTTAACCCCTTTTAACAATTTTGTTCTACCATTGAAATTGGTAGGCAATCTTGCATTTAGGAAGTTTATTCGGGACGGGCGCGGGTCATCGTATGGACCATGAATGCAATGGTGCCAAGTGTCTTTGGAAATTTGCTTTGAAGGGACTATGATCAATCCGTTTAGGCAACTTTCGAAAGCGTCATCGAGGGACTTATGATCATTTGATTTTGTTTTGCCAAAGATACTCGACGTGCAAGCATGGCCTATTTTGGAAGGCAACATGTGAGATTACCCTAGGGGGTGCAAGTGTGATTGTGTATTGATTACATGTATTTGTCTTGTATTAGGTTATCTAGCGTTTGATTTTATGTACATACAAACCCTAGGTCTAACCATGGTATAATTGGAAAAACTGTAAATTGCGGAATATAAATCTACGCTATTACAAAATAGTATCCGGGAGTGGGGGTATAAATGTACAATGGGATGAGACTTATAGTATCCAATAAGTTACAACCAAATCGAATTCGCAATCAAAATGTAAATATCGAATATACAGATGTAAGATAAAAAATGTGTATAGGGCAATGTGAATGTATTTGTGTAAGTGCACCAGTGTATATGTATATGAATTGTGTAATTATGTACAAGTGCGATATGTGAAGTTGAATCGTATTAGGGTTTGACCTAGAGAAATGTATTTTAAATGAATCTTTGATTTTTGTATGTTCAATCATGTACAAAAGAAAAAGAAAGTGTTTTGATTTAAATGTTCAAGTTTTTAATTAGATGTATTATGTATAAAAAAGAAAGTAGCTTAATTAAATGTTGTGAATTTAATATTAGAAAAATGTATATATCGTTATGTACAAAAAAAAGTATTTAAATGTCAAGAATTGAGTTTTGTATAAAAAGAATGTATTTTTTATATTGTTATGTACAAATGTATTTTTAATAAAAGAGTAAATGAATAAAAGAGAAGCAAGTATTTCCAATTTTAATATATGAAAAAGAATGTTAAGTTAGAAATATATATGGTTTTAGTATTAATATTAATATTTTGTTAAGTTAATTAAGAATGTTATATTTCTTAAAACTACATTTAGTTAGGAAATAAGTATATTGTTTGTAAAATAAAGAGTTATCAATGTTTTTTTTTGGAAAGGAAAAGAGAGGAAACATTCGAATGGGCCTCAGAGGGACTTAGAGACGGGTCAGGCCCAAGGTTTGAGACAACTTCCTTTAGGGTTTAGAAATGTTATTCAGAACGAAGGCTAGGGTTCGCAGCGGGGCGTTCGTGTTCGTTTTCTCCGATCAAGCTTCCTGAGCAATCCACTCCGGCCACCAGCGCTACCCTCGGGCCTCTCTTCCCTCCAGCTCAGTGGATTCGTGGTTCAAGGTTTGTTTCAATGTTCCTTTTTTCCTTCTGTGAATGATACGCGTTTTGGATTCGTTTTAAGTTGAGTTTTTATTATTATGAGGTGGAGGAAAGGAAGAAAAAGAATAAAGCTTACTACCTGACCTTGGAGGAGGAGGAGAGAAGAGTGGAGGCGTTGAGGAGGCCGGAGCGGCGATTCGCTGACGAAGCTGGATGCTTTCCTGGTATTTTCGTTCTTACCTCTTGTTGTATGAGGGTTTTATGATGATGTATACTGAGAACCCTTTCCCTTCTTTCTTCTTCTTCTATGTCACTGATGCTTATGTATTGTTGCCTGAGTATGTCGTTGGATACGTCTTTCTGATTTGCCTATGATGAAGCCCCCCCCTTCTGAGGCCTAAGGTGGGTTGGGAAATTTGGCTTGCTTTGAGATGCTCAGTGACGATCTCAGAGGTCTGAGGGCCTAGGTTGCCTTTGATACCTTTTGTTGAATTGGATGTTGTGTGTTATCTTGAACTGTGATGCTTTCTGAAATGCCTCTTCTTCTGGAATGCTGTATATTTGTTTGGATGCTATGTATTGCCTATGATGAGGAAAGAAAAACTCTGAGGCTTAGGAGTTGGTTTCATGCTTGACAGTAGGTTGAGGGATTTGGATTTTGTTTATCAGGTTTGCAATCTAGGCCATGTTTTGATGGTTTGGCTTTTGAGATTAAGGCAGGGTGTTGGTTTTATCTGGTTTTTATGTTAGCTTGGCTTGGTAACTTAGTTTGCAGGTTATGGTGGTTCAGGTTTTGAGGCTTGGGTTTAACACAGTTTTGGTTAGGTTATGCTTCAGTATGTTGTTGGACTTAACAGGGTTTGAGGTGTTTTAGGTTATGGTGGTGCTGGTATGAAGTTTGAGATGTTCAGTGTTTGATGTTTTTTTTTATTTGCTTCAGTTTGGATGATAGGCAGGTTGTGAGTTTTGAAAAGTGTTTGATAACTTGTGAGGTTTCAGTTTTGTAGGTATTGTGTTTGGTTGTTCAGTTTATGTGGTTGGGCAGGGTTGATGAGGTTGGATAGCATGGTGGTTCTGGTTCAAGCTTGTTGATTTATTTGTTTGACAGGGTAGCAGTTAAGGCTACTACAGATTGGTAGTTTTGCTTATGTGTTGACAGTATGGTCGAGCTTGCAATGGGTTTGAAGTATTTCTGAGGTTTCGTATATCTTTTTTTCTCTCTTGCTATGCTGAACTGAGTTGTGTTTTCAGGTTTTTAGGCTTGGGTTTGAGATGTGTTATGTTGGGTCTGTAAGGAGGATGCAGGCTCTTGGTTTTGTATCTTTCTCCTCTCTTCTCACCTCACTTCTGAACTATCTTGTATTGGCTTGTGGATTTGTATATCTTTTTTTTCTGTCTTCTCCTCACTCTCTGAACTGAGTTCTTCTATATCTGTGTTACATCTTTTCTGCTGTATACCCTCCTGTCTATGCCTAAAACCTGAACTCTGCCTACTGCTGCTTTATCTCTCTTTTCTTCCATAGTACAGCTTTGAATATATTATATGATTTATGTTGTACTTTCTCTGAAGGGGCCCTACTGGTGGGAAATGATGATTTTAGATTTTTGCTACTTGCATAACACATTTTCTGCATCTTTTTTGTCTCTTTGGACAGCTTTGACAGTTTTGATAGCAACTTGTACTACTTTGATTTCTTTGATATCTTTGGCATTTGATAGGAAGTGGGAATTGGATTTGAACTAATACAGTTTGAACTTTGGATTTGAAATTGAGATTTTATGCAGCTTGAAATTTTAAAGATTTATACTTTTGACATTTGCATTTCATGAATAAAAAATCTTCCCTCTCTGTGAACCGGGAGAAATCCCGTGATTTGCAGAGAGGGTCAACTGATCCCAGTCAGTGGCCCCTAATGATGAGCAATATTTTATCTGTCTTTAATTAACTGCTTTCTGACTTTCTTTCTTCTTTTCGCAGATAAAAATGGAGCACCGGCGCGGAGTGAAGAATGAAGAATATTAGAACTAGGATAGTTTTTATTTTATGTAACATTTAAATTAATGTAAATTATTGTCTGTAATTTAGATTATAAACAACAATTTGTACAAATAATTCAAATATCAATAAAATCCAAATTATCCAATTGGTTCTAATTTTCTTTATTGTTTATTTATTTATTTAAAATTCTTAGAATTAAAACAATTGAAAAATAAATTTCAATCATTCAATTTTTTAGAATAATAAATAACTTAAATAAAAACAACATTGATCAATTAAACCTGTCTTATCCAATATCCAAAACAAAGCAGCAGTTAACCCAAATGGACTGATCAAACGCATTCCTTCTTCACTGATTTGCCATAAACACTGTGAACCCAATACTGCATACCGTATCTGACTGGCCCAATCAAAACGTACCGAATTCAAACCACTGTCTCTTTTACTGATTAAATCAAGATAATGCGAATTTAACCCGAATCTCGGAATAAACTGCAAAGTGCTGTAGAATTTTAATCTTTCTGAGAAAATGCCCATAAAACCTTAACTCCCGATTAAATGCCAAATAACGCTCGCCTGATCACAATTGAACCAAAAATCATCCAAACCCTAAGCCCACTGTATGAAACAATCCAAAGCTCTGAAAATCAGAAAAAACCCTAATTTTGCTTGACTGTCAAGAAAAGTCCATTTGTCCGATTCCTGAGCCAGTTTGAAAAGTCAGGAAATGTCTGAAGCTGAGATTTCTTGTAGAAAAGCGCGAGGGCAAATTTTGGGGTACAACAGTTGCCCCTGTTCAATCTTCTTGGACCTGAAGAGTTAGATTGGCAAGTTTGCCTTTCGCGACTTGAAGGTAAAAGGAGATTGGACACCAATGTGCCCAGAAAATTTGCGCTCGTCGATGTAACGGTGGAGGTGAATAGGCTTAAAGATGCCATTTGGTGATGGGCTTAAAGATGCCATCTGGCGCGATAGAATTTTGTCGGGGGATGGGCTTAGAGATGCCATCTGAGAATGGGCTTACAGATGCCATTCGGCGACTGCTGGTAGGAGGATGGGCTTAGAGATGCCATCTGGACATGTTGAACTGTATGTCAATGGTGAGTGGACGAGTGTCAGAAGGGCATCCCTGTTTTGGAACATCTCTGAATTGGGGGTCTGAACAAGCAACAGATTGACGTCCATGTCTGGGGAATCTGTAAACTACTTCAGGAGTTGAGATTGAATAAGCGATAGAGCAACATCCGTTGTTGGGAAGCGTCCGTAAACTATTTTCAAAAATTGAGAAGAGTCTGAATCAGTTGGTAGATTAACATCCGTTGTTGGGAAGAATCCGTAAACTGTCTTCAAAGGTTGAGAAGAGTCTGAACAAATCGGTAGATTGACATCCGTTGTAGGGAAGAATCCGTAAACTTGTTTCAGAAATTGAGAAGTTGAAGAGGAACCGGTGTAAGGTTTCTGCTGATGCGTCTGAATGAATCTGGAATAAGTATCAGAATGTCGCCGTGTCCGGGTCACATCTGAACTATTTCTGGATGAATCTCGGGAGATGATCTGTGTCTGTCGACTGATCTTTCCTGAAAAGGCAAAGGGTTAGTTGTATGCAATGTTATGATGCATGATGCAACGCGTGTGACATTAATGTTTATGACATGAATGTAATGAATGCGTATGTAAGCTGATGAGTTAATCCTGCCGAGGATACATGAATCCGAGATGGCTGAAGATAACAGCCTCTTGATTGCTGCCGGGGAAAATAAATCCTTGGCTGTTGCTGGAGAAGGGAATTCCTGATGACCTCTACTGGGGAGTTCCAAACTAGTAGGCTCATGCTGGGGAGGCCAGGTTGAGAATCTTCGGCTTGATGGGAAGTAACCCTGGAGACTTCACTGGGGAACTCAAGATTTGCCTTCCTAAAACTCTGTGGGGAGAAGGTTTGAAAGTCTGACTCCGCTGGGGATACTGAAGTTTATACTCTGAGGGGAATTGAACTCCGGAGGATTCTTCGGCTGGGGATTTGCAAAGATAAGTTACTGTTGGGGAATTTAGATGAACTCCGCTGGGGATAGGAAGAATCTTCTGATTGCTGTAGGTGTTGGTCTGGGATAAGTTACTGAATGTCGCCATCTCTGGGTCACATCTTGAACTATATCTAGAAGCAACTCTGAATAAGTTATAGAATGTCGCCATGTCTGGGTCACATCTTGAACTATATCTGGAATGAAATTCTGAATGAGTTGTAGAATGTCGCCAAATCTTGGGTCACATCTGAACTATATCTGGAAAGTCTGAATGAGTTGCAGAATGTCGCCAAATCTTGGGTCACATCTGAACTATATCTGGAAAGTCTGAATGAGTTATAGAATGTCGCCATGTCTGGGTCACATCTTGAACTATATCTGGAATGAAATTCTGAATGAGTTATAGAATGTCGCCATATCTGGGTCACATCTGAACTATATCTGGAAAGTCTGAATGAGTTATAGAATGTCGCCATGTCTGGGTCACATCTTGAACTATATCTGGAAAGTCTGAATGAGTTATAGAATGTCGCCAAATCTTGGGTTACATCTGAACTATATCTGGAAAGTCTGAATGAGTTATAGAATGTCGCCATGTCTGGGTCACATCTTGAACTATATCTTGAAAGTCTGAATAAGTTATAGAATGTCGCCATGTCTGGGTCACATCTTGAACTATATCTGGAAAGTCTGAATGAGTTATAGAATGTCGCCATGTCTGGGTCACATCTTGAACTATATCTGGAAAGTCTGAATGAGTTATAGAATGTCGCCATGTCTGGGTCACATCTTGAACTATATCTTGAAAGTCTGAATAAGTTATAGAATGTCGCCATGTCTGGGTCACATCTTGAACTATATCTGGAAAGTCTGAATGAGTTATAGAATGTCGCCATGTCTGGGTCACATCTTGAACTATATCTAGAAAGTCTGAATGAGTTATAGAATGTCGCCATGTCTGGGTCACATCTTGAACTATATCTTTTCTTTTGAGGTGATAAGGAACTTGTTGAACACTTTTGATATTCGAATGCCCCAAGTGGTGATGAAGGAGTCTTGAATCAGATTACTCTGCATATTGAGAGATTTCTTGAAATCTTGACTGGACTGCCCCAGGTTAACTGAATGGTGACATGTCATGCCCCTTGCTGATAGGAGATTTGATGGAAGTGTCATCCTCTTGAAGTGATTTTGACTTACTGAGAGAGTTTTCATTCCTCCGAACATTCGTCGCGTGAAATTCTTCGCTGTCAAACAAAAAGTCAAACGCAGACAGTGATATTCAAATAATGCAAAGTTTATGTTTGTCTCGAAGTTTTTTTTCGTTTTGGAAAATGCGTTTTTAGCAGAAAACTTTTCATAAGGCAAGTTAACACAAGATTTAGAGCAAAGCCCTACAGGAGTCAGGATACCTTTTGTAACAGTATGCTTTCGAACTAACCCATGCTTCAATTAGGACTTTTGAAGGGTTGTAACGTGGCCTGGTTCACGGTTTAAGAAACGAAGGATAAAGGCTCAAAGTATATTTGTACCCACCCGCTCTTCGTGATGTTCTTCAACCTAAGCTCAGTTAACTGTGCGTCGCACTCTGTTTTGAGTTTGGAACGACTTTTGGGCGATGGTTCACCAGTCTAATTTTTGGGAGACAGTCATCATCTCCTTTTTCTTTTTAACACTTTTCATGTTGTTGAGGGTTTTGTAATGACCTCACTATTTTGATTTTGATTTGTTATCCCTAACTTTTGCCTGACTGTCACCGTTTTCGGGATCACTGTCAGCGGGATACCCCAGCTTTCTTAAGCCTCCTTTATAGGTTTTGGCTCAGTGGGCTTCTTTCTTTTGAGAGATTGACTGTCTATGTGATAGGGAACCACCCTTGTCAAAGGAATGCTTTCTCTTTTGATGTCGTTCGTGGTGTTACGAACCGAGAGTTTGTGACTTCAATGCGCATTTTCTTTTTGAATTAACTGAGATACTACCCTGCCCCGGGTTTATATCAAAGGTTTCGATTGTTTTAGAACAGGAAACTCCTACTTCTTTGGCTCGAAGGGGTTGACTAGGGATTAACTTCCTTATAACTCCAGTGTTTGGGAATTGAAAGAAATGCATGTACATCATCAGCAAGGTCTGTTCAAAAGCATACTGTATAAGATCACGGTATTGTTTCGTCATCCTCCCTCTAAAGGCTTACAGCTTTTTTATCAAGAGTCAGATATCATAAAGAAAAGCATAAGAGTAGTGAAACGAATGGATGAATTCAAGACAAACATATGCAATGCATTAATGAAAACAGAGTTTAACATCAACAGATAATTGTTTGACAACAAAAGAAATTACAACTTTGAAAATTCAGAATGAAACAAACACAATCTCAATGATTTGGCATAGGAGGAGTGATCATGCTGGAGTCTCTGGGGGACCAAACTCAATCTCCTTGGCATCGATCATGTCCTGGATCTTGTTCTTCAGAGGCCAACAGTTGTTGGTATCATGCCCCGGGCTATCAGAGTGGTATTCACATCTTTCATTGGGGTGATAGGTAGGAGCAGAAGTATTTGGGTTCCGGAGAGGAGCCCTCAAAGTAATCATACCCCTCTTTAACAAGTGTTGCAGTGCCTAAGACAGCGACATGTTGATCTTGGTGAACTGCCTCCTAGGTGCGACCTCCTTATGCTGATGCCCCTGTCTTTGTTGAGCAGGTATAGGATTAGGGATCAGGATTGCCCCTATATGTTGGTCATGACGACCCTTTTGACTGTTCGCAGCAATGGACTCTTTCTTCCCGTTGTAGGGAATTATCTGAGTATCGGAGGTTGTGGATCCCTGGATCTTGCCACTCTTGATGCCAGCCTCGACCCTCTCGCCAGTCAATATTAGCTCGGTGAATCCGGCTGAAGAGCTTCCAATTAAGTGATTAAAGAAAGGCCCTGTCAAAGTTCCCATGAAGATGTCGATCAACTCTCTGTCAGTTAAGGGAGGTTGCACCCTACCAGCCAAATCTCTCCACTTTTGGGCATATCCCTTGAAATTCTCGTCGGAACCCATGGTCATGTTTTGCAACTGCGCACGAGTTGGTGCAAGATCAGCATTGTACTGGTACTGTTCGTAAAAAGCCCTGGCTAGATCTTCCCAGGTGTGGATGCGAGAACTCTCCAATTGATAGAACCACTCGAGATGAGCCCCTACTAGACTTTCTTGGAAGAAATGGATCCAAAGCCTCTTATCAACTGTGTATGGTTGAATCTTGCGGGCATAAGCCTTCAGATGCATCTTAGGGCAAGAGACACCATCGTACAGAGCAAAGGTAGGGACTTTGAATTTTGGAGGGATGACCAATCCAGGAACCAAACCCATGTCTCCTAAATCCAAGCCAGGTATTTGTTGGATCTCCATAGCATTGAGGCGATCCTCCAACTCTTTGTACTTGTCATCAGTAAGAGGATATTGTTCTTCGGAGTAATCAACTTCCTCTTCAACCATCTCCTCATTGTGGTCTTCTTCAAGACTGACTACTGTGTTGGATGGAGTTGCAAGGTCTTGGGTCTTAGGCCTTCTCCTCAAGTTTAGGATGCGGGCTGTCTTCTTGGATTTCTTCTTGTCTTTGAGAAGAAGAGCTGTCAGATCCTCTTGCCCTTTACCCATAGCCAGCAGCATTTGCTGGAATTGAGCATTTTGAGCCTGGAGATCTCTCACTGTTTGTTCCATATCCATCTTACTGAAATAAACAGTAGGAAGAATAAGGAGACCTGTAGGGGAGAAACCTGTTATGCAATGATATGTGTGATATATATGCAATGTTTTCAAGGGTCTCTTGGGGTAAACACAAGAAAGTGTTAGAGATTGAACTCTGCTTTTGGATTGGAGATCTCTGCACCGGTGGATGTCTTTCCACTAGAATCAAGCTCACCATGTCAAGTGGGTCATAGCCACTGATTCAAGTTGTTGTACTTGATCTTTTGGTTGGAGAACTTTGTATCGGTGGATGTCTTTCCACGAGAATCAAGCTCACCATGTCAAGTGGGTCATAGCCACTGATTCAAGTTGTTGCACTTGAACTCTGACTGGATTGGTTAGAGGAGAAACCCCCTTGCCCCTTGATAGATGTGTAGTTCAATGTAACCCTGCATCAACAGGACCCTCGAGATCCTTGAAATGGTTATTGAAAATGCTAAAATGCTATGATGTTATGATGTTATGTACATGTAGGCACAAACAAGCGAATGTATATACAGGCAAACATATTCACACAAAGCACACAAGGCCTTAGGTTTAGGATTGCATGAGGTTCAGGTACTACCCTCTTTCAGTTTGTTGGTTGAAACCTGTCCTATCAAAAGTAACCGGGTTCTAGAGGTCCCAACGTCACTGGATTGCTTTCATTGTTCATTGTTTCGATTTAGCCACTGAACTGGCGACCGAAATATTCCAGGAAAGCAACCCTCAATTGAGTGTAGTATCGAGTATCAACCAACCTCGGACTGCACCAAAGTCAGTTATCTCACTACCCTAAAAAGGCCAAGATGGTTCAAATTAAGGTTCCTAAGGTCAGTTGATGCTTCACGACACCACGCGGCGGCCCCGTACTCTCCTTGACTGAACTCAAGGGTTACCGGTACACACCAAAGTGCCACATCAACGTAGCAGACTGCTTCAACCATGTCGGTATACCCCGCACAGTTCCCTCACAGCCTTGTTGCTACCTAAAAGGGTTTCCCCAGATCCGGGTTAGGATCTATAAAACTCCGATACAAAGCCCACAAATGTAAAGCAAACAAAGCAATCAATTGAAAGTAAAGGTGATCTAAACCCTAAGGTAACCCCACTTCAGTTTATCAATCCCCAGCAGAGTCGCCAGTTCTGTGATACGGTGGTAGAACTGACTAGTGTTTTTGCGTTCGCATTCGCACTTGTGCGGTTGAGCAAGAGTCGCCACCGACTTTTTATTTTATCCTAAAGGAAAGGTTAAAAAAGCACAGCAAAAACCTTTTGAGATATTTCGTGGGTTCGGGGGGTAGATTATGAAAAGGGAAGGTGTTAGCACCCTTTTCATCCATGGTTATCCATGGGCTCTTAGTTACTTGGTTTTTTAGATCACTTGCCTTGTTTTTCGATTGCTTTGAAAATGGTGTGTGTGTGGGTGCTTTTTGAAAATGTTTTGGAAAAAGATGCCTTGTCTTAGGCTAACCTTGTAATAATTCTTTACTCGAATGTTTTACAAAGGCGTGTATCTTTTCGAAAAGATGTTTCAAAATGTTTTGAGAATTTGTTTGGAAAGTGTTGTGGATTGTGGTTTTTGAAAAGAAGGCAAGTGTTTTTGCAAATTGATCTCAAGTAACTGAGAGTTTTGTCTACCCTATTGTACTCAAAGGTTTTTGTCATGTTTTAACCCCTTTTAACAATTTTGTTCTACCATTGAAATTGGTAGGCAATCTTGCATTTAGGAAGTTTATTCGGGACGGGCGCGGGTCATCGTATGGACCATGAATGCAATGGTGCCAAGTGTCTTTGGCAATTTGCTTTGAAGGGACTATGATCAATCCGTTTAGGCAACTTTCGAAAGCGTCATCGAGGGACTTATGATCATTTGATTTTGTTTTGCCAAAGATACTCGACGTGCAAGCATGGCCTATTTTGGAAGGCAACATGTGAGATTACCCTAGGGGGTGCAAGTGTGATTGTGTATTGATTACATGTATTTGTCTTGTATTAGGTTATCTAGCGTTTGATTTTATGTACATACAAACCCTAGGTCTAACCATGGTATAATTGGAAAAACTGTAAATTCCGGAATATAAATCTACGCTATTACAAAATAGTATCCGGGAGTGGGGGTATAAATGTACAATGGGATGAGACTTATAGTATCCAATAAGTTACAACCAAATCGAATTCGCAATCAAAATGTAAATATCGAATATACAGATGTAAGATAAAAAATGTGTATAGGGCAATGTGAATGTATTTGTGTAAGTGCACCAGTGTATATGTATATGAATTGTGTAATTATGTACAAGTGCGATATGTGAAGTTGAATCGTATTAGGGTTTGACCTAGAGAAATGTATTTTAAATGAATCTTTGATTTTTGTATGTTCAATCATGTACAAAAGAAAAAGAAAGTGTTTTGATTTAAATGTTCAAGTTTTTAATTAGATGTATTATGTATAAAAAAGAAAGTAGCTTAATTAAATGTTGTGAATTTAATATTAGAAAAATGTATATATCGTTATGTACAAAAAAAAGTATTTAAATGTCAAGAATTGAGTTTTGTATAAAAAGAATGTATTTTTTATATTGTTATGTACAAATGTATTTTTAATAAAAGAGTAAATGAATAAAAGAGAAGCAAGTATTTCCAATTTTAATATATGAAAAAGAATGTTAAGTTAGAAATATATATGGTTTTAGTATTAATATTAATATTTTGTTAAGTTAATTAAGAATGTTATATTTCTTAAAACTACATTTAGTTAGGAAATAAGTATATTGTTTGTAAAATAAAGAGTTATCAATGTTTTTTTTTGGAAAGGAAAAGAGAGGAAACATTCGAATGGGCCTCAGAGGGACTTAGAGACGGGTCAGGCCCAAGGTTTGAGACAACTTCCTTTAGGGTTTAGAAATGTTATTCAGAACGAAGGCTAGGGTTCGCAGCGGCGCGTTCGTGTTCGTTTTCTCCGATCAAGCTTCCTGAGCAATCCACTCCGGCCACCAGCGCTACCCTCGGGCCTCTCTTCCCTCCAGCTCAGTGGATTCGTGGTTCAAGGTTTGTTTCAATGTTCCTTTTTTCCTTCTGTGAATGATACGCGTTTTGGATTCGTTTTAAGTTGAGTTTTTATTATTATGAGGTGGAGGAAAGGAAGAAAAAGAATAAAGCTTACTACCTGACCTTGGAGGAGGAGGAGAGAAGAGTGGAGGCGTTGAGGAGGCCGGAGCGGCGATTCGCTGACGAAGCTGGATGCTTTCCTGGTATTTTCGTTCTTACCTCTTGCTGTATGAGGGTTTTATGATGATGTATACTGAGAACCCTTTCCCTTCTTTCTTCTTCTTCTATGTCACTGATGCTTATGTATTGTTGCCTGAGTATGTCGTTGGATACGTCTTTCTGATTTGCCTATGATGAAGCCCCCCCCTTCTGAGGCCTAAGGTGGGTTGGGAAATTTGGCTTGCTTTGAGATGCTCAGTGACGATCTCAGAGGTCTGAGGGCCTAGGTTGCCTTTGATACCTTTTGTTGAATTGGATGTTGTGTGTTATCTTGAACTGTGATGCTTTCTGAAATGCCTCTTCTTCTGGAATGCTGTATATTTGTTTGGATGCTATGTATTGCCTATGATGAGGAAAGAAAAACTCTGAGGCTTAGGAGTTGGTTTCATGCTTGACAGTAGGTTGAGGGATTTGGATTTTGTTTATCAGGTTTGCAATCTAGGCCATGTTTTGATGGTTTGGCTTTTGAGATTAAGGCAGGGTGTTGGTTTTATCTGGTTTTTATGTTAGCTTGGCTTGGTAACTTAGTTTGCAGGTTATGGTGGTTCAGGTTTTGAGGCTTGGGTTTAACACAGTTTTGGTTAGGTTATGCTTCAGTATGTTGTTGGACTTAACAGGGTTTGAGGTGTTTTAGGTTATGGTGGTGCTGGTATGAAGTTTGAGATGTTCAGTGTTTGATGTTTTTTTTTATTTGCTTCAGTTTGGATGATAGGCAGGTTGTGAGTTTTGAAAAGTGTTTGATAACTTGTGAGGTTTCAGTTTTGTAGGTATTGTGTTTGGTTGTTCAGTTTATGTGGTTGGGCAGGGTTGATGAGGTTGGATAGCATGGTGGTTCTGGTTCAAGCTTGTTGATTTATTTGTTTGACAGGGTAGCAGTTAAGGCTACTGCAGATTGGTAGTTTTGCTTATGTGTTGACAGTATGGTCGAGCTTGCAATGGGTTTGAAGTATTTCTGAGGTTTCGTATATCTTTTTTCTCTCTTGCTATGCTGAACTGAGTTGTGTTTTCAGGTTTTTAGGCTTGGGTTTGAGATGTGTTATGTTGGGTCTGTAAGGAGGATGCAGGCTCTTGGTTTTGTATCTTTCTCCTCTCTTCTCACCTCACTTCTGAACTATCTTGTATTGGCTTGTGGATTTTGTTATACCCCAAAATTTGCCCTCCCATATTCCTCAAGAAATTGCCAAGCCAAGTCACAAAATTCCCCAAGGGTTGTGCAGTGCAACTGTCTCCTATACAGTCAAAATTAGGGTTTTGAGTCTGATCAAGAAAATGGAGTGTTCAAAGGCCCAATCAAGTCTCATATGCTTACAAACATGGTCAAGCATCCTCATATCAAGTTTCAAGGCATTCAGCTCAAAATTGCATAGTCAAAACCCTAGATTGCACTACAGGCAACTGTAGGGGCAAAATGGTCATTTGGCAGTCAAAAGTTCAAATTTTTGGTCAATATATCATTTTGAAGCCACAAACATCATTTGATCAATGCTTGATCATGATTCTCAAAATTTGGCTCAGAAATCATCAAAGATGCACAAGTTGCTATATTTGGACAGCTGAAAAAGTCAACTGAAATTGACCAGGGCATAACTTTCACATGGATTATCAGAAAAATTCCATCCAAAGCTCATTTTGAAGAGAAAGACATTTCCTACAACTCATCTTCATACTTCAAGTCCAAGAAATGCTCTCACAAAAAGTTATCAATTTCAACATTATAGGTCATTTTCAAAAGTCAACAAAAAGGGACTTTAAGTCAAAGGCCATAACTTGAGATTGGTAAATCAAAATGACATGGGACCAAAGGCATTGGTTAAAGGACTCAAAGACCTTTCCAAAATGTCCAAGAACATGAGAAAAGCTTAAAAATTGAGCAAGTTATG
This sequence comes from Vicia faba, assembly GCA_948472305.1. Taxonomy (NCBI): domain Eukaryota; kingdom Viridiplantae; phylum Streptophyta; class Magnoliopsida; order Fabales; family Fabaceae; genus Vicia; species Vicia faba. Next base: position 314,485,126 of record OX451741.1, read on the forward strand.
CCTTGTAGAAGTTGGGAAATTTTTGTGAAATGGCAAAAGTCAACTATCCTTGAAAATCCAATTTTGACAAAAGGGCCCCATTTTTCTCACTTTGTTCATCCTTGTCATGCTACACACGTGTTCCATGGTTGATTTCAAGACCAAATATTGATTTTTTTATTTTATTTAATTTTTGATGATTTAATTCATTTTAATTCTTTGAAAATTCAAATAAAATTTAAAAATCAATGAAATAATGTCATATGAACTTGGACAACTTCTATGCATCATGAACCAACTCAAAAATCAGGCTAAGGTTCATTTGCACACTAGGTCTAGGTTTTGGCTAAAAAGTAGGAAAAATGGTTAATGGAAGAAACCCTAAGACCAATTCTCTAACAAGCATGAATTAAGGTGAGTTAGCAAGCCAATTCCACTCCAGCATAACCCCTAAGTCAAACCCTAACCACAATAGGCCATAGGCTGCGCTGAAAAAGCCATTGGACATTTGAAATTTTGGCCATATAATGCAAAACTGAAATCAGTGCTAGGGATCTTTTCAAGCCTTAATTTTTGTTCCATAAGCATCCTGGACCATCACTGAACGCATTTCAATTCATAACATCAATCAAAACTCCTTGAACTGGTATCTACAAGTGAAACTGTACAAAAAAATTTTTGAATTCGTGTTCTTGATTCTAAGCATGATCATTGCATTTTAATGGCATATTCTTGTTCCTCACAAAATTTCCAAGCTATTCATGGTGTTCAATTTCATTTTTGTTGATCATACACGAATTTACCATTTTCAAATATTAGGGTTACAGTTTTTTTAATTTAGGGGTTTTCAGTCCAGGAACAATTAGCCCATGAAAGTCACACCATTACATTCCTGGCATCTGGACGAAGAGAATGAGAGGCTCGCGCCTAATTTCTGATCACCATAGCCCTATTCGTTATTTCTCCATAGCCACTCTAACCCCACGGTTGCAAAACCGTTGCTCATTTGTTTTGTTTTACAGGGGAGGTGAAGAAGAAGGCATCGTGGCAAGGCGTGGTTCGTCCATTTAAATTCGCGCGCGTGGAATCATTAATGTTTTGATTATTCCTTTTATTGTTTATTAACTATATTATGTTAAATGAATTCAAAGTGGCTCAGTGGCAGTGCGTTAGACACATGACATCAAAGACCTGGGTTCAGGTCCCAGGTCTTGCAAAATTCAATATTATTTTTCATTTTAAGCTTCCATGCAGCGCTAACATTAGGACTCACCATGCACATTCAAGAGGCATTATCCACGTGTCCTAGGAGACTTATCAAAGGGTCCAGAACAAGGGCATATGGTGGAGGCCAGTCAAAGCATCACACAGGATTAGAAAAGTCAACCAATTCAAGCAAAAATGGGCCAGGCTTTTTCAAATCTGCACCTCCAATTCTGGGGACTACACCCCCCTAGTTTGCCTTGTCATTTTTTTTTATTTCTTTCTTTAATTTTTCTTTTCATTTCTTTTATTTGCTTAATTTAATTAATTTATCTTTCTACAAAACATAAAAAACATTAAAATTCAAAAAGGATAAAAAATTTAATAATTATTTTATTATAGTTATTTTTCATAAATAAATGCTTGTAATTATTTAATTTAATTATAACCTTAATTCTTTTTTAATCAAAAAATCTAAAAATGTGTAGAATTAGGTTTAATGAATTCTTTTTATCCTTTCTTATTTTTTCTCTTTTCTACAATAATAATATTTAATTCATTTATTTTCATAATTAAATTGTATATAAATTAACTTAGGTTTAATTTAGGTTATATTTTAATTCTTTCATAATAAATAAAAAATATTAGAATTAGGGTTTAACACTTTAATTTTAATTAATTTTTTCCTTTTTCTTTTAAATCTAAAAAACACAAAAAAATACTATTTTTCATTTAATTTTAATTTTAGATTCCTTGATTAATTTTAATTGTTTGTAAAAGGGTCCAACGCCCTAATTTTGTTTAATCTCTTTATTTCGCGCATTTGTTTTATATTGTTTAAATAATCCTGTATATGCCCCAAAGCCATGTAAAATTCTCGCACTTTTATTTATTCGCTTTATTTATTTTCAGTCAAATCGGGTTCGGTTTTTTTTTGGCGATGTGGACCCGCGCCGGTTGTAATAGTTTAGATTTAAATTCCCGCACCTTTAACTGTTAAACAATATGCATGAAAGAATGAATGCCCAAAAATAAAATCGAATCGTTAGATCACCAATGCATGACAAGACAAACAATAAACTGAAAATGACACACAATTCGCACACACCACCCCTAGGGTACGCCTCACTGTTGCCTTTCGAAAGGTGGTCGTCGAGTATAGGACGTCTTAGTAAGTCCTCATGATCCGGGAACCTGGCATGAGGGTAGCTTCTAAGGTGTCTTCCCATTGCTCCGGTGATCACCATGTCCCTAAAATCGAATTGACCCGAACACCTCCAACGGTGGTGCTACCTACCTCTCAATGGTGGGATGGCACTACCTAAAGGACATTTACACAAACTAATTCCTTAGGGTAGGTAGGTTCTCGTAGGTACTTGCTCTAATTTCAAACAAATCAAAATACTTTTCACATCAACACATTTTCAAAAACTTTCGAAACAAACTTTTCAAACACTCTGACGTACGAGTTGAACTGAAACTTTTCAAAGAATATTTTTGAAACCCACATTGAAAAGCAAACAAACAATTTTGAAAACACATTGAGCAAGTACCTAAGAGCCCATGGATAACCATGGATAGAAAGGGTGCTAACACCTTCCCTTTCTATAACCTACCTCCCGAACCGAGAGCAATCTCTTCAAAGGAATTTTTCTGTGCTTTTGTCCTTTCCTATTGGAGAAAATAAAAGACGGTGGCGACTCTTGCTTCCGCGACATTTCGCGAACCAGCTTTAAAACAGTCAGTTCCAGATCCACCGATCACAGATTTGTATATCTTTTTTTTCTGTCTTCTCCTCACTCTCTGAACTGAGTTCTTCTATATCTGTGTTACATCTTTTCTGCTGTATACCCTCCTGTCTATGCCTAAAACCTGAACTCTGCCTACTGCTGCTTTATCTCTCTTTTCTTCCATAGTACAGCTTTGAATATATTATATGATTTATGTTGTACTTTCTCTGAAGGGGCCCTACTGGTGGGAAATGATGATTTTAGATTTTTGCTACTTGCATAACACATTTTCTGCATCTTTTTTGTCTCTTTGGACAGCTTTGACAGTTTTGATAGCAACTTGTACTACTTTGATTTCTTTGATATCTTTGGCATTTGATAGGAAGTGGGAATTGGATTTGAACTAATACAGTTTGAACTTTGGATTTGAAATTGAGATTTTATGCAGCTTGAAATTTTAGAGATTTATACTTTTGACATTTGCATTTCATGAATAAAAAATCTTCCCTCTCTGTGAACCGGGAGAAATCCCGTGATTTGCAGAGAGGGTCAACTGATCCCAGTCAGTGGCCCCTAATGATGAGCAATATTTTATCTGTCTTTAATTAACTGCTTTCTGACTTTCTTTCTTATTTTCGCAGATAAAAATGGAGCACTGGCGCGGAGTGAAGAATGAAGAATATTAGAACTAGGATAGTTTTTATTTTATGTAACATTTAAATTAATGTAAATTATTGTCTGTAATTTAGATTATAAACAACAATTTGTACAAATAATTCAAATATCAATAAAATCCAAATTATCCAATTGGTTCTAATTTTCTTTATTGTTTATTTATTTATTTAAAATTCTTAGAATTAAAACAATTGAAAAATAAATTTCAATCATTCAATTTTTTAGAATAATAAATAACTTAAATAAAAACAACATTGATCAATTAAACCTGTCTTATCCAATATCCAAAACAAAGCAGCAGTTAACCCAAATGGACTGATCAAACGCATTCCTTCTTCACTGATTTGCCATAAACACTGTGAACCCAATACTGCATACCGTATCTGACTGGCCCAATCAAAACGTACCGAATTCAAACCACTGTCTCTTTTACTGATTAAATCAAGATAATGCGAATTTAACCCGAATCTCGGAATAAACTGCAAAGTGTTGTAGAATTTTAATCTTTCTGAGAAAATGCCCATAAAACCTTAACTCCCGATTAAATGCCAAATAACGCTCGCCTGATCACAATTGAACCAAAAATCATCCAAACCCTAAGCCCACTGTATGAAACAATCCAAAGCTCTGAAAATCAGAAAAAACCCTAATTTTGCTTGACTGTCAAGAAAAGTCCATTTGTCCGATTCCTGAGCCAGTTTGAAAAGTCAGGAAATGTCTGAAGCTGAGATTTCTTGTAGAAAAGCGCGAGGGCAAATTTTGGGGTACAACACTTATTTATTTATTTGAAACTCTTGGAATTAAAACAATTGAAAAATAAATTCCAATCACTCAATTTTAGAATAATAAATAACTTAAATAAAACAATGTCTTAGTAATATTGATCAATTAAACCTGTCTTTTCCAATATCTAAAACAAAGCAGCAGTTAACCAAAATAAACTGATCAAGCGCATTCCTTTTTTTCACTGATTCTTTGCCAGGCACTGTAATTCCAAACTTTACATCTTCTTTGACTGGCTCAAACAAAACAACATGAATTCAACCCAACTGCCTCTTTTACTGATTAAGTCAAAACAATGCGAATCCAACCCGAATCTTGGAAAATCTTGCAAAGTGCTGTGGAATTTTAATTTTGCTGAGAATATGCCCATAAAACCTTAATTCTTGATTAAATGCCAAATAACACTCGCCTGATCAAAATTGAACCAAAAATCATCCAAAACCCTAAGCCAACTGTGAAACAATCCAGAGTCCTGAAAATCAGTAAAACCCTAATTTTTGCTTGACTGACAAGAAAAGTCCGTTTGTCCGATTCTTGAGCCAGTTTGAAGAATCAGGAAACGCCTGAAGCTGAGATTTCTTGTGGAAAAATGCGAGGGTAAATTTTGGGGTACAACAGTTGCCCTTGTTCAATCTTCTTGAACCTGAAGAGTTAGATTGGCAAGTTTGCCTTTCGCGACTTGAAGGTAAAAGAAGATTGGACACTAAAGTACCCAGAAAATTTGCACTCGGCGATATGATGGTAGATGTGAATGGGCTTAAAGATGCCATTTGGTGATGGGCTTAAAGATGCCATCTGGACATGTTGAACTGTATGTCAAAAGTGAGTGGACGAGTATCAGAAAGGCATCCATGTTTTGGAACATCTCTGAATTAGGGGTCTGAATAAGCAACAGATTGACGTCTATGTCTGGAGAATCCGTAAATTATTTTCAGGAGTTGAGAAGAGTCTGAACAGATTGACATCCGTTGTAGGGAAGAATGCGTAAACTGTTTTGAGAAGAGTCTGAACAGATTGACATCCGTTGTAGGGAAGAATTCGTAAACTGTTTTGAGAAGTTGAGAAGAGTCTGAATAAGCTGGTAGATTGACATCCGTTGTTGGGAAGAATCCGTAAGCTATTTTCAGAAGTTAAGAAGAGTCTGAATAAGCTGGTAGATTGACATCCGTTGTTGGGAAGAATCCGTAAGCTATTTTCAGAAGTTAAGAAGTTAAAGAGGAACCAGTGTAGGGTTTCCTCATGATGCGTCTGGATGGATCTGGAATAAGTATCAGAATGTCGCCGTGTCCGGGTCGCATCTGAACTATTTCTGGATGAATCTTGAGAGATGATCTGTGTCTGTCGACTGATATTACCTGAAAAGGCAAAGGGTTAGTTGTATGCAATGTTATGATGCATGATGCAATGTACGTGACATCAATATTTATGACATGAATGTGATGAATGCGCATGTAAGCTGATGAGCTAATCTTGCTGAGGATAAATGAATCTGAGATGGCTGAAGATAAAAGCATCTTGACTGCTGCCGGGGAAAATAAATCCTTGGCTGCTGCTGGGGGAGAGAATTCCTGATGACCTCTACTGGGGAGCTCCAAACTAGTAGACTCATGCTGGGGAGGTAAGATTGAGAATCTTCAACTTGGTGGGAAATAACTCTGGCGGCTTCGCTGGGGGACTCAAGATTTGCCCTTTCCAAAACTCTGTGGGGAGAAGGTTCAATGGTCTGGTTCCGCTGGGGATTGATAATTTGAAGTTTTAGCTTCGCTGGGGATAATGAAACTTGACTCTGAGTGGAGCTAGCTTGAGAAGAATCTGAACAAGCGATAGGTTAACCTCCGTTTACTTGGAGAACCCGTGAACTGTTTTCAGAAATCTTGAGATTGAATAGGCAAAAGAGCCGCATCCTGTTGTTGGGAAGCGTCCGTAAACTAATTTCAAAGGTTGCATCTGAACAAGCTGATAGATTAATGTCCGTTGTTGGGAAGAATCCATAAACTGTTTTCAGAAGTCTTGAAGAAGAATCTGAACAAGTGATAGGTTAACATTCGTTTACTTGGAGAACCCGTGAACTATTTTTCAGAAATCTTGAAGTTGAATCAGCAATAGAGCAGCATCCGTTGTTGGGAAGCGTCCATAAACTAATTTCAAAGGTTGCATCTAAACAAGCTGATAGATTAACATTCGTTACTTGGGAAGAATCCATAAACTGTTTTCAGAAGTCTTGAAGAAGAATCTGAACAAGTGATAGGTTAACATCCGTTTACTTGGAGAACCCGTGAACTATTTTTCAGAAATCTTGAAGTTGAATCAGCAATAGAGCAGCATCCGTTGTTGGGAAGCGTCCGTAAACTAATTTCAAAGGTTGCATCTGAACAAGTTGATAGATTAACATCCGTTACTTCGGAAGAATCCATAAACTGTTTTCAGAAGTCTTGAAGAAGAATCTGAACAAGTGATAGGTTAACATCCGTTTACTTGGAGAACCCGTGAACTATTTTTCAGAAATCTTGAAGTTGAATCAGCAATAGAGCAGCATCCGTTGTTGGGAAGCGTCCGTAAACTAATTTCAAAGGTTGCATCTGAACAAGCTGATAGATTAACATCCGTTACTTGGGAAGAATCCATAAACTGTTTTCAGAAGTCTTGAAGAAGAATCTGAACAAGTGATAGGTTAACATCCGTTTACTTGGAGAACCCGTGAACTATTTTTCAGAAATCTTGAAGTTGAATCAGCAATAGAGCAGCATCCGTTGTTGGGAAGCGTCCGTAAACTAATTTCAAAGGTTGCATCTGAACAAGCTGATAGATTAGCCTCCGTTACTTAGGAAGAATCCATAAACTGTTTTCAGAAGTCTTGAAGAAGAGTCTGAACAAGTGATAGGTTAACATCCATTTACTTGGAGAACCCGTGAACTATTTTCAGAAGTCTTGAAGAAGAATCTGAACAAGTGATAGGTTAACCTCCGTTTACTTGGAGAACCCGTGAACTGTTTTCAGAAATCTTGAAGAGGAACCGGTGTAGGGCTTCCTGAAGATGAGCTTGTGTAAAACTGCATCGGGTTTTGAATACTTTTGACATTCGAATGCCCCAAGTGGTGATGTAGATAATTTCCTGGCTTATTACAGGTGTTGGTCTACAATCGGTCGTTCACAGATGTTTTCCTGGGTTGTTACAGGTGTTGATCTGGAATTCTTTAGACGTGCCCTGGCTTGATACAGGAATCGAATCTGGAAAGGTGATAGTTGACAGATATGCCCTGGCTGGATACAGGAATCGAATCTGGAAAGGTGATAGTTGACAGATATGCCCTGGCTGGATACAGGAATCGAATCTTCAACTCTTCAGACGTGCCCTGGCTAGGTACAGGAATCGAGTCTGGAAATATTATAGTTGATTTGTTGAACACTTTTGACATTCGAATGCCCCAAGTGGTGGTGAAGGAGTCTTGAATCAGATTACTCTGCATATTGAGAGATTTCCTGAAATCTTGACTGGGCTGCCCCAGGTTAATTGGATTTTGAAAGATCTGTTGGACCTTGACTGGACTGCCCCAGGTTAATTGAATTTTGACATGTCATGCCCCTTGTTGATAGGAGATTTGATGGAAGTGTTATCCTCTTGAAGTGATTTTTGCTTACTGAGAGAGTTTTCGTTCCTCCGAACATTCGCTGTATGAATTTCTTCGTTGTCAAACAAAAGGGTCAAATGCAGACAGTGATATTCGAATAATGCAGAGTTTATGTTTGTCTCGAAATTTTGAAAAATGCATTTTTAGTAGAAAACTTTTCATAAGACAAGTCAACACAAGATTTAGAGTAAGCCCTACAGGAGTCAGGATACCTTTTGTAACAGTATGCTTTCGAACTAACTCATGCTTCAATTAGGACTTTTAAAGGGTTGTAACGTGGCCTGGTTCACGGTTTAAGAAACAAAGGATAAAGGCTCAAATTATATTTGTACCCACCCGCTCTTCGTGATGTTCTTCAACCTAAGCTCAGTCAATTGTGCGTCACACTCCATTTTGAGTTTCGAACGACTTTCGGGCGATGGTTCACCAGTTTGAATTTTTGGGAGACAGTCATCATCTCCTTTTTCTTTTTCAACACTTTTCATGTTGTTGAGGATTTTGTAATGACCTCACTATTTTGATTTTGATTTGTTATCCCTAACTTTTGCCTGACTGTTACCGTTTTCCGGGATTACTGTCAGCGGGATGCCCCAGCTTTCTTAAGCCTCCTTTATAGGTTTTGGCTCGGCGGGCTTTTCTCTTTTGAGAGATTGACTGTCTACGTGATAGGGAACCACCCTTGTTTTTTGATTCCGAAGGAATTCTTTCTTTTTTGACGTCGTTCTTTGTATTACGAACTGAGAGTTTGCGACTTCAATGCGCATTTTCTCTTGGATTAACTGAGATACTACCCTGCCCCAGGTTTATATCAAGGGTTTTGATCGTTTTAAAACAGAAAACTCCTACTTCTTTGGCTCGAAGGGGCTGACTAGGGATTAACTTCCTTATAACTCCAGTGTTTGGGAATTGAAAGAAATGCCTGTACATCATCAGCAAGGTCTGTTCAAAAGCATACTGTATAAGATCACGGTATTGTTTCGTCATCCTCCCTCTAAAGGCTCGCAGCTTTTTATCAAGAGTCAAATATCATAAAGAAAAGCATAAGAGTAGTGAAACGAATGGATGAATTCAAGACAAACATATGCAATGCATTAATGAAAACAGAGTTTAACATCAACAGATAATTGTTTGACAGCAAAAGAAATTACAACTTTGAAAATTCAAAAAGAAGCAAAAGTCTTTCAGTTCGAGCTTCGTCGCTTCAAGTGGAGAACCCTTTAACGGAAGATTTTCATCTCGCCGTCTGGCATGAATTCCAGCACCCCAATGTCGATCAGATCTTGAATCTTGTTCTTCAAGGCCCAACAGTCGTTGGTGTCGTGTCCCGGGCTGTAGGAGTGGTAAACACAGAATGCGTCGGGATTATAGTGAGGAGAGGAGATATTGGGCTTCTGAGGAGGGTCCTTTACGGTGAGCAAATTGACCTACAACAGGCGCTTCAGTATGAAGAATGATGGTATTTCAGTCTCCGTGAACTGTCTTCCCGACTTTTCTTGTTTACGCCGATTGCCCCGTTGACGCTGGCGAGGTTGTTGATGGGTTCGTGACCCTGAAGCTAGCAAAGGAGCTTTCCCCTTGTCTTCTTGAGTGGATGGAGGCTGAGCGGTGACTTGCTCTTCAACCTCAGATGTTTGCCCCAGTTGGTTGTTTGGAAGCAGTTGGCGGACAAGAACTCTGAGTTCCTCTTGTCTTTGAGATAGGTCTTGGATGAGAGCCATCTGGCCCACCAATTGTCCCATCATTTGAGTCCTCAGTGTTGTCAGATCAAACTGCAGCTCTGCAAGCTGGTCACTCCTGGCATTGTTGGAATTCCCCAAGCCCTTGGTGAGGAGAGCTTTCATTTCTTCTTGCCCCAGAGACAAGTTCAGGAACATCTCCTGCAGCTGAGCAGTCTGGTCTTGGATGTCTTTGACAGACCGTTCTAGAGCCATCTCTTGCTGAAATAAACAGCAGGAGAGTAAGGAAACCTGAAAAAAGGAAAAATTGTCAAAATGCAATGCATGATATGTGGATGCATGCTTTCAAGGATCTCTTGGGGTAAACACAAGAAAATGTTAGAGGTTGAACTTTGCTCTTGGATTGGAGATCTCCGCACCGGTGGACGTCTTTCCACGAGAATCAAGCTCACCATGTCGAGTGGGTCATAGCCCCTGATTCAAGTTGTTGTTCTTGAACTTTTGATTGGAGAGCTTTGTATCGGTGGATGTCTTTCCACGAGAATCAAGCTCACCATGTCGAGTGGGTCATAGCCCCTGATTCAAGTCGTTGTTCTTGAACTTTTGATTGGTATTGGTTAGAGGGGAAACCTCTTGCCCCTTGATAGATGTCTGGTTCAACGTAACCCTGCATCCACAGAATCCTCGAGATCCTTGAAATGGTTATTGAAAATGCTATGGTATGATGTCATGATGTCATGTACATGTATGCACAAACAAGTGAGTGTATATACAGGCAAACATATTCACACAAAGCAAACAAGTCCTTAGGTTTAGGCTTGCATGAGGTTCAGGTACTACCCTCTTTCAGTTTGTTGGTTAAAATCTGTCCTATCAAAAGTAACCGGGTTCTAAGGAGCTCAATATCATTGGATTGTTTTCTGTGTTCATTGTTCCAGTTTAGCCACTTACTGGCGACCAAAATATTCCAAGAAAACAATCCTCAAAAGAGTGTAGTATCGAGGATCTACCAACTTCGGACTGCACCAAAGTCGGTCATCTCACTACCCCTAAAAAGGCTAAGATGGTCAATTAAGGTTCTAAGAGTTCGTTAGTGCTTTATGACATCACACAGCGGCCCCGTACTCTCCTTGACTACTCAAGGGTTACCGGTACTCACAAATATGTCACACTAACATAGCTTACTGCTTCAACCATGTCGGTATACCCCGCCCAGTTCCCTCGCAGTTTTTTGCTATTTACCTAAAAAGGTGTCCCAAATCCGGGTGGAGGATTTACAACAAACCCAAACAAGAACCCAAAGGATAAATCAATCAAGTAAATCAAAGCATGAAAGTAAAGGTGATCTAAACCCTAAGGTAACCCCACTTTTAAGTATCCTTGTTATCCCCAGCAGAGTCGCCAGTTCTGTGATACGGTGGGAGAACTGACTTATGGTTTTGCGTTTGTTTTTGCAAATGTTTCGGTTGAGCAAGAGTCGCCACCGACTTTTTATTTTATCCTAAAGGAAAGGTTAAAAAATCACAGCAAAAACCTTTTGAGATATTTCGTGGGTTCGGGGGGTAGATTATGAAAAGGGAAGGTATTAGCACCCTTTTCATCCATGGTTATCCATGGGCTCTTAGTTACTTGGTTTTTTAGATCACTTGCCTTGATTTTCGATTGCTTGAAAATGGTGTGTGTGTGAGTGCTTTTGAAAATGTTTTGGAAGAAGATGCCTTGTCTTAGGCTAACCTTGTAACAATTCTTTACTCGAATATTTTACAAAGGCGTGTATCTTTTCGAAAAGATGTTTCAAAAATGTTTTGAGAGTTTGTTTTGGAAGTGTCGTGGATTGTGGTTTTTGAAAAGAAGGCAAGTGTTTTTGCAAGTCGATCTCAAGTAACTAAGAGTTTTGTCTACCCTATTGTACTCAAAGGTTTTTGTTATGTTTTAACCCCTTTTAACAATTTTGTTCCACCATTGAAATTGGTGGACAATCTTGCGTTTAGGAAGTTTATTCGGGACGGGCGCGGGTCGTCGTATGGACCATGAATGCAATGGTGCCAAGTGTCTTTGGAAATTTGCTTCGAAGGGACTATGATCATTCCGTTTAGGCAACATTTTGAGAGACTTATGATCATTTGATTTTGTTTTGCCAAAGATACTCGACGTGCGAGCATGGCCGTGATACGGTGGGAGAACTGACTTGAGGTTTTGCGTTTGTATTCGCAAATGTTGCGGTTAGCAAGAGTCGCCACCGACTTTTTATTTTATCCTAAGGAAAGGTTAAAAAGCACAGCAAAAACCTTTTGAGATGTTTTCTTGGGTTCGGGGAGTAGATTATAGAAAGGGAAGGTATTAGCACCCTTTCTATCCATGGTTATCCATGGGCTCTTAGTTACTTGCTTAGATCACTTGCCTTTTTGTTTTCAATTGTTTTAAATGGTGCTTTATGTGTGTGGGTTTGAAAATGTTTTGAAAAGAGGCCAATGTGGTGGCAACCTTTGTAATGATCCATGTGGGGATGTATACAAAGATGTATGTCTTTTGAAAAGGTTTTCGTTTGTTTTTGAAAGTTGTTTTGAAAGTGTTGTGAGGTGTGGTTTTTGAAATTAGGCAAGTGTTTTGTTTTGCAAGTTTGATTCAAGTAACTAAGAGGTTATCTACTCCTAAATTTCTCAAAAGATTATTGCTATGTTTTAACCCTTTTAACAAGTTTGTTCCACCATTGAATTTGGTGGACAACCTTATGTTAGGATGTGAAAGGGACAGGCGCGGGTCATCGTTTTAGACCATAATTGCAACGGCGTTAAATGTCTTTGGGCAATTTTCTTTAAGGGACTTGATCATTTGTTTTTGTTTGTTTTGAAAAGTTTTATCGAGGGACTATGATCATTCAAATTGTTTGCTTTGCCCAAAGAAGTTCAACATACAATATGGCCCATTTATTTGAAGGCAACAAGTGGAATACCCTAGGGGGTGCAAGTGTGATTTGTGTGTCCATTTTCATGCTTGTTTATCTTGAGATTAGGTCATAACTATTTTTGTCGTTTTTCGCATACAAACCCTAATTCTAACATGTTATCATTAGAAAGCAATAAAGTGCGAAAATAAATTTACTAAGCTATTACAAAACCAAATATAGGAAGGGGGGGTACAAATTGTTCAAATGGGGATATTGACAAGAATTTAAATCTAAATTATTACATCATTTTTGAATATTTGCAATGTAAATAATGTACAATAATTAAATAAATAAAAATGGAATAAAAATGCAAGATGCAAAAATGTTTTGTATATGTATGAGAAAAGTATGATTTATGTAAAATAAAAATAAGAAAATAAAAAGGTATTATTTTGAGTATTTTTAACTTTTAGGGCAAAAAACCCTAATTTTAAAGGAAATGTATTATTATCTAATTTAATACAAGTACTTATTTATTATTTACAAAAATAAAAATAAAATGAAGTATATTATGAAAAAAGTATTTTTTATATCAAATATTAATAAAATGAAAAAAAAATTCAAATATTTTTATATTTTAACTTAAATATATTAATAAACATATATATATATATATATATATATATATATATATTAAGTTCTTTAAATATGCATTATACACAAAGTAATATATATTTAATATTTTAACAAAATAAATAAAAAAAGTATTTTTATGTGAAATATTTTCAGAAGGTAAATAAAAATAAAAAATGTATTTACACTATTTTTCTATTTATTCTAATAATAGTATATATATAATATTTATATACAAACAAGAGAAATAAATAAATATGCCATATACTCAAAAAATGATGAAAAAAATATTTTTATTTTTTTAATGTCATTAGAAAAAATAAACAAAGTCAAATAAAAAAGAAAAAGTCAAAAAGGAATAAAAATAAAGCAAATGGGCTTGGGGGTGAGAAAATGGAAATAGGGTGCAAAAAGAAGAAACCACACAGGCCCAGCCCATGTGGCTTCATCTTCAACCTTCGTTCAACAATATTCAAAAAAACGTGCGCCCTGTACTCCAGCTGCTAACTCCTGATTCCTGGCTTTTTAACAAAAACTCATAACATGAAAAATGCTCAGCATGAAGAGACGATTCCAATCATGTATGGAACTTGACCTAACTCTCTAAGATGAGGGAGAATTTCTCCTCCCCCAAATCCTAACCTAGTTTTTCTGCCATTTTCAAACTCCAAATTCTCTCTACTCAGGCAAAAGAAATGAAATGTAAAGATATGTACATGTTCAGGGCTATGAGTAGAACCTTGTTTCTTCACAAACTTAAGACTAAAGATGCATGATAAGAGAGATACGAGTTCAAAGTTTTACCTGTGCAGTTGAACTTCTATCTGGAGAATGAGGAACTTCTAGTGCAAGGTAATGATTGGAAAAGCTTCCTTGAGGTCCAGGGATGCTTTTTCAATGCTTACTTTGTCTTGAAACTTCTTGTATCAAGCTATAGAACTTCAACTGCAAAAGGAAAAAATGAAAATGGTGGAAGCTGTTAGAGGGATTACAGGTCAGGTTTTAGGTCATGGTTAGCTTGCATATATGCTAGGGAATGTGTATGGATTGATTTTGGTAAGAATGCTCGAGGGAAATGGGAGTTGGCACTCAAACTGCAGAGGCAACTCTGTTTTTGCAGTTTGAGGATGATTCTGAGATGGAGGGTGTTTTGGAGGTCAAGGATTCGTGCCAAAGCTTGGTTGTGTTCTATGGAAGGTGTTTGATAACTTTGTTCTTATGTGTTAAGGCTGAGATGAGAGTTGTCACAAGTTATGGACTTTTCTTCTATGTGAAGCAACAAAATGCAACTTGGCTTTCTAGGTCAGTAGAGGACCCCCTAATGTGCTGCATAAGCCTCTCTTGATCAGTGTGTTATGCACATAATCTTGTGCCAAGCAGATTTTCCATGTACTTTCTTGATTTGCAATTGGACATAAAGCTAATCTTTTCAAAAATGGAAAGTTCACTTTATCTAGTTTAGGATTAATCTTGCATACAATGCTTGCACTCAAAGAACAACACTTTAACACATTGAATATGCATTAAATTATTGAGTATGGAATGGTTCAAGGACCTGTAATCAAGGGCATGCTGATTTAGAGAAGTTTACACAAACTATGAACATGGAAAATGGCCAATTCAAAGGTGAGTTTTTGCTATATTGTGAAATTCGAATCTCTCAAGTTATGAGGTTGTTTGAGAAGTTCTTGGACATTTTGGAAAGCTTGGAATGTGTACTACAATCCATCTTTGAAATGCAAATTGAAATTCCAAGTGGAAGGGTATGGAAAATGGCCTTGAAGTGGGGTAGAAAACCTTGTCAAAATAGGTTAAAATTTCACTAAGTTAAAAATGGTTTAGTGGCCTTATTCAAAAAATTGTAACTTGAGATACAAGCTTCAAATGAGAAAACTTTGTGAATCAAAGTTGTATATTATGCAACAAGCTACAACTTTCATATTTTGACTTTTGTTTGAATCCAAATGGATCTTGGTGAAAAGGTGGGGCAAAGTTGGGAAAAAATTAGGGTTTTTCATAACTTAGAAAAATTCTAAGTTATGAAAAATTCCATTTTCTAACCCTAATTTGCATTTTGTGATTTCTTGGTGAACAAGTTTCATGATTTGGCAAGTTTTGATGAAAAATGAATCTTGACTCTTGATTTTGACCAAAAAGTCAAAGTTTGACTTTTCAGTATACAGTCAAAATTGATCAATTGACTAGGAAATTCAACTGTCAATCTTGTGTACTTGGGATCTTTTGAGCTTGATGAATGTGTCAAGATAATTCCATGGGGTCCTTGAGTCCATATGTGAACTTGATTTGCCATTGGCTAGGTCAAACAGTCAAAAATTGCCTTTGTGCAGTCAAAACCCTAAAAATGACCATTTTGCCCTTTTGATGATCTGATCAAATTTCTTATGGAATTGTGATCCAAACTTGATCAAATGGTCCATGTGAGTTCATAATGTTGATGTGGGTCAAAATTCACGAGGTTTGATTGTCAATTGGCCACAACTGACTTTTTCCCCAATACAGCTGATTTCTAGGTCAACTGTCCAATTGACTGGGCAAAACTTGGAATCAAGACTTGAAACTTGGCATGGGTAAACTTGGGAGTCCAACATGAAGCATGAAAGTCATCTTAGGCATTTTTAGGTCAAAACATCCTTGGGCAAACACAAACCCTAATTTGAGTCCACAGTGCAAGGAGAAGTCTTGAGCAGAGGAAACCCTAACTGGATCTTGATCTTCAAGGGTCTTGTGATGAGAAAATGTTGAGGAAATGGGAGGGAAAATTTTGGGGTACAACAGTTGCCCCTGTTCAATCTTCTTGGACCTGAAGAGTTAGATTGGCAAGTTTGCCTTTCGTGACTCGAGGGTAAAAGGAGATTGGACACCAGAGTGCCCGGAAATTTGCACTCGCATGTTGAAGTATCAGCAATGTGATGTCAGGAATGGGCTTATAGATGCCATTTGGATAGATGGTGGATAGGGAGATGGGCTTATAGATGCCATCTGGAGATGTGACAGAACCTTGTCAGGAATGGGCTTATAGATGCCATTTGGAAAGTGTCGATCGCATAAGAGATTCCTTAGCGAGAACTTGTGTATTTGAGAAAGACAGATGTTTTCCTGGCTTGTTACAGGTGTTTGATCTTCAGTCTCCTTATGCAGATATGCCCTGGCTGGATACAGGTATCGAATCTACAATTGGTTGCTCACAGATGTGCCCTGGCTGGATACAAGAGTCGAATCTGGAACTAGTCGTTAATAGATGTGCCCTGGCTGGATACAGGAATCGAATCTTCGAACTCTTCAGACATGCCCTGGCTAGATACAGGAATCGAGTCTGGAAACGTGGTCAACAGATATGCCCTGGCTGGATATAGGAGTCGAATCTGGAGATGTCGTAGTTGATAGATATGCCCTGGCTGGATACAGGAATCGAATCTTCGAACTCTTCAGACGTGCCCTGGCTAGATACAGGAATCGAGTCTGGAAACTGGTCACTCTCAGATGTGCCCTGGCTAGATACAGGTATCGAATCTGGAATTGTGACAGTTGAAGGTAGTTGTTTTTGGGATTGTCTTTTTCCTGAAAAGGCAAAAACATAAGTTGTATGCAATGTCATGATGTATGATATGCACGATGTCATGATGTTCAACATGAGATAGTGTTGTATGCGCTTTATCATGTATGTAAGCAAGATGTATGAAAATGTAAAATGTTTATGAATGTAATTTCGCCTTAGGAAAATAAATCCTCGACGAACGGCCGGGGAGTTGCTCTGTGGAAGAGATACTCGGCCGAAGTTTTGATAAGAGGCATGTTGAGGACTTTAATGATGGATTCCGCTGAGGATAATGATGATAAACTCCGCTGGGGATTTGAAGGAACTTTGCCGAGGGCGGTCTTCCGTGGTTTTTAGCTGAGGATAACCCAGTTATAAGTCCTTGTGAGGAAATAACTCTAAATAAAACTCGGGAGAGACGTCCGTACTCTGCAGGGGATAAGCTTCAAGAATCTATTGGGGATGAGCTTTAAGACCTGCCGGGGAATGTTGTGTCTTTTCAGGATTGACGGGGAGTCAACTCTGCTTGGGGAAAGTATTGCTGAATCTTGTTTTACTCTGCGGGGAGTTGAGATGATTTGGCCACATTCTTCAGTTGAATCTACCTTGGTACCTTGGCGGACAAAACAACCAGACTGCATTAGACAACTTCACATTGCCCCTGTCTCTGATGTCACCTGTAATCAATCTCTTGTTTCATATGTAAACATTTATGAATCAGCAATTTAATGTCAAATGCATATATCAAAAATGAACATTGGACGTTCTTCGCAAGACAAAACAGAAAAAAGGAAAACAATGGTAATTTGTATGGACAAGCGAATTTGTATTGATTTAAACTTTGCCTGTGAATAGGTGTTTTTTGTACAAGAGGCTGACATCCTAGTAAGAGGACGCTGCCAAATAACATAGAGTTTACAATTTGAAAAAGGAAACAAAACAACTATGTGAATAATCCCACTGGGTTCCAACTCTGCTATCGCCTTTATGTCTTCGAACGTCTCATCGCTTTGTTGCCTAATCGAAGATGAAGCTGATTGGTCAATGCCGAAATCTGGAGCCAGATAGTTGATGCCGAATTCCGGATACGAAGTGATCCAATGAGACATAGTGTTACGCTTTTATCCCTAACTTTTGCCTGGACCGCCCTTTCGGGTTTTCAGTCCATCGGGATACCCATTTTTGCCCAAGCCGCCCTTTCAGGTTTTCGACTTGCTGGGTGTACAGATTTTTATTCATTTCATCCCTTATTTTTGCCCGAACCCTTTTGGTTCGCCGGGAAGCCCTTATTTTTGCCTAGGTATATCAACCTAGCGGGTCTTTTATTTATGCGTAGTATTTTTTCACTATGTCTGCATTGGTGGGGTGAGGGAGGTCGTCACCATCCATGGTGGTCAGGATCATGGCTCCTCCTGAGAACACGCGTTTAACCACAAATGGCCCTTCGTATGTAGGGGTCCATTTGCCCCGGGGATCACTTTGAGGAAGGATGATGCGTTTGATTACCAGGTCCCCAACTTGATACTCTTGTGGTCTGACTCTCTTGTTAAATGCTCTGATCATCCGTTTTTGATACGTTTGACCATGACAGATAGCAGTGAGCCTCTTTTCGTCAATCATATTTAATTGATCAAGTCGAGTCTGGATCCAATCATCTTCATTCAAGTCTGCTTCCTTCATTATTCGGAGAGAGGGTATCTGGATTTCAATTGGCAAGACTGCCTCCATGCCATAGACCAAGGAGAAGGGAGTTGCCCCGGTTGATGTCCTTGCTGAGGTGCGGTACCCATGAAGAGCGAACGGTAACATCTCGTGCCAATCTTTATAGGTCACTGTCATCTTCTGCACAATTTTCTTGATATTTTTATTGGCTGCCTCTACAGCCCCATTCATCTTCGGCCGGTAGGGAGAAGAATTGTGGTGCTGTATCTTGAATTGTTCACAGAGTTCAGTGATCATTTTGTTATTGAGATTGGTACCATTATCCGTAATGATTCTTTCCGGGACTCCGTACCGACAGATCAGATTATGCCGGATGAAACGTGCCACGACGCTCTTGGTTACTGTGGCGTAGGAAGCTGCCTCAACCCACTTCGTGAAGTAATCGATCGCCACCAAGATGAAGCGATGCCCATTGGATGCCGTCGGTCGGATCTCACCGATCATATCGATGCCCCACATTGCAAAAGGCCAAGGTGCCGTCAGGACATTCAAAGGAACCGGAGGGATATGCACCTTGTCAGCATAGATCTGGCATTTATGACAAGTTCGGGAGTGTTGGTAACAATCGGCTTCCATTGTGGACCAGAAATATCCCGCCCGAAGGATTTTCTTAGCCATGGTGTGTCCACTGGAATGTGTTCCAAATGTGCCTTCATGTAATTCCATCATAATTTTCTCTGCTTCAGCCTTATCCACACAACGTAGCAGAGTTGAATCATGATTCCGTTTGTAGAGAATGTCGTTGCTGAGGAAGAATTTCGCAGCAAACCTCCTCATGAACTTCTTATCATTGACAGATGCACCTTCAGGGTATTCCTGAGCTTCCAAGTACCTCTTCACCTCATGATACCAGGGTTTTTCAATAACCTTCTCAGCCTCGAGCTCGCAGCAGTATGCCGGTTCATCCAACTTCCAGATTATGATTCGGGGAGCCTCATTGTCCCATTTAACTTTGAACATTGAAGACATCGTAGCTAGGGCGTCCGCTAGCTGATTCTCCTCTCTAGGGAAGTGTTCGAAAGTTATCTCTTCAAAGTGGGGAAGCAGGGTCGACACATACTCCTTGTAAGGAATAAGATTCGGGTGTTTCGTATCCCACTCGCCTTTGATCTGATTGATCACGAGAGCGGAATCTCCGAAGACACTTAGGAACTTGATCCTCAAATCGATTGCAGCTTGTAAACCCATGATACATGCCTCATATTCTGCCATGTTGTTAGTGCAGCTGAAACATAATCGGGCGGTGAGGGGAGTATGAGTTCCTTTGGGAGATATGATTACAGCGCCGACGCCGTTACCCAAAGCATTGGAGGCTCCATCAAAATGCATAGACCATCGGGATCCTTCCTCAGGTCCTTCATCCGGTCCAGGTACCTCACAGTCAGTTACCACCATGATATCTTCATCCGGAAAATCAAAGTTCAATGATTGGTAATCGTCCACAGGTTGGTGTGCCAAATGATCGGCCAGTACACTTCCTTTAATTGCTTTCTGAGTTGTATACTGGATATCATATTCTGTTAAGATCATTTGCCATCTCGCTATTCTTCCAGACAGAGCGGGCTTTTCAAATATGTACTTGATGGGATCCATCTTTGAAATCAATAAAGTAGTGTGAGTCAGCATATACTGTCTCAGCCGGCGAGCAGCCCATACAAGAGCGCAGCAAGTTTTTTCAAGCAGTGAGTAACGAGACTCACAGTCGGTAAACTTTTTGCTCAAGTAATAAATAGCGTGCTCTTTTCGGCCAGACTCGTCATGCTACCCCAGCACACACCCCATTGAATTGTCAAGCACTGTCAAGTATAGTATCAGAGGTCTTCCTTCCACCGGTGGCATAAGAATGGGTGGCTCTTGGAGATATTCCTTTATCTTTTCAAAGGCAGCCTGACATTCATCATTCCAGCGTACTACTTGATCTTTCTTCAGTAATTTGAAGATTGGCTCACAAGTAGCAGTCAGATGTGAGATGAATCGGGCAATGTAATTCAGTCGTCCCAGGAAGCCTCTGACTTCTTTCTCTGTTTTTGGAGTCGGCATCTCTTGTATGGCTTTTACCTTGGCAGGGTCTACCTGAATACCCTTATCACTCACAATGAAACCTAGCAATTTTCCGGATCTTACCCCAAAGGTGCATTTGTTGGGATTCAATCTCAGCTTGTACAACTTGAGTCGGTCAAATAACTTCCTCAGATGGTCAAGGTGCTCCTCCTCAGTTTGAGACCTTGCAATCATGTCATCAACGTATACCTCAATCTCATGATGGATCATATCATGAAATAAAGCAACCATGGCACGTTGATAGGTTGCCCCAGCATTTTTCAATCCGAATGGCATGACCTTATAACAGAAGGTGCCCCACTGAGTCACAAATGTAGTCTTCTCCATATCCTCTGGAGCCATCTTGATCTGATTATACCCTGAAAAACCATCCATGAAGGAGAACACCTTGTGTTGAGCTGTATTGTCAACAAGGACATCAATGTGAGGTAGGGGAAGTCATCCTTGGGGCTGGCCCTGTTCAGATCCCTGTAGTCAACACACATTCTGACTTTACCGTCCTTCTTCGGCACTGGCACCACATTGGCAACCCACTGAGGGTAAGAAGTCACTGCAAGGAACCCAGCATCAAACTGTTTCATAACCTCGGCCTTGATCTTTTCAGACATCTCTGGACGCATCCGTCGGACTTTTTGCTTTACCGGAGGGCAATCTTCCTTGGTTGGTAGGTGGTGAACTACAATGTCGGCATCCAAACCAGGCATATCTTCATAGGACCAAGCAAAAATCTCCATGTAGTCTTGTAGCATCTGGATCAATCGTTGCTTCACGCTGAGCTCTAGATTGGCACCAATCTTGACCTCTTTCCTATCTGTCTCAGTACCCAAGTTAATTGTCTCCACCGGCTCTTCATGTGGCTGAATAGCTCTCTCTTCCTGGAGTAGCAGTCTTGCGAGTTCACCAGGCACTTCGCAATCATCTTCACCTTCGTCTTCGGCCAAGTTGATCGGATTTTCGAAGTCATAACTGGCGGTAGCAGAGCTGTTACCAGTGAGATCCAGAGTGGATTGAAACCTGTATAAGTGAGTGTGTGTAAATATAGCTGTTTTGCAATATATATAACACAGAAAGGAAAAGAGCACAAGATTTGAAATGCAACAAACGTCCAATGTTTTGATTGATGATATATGAAAATGTCATACAAAAAGCCCTCACAAATGGAGCTACGATGCCCCGGGTAGGACACCGAGCCAACAAAGTTTTAACATATTGTTTGTTACAAATTTGGAAATCAAAAGAAATTAATTACTGCGTGACAAATGTGATAGGGGTAAAATCCTTTGCCGTCCAGTTGCTTGGTCCGTTGCTGGTAGTCGGGTAGATCCAACTGTCAAACTCTGCTTCCTCTACATCTTCCTCGATAGCATTCACCCTTGAGCTGGAGATAAACACCGGAGCCTTTCTGACCTTCTCCTTGCGCACAGCCCTCTGAGCCTCTGCAGTAAAGCCCAGCCCAAACTTGTCGTTCTTCTGAGTGAAGTCAGGAAGCTGACCCCAGTTTGCGCAATTACCTTTCTGAACCACAGCCCGGGCATCCCTTAGGGAAGCCATCTTCAAGGAAACATTCTCTTCGCCTGTTGCTTCTGCTGCTGCTGAAATTGGATGCACCTCCTCGAAATGCTGAAAGGGGGTTCCAATAAACTCCCCGTCCATCTCAATGTATCTGAAGGAATTCAAATGGCTCACCATATACTCCTCTTCTCCTTGCATAGTGACGATCTTCCCTCTGACGGGATACTTCAGCTTCTGGTGCAAGGTGGAGGTCACTGCCCCAGCTTTATGGATCCAAGGTCGACCCAGTAGACAAGAGTACGATGGACGTATATCCATCACATAAAACGTAGAGTCGAATACTTGAGAGCCCACACGGATAGGGATGTCAACCTCTCCATGAACCATCCTTTTGGAACCGTCAAAGGCCCTGACGATGATATTGCTGGGCTTCAGTTCTAGGCCTTCATAATCCAAACGGTCTAAAGCCTTTTTTGGTAGAACATTCAAGGAGGAACCAGTATCCACCAATACATGCGCCAGAGTAGTGCCCCTGCATTTGATAGAGACATGCAGGGCATCGTTGTGGTCTCTTCCCTTCGCAGTCAGGTCAGCATCTGAAAAACCCAAGCCATTGTCTGCTGTCAGATTTGCTACGCAATCAGTGAACTGGACTGCAGATGTCTCCTGTGGCACATGGGCCATCTTGAGAAATGAGATCAAGGCCTTAGCATGGGCCTCGGATCATAGCAATAAGGAGAGCATGGAGATCTTGGAGGGCGTATTCCCCAGCTGCTCGACAACATTGAAATCACTTTTCTTTATTATTTTCAGGATCTCCTCCACTTCTTGTTGGGAGGCCTCAGCATTTATAGGTATTGGTGCCTCCATCCGGGCAGGCTCCTCTTCAATCTCTTTGCCCCGAGCATTAGATGACTCGGCGGCAGGGGAAACAACTTGATCAGCAGTAGGAACAGGTAAACTTGTAGGTGTTATAAGGAGGGGTTTTCGAATAGCGGGCGGTGCAATGTCAGGCGAGAAGAGCCTGCCACTGCGGGTGACCTTGGCTGGACCAGTAATATCACAGATACTGGCGCCAGTGTCGAATTCTTGTTTGATTCCATTCACATATACGTCCGCCCCATAATGCCAGGGGACAGCTTTATCAGATACGTAGGGGAGAGGCCCCGGAACAGTAATAACCACAGGTGCAACAGTCATGATTTGAACAGGCTTCTTCGGGAGAGCCTTGATTAGATTATTGAAGATGGTAACCACAGAAACTTCTTTTACCGGAACCAACTGAACAGCAGACTTCTTAAACAGAATCTCCTTGCTATCCATTAGGCTTTGGACGCCTAACCTCAGCAAGGGACAACCAGATAGGGAAACAGCACAGAACAGGCAACCTTCACTGCAACCCGGAAATAAACCGGCCCGCAGTAGGTTCTTCTTGACGGTCTTCAGAGGGGTAACAACTTCATTTACCGAAACAGCATACAATTCTTCCTCAATGGCATTTACTCTATGCTGGGGCATAGGAGCAGTTACAACATTTGGTCTCTCCGGCGCTTCAAACTGAATTTCCTTTGCGTCGATCAGATCTTGTACTTTATTTCTCAAGGCCCAGCAATCATCAGTAGTATGCCCGGGACTATCAGAATGATAAGCACACCGGGCATTCGGGTTATACTTAGGAGACGCAGTGTTGACGACCTTAGGAGCTTCTTTGAGGGTCACCAGGTTGGTGGATAACAGTTGGGGTAAAATTTGAGATAAGGTCATACTCAGCCGAGTATACTGCCTCTTGGGCCTTTCGCTTCTTTGTTGATTGTACTGCTGAGGAGCAGCAACAGGTTTTGAGATGACCAAAGCATTGACGGCTTGGCGACTTTCGGGCTTGACTTGTCTTCTAGCACCATAGACGGCACTTGCTTCTTTCTTAAACGGCCTCTTCTCAGCACTTGTGGAGGCAGCCTTTTGTATCTTGCCTGACCTGATGCCAGCTTCAATTCTTTCTCCCGTCAATATCAAATCTGTAAACCCAGCGGAGGAGTTACCAACCAAATGATTGAAAAACGGACCAGACAACGTCCCTAGGAACATATCAACCAGCTCACGATCAGTCAATGGAGGCTACACCCTGCCAGCCAAATCTCTCCATTTTTGAGCGTACTCTTTGAACCCTTCACCCGTTCCTAGAGACATACCCTGAAGTTGGGTACGCGTAGGAGCGAGATCAGAATTGTATTGGTATTGTCTGTAGAA
Source organism: Vicia faba (assembly GCA_948472305.1). Classification (NCBI taxonomy): domain Eukaryota; kingdom Viridiplantae; phylum Streptophyta; class Magnoliopsida; order Fabales; family Fabaceae; genus Vicia; species Vicia faba. The sequence continues at coordinate 314,509,419 of OX451741.1, forward strand.
TGCGGTTGCCAAATCTTCCCAGTGTCGGATGCTAGTTCCATCCAATTGGTAGAACCATTCAAGCTGTGATCCCGAGAGGCTATCTTGGAAGAAGTGAATCCAAAGGTTCTTATCCGCCGTGTAAGGTTGGATTTTCCTTACGTACGATCTCAGATGTAGCTTTGGGCAGGAGACCCCATCATACTTGGCGAAGGCAGGCGCCTTAAACTTGTGTGGAATTACTACCCCAGAAGATAACCCCAAATCTCCGAAATCCAGTCCTGGCACATTCTGAATTTCCATGGCGCTCAAGCGGTCCTCCAATTGCTTGTATCTGTCAGCAGCAGGTGGGTATTGTTCGTCGTTATAGTCCGTCTCGTTGTCGGAGACTGCGGGACTAGGAGCTCATCCCCCTTGGGGACTGTTTTTCTCAGCAGAAGAAGTAGTTGGATCAGCTTCATTGTGGAGTGTGTTCCCAAATCTGCGTCCGGTGTTGAACAACGCAGTCCTCTTTTTCTTCTTCTTCTTCAGGAGTAGAGTCTTCAACTCTTGCTGACCTTGGGCCAGGCTCAGGACCATCTCTTGAAACTGTGCATTTTGGGCCTGGAGGGCCTTGATTGCTTGCTCACTGGAGGAGTCTGGATTCATGATGACTGTGCACACAAACAGCGAAGAAGGTTAAGCAACCTGTGAAATAGGGTACCTGCTATGCATATGGTGCAATGGAATGCGTATGTATGCAATGCATTCAAGGATTTAGAATATTCAAAATTTGTTGCAGACAAAAAGGAACGCACATCATATTAATAAGGAGAAATTCGTTAGTACATAAATGCGCCATGGGCCAAATATTACAAAATGACTCCTCAAGGAAAAAAAACATTGCGCATCCTTTTTGGTGCGATGTAGGTGTTGAGATTCCTCTCCTCGTGCAGTAGGCGGGTGAGTTCCAGGACCTTCTTTTCACTAGCATGTAGACTGGTCTCAAGAGAATTCCGTTCTTCCTTAAGCTGGACCCAGCTCTTCTGCATTTCTTCCCAGGAGGTGGGCATGTCGGGATGTTGAATGGTGTAGGACACCTTTCCTTCCAAGACTGGTTCTTTGATCACAGGGAGCATATGAGGATAAGGCATCACTAACTTCTGGGAGCGGGCTCGTACCCACTTGAGATAAGGTTCCAACGGGATGGAGTTCCTGTGCCCCAGTGTCTTGCTGTCCATCCTACTTGGCATCCTCCAAGCTCTGATAAATCTCTGGCGAAGTCCTTGAGTATCGTTGTCAAAGTCAAAAACTATGTTAGGAATTAACATGTCATGAGGGCCATCCCTCCGAGCATAACCAAACTGTCTCCAAGCCAGGCATGGGTTGTAAGTAATACCTCCTCTGATTCCAAATAAAGGAACATTAGGGTACTCCCCGCAATGATCAATGATAGTGACGTCTTCTCTGGACCTAGGGCACCAATGTATATCTGCATGTGTGAGAGTCATTAACCGTTGTGACCATCTCAAACCCCGCTCGTTCTTCAAAACTGATTGTGGAAGGTGCGAAATAAACCACCTTCCCAGGAGAGGAGTGCAAAACATAAGGACACCACTTCTTCTCATGGTTCGAGTGTAACATGAGTGAAGGATGTCCCCCAGCAACGTAGGTATAGGATTCCTGGTCATGAAGATCTGGACAGCACTGATATCAATAAGCTGATCTGGGTTAGGGAATAACACCAAACCAAAGACAAGGAGGGCCATAACTTCTTCAAAAGCTTGTAGGTCAAGGGAGTTCCAACATTCTTGGGCTTTCTCGAACAGAAACCTGGCTAAGAACCCCTTGATACCACTTCTAACTTCCCAATGTCCCTTGAGGTCAGACGGTTGTAGGTGCAAGGCTTTAGCAATCTCTTCAAGCTTGGGTTCCTCTTCCGTACCGTTGTAGGGTAGTTGATCAAGGATAGGGACCCTCAGAAGTCGGGAGAACTCTTCCAATGTATGCACCAATTGATAATCCGGGAAGGTGAAGCAGTGATGCAGAGGGTCAAAGAACTGGAACAAGACTTTTATCAAATCTTCCTCAATGTTGGTGTTAACCAAGCTGATGAGTCTTCCATGTCTCTCACTGAATGAAGAACCCTCGGGAATCCTGGACATAAGTTCCTTAAGCTGAGGAGGGATCTTTACAAGGCTAATCTGAATTGTCTTTCTGCGAGCAGTTTCCATGTCCTATAAAACAAGAACAAAGATGAAGATTCGAAACCCTTGAAATGGTCAGTCAATGCACATGATGTTGTATGATGTCATGATGTTATGATTAAATACACCACAAATATTCACAAAGGCAAACATGGTAAGGCACACAAGGCACACCAGACAAACCCTTAGAGTTTAGGCCTGCATGGGGTCTGGGTATTACCCTCTTGAAGTTTGGTGGGCTCAACCTGTCCTATTAGAAGTAATCGGGTTCTAAGGGTCCCAATATCACTGGATTACTTTCATTGTTCATCGTTTCGATTTAGCCACTGAACTGGCGACCGAAATATCCCAGGAAAGTAACCCTCAATTGAGTGTAGCATCGAGTATCAACCAACCTCGGACTGCACCAAAGTCAGTTATCTCACTACCCTAAAAAGGCCAAGATGGTTCAATTAAGGTTCCTAAGGTCAGTTGATGCTTCACGACACCACGCGGCGGCCCCGTACTCTCCTTGACTGAACTCAAGGGTTACCGGTACACACCAAAGTGCCACATCAACGTAGCAGACTACTTCAACCATGTCGGTATACCCCGCACAGTTCCCTCACAGCCTTGTTGCTACTTTCTAAGAAGGTATCCCCAGATCCGGGTTAGGATCTATAAAACTCCGATACAAAGCCCACAAATGTAAAGCAAACAAAGCAATCAATTGAAAGTAAAGGTGATCTAAACCCTAAGGTAACCCCACTTTTAAGAATCATCCCCAGCAGAGTCGCCAGTTCTGGTGATACGGTGGGAGAACTGACTTGAGGTTTTGCGTTTGTATTCGCAAATGTTGCGGTTAGCAAGAGTCGCCACCGACTTTTTATTTTATCCTAAGGAAAGGTTAAAAAGCACAGCAAAAACCTTTTGAGATGTTTTCTTGGGTTCGGGGAGTAGATTATAGAAAGGGAAGGTATTAGCACCCTTTCTATCCATGGTTATCCATGGGCTCTTAGTTACTTGCTTAGATCACTTGCCTTTTTGTTTTCAATTGTTTTAAATGGTGCTTTATGTGTGTGGGTTTGAAAATGTTTTGAAAAGAGGCCAATGTGGTGGCAACCTTTGTAATGATCCATGTGGGGATGTATACAAAGATGTATGTCTTTTGAAAAAGTTTTCGTTTGTTTTTGAAAGTTGTTTTGAAAGTGTTGTGAGGTGTGGTTTTTGAAATTAGGCAAGTGTTTTGTTTTGCAAGTTTGATTCAAGTAACTAAGAGGTTATCTACTCCTAAATTTCTCAAAAGATTATTGCTATGTTTTAACCCTTTTAACAAGTTTGTTCCACCGTTGAATTTGGTGGACAACCTTATGTTAGGATGTGAAAGGGACAGGCGCGGGTCATCGTTTTAGACCATAATTGCAACGGCGTTAAATGTCTTTGGGCAATTTTCTTTAAGGGACTTGATCATTTGTTTTTGTTTGTTTTGAAAAGTTTTATCGAGGGACTATGATCATTCAAATTGTTTGCTTTGCCCAAAGAAGTTCAACATACAATATGGCCCATTTATTTGAAGGCAACAAGTGGAATACCCTAGGGGGTGCAAGTGTGATTTGTGTGTCCATTTTCATGCTTGTTTATCTTGAGATTAGGTCATAACTATTTTTGTCGTTTTTCGCATACAAACCCTAATTCTAACATGTTATCATTAGAAAGCAATAAAGTGCGAAAATAAATTTACTAAGCTATTACAAAACCAAATATAGGAAGGGGGGTACAAATTGTTCAAATGGGGATATTGACAAGAATTTAAATCTAAATTATTACATCATTTTTGAATATTTGCAATGTAAATAATGTACAATAATTAAATAAATAAAAATAGAATAAAAATGCAAGATGCAAAAATGTTTTGTATATGTATGAGAAAAGTATGGTTTATGTAAAATAAAAATAAGAAAATAAAAAGGTATTATTTTGAGTATTTTTAACTTTTAGGGCAAAAAACCCTAATTTTAAAGGAAATGTATTATTATCTAATTTAATACAAGTACTTATTTATTATTTACAAAAATAAAAATAAAATGAAGTATATTATGAAAAAAGTATTTTTTATATCAAATATTAATAAAATGAAAAAAAATTCAAATATTTTTATATTTTAACTTAAATATATTAATAAACATATATATATATATATATATATATATATATATTAAGTTCTTTAAATATGCATTATACACAAAGTAATATATATTTAATATTTTAACAAAATAAATAAAAAAAGTATTTTTATGTGAAATATTTTCAGAAGGTAAATAAAAATAAAAAATGTATTTACACTATTTTTCTATTTATTCTAATAATAGTATATATATAATATTTATATACAAACAAGAGAAATAAATAAATATGCCATATATTCAAAAAATGATGAAAAAAATATTTTTATTTTTTTAATGTCATTAGAAAAAATAAACAAAGTCAAATAAAAAAGAAAAAGTCAAAAAGGAATAAAAATAAAGCAAATGGGCTTGGGGGTGAGAAAATGGAAATAGGGTGCAAAAAGAAGAAACCACACAGGCCCAGCCCATGTGGCTTCATCTTCAACCTTCGTTCAACAATATTCAAAAAAACGTGCGCCCTGTACTCCAGCTGCTAACTCCTGATTCCTGGCTTTTTAACAAAAACTCATAACATGAAAAATGCTCAGCATGAAGAGACGATTCCAACCATGTATGGAACTTGACCTAACTCTCTAAGATGAGGGAGAATTTCTCCTCCCCCAAATCCTAACCTAGTTTTTCTGCCATTTTCAAACTCCAAATTCTCTCTACTCAGGCAAAAGAAATGAAATGTAAAGATATGTACATGTTCAGGGCTATGAGTAGAACCTTGTTTCTTCACAAACTTAAGACTAAAGATGCATGATAAGAGAGATACGAGTTCAAAGTTTTACCTGTGCAGTTGAACTTCTATCTGGAGAATGAGGAACTTCTAGTGCAAGGTAATGATTGGAAAAGCTTCCTTGAGGTCCAGGGATGCTTTTTCAATGCTTACTTTGTCTTGAAACTTCTTGTATCAAGCTATAGAACTTCAACTGCAAAAGGAAAAAATGAAAATGGTGGAAGCTGTTAGAGGGATTACAGGTCAGGTTTTAGGTCATGGTTAGCTTGCATATATGCTAGGGAATGTGTATGGATTGATTTTGGTAAGAATGCTCGAGGGAAATGGGAGTTGGCACTCAAACTGCAGAGGCAACTCTGTTTTTGCAGTTTGAGGATGATTCTGAGATGGAGGGTGTTTTGGAGGTCAAGGATTCGTGCCAAAGCTTGGTTGTGTTCTATGGAAGGTGTTTGATAACTTTGTTCTTGTGTGTTAAGGCTGAGATGAGAGTTGTCACAAGTTATGGACTTTTCTTCTATGTGAAGCAACAAAATGCAAATTGGCTTTCTAGGTCAGTAGAGGACCCCCTAATGTGCTGCATAAGCCTCTCTTGATCAGTGTGTTATGCACATAATCTTGTGCCAAGCAGATTTTCCATGTACTTTCTTGATTTGCAATTGGACATAAAGCTAATCTTTTCAAAAATGGAAAGTTCACTTTATCTAGTTTAGGATTAATCTTGCATACAATGCTTGCACTCAAAGAACAACACTTTAACACATTGAATATGCATTAAATTATTGAGTATGGAATGGTTCAAGGACCTGTAATCAAGGGCATGCTGATTTAGAGAAGTTTACACAAACTATGAACATGGAAAATGGCCAATTCAAAGGTGAGTTTTTGCTATATTGTGAAATTCGAATCTCTCAAGTTATGAGGTTGTTTGAGAAGTTCTTGGACATTTTGGAAAGCTTGGAATGTGTACTACAATCCATCTTTGAAATGCAAATTGAAATTCCAAGTGGAAGGGTATGGAAAATAGCCTTGAAGTGGGGTAGAAAACCTTGTCAAAATAGGTTAAAATTTCACTAAGTTAAAAATGGTTTAGTGCCCTTATTCAAAAAATTGTAACTTGAGATACAAGCTTCAAATGAGAAAACTTTGTGAATCAAAGTTGTAGATTATGCAACAAGCTACAACTTTCATATTTTGACTTTTGTTTGAATCCAAATGGATCTTGGTGAAAAGGTGGGGCAAAGTTGGGAAAAAATTAGGGTTTTTCATAACTTAGAAAAATTCTAAGTTATGAAAAATTCCATTTTCTAACCCTAATTTGCATTTTGTGATTTCTTGGTGAACAAGTTTCATGATTTGGCAAGTTTTGATGAAAAATGAATCTTGACTCTTGATTTTGACCAAAAAGTCAAAGTTTGACTTTTCAGTATACAGTCAAAATTGATCAATTGACTAGGAAATTCAACTGTCAATCTTGTGTACTTGGGATCTTTTGAGCTTGATGAATGTGTCAAGATAATTCCATGGGGTCCTTGAGTCCATATGTGAACTTGATTTGCCATTGGCTAGGTCAAACAGTCAAAAATTGCCTTTGTGCAGTCAAAACCCTAAAAATGACCATTTTGCCCTTTTGATGATCTGATCAAATTTCTTATGGAATTGTGATCCAAACTTGATCAAATGGTCCATGTGAGTTCATAATGTTGATGTGGGTCAAAATTCACGAGGTTTGACTGTCAATTGGCCACAGCTGACTTTTTCCCCAATACAGTTGATTTCTAGGTCAACTGTCCAATTGACTGGGCAAAACTTGGAATCAAGACTTGAAACTTGGCATGGGTAAACTTGGGAGTCCAACATGAAGCATGAAAGTCATCTTAGGCATTTTTAGGTCAAAACATCCTTGGGCAAACACAAACCCTAATTTGAGTCCACAGTGCAAGGAGAAGTCTTGAGCAGAGGAAACCCTAACTGGATCTTGATCTTCAAGGGTCTTGTGATGAGAAAATGTTGAGGAAATGGGAGGGCAAATTTTGGGGTACAACAGTTGCCCCTGTTCAATCTTCTTGGACCTGAAGAGTTAGATTGGCAAGTTTGCCTTTCGTGACTCGAGGGTAAAAGGAGATTGGACACCAGAGTGCCCGGAAATTTGCACTCGCATGTTGAAGTATCAGTAATGTGATGTCAGGAATGGGCTTATAGATGCCATTTGGATAGATGGTGGATAGGGAGATGGGCTTATAGATGCCATCTGGAGATGTGACAGAACCTTGTCGGGAATGGGCTTATAGATGCCATTTGGAAAGTGTCGATCGCATAAGAGATTCCTTAGTGAGAACTTGTGTATTTGAGAAAGACAGATGTTTTCCTGGCTTGTTACAGGTGTTTGATCTTCAGTCTCCTTATGCAGATATGCCCTGGCTGGATACAGGTATCGAATCTACAATTGGTTGCTCACAGATGTGCCCTGGCTGGATACAAGAGTCGAATTTGGAACTAGTCGTTAATAGATGTGCCCTGGCTGGATACAGGAATCGAATCTTCGAACTCTTCAGACATGCCCTGGCTAGATACAGGAATCGAGTCTGGAAACGTGGTCAACAGATATGCCCTGGCTGGATATAGGAGTCGAATCTGGAGATGTCGTAGTTGATAGATATGCCCTGGCTGGATACAGGAATCGAATCTTCGAACTCTTCAGACGTGCCCTGGCTAGATACAGGAATCGAGTCTGGAAACTGGTCACTCTCAGATGTGCCCTGGCTAGATACAGGTATCGAATCTGGAATTGTGACAGTTGAAGGTAGTTGTTTTTGGGATTGTCTTTTTCCTGAAAAGGCAAAAACATAAGTTGTATGCAATGTCATGATGTATGATATGCACGATGTCATGATGTTCAACATGAGATAGTGTTGTATGCGCTTTATCATGTATGTAAGCAAGATGTATGAAAATGTAAAATGTTTATGAATGTAATTTCGCCTTAGGAAAATAAATCCTCGACGAACGGCTGGGGAGTTGCTCTGTGGAAGAGATACTCGGCCGAAGTTTTGATAAGAGGCCTGTTGAGGACTTTAATGATGGATTCTGCTGAGGATAATGATGATAAACTCCGCTGGGGATTTGAAGGAACTTTGCCGAGGGCGGTCTTCCGTGGTTTTTAGCTGAGGATAACCCAGTTATAAGTCCTTGTGAGGAAATAACTCTAAATAAAACTCGGGAGAGACGTCCGTACTCTGCAGGGGATAAGCTTCCAGAATCTATTGGGGATGAGCTTTAAGACCTGCCGGGGAATGTTGTGTCTTTTCAGGATTGACGGGGAGTCAACTCTGCTTGGGGAAAGTATTGCTGAATCTTGTTTTACTCTGCGGGGAGTTGAGATGATTTGGCCACATTCTTCAGTTGAATCTACCTTGGTACCTTGGCGGACAAAACAACCAGACTGCATTAGACAACTTCACATTGCCCCTGTCTCTGATGTCACCTGTAATCAATCTCTTGTTTCATATGTAAACATTTATGAATCAGCAATTTAATGTCAAATGCATATATCAAAAATGAACATTGGACGTTCTTCGCAAGACAAAACAGAAAAAAGGAAAACAATGGTAATTTGTATGGACAAGCGAATTTGTATTGATTTAAACTTTGCCTGTGAATAGGTGTTTTTTGTACAAGAGGCTGACATCCTAGTAAGAGGACGCTGCCAAATAACATAGAGTTTACAATTTGAAAAAGGAAACAAAACAACTATGTGAACAATCCCACTGGGTTCCAACTCTGCTATCGCCTTTATGTCTTCGAACGTCTCATCGCTTTGTTGCCTAATCGAAGATGAAGCTGATTGGTCAATGCCGAAATCTGGAGCCAGATAGTTGATGCCGAATTCCGGATACGAAGTGATCCAATGAGACATAGTGTTACGCTTTTATCCCTAACTTTTGCCTGGACCGCCCTTTCGGGTTTTCAGTCCACCGGGATACCCATTTTTGCCCAAGCCGCCCTTTCAGGTTTTCGACTTGCCGGGTGTACAGATTTTTATTCATTTCATCCCTTATTTTTGCCCGAACCCTTTTGGTTCACCGGGAAGCCCTTATTTTTGCCTAGGTATATCAACCTAGCGGGTCTTTTATTTATGCGTAGTATTTTTTCACTATGTCTGCATTGGTGGGGTGAGGGAGGTCGTCACCATCCATGGTGGTCAGGATCATGGCTCCTCCTGAGAACACGCGTTTAACCACAAATGGCCCTTCGTATGTAGGGGTCCATTTGCCCCGGGGATCACTTTGAGGAAGGATGATGCGTTTGATTACCAGGTCCCCAACTTGATACTCTTGTGGTCTGACTCTCTTGTTAAATGCTCTGATCATCCGTTTTTGATACGTTTGACCATGACAGATAGCAGTGAGCCTCTTTTCGTCAATCAGATTTAATTGATCAAGTCGAGTCTGGATCCTATCATCTTCATTCAAGTCTGCTTCCTTCATTATTCGGAGAGAGGGTATCTGGATTTCAATTGGCAAGACTGCCTCCATGCCATAGACCAAGGAGAAGGGAGTTGCCCCGGTTGATGTCCTTGCTGAGGTGCGGTACCCATGAAGAGCGAACGGTAACATCTCGTGCCAATATTTATAGGTCACTGTCATCTTCTGCACAATTTTCTTGATATTTTTATTGGCTGCCTCTACAGCCCCATTCATCTTCGGCCGGTAGGGAGAAGAATTGTGGTGCTGTATCTTGAATTGTTCACAGAGTTCAGTGATCATTTTGTTATTGAGATTGGTACCATTGTCCGTAATGATTTTTTCCGGGACTCCGTACCGACAGATCAGATTATGCCGGATGAAACGTGCCATGACGCTCTTGGTTACTGTGGCGTAGGAAGCTGCCTCAACCCACTTCGTGAAGTAATCGATCGCCACCAAGATGAAGCGATGCCCATTGGATGCCGTCGGTCGGATCTCACCGATCATATCGATGCCCCACATTGCAAAAGGCCAAGGTGCCGTCAGGACATTCAAAGGAACCGGAGGGATATGCACCTTGTCAGCATAGATCTGGCATTTATGACAAGTTCGGGAGTGTTGGTAACAATCGGCTTCCATTGTGGACCAGAAATATCCCGCCCGAAGGATTTTCTTAGCCATGGTGTGTCCACTGGAATGTGTTCCAAATGTGCCTTCATGTAATTCCATCATAATTTTCTCTGCTTCAGCCTTATCCACACAACGTAGCAGAGTTGAATCATGATTCCGTTTGTAGAGAATGCCGTTGTTGAGGAAGAATTTCGCAGCAAACCTCCTCATGAACTTCTTATCATTGACAGATGCACCTTCAGGGTATTCCTGAGCTTCCAAGTACCTCTTCACCTCATGATACCAGGGTTTTTCAATAACCTTCTCAGCCTCGAGCTCGCAGCAGTATGCCGGTTCATCCAACTTCCAGATTATGATTCGGGGAGCCTCATTGTCCCATTTAACTTTGAACATTGAAGACATCGTAGCTAGGGCGTCCGCTAGCTGATTCTCCTCTCTAGGGAAGTGTTCGAAAGTTATCTCTTCAAAGTGGGGAAGCAGGGTCGACACATACTCCTTGTAAGGAATAAGATTCGGGTGTTTCGTATCCCACTCGCCTTTGATCTGATTGATCACGAGAGCGGAATCTCCGAAGACACTTAGGAACTTGATCCTCAAATCGATTGCAGCTTGTAAACCCATGATACATGCCTCATATTCTGCCATGTTGTTAGTGCAGCTGAAACATAATCGGGCGGTGAGGGGAGTATGAGTTCCTTTGGGAGATATGATTACAGCGCCGACGCTGTTACCCAAAGCATTGGAGGCTCCATCAAAATGCATAGACCATCGGGATCCTTCCTCAGGTCCTTCATCCGGTCCAGGTACCTCACAGTCAGTTACCACCATGATATCTTCATCCGGAAAATCAAAGTTCAATGATTGGTAATCGTCCACAGGTTGGTGTGCCAAATGATCGGCCAGTACACTTCCTTTAATTGCTTTCTGAGTTGTATACTGGATATCATATTCTGTTAAGATCATTTGCCATCTCGCTATTCTTCCAGACAGAGCGGACTTTTCAAATATGTACTTGATGGGATCCATCTTTGAAATCAATAAAGTAGTGTGAGTCAGCATATACTGTCTCAGCCGGCGAGCAGCCCATACAAGAGCGCAGCAAGTTTTTTCAAGCAGTGAGTAACGAGACTCACAGTCGGTAAACTTTTTGCTCAAGTAATAAATAGCGTGCTCTTTTCGGCCAGACTCGTCATGCTACCCCAGCACACACCCCATTGAATTGTCAAGCACTGTCAAGTATAGTATCAGAGGTCTTCCTTCCACCGGTGGCATAAGAATGGGTGGCTCTTGGAGATATTCCTTTATCTTTTCAAAGGCAACCTGACATTCATCATTCCAGCGTACTACTTGATCTTTCTTCAGTAATTTGAAGATTGGCTCACAAGTAGCAGTCAGATGTGAGATGAATCGGGCAATGTAATTCAGTCGTCCCAGGAAGCCTCTGACTTCTTTCTCTGTTTTTGGAGTCGGCATCTCTTGTATGGCTTTTACCTTGGCAGGGTCTACCTGAATACCCTTATCACTCACAATGAAACCTAGCAATTTTCCGGATCTTACCCCAAAGGTGCATTTGTTGGGATTCAATCTCAGCTTGTACAACTTGAGTCGGTCAAATAACTTCCTCAGATGGTCAAGGTGCTCCTCCTCAGTTTGAGACCTTGCAATCATGTCATCAACGTATACCTCAATCTCATGATGGATCATATCATGAAATAAAGCAACCATGGCACGTTGATAGGTTGCCCCAGCATTTTTCAATCCGAATGGCATGACCTTATAACAGAAGGTGCCCCACTGAGTCACAAATGTAGTCTTCTCCATATCCTCTGGAGCCATCTTGATCTGATTATACCCTGAAAAACCATCCATGAAGGAGAACACCTTGTGTTGAGCTGTATTGTCAACAAGGACATCAATGTGAGGTAGGGGAAGTCATCCTTGGGGCTGGCCCTGTTCAGATCCCTGTAGTCAACACACATTCTGACTTTACCGTCCTTCTTCGGCACTGGCACCACATTGGCAACCCACTGAGGGTAAGAAGTCACTGCAAGGAACCCAGCATCAAACTGTTTCATAACCTCGGCCTTGATCTTTTCAGACATCTCTGGACGCATCCGTCGGACTTTTTGCTTTACCGGAGGGCAATCTTCCTTGGTTGGTAGGTGGTGAACTACAATGTCGGCATCCAAACCAGGCATATCTTCATAGGACCAAGCAAAAATCTCCATGTAGTCTTGTAGCATCTAGATCAATCGTTGCTTCACGCTGAGCTCTAGATTGGCACCAATCTTGACCTCTTTCCTATCTGTCTCAGTACCCAAGTTAATTGTCTCCACCGGCTCTTCATGTGGCTGAATAGCTCTCTCTTCCTGGAGTAGCAGTCTTGCGAGTTCACCAGGCACTTCGCAATCATCTTCACCTTCGTCTTCGGCCAAGTTGATCGGATTTTCGAAGTCATAACTGGCGGTAGCAGAGCTGTTACCAGTGAGATCCAGAGTGGATTGAAACCTGTATAAGTGAGTGTGTGTAAATATAGCTGTTTTGCAATATATATAACACAGAAAGGAAAAGAGCACAAGATTTGAAATGCAACAAACGTCCAATGTTTTGATTGATGATATATGAAAATGTCATACAAAAAGCCCTCACAAATGGAGCTACGATGCCCCGGGTAGGACACCGAGCCAACAAAGTTTTAACATATTGTTTGTTACAAATTTGGAAATCAAAAGAAATTAATTACTGCGTGACAAATGTGATAGGGGTAAAATCCTTTGCCGTCCAGTTGCTTGGTCCGTTGCTGGTAGTCGGGTAGATCCAACTGTCAAACTCTGCTTCCTCTACATCTTCCTCGATAGCATTCACCCTTGAGCTGGAGATAAACACCGGAGCCTTTCTGACCTTCTCCTTGCGCACAGCCCTCTGAGCCTCTGCAGTAAAGCCCAGCCCAAACTTGTCGTTCTTCTGAGTGAAGTCAGGAAGCTGACCCCAGTTTGCGCAATTACCTTTCTGAACCACAGCCCGGGCATCCCTTAGGGAAGCCATCTTCAAGGAAACATTCTCTTCGCCTGTTGCTTCTGCTGCTGCTGAAATTGGATGCACCTCCTCGAAATGCTGAAAGGGGGTTTCAATAAACTCCCCGTCCATCTCAATGTATCTGAAGGAATTCAAATGGCTCACCATATACTCCTCTTCTCCTTGCATAGTGACGATCTTCCCTCTGACGGGATACTTCAGCTTCTGGTGCAAGGTGGAGGTCACTGCCCCAGCTTTATGGATCCAAGGTCGACCCAGTAGACAAGAGTACGATGGACGTATATCCATCACATAAAACGTAGAGTCGAATACTTGAGAGCCCACACGGATAGGGATGTCAACCTCTCCATGAACCATCCTTTTGGAACCGTCAAAGGCCCTGACGATGATATTGCTGGGCTTCAGTTCTAGGCCTTCATAATCCAAACGGTCTAAAGCCTTTTTTGGTAGAACATTCAAGGAGGAACCAGTATCCACCAATACATGCGCCAGAGTAGTGCCCCTGCATTTGATAGAGACATGCAGGGCATCGTTGTGGTCTCTTCCCTTCGCAGTCAGGTCAGCATCTGAAAAACCCAAGCCATTGTCTGCTGTCAGATTTGCTACGCAATCAGTGAACTGGACTGCAGATGTCTCCTGTGGCACATGGGCCATCTTGAGAAATGAGATCAAGGCCTTAGCATGGGCCTCGAAGCATAGCAATAAGGAGAGCATGGAGATCTTGGAGGGCGTATGCCCCAGCTGCTCGACAACATTGAAATCACTTTTCTTTATTATTTTCAGGATCTCCTCCACTTCTTGTTGGGAGGCCTCAGCATTTATAGGTATTGGTGCCTCCATCCGGGCAGGCTCCTCTTCAATCTCTTTGCCCCGAGCATTAGATGACTCGGCGGCAGGGGAAACAACTTGATCAGCAGTAGGAACAGGTAAACTTGTAGGTGTTATAAGGAGGGGTTTTCGAATAGCGGGCGGTGCAATGTCAGGCGAGAAGAGCCTGCCACTGCGGGTGACCTTGGCTGGACCAGTGATATCGCAGATACTGGCGCCAGTGTCGAATTCTTGTTTGATTCCATTCACATATACGTCCTCCCCATAATGCCAGGGGACAGCTTTATCAGATACGTAGGGGAGAGGCCCCGGAACAGTAATAACCACAGGTGCAACAGTCATGATTTGAACAGGCTTCTTCGGGAGAGCCTTGATTGGATTATTAAAGATGGTAACCACAGAAACTTCTTTTACCGGAACCAACTGAACAGCAGACTTCTTAAACAGAATCTCCTTGCTATCCATTAGGCTTTGGACGCCTAACCTCAGCAAGGGACAACCAGATAGGGAAACAGCACAGAACAGGCAACCTTCACTGCAACCCGGAAATAAACCGGCCCGCAGTAGGTTCTTCTTGACGGTCTTCAGAGGGGTAACAACTTCATTTACCGAAACAGCATACAATTCTTCCTCAATGGCATTTACTCTATGCTGGGGCATAGGAGCAGTTACAACATTTGGTCTCTCCGGCGCTTCAAACTGAATTTCCTTTGCGTCGATCAGATCTTGTACTTTATTTCTCAAGGCCCAGCAATCATCAGTAGTGTGCCCGGGACTATCAGAATGATAAGCACACCGGGCATTCGGGTTATACTTAGGAGATGCAGTGTTGACGACCTTAGGAGCTTCTTTGAGGGTCACCAGGTTGGTGGATAACAGTTGGGGTAAAATTTGAGATAAGGTCATACTCAGCCGAGTATACTGCCTCTTGGGCCTTTCGCTTCTTTGTTGATTGTACTGCTGAGGAGCAGCAACAGGTTTTGAGATGACCAAAGCATTGACGGCTTGGCGACTTTCGGGCTTGACTTGTCTTCTAGCACCATAGACGGCACTTGCTTCTTTCTTAAACGGCCTCTTCTCAGCACTTGTGGAGGCAGCCTTTTGTATCTTGCCTGACCTGATGCCAGCTTCAATTCTTTCTCCCGTCAATATCAAATCTGTAAACCCAGCGGAGGAGTTACCAACCAAATGATTGAAAAACGGACCAGACAACGTCCCTAGGAACATATCAACCAGCTCACGATCAGTCAATGGAGGCTACACCCTGCCAGCCAAATCTCTCCATTTTTGAGCGTACTCTTTGAACCCTTCACCCGTTCCTAGAGACATACCCTGAAGTTGGGTACGCGTAGGAGCGAGATCAGAATTGTATTGGTATTGTCTGTAGAATGCGGTTGCCAAATCTTCCCAGTGTCGGATGCTAGTTCCATCCAATTGGTAGAACCATTCAAGCTGTGATCCCGAGAGGCTATCTTGGAAGAAGTGAATCCAAAGGTTCTTATCCGCCGTGTAAGGTTGGATTTTCCTTACGTACGATCTCAGATGTAGCTTTGGGCAGGAGACCCCATCATACTTGGCGAAGGCAGGCGCCTTAAACTTGTGTGGAATTACTACCCCAGAAGATAACCCCAAATCTCCGAAATCCAGTCCTGGCACATTCTGAATTTCCATGGCGCTCAAGCGGTCCTCCAATTGCTTGTATCTGTCAGCAGCAGGTGGGTATTGTTCGTCGTTATAGTCCGTCTCGTTGTCGGAGACTGCGGGACTAGGAGCTCCTCCCCCTTGGGGACTGTTTTTCTCAGCAGAAGAAGTAGTTGGATCAGCTTCATTGTGGAGTGTGTTCCCAAATCTGCGTCCGGTGTTGAACAACGCAGTCCTCTTTTTCTTCTTCTTCTTCAGGAGTAGAGTCTTCAACTCTTGCTGACCTTGGGCCAGGCTCAGGACCATCTCTTGAAACTGTGCATTTTGGGCCTGGAGGGCCTTGATTGCTTGCTCACTGGAGGAGTCTGGATTCATGATGACTGTGCACACAAACAGCGAAGAAGGTTAAGCAACCTGTGAAATAGGGTACCTGCTATGCATATGGTGCAATGGAATGCGTATGTATGCAATGCATTCAAGGATTTAGAATATTCAAAATTTGTTGCAGACAAAAAGGAACGCACATCATATTAATAAGGAGAAATTCGTTAGTACATAAATGCCCCATGGGCCAAATATTACAAAATGACTCCTCAAGGAAAAAAAACATTGCGCATCCTTTTTGGTGCGATGTAGGTGTTGAGATTCCTCTCCTCGTGCAGTAGGCGGGTGAGTTCCAGGACCTTCTTTTCACTAGCATGTAGACTGGTCTCAAGAGAATTCCGTTCTTCCTTAAGCTGGACCCAGCTCTTCTGCATTTCTTCCCAGGAGGTGGGCATGTCGGGATGTTGAATGGTGTAGGACACCTTTCCTTCCAAGACTGGTTCTTTGATCACAGGGAGCATATGAGGATAAGGCATCACTAACTTCTGGGAGCGGGCTCGTACCCACTTGAGATAAGGTTCCAACGGGATGGAGTTCCTGTGCCCCAGTGTCTTGCTGTCCATCCTACTTGGCATCCTCCAAACTCTGATAAATCTCTGGCGAAGTCCTTGAGTATCGTTGTCGAAGTCAAAAACTATGTTAGGAATTAACATGTCATGAGGGCCATCCCTCAGAGCATAACCAAACTGTCTCCAAGCCAGGCATGGGTTGTAAGTAATACCTCCTCTGATTCCAAATAAAGGAACATTAGGGTACTCCCCGCAATGATCAATGATAGTGACGTCTTCTCTGGACCTAGGGCACCAATGTATATCTGCATGCGTGAGAGTCATTAACCGTTGTGACCATCTCAAACCCCGCTCGTTCTTCAAAACTGATTGTGGAAGGTGCGAAATAAACCACCTTCCCAGGAGAGGAGTGCAACACATAAGGACACCCCTTCTTCTCATGGTTCGAGTGTAACATGAGTGAAGGATGTCCCCCAGCAACGTAGGTATAGGATTCCTGGTCATGAAGATCTGGACAGCACTGATATCAATAAGCTGATCTGGGTTAGGGAATAACACCAAACCAAAGACAAGGAGGGCCATAACTTCTTCAAAAGCTTGTAGGTCAAGGGAGTTCCAACATTCTTGGGCTTTCTCGAACAGAAACCTGGCTAAGAACCCCTTGATACCACTTCTAACTTCCCAATGTCCCTTGAGGTAAGACGGTTGTAGGTGCAAGGCTTTAGCAATCTCTTCAAGCTTGGGTTCCTCTTCCGTACCGTTGTAGGGTAGTTGATCAAGGATAGGGACCCTCAGAAGTCGGGAGAACTCTTCCAATGTAGGCACCAATTGATAATCCGGGAAGGTGAAGCAGTGATGCAGAGGGTCAAAGAACTGGAACAAGACTTTTATCAAATCTTCCTCAATGTTGGTGTTAACCAAGCTGATGAGTCTTCCATGTCTCTCACTGAATGAAGAACCCTCGGGAATCCTGGACATAAGTTCCTTAAGCTGAGGAGGGATCTTTACAAGGCTAATCTGAATTGTCTTTCTGCGAGCAGTTTCCATGTCCTATAAAACAAGAACAAAGATGAAGATTCGAAACCCTTAAAATGGTCAGTCAATGCACATGATGTTGTATGATGTCATGATGTTATGATTAAATACACCACAAATATTCACAAAGGCAAACATGGTAAGGCACACAAGGCACACCAGACAAACCCTTAGAGTTTAGGCCTGCATGGGGTCTGGGTATTACCCTCTTGAAGTTTGGTGGGCTCAACCTGTCCTATTAGAAGTAATCGGGTTCTAAGGGTCCCAATATCACTGGATTACTTTCATTGTTCATCGTTTCGATTTAGCCACTGAACTGGCGACCGAAATATCCCAGGAAAGTAACCCTCAATTGAGTGTAGCATCGAGTATCAACCAACCTCGGACTGCACCAAAGTCAGTTATCTCACTACCCTAAAAAGGCCAAGATGGTTCAATTAAGGTTCCTAAGGTCAGTTGATGCTTCACGACACCACGCGGCAGCCCCGTACTCTCCTTGACTGAACTCAAGGGTTACCGGTACACACCAAAGTGCCACATCAACGTAGCAGACTGCTTCAACCATGTCGGTATACCCCGCACAGTTCCCTCACAGCCTTGTTGCTACTTTCTAAGAAGGTATCCCCAGATCCGGGTTAGGATCTATAAAACTCCGATACAAAGCCCACAAATGTAAAGCAAACAAAGCAATCAATTGAAAGTAAAGGTGATCTAAACCCTAAGGTAACCCCACTTTTAAGAATCATCCCCAGCAGAGTCGCCAGTTCTGGTGATACGGTGGGAGAACTGACTTGAGGTTTTGCGTTTGTATTCGCAAATGTTGCGGTTAGCAAGAGTCGCCACCGACTTTTTATTTTATCCTAAGGAAAGGTTAAAAAGCACAGCAAAAACCTTTTGAGATGTTTTCTTGGGTTCGGGGAGTAGATTATAGAAAGGGAAGGTATTAGCACCCTTTCTATCCATGGTTATCCATGGGCTCTTAGTTACTTGCTTAGATCACTTGCCTTTTTGTTTTCAATTGTTTTAAATGGTGCTTTATGTGTGTGGGTTTGAAAATGTTTTGAAAAGAGGCCAATGTGGTGGCAACCTTTGTAATGATCCATGTGGGGATGTATACAAAGATGTATGTCTTTTGAAAAAGTTTTCGTTTGTTTTTGAAAGTTGTTTTGAAAGTGTTGTGAGGTGTGGTTTTTGAAATTAGGCAAGTGTTTTGTTTTGCAAGTTTGATTCAAGTAACTAAGAGGTTATCTACTCCTAAATTTCTCAAAAGATTATTGCTATGTTTTAACCCTTTTAACAAGTTTGTTCCACCGTTGAATTTGGTGGACAACCTTATGTTAGGATGTGAAAGGGACAGGCGCGGGTCATCGTTTTAGACCATAATTGCAACGGCGTTAAATGTCTTTGGGCAATTTTCTTTAAGGGACTTGATCATTTGTTTTTGTTTGTTTTGAAAAGTTTTATCGAGGGACTATGATCATTCAAATTGTTTGCTTTGCCCAAAGAAGTTCAACATACAATATGGCCCATTTATTTGAAGGCAACAAGTGGAATACCCTAGGGGGTGCAAGTGTGATTTGTGTGTCCATTTTCATGCTTGTTTATCTTGAGATTAGGTCATAACTATTTTTGTCGTTTTTCGCATACAAACCCTAATTCTAACATGTTATCATTAGAAAGCAATAAAGTGCGAAAATAAATTTACTAAGCTATTACAAAACCAAATATAGGAAGGGGGGTACAAATTGTTCAAATGGGGATATTGACAAGAATTTAAATCTAAATTATTACATCATTTTTGAATATTTGCAATGTAAATAATGTACAATAATTAAATAAATAAAAATGGAATAAAAATGCAAGATGCAAAAATGTTTTGTATATGTATGAGAAAAGTATGGTTTATGTAAAATAAAAATAAGAAAATAAAAAGGTATTATTTTGAGTATTTTTAACTTTTAGGGCAAAAAACCCTAATTTTAAAGGAAATGTATTATTATCTAATTTAATACAAGTACTTATTTATTATTTACAAAAATAAAAATAAAATGAAGTATATTATGAAAAAAGTATTTTTTATATCAAATATTAATAAAATGAAAAAAAATTCAAATATTTTTATATTTTAACTTAAATATATTAATAAACATATATATATATATATTAAGTTCTTTAAATATGCATTATACACAAAGTAATATATATTTAATATTTTAACAAAATAAATAAAAAAAGTATTTTTATGTGAAATATTTTCAGAAGGTAAATAAAAATAAAAAATGTATTTACACTATTTTTCTATTTATTCTAATAATAGTATATATATAATATTTATATACAAACAAGAGAAATAAATAAATATGCCATATATTCAAAAAATGATGAAAAAAAATATTTTTATTTTTTTAATGTCATTAGAAAAAATAAACAAAGTCAAATAAAAAAGAAAAAGTCAAAAAGGAATAAAAATAAAGCAAATGGGCTTGGGGTGAGAAAATGGAAATAGGGTGCAAAAAGAAGAAACCACACAGGCCCAGCCCATGTGGCTTCATCTTCAACCTTCGTTCAACAATATTCAAAAAAACGTGCGCCCTGTACTCCAGCTGCTAACTCCTGATTCCTGGCTTTTTAACAAAAATTCATAACATGAAAAATGCTCAGCATGAAGAGACGATTCCAACCATGTATGGAACTTGACCTAACTCTCTAAGATGAGGGAGAATTTCTCCTCCCCCAAATCCTAACCTAGTTTTTCTGCCATTTTCAAACTCCAAATTCTCTCTACTCAGGCAAAAGAAATGAAATGTAAAGATATGTACATGTTCAGGGCTATGAGTAGAACCTTGTTTCTTCACAAACTTAAGACTAAAGATGCATGATAAGAGAGATACGAGTTCAAAGTTTTACCTGTGCAGTTGAACTTCTATCTGGAGAATGAGGAACTTCTAGTGCAAGGTAATGATTGGAAAAGCTTCCTTGAGGTCCAGGGATGCTTTTTCAATGCTTACTTTGTCTTGAAACTTCTTGTATCAAGCTATAGAACTTCAACTGCAAAAGGAAAAAATGAAAATGGTGGAAGCTGTTAGAGGGATTACAGGTCAGGTTTTAGGTCATGGTTAGCTTGCATATATGCTAGGGAATGTGTATGGATTGATTTTGGTAAGAATGCTCGAGGGAAATGGGAGTTGGCACTCAAACTGCAGAGGCAACTCTGTTTTTGCAGTTTGAGGATGATTCTGAGATGGAGGGTGTTTTGGAGGTCAAGGATTCGTGCCAAAGCTTGGTTGTGTTCTATGGAAGGTGTTTGATAACTTTGTTCTTGTGTGTTAAGGCTGAGATGAGAGTTGTCACAAGTTATGGACTTTTCTTCTATGTGAAGCAACAAAATGCAACTTGGCTTTCTAGGTCAGTAGAGGACCCCCTAATGTGCTGCATAAGCCTCTCTTGATCAGTGTGTTATGCACATAATCTTGTGCCAAGCAGATTTTCCATGTACTTTCTTGATTTGCAATTGGACATAAAGCTAATCTTTTCAAAAATGGAAAGTTCACTTTATCTAGTTTAGGATTAATCTTGCATACAATGCTTGCACTCAAAGAACAAAACTTTAACACATTGAATATGCATTAAATTATTGAGTATGGAATGGTTCAAGGACCTGTAATCAAGGGCATGCTGATTTAGAGAAGTTTACACAAACTATGAACATGGAAAATGGCCAATTCAAAGGTGAGTTTTTGCTATATTGTGAAATTCGAATCTCTCAAGTTATGAGGTTGTTTGAGAAGTTCTTGGACATTTTGGAAAGCATGGAATGTGTAATACAATCCATCTTTGAAATGCAAATTGAAATTCCAAGTGGAAGGGTATGGAAAATGGCCTTGAAGTGGGGTAGAAAACCTTGTCAAAATAGGTTAAAATTTCACTAAGTTAAAAATGGTTTAGTGCCCTTATTCAAAAAATTGTAACTTGAGATACAAGCTTCAAATGAGAAAACTTTGTGAATCAAAGTTGTAGATTATGCAACAAGCTACAACTTTCATGTTTTGACTTTTGTTTGAATCCAAATGGATCTTGGTGAAAAGGTGGGGCAAAGTTGGGAAAAAATTAGGGTTTTTCATAACTTAGAAAAATTCTAAGTTATGAAAAATTCCATTTTCTAACCCTAATTTGCATTTTGTGATTTCTTGGTGAACAAGTTTCATGATTTGGCAAGTTTTGATGAAAAATGAATCTTGACTCTTGATTTTGACCAAAAAGTCAAAGTTTGACTTTTCAGTATACAGTCAAAATTGATCAATTGACTGGGAAATTCAACAGTCAATCTTGTGTACTTGGGATCTTTTGAGCTTGATGAATGTGTCAAGATAATTCCATGGGGTCCTTGAGTCCATATGTGAACTTGATTTGCCATTGGCTAGGTCAAACAGTCAAAAATTGCCTTTGTGTAGTCAAAACCCTAAAAATGACCATTTTGCCCTTTTGATGATCTGATCAAATTTATTATGGAATTGTGATCCAAACTTGATCAAATGGTCCATGTGAGTTCATAATGTTGATGTGGGTCAAAATTCATGAGGTTTGACTGTCAATTGGCCACAGCTGACTTTTTCCCCAATACAGCTGATTTCTAGGTCAACTGTCCAATTGACTGGGCAAAACTTGGAATCAAGACTTGAAACTTGGCATGGGTAAACTTGGGAGTCCAACATGAAGCATGAAAGTCATCTTAGGCATTTTTAGGTCAAAACATCCTTGGGCAAACACAAACCCTAATTTGAGTCCACAGTGCAAGGAGAAGTCTTGAGCAGAGGAAACCCTAACTGGATCTTGATCTTCAAGGGTCTTGTGATGAGAAAATGTTGAGGAAATGGGAGGGCAAATTTTGTGGTACAACAATGGCCCATTTTGGAAGGCAACATGTGGGATTACCCTAGAGGGTGCAAGTGTGATTGTGTATTGATTTCATGTATTTATCTTGTATTAGGTTATCTAGCGTTTGATTTTATGTACATGCAAACCCTAGGTCTAACCATGGTATAATTGGAAAACTGTAAATTCCGGAAATGTAAAATCTACGCTATTACAAAATAGTATCCGGGAGTGGGGGTATAAATGTACAAATGGGGATGAGACTTATAGTATCCAATAAGTTACAACCAAATCGAAATTGCGATCAAATGTAAATATCGAATATACAAATATAAGATAAACAAATGCGTATAGGGCAATGTGAATGTATTTGTGTAAGTGTACAAGTATATGCGTATATGATTATTTACAGGTGCGATAATGTGAGATTGAAGTGTATTAGGGTATTTGACCTAGATATGTGTTTTAAGGAATCTTTGATTTGTATATTCGAAATATGTACAAAAAGAAAATTGTTTTAATCGTATGTTCAAGTTCTAATTAAAATATGTAAAAAATGATGTTTTAAGAAAAGAAAATATTTCTAAGCTTTGATTATGTATATAAGAGTATATTTCATTTGCTATGTACAAAAATGTTTTAAGAATTTAAATTACGCAAAAATGTATATTTACTTATTATGTACAAAATATATTTTAATTAAAAGAATGGAAATGTATTTTCAATTTTAAATATATGATGTAAAAAATGTATTTTTATGTGTTTAATATTTCAATATGTATTAAAATGTTTTCAAATTAATTAAGTATATAGAAAAGTATTTTAATTATATGCTTAAAGAAGAGATGTATTTTTTTACTAAATGAATTATATTAATTAAGAGTGTATTTTTTTATTAAAACTATATTAGGTTAGAAAATAAGTACATTGTTTATAAAAAAAGAAATTAATATTAATGTTTTTTTTTGTTAAAAGAAGAGGAAGCATTTTAATGGGCTTAGGCGTGCAGAGTGGGCAAGGCCCATGTTGATTCAAAAACAATTTAGGGTTTGAAGCTTTTCTTGTTCATTTGGATACGCTTAGGTTTTGAAACAGCGGCGGCGTCCGTCTTGGGGTTTCGTCTTCTTCGATCGTTCGCTCTTTGCCCATGGATTCAAAGCTCCGACCTTCACGCCCTAGCCACCGTGCCATCTCCTCCTCCATTTGCCCTCCTCCATGAGTCGTTCACATCAGGTACGGAGGTTCGTTTTTGTTTAAAAT
Organism: Vicia faba; assembly: GCA_948472305.1. Lineage (NCBI taxonomy): Eukaryota > Viridiplantae > Streptophyta > Magnoliopsida > Fabales > Fabaceae > Vicia > Vicia faba. Next base: position 314,533,128 of record OX451741.1, read on the forward strand.
CTCATTTCGTTTTGCACGTCATGTTTTTTCATTCACTTGACTTTTACTTACTGATTTATGTGAGGTTTCGAAGAAAGAGTGAAAGAGATTATACCTTGGCGAAGGGGGAGGAAGGAGGCACTTGGGGGCTTGACGATGGAGGGGTGGTGAAAATGCTAACCGGCTTTGAGATCCTGGTAACTTTTATCTTTTTCTTCTTCCTTAGGGTTTGATGATGATTCTCGTACTGAAAACCTTGTCCTGAAACCTCACTTCTTTCTTCCTCTCTTTCGCCTTTACTGTCTTGACATTTCTGTATACTTGTGAACGATGTGCCTTTGGAATGTTGAGCTTGTTGCCTTGAATCGTTTCTTCTGCTTGTCTTGAATGTGTTTTATTGCCCAATGATGTTTTCTACTGAGGGCTCGTGGGTTTGGACACTGAGTTGTTTTTAACAGCTTTTTGTTATCTTTCTTCTTCGTCCCTGAATTGCCCTAGTTCTCGTATGCTTGCCTTAGATTTTGCTGCCTATTTTCCACCCAATGATGAATTCAGAATTCTGAGGGGTTGTACCTGTTGCCTCTTGATTGCCCTTTGGAACTGTTGATTATGACGCCTTGAGATGAACTTCTGAGGGATTTTATTGCCCTTCTGAATGTTTCGGTATCAGTATGCTGGTTTCTTGCCTGATGATGTGTATACTGAGGGTTTTATGCTTGAAATGCTATGGCTTTGAGCTGGTTTCTGTGTTGACAGTAGGCCGGTATTTGGTGATTGACAGGTTGTGTTGGCTATGAGGTTATGTGTTATGCTTAGGCCAGTGGGACTGGTTTTGTTGTTAGGCAGGTTATCTGGTTTAGCAGGTTTCAGGCTGATGCAGGCAGCAGGTTTTAATATGGAGGTTATGGCTTCTTTTGTTTTGCTGTATGCTCTGTATGTTTGTATGTTTGTAGGTTTGTATGTTTGATGAGGCTTGGCCTGGTAACTTAGGCTTTAGCAGGTGGATGCTTGGTTTGATGAGGCTTGGCCTGGTAACTTAGGCTTCAGCAGGTTGATGCTTGGTGCCCAGGTTTTGAACTGACTTCAGGTTTGATGTATGGTTCAGGCAGATTGTTGGTTTTAGGATGGGTTTGAATGGGTTGAGCTTCAGGTTATGTCTTTGGCGTTATGTTGTTTTGGTAAGTTTGATGCAGGTTTTTTGGCCTTTACAGTAATGTGAGGCTTCAGGCTTTGTATCTTTTCTTCTCCTCTACCTTTTTTGAACTGTGTTATTTTTTCTTTTGTATATATTTTCTTCTTATCTATCCTGCCTGTCCTGCCTAAGCCTGAAAAACCTGCTTCTATCTCTTCTTTTTTCTCTCTCTATAGTACAGTTGGATATTATAAATGTTTTATTTCTGTACTTTCTCTGAAAGGGCTATTGATGGGAAATGATGATAAAAGGAAGCTTGCTTGCATATAGGATTTCCTCTGCATCTTTATCTTTCTTTGACAGCTTGCTACACTTTGTGATATCTTCCATATCTTTGCCAAATCTTCTTTTGACAGCTTGGGTAGATTTTGTATTTTGACAGTAAATTGCACTTTTTGATCTTTGATAGAAAGTTGGAATTGGATTTTCAGTTTGGTTTGAACTTACTTCTGAACTATGCAGTTTGACATTTTAAAAAATATGCATTTTGACATTTTGCATTTATGATAAAATTCTTCCCTCTTTGTGAGCCGGGAGAAATCCCGTGATTTGCAGAGAGGGTCAACTGATCCCAGTCAGTTGCCCTTAATGATGACTGCAAATTTTATCTGTCTTTAATTAATTCAACTGCTTTTGACTTTTCCTTTTCTTTTTGCAGATGAATAATGGAGCACCGGAGCGAAGTGAAGAATGAAGAATTAGAAATAGGATAGTTTTCTTTTTATTTAAATTTAAATCAATGTAAGACCAATGTTTGTAATTTAAATTCCAAACATCAATTGTACATTTAATTTAAAGATAAATAAAAGTTTCCATTATCCAATTTAATTCTATTTTCTCTTTATTGCTTATTTATTTATTTGAAACTCTTGGAATTAAAACAATTGAAAAATAAATTCCAATCACTCAATTTTAGAATAATAAATAACTTAAATAAAACAATGTCTTAGTAATATTGATCAATTAAACATGTCTTTTCCAATATCTAAAACAAAGCAGCAGTTAACCAAAATAAACTGATCAAGCGCATTCCTTTTTTTCACTGATTCTTTGCCAGGCACTGTAATTTCAAACTGCACATCTTCTTTGACTGGCTCAAACAAAACAACATGAATTCAACCCAACTGCCTCTTTTACTAATTAAGTCAAAACAATGTGAATCCAACCCGAATCTTGGAAAATCTTGCAAAGTGCTGTGGAATTTTAATTTTGCTGAGAATATGCCCATAAAACCTTAATTCTTGATTAAATGCCAAATAACGCTCGCCTGATCAAAATTGAACCAAAAATCATCCAAAACCCTAAGCCAACTGTGAAACAATCCAGAGTCCTGAAAATTAGTAAAACCCTAATTTTTGCTTGACTGACAAGAAAAGTCCGTTTGTCCGATTCTTGAGCCAGTTTGAAGAATCAGGAAACGCCTGAAGCTGAGATTTCTTGTGGAAAAATGCGAGGGTAAATTTTGGGGTACAACAGTTTGTAACAATTTTGAATGTTGGTGGCAGTTTGACAGTTTGGAGGTTTTCTGAGTTGTGTTTGATAATTTCTGTCCTCCTTTTGCTTGAGCCTTCTCTACTGTTATATTTTGGTTGCTTTTTGTTTGACAACTTACTCTATGCAACTTGTGACAGTTTGTGGGAAGAGTAGCAAAGTTGTACCTTTTGTGCAATTCCAACAACCTATGTGATTTCTTTCCTCTCTCTCTTCTCTCAATGATAAAAGCAAATTGCTTTTTCACCTTTTTTCTGAAAAGTTTGCAAAAAAAAAGGGAAATGATGAAAAGGCTATTGAAAATAAGCCTCTTGCTTGTTGGCTTGGTTTACCATATGTTATATTTTCCTCTTGTCTGCTGTTTGTTTGTACTGCTATGCTGCTTGTTTGGACAACCTTGTTTCTGAGTTTGGACAACCTGCTGCATCCAGTTTGTATTATGTTTGGCTGCTGTTTGCATTTGGGCAATTTGCTTACATTAGGACAATTTGCTTGTATTAGGACAATTTGCTTGCATTTGTTTTATCCAGCTTATTGCATTCAGTTTGGACTATTTGTTTACATTTCCTATTTGGACAGCTTTGCTTGCATTTTTTATTTTTCTTTTTGTGAACCAAGAAGAATAATCTTCTTATGATTTGCAAATAGAAAAATAAAAACGTGATGAATTAAAAATAGCCTTCTTATTCCAAATTGAAAACTTTAATGATGAACACCATTCTTTCTTTTGAAAATTCTTACTCATGTCCAATTAACTGTACTAACTATTTTTCTTCTGTCTTTTGTTTTCATATGAGCACAACTGGATGGTGGCAAAGCAGGGGGAGAAAGAGACTTTGTGGCAAGCATGGAAGCAATGGAAGCTCAGTCAACCTTAGGCATAGATTCACTTTATTTGTAATTTAGAGATAAACATTCAATTAATTGTACCAATTTATTTTTCAAATACGATAAGTTGTAAAACCTAAAGCATTCAAATAATAAATTGTTTTGTACCAACTTTTGAAATAAAATGGAGAAAGCTTTATGAGATATTCTGGTGTCCATTAAAAACCCTTTACTGTTAATAACTTGTAATTCTCTCTTTGTGTCTACACTGATTCTTAAAGATTCCCTGATCAAGATAATTGAAACTGCATTCCAATAATTCCAATCAAGATAACTTAAATTCCAATAATCATGTAACCTTGCAAATGTATTCCAATCAAAACACGCACTGTGTATTCCATAAACAAGCAAATGTTTATTCCATAAACAAGTAAATGTTTTAAAAGACGCAAATTATATGGTTAACCTGGATCAAACAAACACTGCCTTTTCAGTAAATTTGAGAGAGCATGAAAACATGTGAAAATCAATTGAATTTCTGAGAACTCAATTTCTTCTGAGAAATGCGAGAAAAACCCTAATTGCTGATTTACTGCCATAGGAGAAAATTTGTCTGATCGATTCCTGAGCCAATCTTGAATATTTGAGAAACCCTAGTTGTGCTTTTCTTATGAAAAATGGGAGGGCAAATTTTGGGGTACAACAACATATAACACAAAAAACAGTAATAACACATATACAGATATAAATAAAGATAGGCTTAATCCAATTAGGGATGGACCAGCAAGAGTTTAATATTTCCCCAGTGAAGTCGCCATTTTTCTGTAGCGGTAGAAATGTTTAAGACTACGCCATTGGGTTGACTAGACTTTATACAAATCAAAATAAAAATCGCCATCGCGCTTTATTGTTTCCAAAGGAATGGGAAAAGAGCGAAAAACCCAAAAAGAGGGGGGAAGATTTAAGGTAAGGGGGTTGGTTATTCAAAGGGAAGGTATTGGCACCCTAAACATCTACGGTACTCCGCAGGAGCCTCTTTGTAAAATCTGTATATTTTGGCTATGAAAAAAATGTTGTATATAAAAAATGGATGGTAGAGGTGAGAAAAGAAATATATTTATTTTATAATTTTTGCAACCTCCGCGGTTGCGAACCTTTAGTGCCTACGTACCACCTTTTCATGCAATAGGGGATCAGGGTACACGCAGTTCCTCTTTTTAGAAAAAATTTAAGATACAAATGTGTTGGTTAATTTTACGAGATAAAACATCATCGTCATTGTCCGTGTGGAAAACATACCTACTACCCACAATTATGAGAAAGGAGAATTTGCATCATTTCAAAGTGGAGGATATGGCTTGGATTTTAAAATCAACAATGCGTCGCTCAACACCCAAGTGGAAAATATATCTCTTCACTACATATTGTAGAAGTATAGTTGTTTGCATCACCACAAAGATTGACAAGAGTTCAATCTTTTTTTGAGAAAAGTTTAAATATAAAAGCCAAAGTGGCAAAATGGTTTGAAATGAGATTGATTGACTTTTAGTCTTCTCACAAAAAATGTCAAGGTATTATTAAGTTGATTGGAGTTTACTTATGAAAATGTTTTGAAAATGCATGGACATAAGTCCAAGTTTATTATGAAAGTGGTTCAAGTTTAAAAACAAGAAGAGTTTTCAAAAGGAGGAAGAATATTTTTGAAATTAAAGAAGATGGAAGGAGAAGAAGGGACTATCCTAAAGCATAAGGTAAAAGCTATGGATAAGAACCATCTAACCAACAAGAAGCCAATGCTTGACATTATGAGCCAAGATAGAATTCCCAATCCTTGGATTGAAACTAATCAAGCAAAAAATACTAGACCTCTTGAGAGAATTAAACTTCAAGTGTATCAAGTCTTCATAAAAATTGGGCAGACTAACGGCTGTATACGGGTGAATTCTAGATTACAAATAAAGGGTGTAATCACAAAAACCTGCACACAAAAACAAACAAGCAACCCAATGTCTTGAGGTAAACCTCAAGAACTCCAGACAGAATAATCAGATAAGATCACAAGGTCTCCAAGATAGGCTAAGGTTTTCTAATCCTAAGTCCAAGAAAAGTCTCATACTCCATAATGCTAAGGATAATAACCAAATAGTCCAAGTACCATTAAAGATTTTTTTTGGGTTTATGTTGATTATTAAGTATCTTAAGAAAGGAAAAGAAAAGCTCAAGTGAGCAAAGCAAAAATGGAAAGAAAGTAAATGCTCAAATGAGTAAAGATGAAAATGGCATGAAATGTAAATGCTAAAAGTAAAGGGTACATAAAGCATAAAAAAGAATAAAAGCATAAAGTAAGACAAGTCAATAATTAGTGGTTAGTTGGATGACCATCTTGAAGCTTGCATTTGGAACTCATTAGAGGATTGGTAGAACCAAAGCCTCCACACAACAAGTTGCATTTGCTTTTTGTCAAGTATATCATCCATTTGGAATTCTCACAAGTGCCCTTTAATGATCAACGATGTTTAAGTGATCCGCGTTGACCAAAGGTGTTGTAGATCCATTAGAGGATTGGTAGAACCAAAGCCTTCACACAATGAATCTCAAGGTTATTAGATCAAAGAGATAAAATTAACATACTTGGACTTGCAATCATAAGTTTGGGCCATGAATGATCATTTATTCGAATCGGGACAAACTTTAGCGCTACGTTAAGCAATCGTAAGTGGACTTATATAGAAGTCGCACCTATTTTGAGACCGATCAATGGAAATCTATGCACCATTTGTTTTGAGACATGATATAGAGATCATGCTCCAACAACATTTAGTGTAATAAGAAAGGGATGAGATGAAGAGGGATGGGAAAAAAATATACAAACCACATTTGAATTAAATTTTAATCAAACTATTATTAAAATCATTCATCCATTTTTGTGGATTTAAACTCAACACCATGGATCCAATAATGTTAATAAAGTTCATGATCCAAAATCTAACCCAAGATCAGCCAGAAAATAGTCACAAAATAATATCACATTTTAATATACACAAAAGGGTTTAAAAATAATGTTTAAAAATAGAAAATAAAGAGAAAAATATCAATTATGTTCAAATTAAGCAAGAAATAAAAAGTAAGACCATAGAAAAATCAGAAAATGGCTCAAATAATTTTAAAATTTTTTTGGTAATTTTTAAAGTCATAAACTATTTTTAAAATTAAAATAAATGGGTAAAATAAACAAAAAATGATTTAAAAAATAGTAAATTCAGAAACAAAAATAAAATAAGGTCACCAATATTTGTCACAATATCATTGGATCATTCCATAATATTTTTAGAATTTTAAAATGTATAAAAGTATTTTTAAACATTTAAAACAAATCAAATAAAGTGTAAATCTATAAAAAATACAAAAACACAAAATTAAATTGTGAAAAAATAAAAATCAGAAAGAGAATAAACAAAAATATTTTTCATAATTTTTTTAGATTTTTTGGACTGAAAATGAATTTTCTATGATTTTTTGAAATTTAAAACAATTAAAATATAAAAATCAGAAAAAGAAAATAAAAGTAAAATATGTGGACTATTGGATGAGAGTCAAAACGCGTTAATAATCAAATCCAAGGGATCTGACGCGCTGTGCATATCATGGTCATTAGTGAATAATGTATAAAATCATTAATTAAATCAGATTTTGAAAAAAACAGATGGCGCGCCTTCATTGGTTGGAAGATGACACATTGGTCATCTTCAACCTCCAGCCAACACGAATTGCAGGTCTCTCAAACTGTAAAATTAGAAGCTCAGACCTATGCCATTCGCTTCGTCTCTTCAAGACGAAGACAACCACACCCTCACGCCAAATTTATATAAACTGTAGCTCAAACAATTTGGAAGGAAAGTTTTGAAAAGGGATTTGAAATTTCATGGTCAAAACGTGTTTCCAGTAAAAGGTAAGTGTTGCAACTAGAACCAGGGCAATGAGAGCAACACAATGATATCATAGTTTTGAAGAATTGATGAAGGAATCTACCTATTGAAGTTGAGTTGCAGAGCTCTGAAACTGGACTTCTATGGAGCAGTATAGGGCACGATTCTTGAATGTAATTATGTGGTTAGCTTCAGGGAAGATCAAGGAAGGTGAATTGATGAAAAAATTGGATTGAAAAAGGCTCGAGAATGAATTTTAAAGTTACTGAATTCTGAGTTATGAAACAAGTTTGGCAGGGTGATTCTAGCTATCCAAGCTTGAGAAAATGAATGGGATAGTTTATGTATTTATAGGAGAAGCCAATGTGATAAAAAGGAAGAGTGAATGATGCGTTTTGGAGGGAATTCATGCAAACTTGATGCACGAGTGAAGTGTGATCTAAACTTCACCAAAACTCATCCAATTCTTGCGTTTTGATGCGCTAATCCACTTGGAAAAGTTGGCTAATCATGTTTAGACCCAAAACGCGTGCTACTTTAAGGTTTAGAGGTTGTAACATGAAATTCAAATTATGACTTGCAATGAAACTTCAATTCCAAGTTACCACTTTTGAAACAATGGCATTCTCAGCTCAAGGGGTCTTAAGGCATGATCCTTGATGCTTTAGAAAGGTGAGGTTACAAGCTTTGCAATGGAAAAAGAATGGAGTTAAATGGATGCTTGAGCTGAAAGTTGTATTGAGTCAAAGTTGAAGAAAAATGGTTGACTTTCCATACTTAGAAATATTTCAAATTCTTCTTCAAAAATGACCTATAATGTCTTGCATTCAAACATTGTTTTACACTTGGAATTTGCTCTTGACCAAAAAAGATGACATGAAGTAGATCTCATGAATGACATTTTGAAACTTGAATCATTCAAAATCTCCAAAATTTGAGAGAGTTATGAATTGTTGAAGTTGGGAAAAAATCATGAAATGACCTATAATCATTTGCATCGTTAAGGCAACTTCCATCCATTTTCTCACTTTGCACATAAAAGAAGGCATAAAATTCACATCTTCAAGATCATTATGGAAAAAATAATGGACTTAAGGTGATAAAAATTGACCAAGTTATGGCCATTTGAAGTCACATATGGAAAATTGGGGATTCATCTGGAGGACTTGTAATCTTTCTTCCTCATCAAGTCTCTTCTTCATGAAAACTCCTTGGAACTTTTGAAGTGATTTATTGATAACCCTTTGAAGATAAGGATGTCTTTGGAATCACTCAAAAATAACAAAATATGAGCAAGATATATTCCTTTGAAGTTCAAAACCCTAGCTCCTTAGATCAAGAGAATGCTTTGAGTAACTTTGACAAGCTTGAACAAACTTCTTGTACCAACGTTCTTGCTTTGTGAATAGAAGTTGTTGAGGGTGATAATGAGAACTCTTAGATACCAAAACCACTTCCATATCTTGAAAATTAAGAGAAATATGCTCTTGTGACCAATAGGAACAATGCCTTGTCCAAACATGACAACTTCTTCAATCAATCCCTTGTACTTTTGAGTCAAATATAATAACCTTGAAATGTGATGAACCAAAACAACCTTGCCATGCCAATTCTTCCAAAACAAATCCAATGGTGAGGTTTGAACTTCTCAAGCTTTATTGACTAGGGCATGGACATAAACTCATGAACCCATGGGGTAACTTGTTAAATCTCATTGCCTTTACCTACATGGATAACAAGCAAGACAAACCAACATTGCATTTTATTAGTTAAAAGAAGAAATCAAGACAAAAACAATATTCGTGATCACAAAAGGAACATAAGTCAAGGTGCTTGGTAATCCCTTAAAAGGGCAAAACTAAATATAGGGAGGGGAACCAAGAATCCTAGAGTGGTCTTGTTGTGAATGAATCAACATGGTATGATGAAGAGATCTTAGGGGGAAAATTGGGGTACAACAGTTGGGAATATGGCTTATAGAGTGGCTTTACCGCCTAATATTTCGAATTTGCATGATGTGTTTCATGTGTCACAACTCTGGAAGTATATTTCAGATCCATCTCATGTGATTCATATGAATGATATGCAAGTACAGGACAACCTTACGGTGGAGACGATGCCTGTACGGATCATGGATTGTGAAATAAAGACTCTGAGGGGCAAAGAGATTGTTTTGGTTAAAGTGGTTTGGCTAGGAGCTGCCGGAGAAAGAATGACTTGGGAGTTGGAAAGCAATATGCGGGACTCCTATCCTGAGTTGTTTGTTTAAGGTGAATTTTCGAGGCCGAAAATATTCTAAGTGGGGGAGAGTTGTAACACCCGTAATTTAATTAATTATTTAATTAAATTATTTTTGGATCATTTGTGAAGTTGTGTTATGATGATAGTTGATGTGTTGTTGTTATTGGATTTAATTATTCTATTAAGTTGTGGAATAATGTTAGAATAATAATATTATTTGATGTGGGCTTATTTTAAGGGTTAGAAGTAGTAGAAAGGGGTGTAGGAGTTTTAAGCCCATTAAGACATAATGAGAATTATAGGGTTATTATATTAGTTTTTAGAAATAATATGAAAAAGAAGAAGCAGTAAGAAGAGAAAGAAATAAGGGTTGGAAGAGAACGTGAAAGTTGCAGAAAAGAAGGAAAAGAGGCAGAACGGAAATCAATCGGAAAAGTTATAGAGCAACCTTTAATCCAAGGTAAGAGTGGGGTTCTGACTCTATAATAGGGTTTATGATGAGTAGTATGTGGGATTAGATGTGAAAGGTTGTTTTGTTTATGATTGAATTATATATATATATTGTTGTTTGATGAAGATCAATGATTTAGAGATGAGTAATGATGCCCTAATATTGTATAATTGATGTAGAAACATAGGATTATTATAATTGATGATTACCTTTGATTAGAGGATGTTTTTAGGGCCTAAGGCATGGAAACCACAGTGAAAACACAGTGAAATCGCAGAAAATATTCATGACATAATAGTATGGGTCGACCTCAAAGGCCATGCGTCGACACATGCAGGCTTTTGGACTCAGGATGAGTCGATACATAGGACTATGCATCGATACATGAAGTGTTGCAGACTCAGTATGAGTTGATACAAGAGAATTGCGCGTCGACTCATGCAGAATTTTAACCCAGTACACGTCGACTCAAAACATTATGCGTCGACCCATGTAGTATGAATTTTGGCAGATTCGTTTCCAAAGGCTGTAACTTGAGTTTCCGGACTCCGTTTGAGGTGTCGTTTAAAGCGTTGGATAGCTAACGCGATGAAATTAATTCTTAAGGATTGAAATGAAGAATGAGAAGAATAATCCTAGTAACCCAAATTAGGATTAGAGTTAGCTTCCCGCGTTAATCGCTATGATGATTTTGTGAAGTATGATGAGGATAAGACGATCTTAAATTATTGCTTGGTTCATAACAGTAAGATTAATGATGATACTGATGTAGTATTGCAGAATAATAATATGTAGAAATTTGGTAATTAGAGATAAGCCTTAGATGATTTATTAATTATAGGCATTATCGCGTTGTAGGCCTATGGCCAACGTTGAAGGATTATTGATTTGTCGTTGTATTGTTATTATGGCTGAGTTGCTGTGGAATTATGTTGATAAAAATATGTTGATAAATTATGCGATGAATGATGTTGATGAATGATGTTGAGATGTCTCTAATGATTGGCAGCTATTAAGATGTAGGCTTCTGGCCAACGTTGATGTTGTGTTGAGATGTTATTAATTATGGTTGTTGTTACTACATTCATGATTGTGTCGTATACATTGCATTTCAAGATGGAGCTGATACTCGTTAAGATGGCCTGTATTGACGAATATTAAGATGAAGGCTTATGCCTTGCTGATGCCTCTATTTATTGGCAATTATTTAAGAAGGGAGTTCCGCTCCAGTGGTACCATATGCATTTGTATAGTATTGAGTCGCATTATATGATTGCATAAAGAAGTTATTTATTGATGCAATAAATGTATATGTTGTTGGTATTCTATTGCAATTATTGTTGTTTATAAGATGTGAAGTGGTGATATTATATGATCCGATTTAATATATTATTTATCATACATTTTATTATATTGTTAGATATCTCACCCCTTCTGTTTTAATGTTACCCTTATGTTGGTAACGTGCTGGTAATCCAGAGTGAAGGCAGTATATCTTCGGTAGTTCGAGTCAGTGTCATTGCTCTGATATGTAACACTCAGGGGGTGAACGCTTGTTGCTTCTAGTTATTGCTTATTTCAGTTGTTGAACTTTAATTTGATTGTTGCTAAGTATGTGTTGTTTTGAAGTTGCTGTAATCGTTGGACAAAGATGTTATTACGATTTCGCTGTGTAGATGTTCAAGTTGTTGAATTAAGAGATTAAATTATTTTGTTGATGGTTCATCCGAAGTTTTAAAGTGTTATGTATCCACGTTGAATGCAATGTGTTTTTAAGTTGAATTTGTGGCATCCTGATTCAGATGTATGAATTTTTAAAACTCTGATTTACATTTATAATTGTCGGGGTAGAATTGGGGTGTTACACCGTCAAATAAGCTCATCTAACACTTCACTTGAGGGACTTAGAGTCTTATCATACAAGGTACAACCTTGTCTTGCCTAAGGGACTCAACTAAAGTCTGGCATGAGAGACTCAACTTAAAAGTTATGCCAGAAGGTTTCGACTAAACTCTTGTATGAGAGACCAAACGCCCCGCCTGAGGGGCTTGAATTCTGATCAGACAGACTCAATGTATAATCTCACCTGAGGGACTTAGAGTCCCATCAAACAGACTTATTTGGTGTCTTGCCTGAGAGATTTAGAGTCTCATTAGACAGACACCTCTGACGCTTAATCAGTGGTCCCCCGGAACCCGGTAATGACCCCCGGTTCCGCATCCCCATCCTCGCCTTTCCTGTGCTGGGTGTCGTCGTGCTTCCTGCTGTGGCAGGGTCGATGGTCCAACGAAGTCAATGCGTTCCGGATCCATGAAATCAGTCAGATCTCCATATCTATAAGATCTGCTTTGGTACAGTCGGTTACCCATACCCTCAAAGTTTGGTCGTGTTGGCGGTGAGTGAGGTTCCATGGTTGGTCTGTATCATTGATCGTCTGAGTACGGGGGGTAGAAAGGAAATGGATCTTGGGGTGTTTGGTATTGAGGATGTTGGGTGGTTTGGTGATATTGTGGTTGATGGTAAGTTGGGTCAGTTGGTTCATAATCTTCCGACATTCCCAGATCAGGGCTAAGGCTGGATGTTGAGGGGCCCATATTGGGATATACAGAAGACTGGAATTGTGTGTGGGGTATGCGAGTGTGTTGGTATTGTGATTGGAATTGCGGTTGGGTGTGAGGCATATGGGGGTATTGGTACTGATGTGGTGATTGTGGTTGGTTGTGGGGCATTTGGGTGTAATTGTATTGTGGTGGAAACTGTGGTTGGGTGTTTGTGGTTCTGTTTCGTCTGGGGGTTTGGTGGGAGGTTGATGTGTGTTGGGTTTGTTGTTAGGGAAATGAGGGTTGTGCCCATTATGTTCGTGGGTCAACCAAATACCTTGGATGAGACACGTGCATTTCAGGGTTACTAACCGACTTGTACCAAGATAAATACTGATCTGTGTGTCGCATATTACCATGATTAAGGAAAACTGGGAATTGCAAGACATGTCGGTGATGCATATGCCACATCTTACACCATTCTGGAGCAAAGTCTTTCCAGTTGGTAAGACCCCATTGGGCGTCGACCCTTTTGAGATGCCATGGGGACAAACAAGTCGGATCGTTGGGTATCTCTTGATGCATTCTGAACTGCATCTTCACACGGTCGCTGTGGTGCATCTCCACAATATTGAACCGTATGATTGCAGTCTTGGCGCTCCAAATTGCTGCATCCTCGGGGTTTGGATGGCCCAAACCCAAATATGGTCTCCAGACAAACTGCGCATAAAATTAAATCAGGTTAATGAAAACGTATTATATAAATAATTTAAAAGTAGAAAAGTTGAAAGGTACGACGTACATCATCCGGGCCTAGGTGATCCAATAGATTGCAGTATAGTGTGACATTGAATCTTGGATTCTTGCCGTAATCCATACCCCTCACGCAATACCTAAAGGAAATGAAAAATATTTTATTTTTATCATATATTTGGTGAAGAGATGAATAGTAATAAATGATATAACTTGATGACTTACTTTGTTGCGTACGGGAAAACAAATGTATTGTTGTTGACGGGGTTTAGGGACTCCATCCTCCACCAACCCTAGGCTTGAAGTAAAAAAATGCAGCCATAAAATGTACATTTTTCCTTGATTGCATTTTTGCACAACGAACTGTATAGGTGGGCTAAAACAGCAAACCCCCAACTATACTTTCTAGTTTTTTCGAAATCTCTAAGTAAATTTAAATACATAAAATTTACATTATTTCCCGTACTTTCGGGAAATAAAAAGGTTCCAAATAATATCATTAGATAAGTTCTATCTTTTATTACCATGTCTTGCTCGGAGGAATTTTTGTTTAATTCCAAAGTCGCATAATGATTTTTAAGCTTAGTTAGTAGTATACCCTGACCTCTTACACCACCACCTTTAACCATATCCCTGCCCAACAATTCTTCACACAGAATTGGGTTGTTGAACCGACCCGTTAACGACCTTACCATCGACAGGGAGACCCAGTAATATGTACACATCCTCTAGCGTGACGGTACATTCACCTATTGGTAGGTGAAATGTATGGGTCTCTGGTCTCCACCTTTCCAACATTGCAAGTATGAACTTTGAATCAATTGTGCAGTTAGAGATCTTTATAACATGTCCGAAACCTGCGTATTCCAGATATGGTACGATAAATGGGTTGGGAGCCAGGTAGTTGTGAGACCGGATTCTGAATCTTTTGGTATCTTGAGTTAATAATGTAAAAGGTGTAAGATTAAGTAAGATGAACAAAGCATTACTAGAAGTATAAAAAATGTATAACTATAAAAGAAACTTACAAATGCTGCAATGTTATCCCTTGTGCCTCTGTGAGAATCGCCCATTGTGAGAAGAGTCATTATTGAAAATGCCTGAGATTATGAAAGACTTAGAAATTGTAAGAGATTATGAAAGACTTTGTAGCAGAGAGTGAGATGATTGTGGGTGCGAGGGAAGTATGTTATGCTCTGTATTTATAGGCAAAAAAATTTTCATAGAGTAAGTGAGGTGGTAGCTGGTGCATGCATGCATGATAAGTGTCACTCTTGCAGTGTAGGCACAGGCTAGGTGGCAGCCTTGGAGAAGGCATATCTGCATGCATGTAACACGATTGGACATTAAGGAAGGCGCCATTGGACTTGGCGAAAGAGTACAAAAATGAAAGATGTCGCCATCCCCCATTGGCGAATAAGAGGTGGCATGGGTTGCAGAGTAGGTGCAGGCTAGGTGACAGCCTTGGAGAAGGCATGCCTGAATGCATGTAACACTATTGGAGGTGATGAGAGGAGACTTACAGGTTACAGTGTAGGTGCAGAGTAGGCACAGGCTAGGTGGCAGCCTTGGAGAAGGCATCTCTGCATGCATGTAACACGATTGGACATGAAGGGAGACGCCATTGGACTTGGCAAAAGAGTACAAAAATGAAAGGTGTCGCCATCTCCATTGGAGAATAAGAGGTGGCATGGATTACAGAGTAGGCGCAGGCTAGGTGACCGCCTTGGAGAAGGCATGCCTGAATGCATGTAACACTATTGGAGGTGATGGGAGGAGACTTACAGGTTACAATGTAGGTGCAGAGTAGGCGCAGGCTAGGTGACAACCTTGTAGAAGGCATGCCTGAATGCATGTAACACTATTGGAGGTGAAGGGAGGTGCCATTGGACTTGGCGAAAGAGTACAAAAATGAAAGGTGCCGCCATCCCCATTGGCGAATAAGAGGTGGCATGGTTTGCAGAGTAGGCGCATGCTAGGTGACAACCTTGGTAACACTATTGGACGTGATGGGAGGAGCCTTAGAGGTTACAACCTTAGTTAATTCAAATTCAGTATGACCTATTTAGTCTTACATTTATCAAAACACTGATTCACTTAATATGTCAAACCTTCCAACCTTCAAACCTTCAAACAATCAAACCTTCAAACAATCAAACCTACAAACCTTCGAATAACTTAAAAACTTCAAACCTTCCAACCTTCAAACCTTCAAACCTTCAAACAACCATACGCAATGGCCTTTGCACCCTAATATGTCATCAATGCACATTTCAACAGTGAGATATACATTTGTCCCACCTCTGGGTTTTTTTTAGAGACACAAACAACATCCGATATCATTTAAACGGGAAAGCCAAATTCTTGTACTTCAAAAAACGATTGGAGGCCAAACTTGGACGAGGCCCGGTGACACAAATATTTTATCATAATCCAATTTTTTTTGGTAACAACCAAATAATATTTTATAAGGTTGAGGTTCAAGATGACGATGATCTTCAGAATATGTTTTCCAGTCATGTGTATTCTGGGTACAACTCTATTGAGTTGTACATTATGCTGTGAGAGCCTCAGATGACACAAGTGGTTGATCCTTTGGAGACCGAACAAGCAGAGGTAGATGAAGTTGATGAAGAAGAAGAAGATGACGAGTTAGAGTTTGACGAAATGGTGAATGATGATTCCGAAGATGATGGGATACCTGGTATTCCTGCAAACGAGATCTACACACCACCTCCGCACATGACAAACTTCAACATGGGCGGAGATGAACCGTCTTCTGATTTATTTTTCAATCCGTATATGCAGTCGGATGAAAACTTAAAAGAGAATGACAAGTTTAGTAACAGAGAAGAATGTATCTGAGCCATTAAAAAATTCCACATGCTCAACTCGGTCGATTTTAAGATGGACCGTGTAAACCCAGAAAGGTACAAGATCAAGTGTGTCCACCCTGATTGTATGTTCAAGCTCACTGCATCATACATATTAAAAGGTGATTGCTGGGTCATAGGTTCCATGTCTACCCACACTTATGTCAGTTCTACTCAATCACAGGACCATCGAAAACTTAATTACGATCTCATTTGTCAAGAAATCCTACCACTCGTCAGCAACGATCCATCTTTGAAGGTGAAAACTATCATCTCCCACATCACTACGGTTTTTAACTATACTCTATCTTACCGTAAGGCGTGGTTAGCAAAGACCAAGGAGATTGAAAAGGTATACGGAAACTGGGAGGAGTCATACCAAGAACTTCCTTGCTACCTGAATGCACTCAAGACTTATTCTCCGGTACTGTTTACATTCTGGAAACAGTGCTAGCATACGCCCAAGATGGTAGTCAACTAAACGGAAATGGAATATTCAGTCGAGTGTTTTGGGCATTTCAACCTTGCATCACATGGTTTGCATCATGCAAACAAATTATACAAATTGATGGGATTTGGTTGTATGGGAAATACAAAGGCACGCTACTGATGGCAGTTGCACAAGATGGCAACAACAACATTTTCCCAATTGCCTTTGCCCTAGTCGAGGGGGAGACCGGTGGTGCTTGGAGCTTTTTTCTGAAAAACCTGCGAACACACATGGCTCCTCAACCAGATCTCTGTTTAATCTCGGATAGACATGCATCCATTAAAAGTGCATACAATAATCCTGCAAACGATTGGCATGACCCTCCTTATACGCATGTCTATTGCGTTAGACACATCGTCCAAAATTTCACGAGGGAGATCAAGGACAAAACACTAAGGAAATCTGTTATGAATGCGGGATATGCATTGACACAACCCACATTCAAATATTACTGCAACGAGATCCGTTTGTCAAATCCAAAAGCCGGTAGGTGGATCGACAATATTTTGGTAGAAAAATGGACTAGGTCATACGACAATGGCCAAAGATTGGGGCACATGACAACAAATCTAATTGAATCGGTGAATGGGGTATTCAAAGGCATACGAAACCTCCCGGTCACTGCTTTGGTAAAATCTACGTATTTTAGGATGGCTTCGTTATTTTCCAAAAGAGGTGAAATGTGGAATGCGATGTTGCAATCTAGACAACTATGGAGTGAAAGCTGCATGAAGTACATTAAGGCAGAAAGTGCCAAAGCCAACACCCATATGGTTATACGGTTTGACCGACACAGCCACAACTTCATTGTGAAAGAGACAATCAACCACAACGAGGGCCTGCCAAGACAAGAATATTGGGTTGTACTACCTTCTCGTTGGTGCGATTGTGGCAAGTTTCAAGCCTTTCGTATGCCTTGCTCTCATGTTATTGCCGCGTGTGCTTATACCCATCAAGAAGCGCTACAACTTCTGTCACACATTTACAAATCTGAAATGTTGCTCAACATTTACAACAACAGCTTCCCTTTGGTAGCAAAACTAGATTATTGGCCTGCATACGACGGCGAAATAGTATGGCACAATGACCAAATGTGAAGGAACAAAAAGGGTCGTCCCAAAAGTAAGCGCATCACAACCGAAATGGACTCCCTTGACAAGCTGGAAAGAAAGTGTGGTTTATGCCGTCAGGTCGGACACAATCACAAAAATTATCTGAATCGGGCGTCTGCCTCGACCACATAAAAATTGTATTACATACAATATTTCCTTAATTATGTTGTAAACATTAGGGTTTTTCGTTAACAGTATTTGCTACAATAAACATTGCGCGTACAAGAAAAAAAACACGATATTCCGTCTACGAAATTACAACAGTTAAAACAATATCATCTGATCCATACATCATCAATATTACGTCGCTGTCTGTTTTGACTTCCTCCAACCAAACATTAGGTCTTCCTGTCGCATGTGAGGTTGTTGTTCGTCTTCGCTGGATCCTTCGAATTTTCCCTCCTCCACGATGTCTCCATCTAACCATCGCATCAACTCCCGCTTCAGACGCTCCATGGAGTGAATGTGCCAGAATTTCATTTTCATCGCAGGTTTTGTGGCGGAGAAGATAACGTAACCATCTTTGGTAAAAATCATGGGCGATGTCATGACGCAAATAATAGAGTAAAAAAATAAGAAAACAGTGCGAGAAAGTGTGAGAAATGACGGGGAAATGGACGAATTATTTATAAAAACAACATTTTGCCCTAGGAGCCAAGTGAGATGGCGCCTCCTCTCACTTTTAAAGTGCATGCGCCATCTCACTTGGCTAAAAGAGAGAGGAGACGCCAAGTGAGATGACGCCTAGGGCAAAAAGCTTGATGGAGGCGCCAAGTGAGATGGCTCCTCCTTTAGAGAGCCATCTGAAACATGGTTATTTGCGTAATTTTTTCCGAAACGTGGTTATTTACGATTTTTTTTAATACCTAATTATTCAAAAAAAAATCAAAATAATTGATATAATATAAAGAGATTAAAAGATAAAATAATTTTATAATATCAACTAATTACGATCATATTAAATATCAAATTATATTATATTTTTAAAATAAGTTATATGACATGATTTTTATTAGATATTATAGAAATGATAGAAAATGAAATGAAAGTATGAAATCATATATAACAGGTGTACCTAACAACAAGACTAATAATGCAAAATTAGCTTTTAGATCTATTGCAAGACATAAAATAAATAATTACCAAATCTTGTTAACATTTACCAAAATTTATATGTATTTTGGGTTCTTCGTGTGATCTAAACTCTAACCAGCCACACGCAAATCGAGAGCAAGAGATCACACAGAGAGTGCGAACAGAGTTGCAATGGCATCTTCTTTCGTCAAGCTTGACGATTCTCCAATGTTCCAGAAGCAGGTTCACATCTTCACATCGCAATCTACTTTTCTGCTCAATCTGCTGATTGAATTTCTCTCCAGATTTACTTTACTCTCACAACATTATTATTTTATTATGCTTTCCGTTTACTTTGTCACCATCACAAGCTTTTGGATTTTCATTTTCCTTGATTTTGAATCAGTGATAAGAATTTCGTATGCCAGGATTTATGAACAATTAGCTACCATTACCATTTTTATGGACACTTGTGATCACATTTAATTTATTATTTTTTCAAATTATTACCAGTGTCAGCGTGACGGGTCAGTGTCGTGTTTCTGGTGGTGTCAGTGCTTCATATAGAGACTTCTCCTTTGAGGTGTATTTGCATAATATACATCATAGGATTGGATTGACTGGCCTTACTCTGTTGAATTAATTTTGTGCTCACTTACAGTTTGATTAATGATTTTTCCCTTTTGTGTTCGCTACGATGATTCCTTATTATCTAGTACTTTTGTTTGTACTTGTATGAGTGTTCTATTCAATGCCTATAAGTTTTGCTGTTTTCCCTTGAAATAGAATGTGTGCATTTCCGTTATTTATACTTTTTTGATTCGTTATCATAGGATTCAACCAGGTAACTTATCTAGCAAAATGAATGGAACTATAGATTCTTGCGCAATGCTTTTTATGTGTATGAATTTAGTAATTTTGTCATGATCTATCTGTCAATATTTTTGGCCAAAACAAAATCCAAAAATTAGATTCCCCTGTTTTCTTACCAACTAATTCGGGGACCGATCCCACCCACCGTCCACTAGCGAGGGGGTCCAATTGAAGCTAGAGCAAATCTGTATGGACTGACACAACACAAGAAGTGTTAGCACCGGTGGATTTTGAAGCTGAGACTTTGAGAGGAGCATACTCTTAAGTCACAAGTCTTCACCCACTTTTCTTAATTGAGTGTAATAAGTGTATCTGGATAGTGCAACTGTAAACAAGTTCTACACATATGCATCTAATCATATTTTGCCACCTTTTCACTCTTCTGTAATTGGTTTCTGGAAGCATTATTATGATATGAGCAGAAGGTGAAATATAATTGTACGTCTATGCAAAATTTATTTATACTGTCTGTAAATAATGATATTTATATCGATCTTCTTGGATCTGTAGTTATTTTGAAACAAAAAAAGGGCCTTTACTTGATTAAGAGTGATGCTATCTCGCAATGATTTATTTATTTATATTGATCATGTTTCTTGGAATCATAGTTTTTTTATATAGAAAAAACAGTCCTTTACCTGATTAAGGGTGATGGTACCTTACACAGACTTATTTATTTTCCATGGAACAGTTATTTTTTATGGAAGACACAGCAGACGAGTTAAAGGATCGGTGCCAGAATCTATTCAAAGGGTGTAAGAAATTTATGTAAGTGCTCAATGGTATTCCTATATGGAGTATTAGATGTTATTTTTAACTTGCTAAAGCAATCCTAGACTTTGAAGCTATCTATTTTTTATGAATATTTTACTCAAGTACAACATAAATAAGTATAGGGATTTTTTTTGTTGGCTACTCAGAAATAAGTACCGGGATTATTTTTTGTTCGGCTACTCATGGTTCCAATTCTTTTTAGGATAATTTATGATCCCACTCCAGTTGTAGTTTCTCCCCTTTTTTCTAATAGTATTCTTTCATGATATTTTTAATTTATTTTAATAAGGTTTTTGTATAAATTAATTTGTTTAATCAAATGCAAATGTGTTTGAATGTAAAATGATGTTAGTGCTAGTGTGCCACCAAATTTGGCCCTGAAATGGTGTATGTGGAGTATCTAAATACTAGTGTTCTTCAAGTTTAATCAAATGAAAATAAAGCAGAATTAGTTTTTATTGGTAATAGTTATTTTTTTGGGTCTAACCGTAGATCTGGAAGATCATCCATGAATGTCTGTGTGGTGTTGGCTAAAAGGAACGGTTTTAAAGTTCAAACATAGAGGCACCGTGTTTTAGTTGAAAATTTCACCAATCAAATTAGCCTGTTATTGCTTAAACCATTTGCTGGAACCACACCAGGGGAAGTTTATTGACGCTATCTTATATATCTCCTCAGGACAGCTTTGGGGGAAGCACATAATGGAGAAAACGCCTTTGCTGATTCATTAGAAGCATTTGGAGGAGGCTACGACGACCCTGTTAGTGTATCAGTTGGAGGTTGTTCAAATTTATTAATATATTGTTTTACTTCCTCTTCTTCGTACGCGTTAAGGATTTCATGTGGCAGTTCTTTTGTGTTTACAGAAGAACTATATTTTCGTTTGGTGATAAAATTGTTAATTACTTAGTTTAGCATGTAAAAACACTGAGTTCGTTTATCAACATTGTCCTATTTTAGGAGTCTACAGCTTAAATTATTTTTCCTTGTAAAATGTTTTTACTTCACTGAACTTTGCCTTAATTAGTGAAGGACTTTTATCTCTTTTTTTTAGCAAAGGGCAAAATGAAAATATTAAACAACCGCTCCAATGTATTTTTATCTAGTTCTTGATCACGCTTTCTTTTGATGATTACATAATGCTATAGTTGCTTTTTATACCATTTGACTTACTTGGGGACATCTTTGTCACAATTCAAGCTATGCATAAGCTGTCTTTGTTATTTGATGATAAGTGGGATATTTGACATCCACCAAAGATATTCCTGACCATTGCTAAGAGTTAAGTGTATTTTGCTTTCTAACCAGGACCCGTCATATCTAAGTTTATCACTGCACTACGTGAGTTAGCTACTTTTAAAGAGCTTCTTCGCTCACAGGTGAGTCCTTGAACCAAAATGCTGCACTTTTTTCTTGGAATTTCAATAGATAGTAGTGATTGCGAGACCTGACGTGTTTTACTTTGAAAACAATTTTGTTTAGTCTGCTTATTCAGCTTGCTCAAATTTACTAAAACTAAGATCAAGAAAACAATCCTTTTGATTTCTCTTTCATAGTAAGTTGATGAGTTGGATTTTTGTATTCCTGTCTCTTTTTGCTGAATATATTTTATACTTATCATTCATGTAGTAATAAAACAAAAATCATGTGACTGGTTCTGTTTTTCTCCATTGTGCTTTGTTGTGCATGAGTTGTGTTGTCAAAAGACCTAAGTTGAACAGGCAAAAACATATTCAGCTATCCATTTCTCTAATCCATATAAAAATAAAGTGGAACATCAACTACAATTTCCTCATCCAAAATTTTTGAAGCAGTGTGTAAATGATTACTTAACCTGTAGAAGTTCCCTGTTCACCTTTTCACTGGAAGAAGGAAAGTTCTGAAGGCTCCAACTTTTGTATAATAAAAATTGAATAATAGTTGAAAACTCCTTCTCCCATTTAAGATCTTCTTTTCACGAATCTTTGCTGGACAAGATAGACATATTAGGTTGTTTTCTAAAGGAATAGAGAGATCAAAATAGTTGAAGAGAGACAGTTGTATACTTATTTATGGTTGGCATTATCCTAAGATATCTTCCTCATGCTTTATTGACAACTTGTCTTAGTTTTTTTTTGTTTGAGAAATTACTTGACATATTTCTTTTAAAGGTAGAGCATGTATTGATTGACCGGTTGTCAGAGTTTCTAAATGTTGATTTGCAAAATGCAAAGGTATTTACTTTTTTTCCCACCCTCAAGTTGATGTTTCTACTGTAAAGGTTTTATGTACATCATCTGTTTAGTGAAATTTCTTAGACTTTCTCTCTTCTGATTCCATCCATTTTTGCTTATATCAGGAATCTCGTCGTCGTTTTGACAAATCTGTGCAATCGTATGATCAGGTTTTAAGAAATTATAAGCTCTATACTCAAACTGTGAAGTGAGTTTTTAACATTATTCTATTTGCAAATACAATCAGTAATTTTGGTAAATCAAACTGCATTCATAAGTGAACGTTATATTTTCTTGATTAGACATTCTTCTTACAAATCAGTTCTTGTGTTGAACATAGGCTAGTTGGTATCTTTTGTTTGACATCTATTTTTGGGTATTCATCCTGTTTATTTGACTCTTTTTTCTTTCGTTAAGCCATTATTTACTGTTTCAAATACCTCAAAAGAGTTACTAGTGTGTTTTTTAATCTTTTGATGTGATGGTTAAATTGTGTTGTTGGTGCATAAGAATTTTATCTTATATCGTAATTGGCTGTTGTTGGTGCATAAGAATTTTATCTTATATCGTAATTGGCTGTTGTTGGTGCATAAGAATTTTATCTTATATCGTAATTGACTG
Organism: Vicia faba; assembly: GCA_948472305.1. NCBI lineage: Eukaryota > Viridiplantae > Streptophyta > Magnoliopsida > Fabales > Fabaceae > Vicia > Vicia faba. The sequence continues at coordinate 314,556,559 of OX451741.1, forward strand.
TTGTTTATGCGTTATTCTTGCAATTTATATTTATCACTTCATTTTATTTGTCTCAACTGAACTGTTTATGAAAAATTATATTTGATTAGAGTTTAGTTATTCCTACAGCAGTAGCAATCCTTGATATTTTGAGATAAAATAAATTTTAGAAAATACACCTAACTGCTATTTTAGCAATCAAAGTACTCTTGTAACCATCGTGATAAGGCTTGCATAGGTTCAAAATGGCCTAGGTGCTAATTTAAATTCTTTAGTTTTGTCTATCATGCATTTCTTTTTTTTTTTTTGAATAGTCTATTATGCATTTCTACTTTGTACATGTATGGCACTTTTGAAAGCAGGAATTTGCTTGCATTCTTGACTTCAACTTATAAATCTTCCATTTATCTGATTTTTTATTTCTTTTTTGATTACATTGAACCCAGATACCCAATTGCTTACAGTAGTATTGGTTTCTAACAGTTTGTGTATCTCTTTTCTACAGTCACGAGAAAAGTTTGTTTCTTTGAAGAAGAATACTCCTGAAGATATTGTTGCTGAATTAGAAGAGGTTTGCCGTATCAATTAGTAAATGATCAGCCGCTTCTCCCTTATCTTATGATGTGCCATGATTACAGATTGCAGTGAAAAGTTTGTCAGTTCAAGAGTTATGCATGTGCACTTATTTTACCTGTTAGAGTTTATATTTGAGACCTAGTTTAGAAAGTGGGCCTGTTTATTTTAGCTTTAAAGAAATAGATTTTTGTTTTTGTATTTTCAAAAAACATTTTTTAAAATATTATAAGTTTTTTAAATTTGTTTTTTGTAAATTGAAAGACTAATTTTAACATCATGTAACATACATATACATTATTGAAGATTAAAACATAGTCAAAATCACAATTTAAAAAAAAAGATGTATCTCAAAAATGATTTTTATGAAAAGCTATTTGATATAGCTTCAAATTTAAGTGATTTTTGTTTATATTTTGATTTCCAAAAAATGTTATAGCAAAATGATGAAATAACTAAAATAATATTTTAAGAATAACTATTTAAACCAATTTTTCATTTGAAGTTTTTTAAAAAAAATCTTTGTAATTTTAAAAAAAATAAAAATATGTAACACTATAAAAATCATTTTTAGAAAAAGCTGAAACAAACGGGCCCTGTATTTCATCACTTTCCTGCTTAAATATAATTTGTTACTCTTATGGTAATGAATATTGAAGTGATTTGTGTTCTTTGTCTTGCTGACTCCTTAGTTTTGTATTTAGTGGTAAAAGGTTGAAAAAGTTTCACCATTTTTATACTCTTCATCATTCGTCCTTTAGAATTAAAAAACCTCAATCTACGATAGTTCATTATTCTTTCTTTAATAAGTAACTTGAAAAGAGACAACCTAAAAATGATATTGCTGAGATATATCTTGTGAAACCTTGGCACAGTGATTGGTGCTGCTTCTATGTGACAAATAGTTCACAAGTTTGAGTTATGGAGTTAGCTTCTTACAAATACAGGCTAAGGCTATGTATAATAGATTTACAGTGGGTTAGATCCTTTCGGGTCCTTGCCATCACAGGAGCTTTATAGCACTAGGTTTCCCTTTTCACATATCTTGTGAATTCAGCAATACTGCTTGGTTCACGTAACCAATTCACCTAGTGGAATAAGGCTCGGTTCTTCTTGTTATTGTTGGTTTTGATTCATAGAGGACTCTACACATTTGCTGACATTTATAATCCACTGCATTCTCTCTTTATTTGTCATATTCTTTAACAACTATCGGTAAGTCCAATATTTAATCAATTGAGTAATGCTATTTAGTACGAATGAATTTAAGTAAGAAACACAAGAATGTACATGTGTCATTGATTTAGTGGATAATTTTAATTTATTATAAATTGAATTTCCTTTTTAATAGGGATCATGGGGGTGGTTGTGATAAGGAATGGTTGAGATTTATTCTTGTCTTTCTTGTTTTCACTTTTTCTTACAAATAAGCATTTTCCTTAATCAATTATATGATACTTTGATCAATGACAGGGTCTACAAAATTCAAAGTCATCATTTGAGAAAAGCCGCTTCAATCTAGTATGTCTTTTACAGTTATTAATGTTTTGTTCAGACATTTCAACAACCCTATTTATTTTATGACTTTGGCTACTGGATTTTAAGGAGTGCAGGTACACTCTCTCATGAATATTGAAGTGAAAAAGAAGTACGAGTTCTTGGAGTCGATAAGTGCAATAATGGACGCTCATTTGAGATACTTTAAACTGGTCCGTAAATTGGTTGCTTATTCTTCATGTTTGAATTTTCATGGTTTATTATTATTTTGCACTTAACATGTCATCTTATACTTTAGGGTTATGACTTACTGAGCCAAATGGAGCCTTATATTCACCAGGTAACTAGTGTTTTTGTTCATTTCTTACAAGGGAAGATATTTTATGATTATCAGCACATTGGATCATGTTAAGATATGGTATAAAACTATTCATGCCTCTAAACCTAATAACCTAAGCTTTATGGTTCTGGCATATAATTAGAATTAGAAATGAAGTTTCTATTATTCAGTGCTTGTGATGGAAGCCATACAAATAACAGAAGAAATAGCAAAAGTGATAAAACAGTAACATAATTAGGCCAAATATATTATTTGTATTAATAGAAATGAATGAGATCAGCAGCATGTACTACTAGAGAATGTAATGGAATATCATGGAGCCTAAGCTCCTAACCAAAGAATGATCTCCTTCTAATAGATTTCAGCAAAATGTCAGAATGGAATCCCCCTCATTCTGTGCCTATCCTACTGATGTACTCCCCTAATTGATTGGATAGATTAGGCACCATTTCTAAGTTTGTGAACTCAATATCATTCTCTACGAGTTATTTAACCCACATTATTGGTTATAGTGAGCAAGAGAGCACATGAAAAATAATCCTCTCCTATATGTTATATTTGTTTGTGAACAGAAATTTTTTTCAGGACTATGCCCCAAACTCCACTAGTTGTGGAAAGTTTTACCGTAAAACCCTATCCTAGTGCTCTTGATACCATATTGAAGAGAATGGTAAATGTTGTTATATTTTATTCCTTAGACTCAGACTCCGTTTATATAGTGGGAATTCCATAAATTACCATTAATTCTCTTTTTAATGAAGAATAAAGGAAATTAATGGAGAATAAATAGAAACAAAAAAATAGGGAAATAAAATGTTTTCCAACACTTGTATCCTATATTTCTGGTATATGATCCAAACAAAAGAAATTTTGAAGGCTAGTGATTGTCTCTAATGTCTCATTTAATGTTTACTCGCAATGTTACTTGCGGGTAGCAAAAAGTGTTGATTTAAATCCTTGCCCAAACAAAATTTATTATATACTATTTGATTAAAGAAGTTAGTAGATGTACTAAATAAAGGGAGCATCATTACGGGGGCCGAGTGTTTTGTTTGTGTTCGAATTTCTTGTATCATGTATGTAATTTGAATTTCTTGCAGCTTGAGAAGATATCTCCTGCGAGTTGTTATCTTATACTTTTACTATGAAGGCATTATTCTGCTCTTGTTTTGTTTATTCTATGATGTTTGTTCTTCGAACTGGCTTGGAGCACATAATAAATAATATGTCGTAATTGTACATTGTGACTGTTGAATATATACGCTTTGAGTAAGTTTTGTTTTATAAGGATCAAGTTTGAAGTAATCTCATAAATATTTGATGCTGGTGGCTTTGAAAACTCCAAACTAGACCGCGTCGTGCAAATTCACTATCTATTTTATATTTGGTGGCTGTCCTTAACTTAGGTGCTAACGTATGCTCAACAATCTAAAGAAGTGGCTAATATTGAGCAAGATAAGCTTGCAAAACGGATCCAGGAATACAGGACACAGACAGAAGTTGAAAATAAACCCATGCCAGGTGCTGATGGCACCCATCCTGTAGGTTTGAATTCTTACAAAAGCTTTGAAGCAGGGATGCAGTCTGCAACCAAAGGCGAGGCAAGTAATTCACATTTTCTGGTTAATAAATGATAATTCTCCAGTTCACGATAGGTACATTGCTTTTTATCTTTATTTTGATGTTATACTTAGTCTTGCAGTGTAATTTTTTTCTCCCTGTTTTTAGATTCAAACAGTTAAGCAAGGCTATCTGTTAAAACGATCATCAAGGATGCGAGGAGATTGGAAAAGAAGGTTTTTTGTACTTGATAACCATGGGAGTTTATATTATTACAGATCAAAAGGACCCAAACCCGCGGTAGGAATACTTTTTTCATATCTGAAGCAACTCAAGCAATCTACTAATGTTTTTCTTTGAAATATGTTTACAGGGATTTCAGTCATATAATTATAGTCGTTCTTCTGAACAAAATAGTGGCATGTTTGGTAGATTCCGTTCAAGGCATAGTAGGGCAGCGTCACTAAATGAGGATATTTTGGGTTCTTGTACAGTTGATCTGTGCACATCCACTATAAAGATGGACGCAGAGGATACTGATCTACGACTTTGCTTCCGTATCATTTCTCCCTCAAAAACATATACACTGCAGGTGACCGAGGGAATTATTTCATATTTTCGAATGAGTCATATAATCAGCCTCTGTAATGTTTAAAATTATCTTGGTGAGAACCAAAAAAATGTTCTTTGTACCGACCTCTCATTTGTTTATTTATTTAAACGTAAATATTAAAAAATTGACATTCTGTTTGTTAAAGTTGTCAAGGTTCCTTGTTAGATCTTCTATCAATTCATGTATCCTAGTCTATTTTTCTTTTGGATTGATTTCTTTGTTAGTTTACTTTTAAAGTGATTTCACCAGGCTGAAAATGAAGCTGATAGAATGGACTGGGTAAACAAAATTACTGGAGCTATCACCTCGCTTTTTAATTTTCAGTTTCTTCAACAGGTTATCCACTCAACTTTTTTGAAACGTAAATTCTTACCAATATGTCCATAATATGATGTGATGTAAACATTTTTCCATTTCTAATTGCTGCAGCCTCATTATGGTAAATTGCAATTACAAAATAAAAACTCAGCAACTGGTTCTTCCTTGACAAGTCAACAAGAGGATAGTAATAAATCTTTGATGGATGATGTATATTCCAAAGAAGTGGGTAGTGTCTCTAAAATTTTAAGGGGAATTCCTGGGAATGACAAGTGTGCTGAGTGCAGTACTCCTGAACCAGACTGGGCATCTTTAAACCTTGGTATACTGCTGTGTATTGAATGCTCCGGAGTGCATCGCAATCTTGGTGTTCATATCTCAAAGGTGCATTCTTCCAGACAAATGCAAACCATTTATTTTGCTTCTGCGTTTATCATGTATAACAAATTTATTTAACTGGATTGAAGATTTTCATGTTTAACATTGAAGCATTCATGGGTTGAGATCTTAAACTTCTAGTTCCTGGTTCATTGTTCTAGGATATTTATATAAAGTGCTTATAAATTTTCCAACTCTTTTTTGGGTAAAAAGCTTTCACTTTTAGAATCTTATTAGTTTCAACCTAGGTTGTTAATCTCAGCGGCGCATAGTGCCGGACTCCCAAAATGCTATAGCGGCATAGCGGGATGACCGCTATTGTGAGCTTTAAAAACCAAGGTAAATACTTAAAATGAATTCATAAATACTTAAAATAAATTCCAACAACATACATAATGCTTTAAAAATAGAAGTTGCAACAAAATACATAAATTCCAACAACACCACAATATAAGTTCTCATCATAATCAAATTATAAATGTGCTCAAAATGACTAAACCAAATTCTAAACATAAACAATGACTAAATCACATCCGCCTCATTTTCCCTTCTAAGTTCCACCACATTAATATCATCTTGCTCTTCAAACTCTTCTTCTTCCACCTCCAACTCCGCATCTCCATTAGACACCTATGTAGCAAATCTAGAGTTATGTTTAGTAACTCTTACTGTGTTAACCGCTTGCTGAGTTTTAGCTGTTGCTAATTTTTAGGTTGAGAAGAAAGTGGAAGAAGCAGATTTGCGAAGAGTGAGAGAGAGAGAGAGAGAGAGCGGTAACTTAGATTCCACCGTTTGTTGAATTTGAGTGAAGCTGAGATTTAGTCGTTAGCTGATTTTTAGGTTGAGAAGAAAATTGAAGAAGCAAATTTGCAATGAGAGAACGGTAACTTAGGCTCCACCGTTTGTTAAATTTGAGTGAAGAGAGAAATGATAATGACCTAAAGCATCAATATCATATTTTATAATAAAAGGAAAAAATACCAATTTTTCCTTAAAAAAATTAAAAATTGCAATATTGCCCACATCTTCACAATAGCGGTCTGTAAAGTGCTACAGAACTGCTATTGCGCCGCCATAGCACCGCCACGACTTCCCAAATAGCGGCCACTATTTCCGCTATCGCAGATAGCGGTTAGCAGGCCAAAAGCGTAGCGCCGAGGTCCTGCACTGCTACGCTATATCGCTGTTATAGCGCGCCATCGACAACCTAGGTTTCAACTTTTGAGAAATAATCTACACTTTTGTTTGTCTTTATAGTTGAACTGAATCTTTCATAAATAAGGTGATTTCTGACTTGAAATTTATGAGTCCTGATTGTTAACCGTTTCCTTACGGTCATTAAATTTTATCTACCAACTGCAGGTGAGATCTATAACGTTAGATGTGAAGGTTTGGGAACCTACCATTTTGGAGTTATTCAATAATTTAGGTAATACTTTTTGTAATTCTATTTGGGAGGGCTTGCTTCTGCTTGGTGATGAAAGGTATACTTTTGATTCTCTTTAATGCAATGTACAGTATGCGCTTTAATTCTCGTTGAGTTATTCAGTAGCTGAGCTTGTAAACCTTTATTTTCTGGGAATAATTATCTGCAGAGTAGGTGAATCAAATGTGCCTTTGAAACCATGTTCCACAGATCCCTCCCAATATAAAGAAAAGTACATCCAAGCAAAGGTAAGCACTTTCAGTTAAATTTCACTTTTCTATTGGTAGGTTTCATGGTTTACTGTAATAGGGGCAGCTTGATTATTGGTATTTTAGATATGTCACAGTAAGACATCAGACACGAGTGAAATAATGTAATTATGATGATTTTTTAGTTTGTCTGTTAAATAAGTATTCTTTTTCCCATTATATAATGACTCTTCTGGCCACTGAGGAAACTTTTAAAAATTATTTTGTTGTGAATTCGATAATATATTTACTAATACCCAAAAAAACCAACACTCACGATTACAAATGTTTCTAAAATTATCAAAAGTCTTATGGATGTAGTTATCATTTATCAACTATGTATAGTTTGGCCTTCCATTGGAATCGAATAGTATTTTGTGGATTTGACTTCATCTTTTTGGACATAATTACTGGTTTCATTACTAATAGAAATAAGACATTTGACAGTGTTACTTATATGGAGAGACCACTTTTGTTCGTAAGAATTGCTCTCTGATCTCATACATTATTTCTACTAATCATATGCCAGTTTATAATTTCTGTGCCATGTTATCTGATTAAAGCCTCTGTTTTCTTCAATATTTATACTGAGGTAAATATTGTTGTAACTTATGTTTTGTTAATCAGTATGCAGAGAAATCACTAGTCATCCGGGAAGAGGACATACCCGAAAAACCTTCAGTTTCCACAAAAATATGGCAAGCAGTTCAGGCTATAACTGTACGAGAAGTGTATCGCCTTATTGTAACATCAACTTCAAATCCTATAAACACAAAATTTGAAGAGGCGGTTTCCCATGCAGAGACTGAAAATCATCAGCATGATCCTGAAGCCTGTCTGAGGATTAAGGAGGCTAATGAAACAGAGAGTTGTTTCCGCGGTTGGTCTTTATTACACCTAGCATGTCATTCTGGCAGTACATTAATGGTTGAGCTGTTGCTCCAATTCGGCGCTGATATAAACATGCGTGATTATCATGGAAGGACTCCCTTGCACCGTTGCATTTCTAGTGGGAAAAATTCATTGGCTAAGTTTTTACTAAGAAGGTAATGCTATATTTATGACAACTTATTGCTGAACAACCAGCTGAGATTCCATCTATGATTTCTTAAATGTCCGGAACTATTTTGCATTATTTACATGTTTTATGTGTGAGATACACACTTGTATTGCAGCATGTATTTCTGGCTAATACATAATTCCAATAAAAGCATAAACTAACATGTGAATTTACCAGGGGCGCAAAACCATCAATTAAAGATGCTGGTGGACATACTGCACTTGAAAGAGCAATGGAGTTGGGAGCAATAACTGACGAAGAGCTATTTATCTTGCTTGTTGAATGCTAGTAAAGATGGAACTGGTATATATATTATACTAGTATTTAAAACCCGTGCAAAGCACAGAAAAATTACTGTCGACTGAAAGTTTATAGCATGCCTCTTAGAAATGGAGATTAAGGTCTGTTTCTACTGTCACACATGGTTACACTTGTATTAAACAGATTTTTAAAAAGAAATATTTGGATGAAGTGCAGATTTTGAATGAGTTTATTAGTGTTATTATTACGGTTGGTGTGGATATAAGCTGTTGTTCAACAATATTAAGTTTGATGTATTGACTCTTGATTGTTTCATGCCCAACTAACCAAAAGGTACTTCGTTGGCTTTTTAATTTATATGCATTCAGATTTCTGTTATAAGCTAAGTCCTTGTATCACATATTTCTAACCAACAATGAGTAGAATAACTCGAACTTAAGTCGTTGAAGTATCCGAATTGAATGTTTTTATATTTCAACCATTGAATATTTTTATATCACTTTAGTAATTATGAATTTAAAAAATTAGATATGTATCACTATAAAATTTTCTAGTCAATACTTTATTTGTATTTTGAAAAATATATGATATGTTGAATTGAATTTTCTTAATAAAAGATAAAATAATTTTAAAATTTATAAACTTGATCTAATAACTAAAAATTATTAATTTGACGGTTAAATTATATAAAAATAATTAATCGGAGTAACTCAAACAAAATTAATTCCCTTCAAAAATACAAAAAACTGTTTCTCTTCAAAACGGGAAAATTGTTCCTCTTTACCATAATTGTTCTTTTCCCATTTTTCAAGGCTATTTGATTTGTCTAATGACAATCTATTTTCCCATTTTTCAAGGCTATTTGATTTGTCTAATGACAATCTATTCTGACGACGTGGAATAGAAAATTGGTAATGTGTTCATAAAGTCTGTTTTGAAATCTTTTTGGTATGATGATGAGGGTCTCTAGTATGTGAGTATTTAAACCATCGAGTCATCAATATCAGAGAAATGTAACTTGCAAATTAGAATAAATTGTATCTTGGTATGATGTAAAATTAAGTTTATATATATGGTTGATAGTTAAAACCGCTTTTAGGGAGTGCGGAAAACTGTTGGATCAACTCTTGTTAGAATGTATAATTTTTGTTCTGTCGAATAATTAGTGATATATAAGTTGTACTGCATTTGACATAGTCGAATACATCAGTTGTTGTAGTATGTCGAAATCATGTTTGGGTCTTAGCATATTTTGACGAATTAGGCCTGTGTATTTTGTGCCGATATAAAGGGCTTTCTGTTTTGTAATACACACATAGTTAATAGCAATTTCATAATTAAGTTAGAACTCACAATAATCTCTCTCTCTCTCTCTCTCTCTCTCTCTCTCTCTCTCTCTCTCTCTCTCTCTCTCTCTCTCTCTCTCTCTCTCTCTCTCTCTCTCTCTCACACACACACACACACACACACATTCCTCCTCCATAAACCATCTTTCTTGAAAACCCTTTGTTTCAACAAATTGGTATCACAAAGCTCGGTTGCGATTCATAGAGAATCTAATGGCAAACAGAACAACAACATCAACACAGTTTTTAGCGAATCTACCAGTTTTCAAAGGTGAAAACTATCAACGGTGGGTTGCGCAGATGAAAGTTATTTTCAGATTTCAAGATGTTGTTGAAACCTTGAATGATGGAGTAATAAAATTGGAAGCAGATACAACGGAAGTCCAGAAGACTGCGCACAACAATCAAAGGAAGAAAGACGATAACACATTGCTCTTGATTCATCAGTGTGTGGATACTGATGTTTTTGAGAAAATAATTGAAGAAGAAACAACAAAAGGAGCTTGGGAGAAGCTAAAGAATTTGTATGGTGGTGATGAGAAATTGAAGAATGTGAAGTTGCAGATGCTAAGGAAGCAATACAAAATGTTTCAGATGAAAATGAATCAATTGCTGCATATTTTTCAAGAATTGTGACGCTAACAAGCCAAATGAAGTCATGTGGTGAATCAACCACGAATCTACAGAAGATAGAAAAGGTATTAAGATCTTTGACTGCAGATTTTGACTACATTGTGGTCACGATTGAAGAGGCCAAGACTCTATCTGAGATGAAGTTGGGAGAACTTCAAGCTTCATTAGAGGCTCATGAAATGAGGTTGAAGCAGAGAAACTCAGAAAGAGAGAAGGTGGCTGAACAAGCATTGCAATCAAGATTCAGCAAGAAAGCTGGAAAAGAGAAGTCAAAACAGCGAAGGAATATTGCTAGTGATGAGAAATCAAGCAAGAATACTAATTCGATCAAGAAAGGTGTGGGAAACAAGTATTCTGGGAAGAAAGTTGACACAAAAGAGGTGCAGTGTTACAATTGTCAAGGTTTCAGTCACTATGCTAGAGACTGTCGAAGAAAGAAAGCTGCAAGGGTGAAGGATAATGATGAAGCTCAATATGCACGAGTTGGAGATAGTGATTCTGATGATGTGGTGTTGATGGTGAATACTCATTCGAACACTGAGAAAAGCAACATGTGGTATCTGGATTCAGGATGTAGCAACCACATGTCTGGCAATAAAAACTAGTTCACCAAGTTAGATGAGTTTGTCGAAAAGGTGATAAAGTTTACAGATGGAAGACACATCAAATCAGGTGGTAAAAGAGATATTTCGATTGTCAAGCAGGATGGTCGAAAAGCTACTATCACTGAAGTGTTGTATGTACCTTCTATGACAAGTAACTTGATAAGTGTAGGTCAATTACTTGCAAAAGGCTTCAATATGAGTGCTTCGATTTGGGCAGCATAACCCTTCGATTCTGCTTCTCTGGCTCCCTTCGATTTGGGCTTAGCATGAAGCATGAGATGCAACCTTTGATTCTGCCTTTCTGCTTCCTTCGATTGGGGCCTGGAATCAGCATGAGGTTCACTTTTCACCCCAAGCTCCTTGATGCCTTCTTTGATTGGGCCTGGAAGTCAGTGTGGACATCCTTCTAGCATCATTTTCTGCTTCCTTCGAATGGCCTGGAAGTCCGTGTGTGGCAAAGTCTAAGGCCACACTCTTTGTTCTGCTTGCAACTATGAAGCAGCTAGGGGGAAGCCTAAAGCTTCGATTCATACTTCCTTCCTCCTGTTTACCTTTGTTTGGGATTTAAATAGCAACATGGCCCGAGGTCATGCCAGCATTGTCTTATGGCCAGGTTAGTTCTTAAAAGCATTTGATAAACCAAGAAGCAAAACCAAAAGGGTTAGCAATGAAAACAAGCTAAAATGGTGGAAACGAAAAGGAAACAAATATTATGTACATGCTTTAAACGAAGAGTTTAAGGTCATAATGACTCACCTTGCTTGAAGCTGGAACGTGTGTTTGACCTTGAGTGATTGGACTAGATGCTCCTGGATTCGAAGGAAATAAACAAGTGAGGTGTTTGTTCGAATGGATTCGAAGGTCAGGAGGTGTGGGGGTGGTGTTTGTTATTTCTGAATTCGAAGGAGAAGAACAGGTGTAGTTTTCTTTCTGCAGGATTCGAAAGAAAAATAAAGTGTGGGGATTGCTTCAGATTCGAAAGAGGAAAAAAGAAACAAGTGTTGTGTTTCTTTAGATTCTGGGTTTGTGTTTAGTGTTTGAGAATCTTAAGATTTTAAGAGTTTTTTGAGATTTTGATGATTTTTTGAAGATTCTTTCCGCACCACCCAAAATTCCTCTAAAAAACCCCCCCTTAAGCTTGCCAATTGTTTCTCTATTTATAGAGAAAAGTTTGTAGGCCTTTGAAGTGGTCAGCTTTGCAAAATAATAAAATATGAAAGCGAAAAAGAACAATTTTCAAGTACAAGTGGGGGGGGGGATGCCGTCTGGTGGGTACAGGAGATTGGACTTATGCTTTTGTCATTGCTTGTGTTCAGACAAAAATCAGATTGGAAGCTAACTTTGTGATTAAAATACTCTTTATAAAAAAAGAGTACGTGGCTTTTTGCCATTTTATCCAAGAATGGTATTATCCAGTGGATAAAGCTTCCAATCTTTGCATAATGTATCACAAACTTGCGTAAGCCTCTGATTATGTAAAGATTTGAAAGTAACATAGCCTGACAAGTGAGATTTGGAGGATAAGGCTATGAGGTTTGCTCAATATTCTTCAAACAAGCTTGCTCGAAAGGTCCAGATTGGATTCGAAGTATACTGATTCGAAGGGAATCAAAACTCCAAAAATCGAAGCTTTGTGTGAAGGTGGCTTTTGTCCAATCGAAGGCTTGCCTGCCAAAGGTCACATGGCCAAACGAAAGGGTGTATGCAGGAGGTCCCTGCTTTGGGAGCGCTAGCATGAAGGGGAAATTATGCCTTGTGAATTTGGCAAACATGCAAAACCAATGGCTTCTGAGTCGAAGGAGAGTTGCAGGAGACCATTACTTTGTAACTTCAAGCAAACATGCAAAAGGTCTTTGCTCAAACGAAAGCTTGTACGAAGAGCCACTGTTCAAATGAAACTTTCCTGCCAAAGGTCCATATGGCCAAACGAACCTGCATTCGAAGGAGGCCACAAGCCCAAATGAAGAATGTAACCAAATCTTGTGTTGAAGGAAGCCACGCGCCCCAAGCGAAAAATGCATGCAGGAGGTAAAGGGTACAATTGAAGGAGACCAAAAAAAAGGCCTTTGCCTCCTGAATCGAAGGAAGCCAAACATGAGGATTTTCCTCTTTGAATTGAAAGAGGCCACAAAGGGTTTATTTGCCTGCTGGCCTGGTGGGAACCTCTTGCTTTGAAGCATGCAAGAAGGAAACTATTGTTCGATCGAAGGCTACCTGCAGCCAGCCATCACTTTGTGAATTAAAGCAAGCATGAAGGGAATTATTTGTCCAATCAACACAGGCATGCATGCATCAAATGTCCAATCGAAGCAGGTATGTAGGCCACCATTAATTTGTGAACCATGTAAGGTCAATGATGCAATCGAAGGTTGCATGCAGGAAGCTCCTGCTTTGTGAATCAAAGCCAGTGTGTCAGAGGCCAAGGCCCCATTGAAGGATGCAAGCCAAGCTTGCATCGAAATAGGCTAGAAGTCCAATCGAAGGATGTGAATCAAAGGAAACTTGTTTTTCCTTCAATTTTGTCAAAACAATTATATTTTATCTGCTTTGCCTTTTTTAACAGTTTCCCCTTTAACTTGATGCTGAAAAATCCAATTGTACTTGCGTAAGCTTGAATTTTTTTTAGAATCCTTGTGAGAAATGCCTTGAGAAAAGAGAGGGCAAGTTTTTGGGTACAACAACGGGGCTTCAACATCGGGCAATGCGAGCTCTTGACAAAGCGTGGGGATTGGTTTAACCCTTCTTCCACTTGATGGACTCAATACAAGATCTTGGAGACATGTTCGTAGCTCGGTGGAAGCGTAGGAAACGACACAGACGAAAACTGGTGGGGGTTGATTGCGAAACCTTTTCACTTGCCCCTTTTCCTTGAGGAGTTAATGATGTTTTCCATGAAAGGACCTAAAATCATCACACCGCTATGCAAGCACAAGATATAAACACACCTGCAGAATACCTACATCAAAGGTAGGGTTTTAAACAAACACAAATAGCATACTAAAAGCGGTGCCTGCTACAGGTATTTAAACAGATACTTTGAGCGCATGCTCTTTATTTCCTGCTTCCTACTTCTCATGGTCTCTAGAAAGCGATAAAGCATGGAAGTAGTAAAAGGGAAGCATAATGATACCAAACGAATAATAGTTCGTACCTGTTTCCAGTGATTTCTGGTAAACAACCGCTAGTCTTCCAAACTATCGAATAATCTTTATTAACGCTATTCAATCTCTCTGGTAACTCACAGGATCGACTAGATTGATCCTAGGACTCCTTGGATATTAAAGTTACTCTCACAATCGAACAATTATTCATGGTTGCTATTGTACAAGTGTTTGGTTTATTTCGATCCCTCTCTCTAAGAGTTTAAAAATGTGGTCAAAATGTATATGAAAACTAGGTTATACGAATAAATGCTAATTGTAATGCTGATTGAAGAGACATATAAAACTGTATGAAAAATGAAGTAAATGGTTTCGATTTGCAAAACATTTAACATAAAAGATTTCTGGAATGTAGAAGTTTAAAATGTGAAGAAAGCGTTTAATGCAATTTTAAGTAAAAGGATGCGTTTGAAAAACAATACTTGGAAGTAAAGGTATTGAAAGCGTAACAGTTCTCTGAAATATAAAGTGCTCGAAATATAAAGAAAGCAATAAAACGTAAAACTTTGAGGAAAAGACTTTGAAATGAAAAAGACAGTAAATAAAGAAACTTGTAAATGTTATTCGATAAAAGAAAAGAGGAAAGTACTGGAAATGGTAAAAAGGCTTTCATTAAATTAGAAATACATGGTGCTATCATACATACATCTCTCTTGCATTCGTTTCCCTTGCCATGTGGTAGTTTGAATGTTATTGAGTATTTTGTATAACAGATATGACACACTGAAATCCTAATACTAAGACTTCTATTTATACTAATTCGACCCTAACGGTCTCGCTATAGGATCATGCCACGTTTCGAACATGCAAGACAATGCTTCTTTCATCTTTCCACGTGTCCCCAAATGCTCCAACACAAAACTTTCAAACTTTGAAAGTCCCGCTTCCATTTAAATTTTAAATGCTTTAGTGTTCTTCCGTTTCGAACGCTCTTCTCAATCCTAGCCTCGCTGTTGTTTCGAGACCCTTTGGATATTTTCCCATGATCACCGTTCGAAGCTTCAAGCTTTGACACACTCATTCAAAACACTGCTTCTGCAACTTCGAAATATGGTGTTTAATTCCATTTCGATCAGAACTTTTAACTCTTTTGAATTCTAGATAACATTATCAAAATCTTCAGCCAACAAATTGCCCCTTTAAAATATGTATTTCGATCTCTTTGAGAAATACCTATTTTAAACATTTATACAAGATTTTGATAGGATTTTCGAATCATCATAACATTTAATGCCTTTGACTCCAGTCACATCAATCATAACACCTTTTGGGTTCCTTAACCGCCCAGAGTCACTTCACAGCATGGTGCAGTTATAAGTAATGATTGTTTTTAAATCACGCCTATTGACCATAACTTTGGCTCTTTACATGTAATATTCGAACAACGCCATTTTGGCATTCTTATCTTGCCATCTTGGCTTTTTATAATATTTTGTTTATGTTGTTATTATTCGAATCTCCCGCAGGCTTGGCTTATATTTCTTTAAATATTTCCCATTAACCTTTAGGACTCGTTTATCATCCAAGAGTTCTTCAACTTCGTATGCATTGTTTGAGAATACTTTTAATATTCGAAAAGGTCCTTCCCAATGAGGTGACCATTTACCTAATGCTTTATTCTTCTTATCCATAGGCAATATGACTCTCCAAACCAAGTCATTAATAACGAATACTTTTTTCTTCACCCTTTTATTGTATGTTCTGGCCACTCTTTCTTTTTGCCTCATCAAAATTTCCAACGCATGTAATCTAATTTCGTCCAACTCAACTAATTCATTCATCATCATTTCCCAATATAATGCAGCTGGGATTTCGTTTTGTTTCTGGATTCGAACTGATTGCAGATGAATTTCTACTGGTAATACTGCATCATGGCCGAATGTAAGTTGGAAAGGCGTAGTGTTAGTGGCTTCTTTAGGAGATGTTCTACAAGCCCATAACACTTGGTCCAGAGTTTTGTGCCAATTTCTTGGCTTCTTGCCAATATGCTTCTTGATTAATCCTATTATTACTTTGTTTGCTGCTTCGACTTGTCTGTTTGCTTGAGCATAATATGGCGTTGATGTTAGCAATCTAAACCCCATTTCTTGGGCAAATCCTTGCATCTTTCTACCAGTAAATACAGAGCCTTGGTCTGTAGTTATACTTTCTGGCAATCCAAACCTATAGATAATGTGCTTTTGTATAAATTCGATAATTGCCTCTTGATCAACAACTACCAAAGGTATGGCTTCGATCCATTTGGTAAAATAATCTACTCCTACCAAGATATATTTCTGACCTTTGGACGAAGCAGGATTTATCTCCCCTATCAGATCCAATGCCCATCCTCTGAATGGCCATGGTTTGATGATCGAATGCAACTCACTTGCAGGGGCGTGTTGAATTCCTGCATGTTTTTGACATTCCTCACATCCTTTAGCAAAGTCTATGCAATCTTTGAGCATGCTAGGCCAATACAAACCATATCGAAATAGCAACCATTTCATTTTATGGCCTGCTTGGTGTGCCCCACATGCCCCATTATGGACTTCAGACAATGCTAAATATGCCTCACTTTCTCCTAGGCATTTCAATAATACACCTTCTTGGGTCTTTTTGAACAATTCATTCCCCATGAGGAGATATGACAATGCTCTATATTTTGTTTTTCTATCCACCTTTAAAGTTGGGTCTGCTAGATAACTTTAATGGACTTCGCCAGTCTGTATCTGACAAAGTACTTATGGCTAGAATTTCGAATCCTTGTTTCTCAGCATATCCCAATCTCATACTTTCCAGATCCGATGGTGTGAATCTAGTAGCCATAATTCTTCCCCTTATTTCGACCAAATCTTTAAAATTCTTGGTAGATACTCTATAACCTGAAGCCAACTGCGCTAAGTCATTTGCTTCTTGGTTTTCTAACCTTGGTATGTGTTGAATATCCATGTATTCAAACTTTCTTAATAGCCTATTGACTATGACGAAGTATACCATTAGATTTTCCTTTATGCACTTGTATTCTTTTGTGATTTGTTTGACCACCAATTCAGAGTCTCCTTTTATTTCGACTCTGGTTGCCCCCAATTCCAACAAAGCTTCAAGTCCAACAATGAGCGCTTCATATTCAGCTTCGTTGTTCGAACAACGAGGACCATCCAATTTATACTTGAATTTTGTTGGAATTCCTTCAGGAGAAATTAGAAGGACTCCAACACCACTTCCATTCCTGTGGGTTGAACCGTCAAAGTACAATTTCCATGGTTGCATTTCGACGTAACTCATGCTTGTCTGCTCAACCAACGAATGATCCACAATGAAATCATAAATCACTTGACCTTTCATAGCTTTTAAAGGCATAAAAGTCAATGAATATTCTGTTAAGGCCAGAGCCCACTTTCCAACTCTACTATGCATTATTGGCTTTGAAAGCATATGTTTAATGACATCGAAGTGAGACGAAACATAAACATCAACAGGTTTTATATAATATTTGAGTTTCATATAAGAGAAATATAAACAGAGACATAGCTTTTCTAAATTGCTATATCTGGTCTCTGCATCATTTAGCACTCTACTTAAATAGTATATGGCTCTTTCGACGCCATTGTTATCCTCTTGTGCTAACATACTACCTATGCTAACTTCAGAAGCAGATATGTACAGTCTCATGGGCTTCCCCCATGATGGTGGAGACAAAATAGGAGGCTGGGAAAGATATTCTTTTATTTTGTCAAACGCCTCTTGGTGAGCTTCGTTCCATTCGAAGGCCTGACCTTGCTTCAGACGAAGTAACGGAGAGAAAGCTTGGGTCCTTCCACTCAGGTTCGAAATGAATCTTCTGAGGAAGTTGACTTTCCCTAATAGAGATTGCAACTCCCTTTTTGACGCAGGTGCTTTCGTCTCCATTATGGCTTTGGTTTTGTTCTGGTTGATTTCAATTCCTTTCTTGTGGACCACAAAACCAAGAAAATCTCCAGCCTGCACAAAAAATGCACATTTCAAGGGATTCATTTTTAAGCCATGTTTTCTCATTCGTTCGAATGATTGGCTTAAATGATGCAAATGTGCCTCTGCAGATATAGATTTGATGACTATATCATCAATATACACCTGCATGAAGGTTTCGATGAAGTCATGAAAGATTGAATTCATCACCCTTTGATAAGTTGCCCCAGCATTTTTTAAACCAAAAGGCATCACCACCCATTCGTAGGTGCCTAAGGCTCCTGGGCAACGAAATGTTGTTTTTGCAACATCTTCTTCAGCAATGAAAATCTGGTTATATCCAGAATATCCATCTAACATGCTCAAGAATTCGAATCCTGCAGCAGAATCTACTAGCATTTCTGCCACGGGCATGGAATATTCATCCTTAGGGGTTGCGGTATTTAAATCCCTAAAATCTATGCAAATTCTTAAAGAACCATTTTTCTTAATAACAGGTACTATGTTTGCTAACCATTCAACGTACCTTGTTGTTCTGATGAATTTGCAGCGCAGCAACCTTTCGATCTCAGCTTTAATCTTTGTGAGAACCGCTGGTGCGAATCTTCTGGGAGTTTGTTTGATGGGCCTCTTGCCATCTTTGATTGGCAGTCTATGTTCGACCAACTCCCTCTTTAAACCAGGCATCTCATCATAATCCCATGCGAAACAATCTTTGTTTTTCCTAAGGACTTCGATCACTTTTTCTTTGAGGCCTGGGCTAAGTTTAGCACTCACGTAAGTTACTCTTTTCGTTTCTTCATCCCCTAAGTTGACTTCTTCGAGCGGGTCCTGTGCCAACATTTTGACACCTGAGTTTATGGGGTCCCTTTCGAAGCCTAAGGGCTCTTTGTCATAGATGGCATCCAACCTTTGATCCATCTCCAATTCTTTGATGGGTGAGCATTTCGCACCCCCCCCCCACTGACTTCATTCGTCTTTATCGTTGATTCATTTATTTCGGCCTCTAAGGCCGCTTTCGATTCATTCTCAGCCATATAGGCCGAAATCCTTTCGAAGAAGGTAGACTCAGTCATGGTTAAGGTTGTCGAAGTTCCAGCCTGCTGGCCGTTTTTGTATAGCACCTTCAACTTCCTCTTCTTCACTGATTATTGTTCTATCCCAGTAAAGACCATCATGACGAAGTGTCATGTAGTAGTGGGCGTTTCTAGTTTCATTCATCTCATCGTTTGGGACACATGGAGCAATCTTTGCCAGATTTTTATCATAATCCCTTTTGTCAACTAAATTGACAGTTGACATAAAGTAACTCTGGTCTGCTTCGATGTTTTCCACGATTCCGTCATCTCTCCACAGAACTAGTCGTTGATGCATTGACGAAGGAACTGCCCCCACGCCATGAATCCGTTCTCTTCCTAGCAGTAGGTTATAGTTGGCCTTGGCTTCGATAACCATAAACATGGTGGGCCTGCAACTTGAGCCTATTGTCAATTCCAACTGGACCACCCCCAGTGTTTTGCCCACTTTTCCCTCATAATTGGATAGAACCATATTATGGGGCTTGATATCTCCTTCGCGGATCTCTAACCTTTTTAGCATGAAATGGGGAATCAGGTTGACTGCAGCACCCCCATCCACTAGAACTTTGTTCACACCATGGACACCTACTTTCGCCCGAATGAAAAGTGGCTTGAGATGATTCTTCATTGCAGGCTCTGGACGTTCGAAGAACGCATTTTGTTCCTCAACAGCCCCATTGTCCATCACGTAGTAGCACACGGGCCTATGTTTCATTAAATCTGTGGTGTCTTCCTCCTCATATTCATTGATTTCGGTTTCCTGCCCAAATTCGCAGGGAAGCACAGACACCACGTTACAGTTCAGGTTGAATGAAGACTCCCCCTCCGATTCGAAGTTATCTGTTATCATATCTTCGTCCTCTTCCGGGCCTGGAGTATATTCCTTTGTTTCGTCTCGTTGGTCTTCAGAAAAAAGCCTCCTATTGACTGGAGGTTTCTCTTCAGTCTGATCTTTTGGTTTGTTGGTGCTTGATTCACCTTGTATCTTCGTTGAAGCATCCCCTTTGTTTGCCATAGCTTCTCTCTCAGCCTTTCGAATCCTTTGCTGTTTGCGCCACTGGGATCTTGACATGGGGTTCCTTCCTTTGTAATTCTCTAATCTTACTTCCTCCCTTTTTGTGTGTTGAATTGCCTCCTGTATGTCACAGCATGGCGTGCATTTCGTTCAGCACTCCTCCATTTGTCTTTGCCTTTGTCATTTCTGACTTGTAGCCATCTATCGGTTGGCACTTCAGCAGGGAGTTTGAAAGTCACTCTTCGAGCAACTTTGGGGTGAGGGCTATCAGGTCTTCGCTGTTTGTATCTGTTGTCGAAACGCGGGCCCATCTGGGCAGTTTCTTGATGGTTCCAGCAAGGGGCGAAGGGGATCGTTTCGAAGGCCCTGGCCATGCTTTGGTCATACACAGCAGAACATCTTGGGCAAACCAAACACTTAGTTGCCCCTTTGTAGCAGCGAAAAACAAACTCCAACAGACTCTCTCCAGCCTTGGGATAGCACCTAAAGAGTTGGTTATCCTGGCGCCAATTGTTGCCAGTTCGAGCCCTCTGTACCCTTTCGAAATTTGCAGCAATTCTTTGGTTGCAGAGGATGCTGCACCTAGGGCACAATATCATGCCTGGATCTCCTTTGTGGCATGTCATGAGATAGTCTTTGAGAGTAGCATCTCCAGTGTGATTATCCCCCATTCTGTGCTTTTCTTTTTCTAAGTATTTTTCCACTTCCTCCATCTCAGAACGGGGTCCTTCCATATCCACCATATTTATTTCTACATCCCCCTCTTTAGTTTCGTCATCGCCCCATCCTGTGGGCTTTATATCTTCGATCTGGACCTTCGAACTTTCTGGGGCAGAATATTTGACCAGATAGTCGAACTTTCCACTGGGCTCCCCCAGAGTGTCCCATATTTCCTTTTGAAGGGGAACTGGCTGCGTAATTTGGACTTTCTCCAATTCCAGCCTCAAGCCCTCAGTGACTTGTGTCAATCCTTCGTTTTGATTCCCTTGGCCTTCAGTAGCCTGGGTTTCTCCTGCAACAGCCACAGGTGCAACAATCGAAGTGTCTGGCGTTTTCTGGATGTCTTCAGTGACTTCCTCGCTGACTTCGACCATCACCCAGTTTTCGACTCCAGTGTCCTTCTCTCCTGTTAGGGCGTCGCTTCGATCAGTTTCCACCATGTTGACCTCTCCAATGCATGCAGGCTCGGAGTAGTTGGTGTCTGCGACGTCCAAAGGATCTTCGTCCACTTTCATCTTCACCTTATCAGCAAACTTTAGTCTGCCATCTTTGATCGCGTTTTGAATCAAGTCCCTGAAAAGAAAACATTGTGAGGTCTTGTGGCCTAGGAAACTATGATATTTGCAAAATCCCCTTTTCTTCCTCTGATCCAAGGGAGGTATTTTGACATTTGATGGCACAATTAGTTGGCCATCCTTGACAAGCAAGTCAAAAATTTCGTCACACTTAGTGACGTCGAAGGTATAAACCTTCTTTGGAAACTTGTCACTTTTCTCATTTTCAACAATATCTTTCCCTTTCGTGGGAACTAACATTTTGCAGGAGTAAGGTGGGGCCTGTTTTAATTCAGCGAGGTCGATTTCGACCTCTTCGAATTCGAATTCAGGATATTCTTCTACTTCCTCAGTCCTAACATATGAAATCCTTTCTTTCTTACTGTTCTTAAAGACTCTGGCTTTTTCGGCTTTTAGTCTTTCGACCTGGCGAACCCTATCGGCTAATTGAGCCATATCCCTCAAATACTGAGTATCTAATTTCTTTCGAATAGAATCATCCAAACCCCCAGCGGCCATTTCGACTAACTCATGTTCAGGCACTACTGTGTAACATCTGGATTTTAACAGCCTAAATCTATTCAAATAATCATCTATGGGTTCAGTGAACTTTCTCTTAACACTGGCCAATTCCTTCAAACTTATTTTCGTTTGTCCCATGTAAAATTGTTCATGGAATAATCTCTCTAAAAGGGCCCAAGTGTCAATAGATCCAGGAGGCAACGTGGTAAACCAAGTGAAGGCGTTTTTTGTCAAGGAACTTGGGAAGTATTTGATCCTGAGATCTTCATTATTGGCTATGTCTCCCGCTTCGGTTAAATATCTCGCTATGTGTTCGACTGTTGACTCGTTGGTATCCCCAGCGAACTTTGTAAATTTAGGGACTTTGTATCCCCTTGGTAAATCAATATGCATTATACAATCCAATATAGGAGAAGCGTAATTTGGCCTCCTCATTCCCGTATTGAGGCCATTCTGGGCCATGATCCTCTCTATCATGCTGGTTAGGTTATTTTCTGCCAAGATGTTATCGTTTCGAATCCTATGAACGACGGCATCGGCATCTTGATTTCGACCAACCAAAACAACTCCCCTAGGCTGTTCTTCTCGAAATTCTGGGGCTTCTGGCCTTTCGATCCTTGCCCCTGGTTCCATAACTTCCCTTTGTGGGCCTTGAATTACTGGGGCTTCTAACCTTGGTGCTCTGGCGCCTAAGTTAGCTTCTTCTCTGGGTAGTCTCTGAATTGGGTCGTTAGCAATTCGTTCTATAACAGGCATGTTTGTTCGAAATCCCGCCTGGTTCTGCCTACGCCTTTCTGTGAGAGCAAAGAAATCTGCTATTCGACTCATATTGTCAGCGTTTTCCCTGTTCGTCACAGTCACATTCTGAACTATTGGGGCAAATATTTCCTGCATGGTTTGCGCTAACACCCCTATCATATTGTGGTTGCTGTCATCCATCAATTGCCTAAAAGCCAACTGGTTATCTGTGGTTAGGATAGGCAACGTGCTATAACCCACTGACCCTTGGTTATTTGTCATAAATTGGTTCGCCCCAGACCCAGATCCTAGTTGTGGGGATGAATTCGAAGTGGAATTGTGTAAACCTGCCATAAAAGATGTTGGCATTCCGTAAGAAGAACTTCTAATTCTATTCCCATCGAAGCCGGGTGGTCTAGTTAATGGTGTAGCTAAATGGGATTGTGTTCCTGGTGGTGGAACGAATCCCCCAGGGTAGCCCATAGTTCCAGTATTTCCTAGGATCGAACTGTTAGTTGATATGCCACTTACTCCAGTGGTGGCTATGTTACTGGTTGAAGATGCAACAGACTGTGCATTCGAAGGGATTACATTAGATGTTCCGCTCGAAATGGACGCGTTAGTGCCTGTTGCATGTGGGTCACCTTGGTTTCCTTGTTGATTGTCTGAATTAGACATTTTATCCAAACGTTTTCTTCTGGATAAAGGTTGGTTGCTGTTGGTTATCTTACCACTTCTTAGGTTCATAAAACAGCAAATTTCTTATGGTTCCTACGTTTTTGGGATGGCTATGTCTCGACAATCCTTAATTCTGATATCCAACTATTGTTTCCAGTGATTTCTGGTAAACAACCGCTAGTCTTCCAAACTATCGAATAATCTTTATTAACGCTATTCAATCTCTCTGGTAACTCACAGGATCGACTAGATTGATCCTAGGACTCCTTGGATATTAAAGTTACTCTCACAATCGAACAATTATTCATGGTTGCTATTGTACAAGTGTTTGGTTTATTTCGATCCCTCTCTCTAAGAGTTTAAAAATGTGGTCAAAATGTATATGAAAACTAGGTTATACGAATAAATGCTAATTGTAATGCTGATTGAAGAGACATATAAAACTGTATGAAAAATGAAGTAAATGGTTTCGATTTGCAAAACATTTAACATAAAAGATTTCTGGAATGTAGAAGTTTAAAATGTGAAGAAAGCGTTTAATGCAATTTTAAGTAAAAGGATGCGTTTGAAAAACAATACTTGGAAGTAAAGGTATTGAAAGCGTAACAGTTCTCTGAAATATAAAGTGCTCGAAATATAAAGAAAGCAATAAAACGTAAAACTTTGAGGAAAAGACTTTGAAATGAAAAAGACAGTAAATAAAGAAACTTGTAAATGTTATTCGATAAAAGAAAAGAGGAAAGTACTGGAAATGGTAAAAAGGCTTTCATTAAATTAGAAATACATGGTGCTATCATACATACATCTCTCTTGCATTCGTTTCCCTTGCCATGTGGTAGTTTGAATGTTATTGAGTATTTTGTATAACAGATATGACACACTGAAATCCTAATACTAAGACTTCTATTTATACTAATTCGACCCTAACGGTCTCGCTATAGGATCATGCCACGTTTCGAACATGCAAGACAATGCTTCTTTCATCTTTCCACGTGTCCCCAAATGCTCCAACACAAAACTTTCAAACTTTGAAAGTCCCGCTTCCATTTAAATTTTAAATGCTTTAGTGTTCTTCCGTTTCGAACGCTCTTCTCAATCCTAGCCTCGCTGTTGTTTCGAGACCCTTTGGATATTTTCCCATGATCACCGTTCGAAGCTTCAAGCTTTGACACACTCATTCGAAACACTGCTTCTGCAACTTCGAAATATGGTGTTTAATTCCATTTCGATCAGAACTTTTAACTCTTTTGAATTCTAGATAACATTATCAAAATCTTCAGCCAACAGTACCAACGCAAGCAGAACAAAGAAACCTGAAATACTACGTGCAAGCTAGCATCAAAAACAAAGGAACAATCCGAAAATATCCAATGAGGATCCAATGTCGCGGTGCAAAAATAAATCGCAAGCAGAGAAATCACATCAAACAAAAATTCCTGCACAAGGCAAGTCTATACAACGAGATTATATTCAAATAAATCACATCGAGCGATAAAGCGCCTTCCACCTTGCACAAATCACCAAAAGAGCTAACAAATTACAAGGAAACGTAAGAACCACTCAAATATCAAATTACAACTCGAAAATGATATCGAATCACAAGCAAAAAAATGTTCATGATTATTTGCAAAATTTAAACTCCAGAAGGCTAAAAAAATAAAAAAATAATAGGAGATATCTTAATTAATTTCTAAAAAAACAACTCTTGAAAATTCTACTAAGTTTTTTTAGTGTTTTTTTTATTACATCAATATTTTGTTAACAAAATTCAATAAAATGAAATTCTTAAAAAAATCTAAAATCAAATCGCTCATAGCGAGGTGTAAGTCAGACTCAGGGTGTTTGATTCAGTCAGCATGAGTTTGGCGCTAGGCCCATCATATAAGCCCGTAAGAAGATTTTTTAAAGATAAAAACGGGCCTAGTGATCCAACAATCTATCTTATATCCATTGAGAAATTTGTTGTGTCTTCTTTATGATTATTTATTGAATTTAAATAATAAAATGGAATAATAGAAAGAGAGGAACAATGTCGTTTAGATAGTTAGGATATGCTTAAAGGACTGAGACTCTTCGTCTCCCACGAGTCATTCAAGAGTCATTCTTCTACCTCACGGAAACCAGGCACGACGGCGATCTCCGTCACAAACCAAACCCTCCACCTTTGATATTATCCCAATTTCGTCTCCATCCGATATCACTCCTCTTCTTCGTTCTTCTCTCATGGTGCGACTCTTCTTCACCAACACATCGGCGGCCATTCTCACCCGCATCATACCTCCGCTTAACTCTCCATACCTCTCCGCTCCAACCATTGTAGACTTCATCCTCTACACCGCATCAGGCTTCACGTTCGTAGTTACAGAAAGATGATGAATGTTTGAAGCTATTAAGTTTCAGTTCTGGTTCAGAAGCGTTCGAGCCATCTCCGATGCAAAATCGACGCCAAAAAAAGATATCGAGGCTTACCTATCGGAGATCGTCCGATGCGACTTCGACGACGGCGAACAGCGATAGAAACCCAGCGATCTTTAGGTAATACTTCGCGATTCCTTTACTTTCTTGCTGAAATCTTCTTCTGCGCTTGTTCTTCCAATTCTATGAACTTTACTTTTCTGAGTATCATCGCCATTGAACAATAACGATACATTATATGTGATTCATGATGTTGCGGTTATTCTTGATGCAGAAACCGTGATGGTGATGTTGCGAAGTAGTTGAAAAACGCAGAGTGAATGAATGCAGATGATGAAGCTTGAGATGCTGGTTAAGGATTCCGTCGGAGAATTGATGACAATGGGAGATTTTCGAAGATGAAGATTGAAAGCGATTCTGGCGATCGATCAAGGTTCTTGGAGAATTATGCGGCCGGTTGAATAAGAAAGAGATTTCTGGTTTTCTTGGTGAGTTTTCTTCTGAGAATTCAAGAATGGATTTCTGGTCAGTTTGTTATAACTGGTTTCTCTGAAATAGTCAATTCTCTTTTTAGTCCCTTTTGCGAATCTTTCTCTTTTTTTCCATAAACTATCGATCTCTGTTTCTGTTATAAGCTCAAAGTTGGTTAGGTTTCTGTTAGAGATTGATGGTTATGAAATTAGTTTCAGTTAGTTGGGTTTTGTTTGTCCTATGTAGTTAGGGTGCACTTTGAAGGTGGTCAGAATTTGTTAGGAAATTGATGAGCTGTCATTGGCGGTTATGAATTCTGTTAACTTGGTTTGTTAGTGATAACTGAATTGGAGGGCTAATAAAATGACAAAGGTTAGTGAATTGGTTTTTTGGGTTAGCTATTCTGGAGTGAATTGACTTAAAAGCTGAATCGGTTCCACTGGTTTTATTGAATGAGCTGACACACTTCCTTAATTTTTGTATGTTTGACTTGTAAGTTTAAGAAATAAAGTCCCTTTATCATTCCCCTTCATTTTTCACATTTTAAGTTTTGAATGGGACTCCCTCTTGAATGAAGCCTAGTGTGTAAGTCAAATACCCAAAGTGATGTACTAAGTGATTTATTTGGAAATGTGGTACTGATTACTTTCTTGAACTATTGATTTTTCGAATGAATCTTGACATTTTTGGATTGATGATTTGACGAATCTTGAATTCGTACTTTAGATTCTCCCTGAATAATACTTCAGTGAATGAATCTTCCTTGAAACCATATGAATGAATCTTCCAACCCTATCTTGAATCCACCATTAATAAATCACGAACTTAATAAGACCTTGAATCCACCATTAACAAATCACGAACTTAATAAGACCTTGAATCAATATTAATTTCGAGCATGATTAGAAGTTTCAACGAATCTAAATCAATTATGATTTCTCTCAAAATTTCAAGTTAATTTGTAATTGGAGTAACAAGTATTTGATGAGAATCAAAAATTGTATCATTCAAAACAGGTCTACAGTGTTGAAGGTGATAGACTCAAGATGACCATAAGATCAAACCCTGGTTGAAGCATAATAAATTAAAAATCCCGATCTTATGAGAAGTACACTGAATGAAGAAACAAATTAACATCAAAGCCATAACTCGCAGTCTTCTCAGTTAGAATCATTGATGAAGGAATACATTGAATAACCTTGAATGGGAGGGATATCCTTGAAGCCACAGAAACCCTAATTTCACGCATTCACAGATTGAACAAGAATCAGGAGAATCAGGAACATCAAGCTTTA
Source organism: Vicia faba (assembly GCA_948472305.1). NCBI lineage: Eukaryota > Viridiplantae > Streptophyta > Magnoliopsida > Fabales > Fabaceae > Vicia > Vicia faba. The sequence goes on from OX451741.1 coordinate 314,583,974, forward strand.
TTTGACATGTACACCTCAAAAGAATAGGAAAACCTTGACATCGCACGCCCACTGAACTTTTGAACCACAGTGCTTTATTGAATGCAATGTTATGTAAAATGTCCTAATGGAATATATGCAGATTAATGCAAAAGTCTAAGTCTAGCATCATGAGAATTGAAAAAATCGTGCCTGTAATGGGTTACATGATTTTGGTAACTGGTTACAACGTTTGTCAAATCAGTTCCAGTAGCCTGAGAATCCATAAAATCGTGCACGTAACTAGTTACACGATTTTGATAACCGGTTACACCACCTGTAACACCAGTTCCAGACAGCTCGACACGCTTCAGTTGTCAACCATGACATCCCGACTGATCACGATCTTCTTGTTTGCAACATCAAAAAACACATAATCTTTAGTAGGATGATAACAAACAAGTAACATCACCTCACCTTTGTCATCCAACTTCTTTCTAAGTTGACCCGAAACATGTCGATACGTTATCGAACCAAAAACTCTTAAGTTGCTCAGATTCAGTTTAAATCCAGACCATACCTCTTTTGGAGTTACATTCTCAAGCTTCTTTGTAAGACACCTATTCAACAAATAGGCAGCTGCGGAAACGACTTCCCCTCATTGATTTTTCAGCAAGTTTTTCTCTTTTAACATGCTTCTAACCATGTTCATAATCGATCGATTTTTACTTTCGACAACACTGTTTTGTTGCAATGTAATGGTGTTTTTCTACGAAATAATCGCTAGCCTCTTATTAAAGGTTACTTGCGGGACAGATACAATAATCCCGAACTTAATGTGTTGATGATTGTTTTTGGGTCGAAAAAATGATATAAAGAGGCAAAAGATAAAGACAAATGCGAAGTAAAATCAAAGATTGTAAAATTGCTGAGAATTTAAATATGAAAGCATTCATACATTGTTAAGCTTGAAACTCGTTTCTCTCTTAGATGAGGGTACTTTGAGTGTATTGCTATTAAATGCAAAGGAATGCAACCACTAACACAAATACATGAATTTGCTTAAATACACATCCTAAATAAGTAATTATCGACGGTTACTAGCCCATTTTTGGGCTTCGTGGGGACTGTTTGAACACTCCCACGTTCTTGCTGGTTTTGCCTGTTGATAACCGTTCCTGCCAATGTGCGTTCCTCTTCTAGCTTCTTCAACCTTTGTCTTTGTCGAGAGTTGTATATGCTTTACCTGCTTTGTTATCGACTATCCCATTTGGTCGACATCCTCTCAAGGCTTGATGTATTTTGTCGTTTTCCACCATTCTATGCCTTTTAACAAGACAAATTCTCATAGTTTTAGGTTCACTCCTTTAGTCGAAAATTACTTGTCAATAAATTTCCCCCCAAAATGCCATGTTCGACGGAGGCTTGTTGATGGGAGAATACTGGCATTTTTTCTTCCCAATTTTCGACGGCACACCTTTCTTGAGATGACGTGATGCGCAATCATGACTACTTTCTGCGCAGCAGTTTCCCATGTCACCTCCATCATTTTTCATGATTACTCCTAGGTTTTAGGGTGTGGGTTTTTGAACAAACCCCACTAACTCTTTGCCTGCTCGCGCTATTCAAGCGCCATTTGTTATGATCTTAACGGTTCTGATCCCTCCTTAAATAGCCTTTTAAGAACTCAACATCTCTTTCTTCTGCTTTAGTTTCCATCTTCCAGTTTTGAAAAATTCCTAGCAAAATTTCTTCTGATTTTTTGCAATGGTCGCTCCAATTGATATTCCTTTTACTGGTGATAACCCCATGGCTTACACCATCTCTGCTAAACAAAGCTTAAACTTTATTCCAAATCCTCCTATTAAGGTGAAATCAAAAGTCCAGACATGGCAACACCAAATGCTGATCCCCTTTGTTGTTGTAGGGAAACTTTTCGCATTCCATGGTCCTTACCCTGGTCCAAAAACGAACCCTAAAACGACCAGTCAATACTTTCCCTGCTTTCTTCCTGCTATCCCTTCTGCCTTTAATCACACAAAACTCAATGATGTCAGGTTTTTGGTAAAGCAATCCTAGACTTTGAAGCTATCTATTTTTTATGAATATTTTACTCAAGTACAACATAAATAAGTATAGGGATTTTTTTTGTTGGCTACTCAGAAATAAGTACCGGGATTATTTTTTGTTCGGCTACTCATGGTTCCAATTCTTTTTAGGATAATTTATGATCCCACTCCAGTTGTAGTTTCTCCCCTTTTTTCTAATAGTATTCTTTCATGATATTTTTAATTTATTTTAATAAGGTTTTTGTATAAATTAATTTGTTTAATCAAATGCAAATGTGTTTGAATGTAAAATGATGTTAGTGCTAGTGTGCCACCAAATTTGGCCCTGAAATGGTGTATGTGGAGTATCTAAATACTAGTGTTCTTCAAGTTTAATCAAATGAAAATAAAGCAGAATTAGTTTTTATTGGTAATAGTTATTTTTTTGGGTCTAACCGTAGATCTGGAAGATCATCCATGAATGTCTGTGTGGTGTTGGCTAAAAGGAACGGTTTTAAAGTTCAAACATAGAGGCACCGTGTTTTAGTTGAAAATTTCACCAATCAAATTAGCCTGTTATTGCTTAAACCATTTGCTGGAACCACACCAGGGGAAGTTTATTGACGCTATCTTATATATCTCCTCAGGACAGCTTTGGGGGAAGCACATAATGGAGAAAACGCCTTTGCTGATTCATTAGAAGCATTTGGAGGAGGCTACGACGACCCTGTTAGTGTATCAGTTGGAGGTTGTTCAAATTTATTAATATATTGTTTTACTTCCTCTTCTTCGTACGCGTTAAGGATTTCATGTGGCAGTTCTTTTGTGTTTACAGAAGAACTATATTTTCGTTTGGTGATAAAATTGTTAATTACTTAGTTTAGCATGTAAAAACACTGAGTTCATTTATCAACATTGTCCTATTTTAGGAGTCTACAGCTTAAATTATTTTTCCTTGTAAAATGTTTTTACTTCACTGAACTTTGCCTTAATTAGTGAAGGACTTGTATCTCTTTTTTTTAGCAAAGGGCAAAATGAAAATATTAAACAACCGCTCCAATGTATTTTTATCTAGTTCTTGATCACGCTTTCTTTTGATGATTACATAATGCTATAGTTGCTTTTTATACCATTTGACTTACTTGGGGACATCTTTGTCACAATTCAAGCTATGCATAAGCTGTCTTTGTTATTTGATGATAAGTGGGATATTTGACATCCACCAAAGATATCTTATTTATGGTTGGCATTATCCTAAGATATCTTCCTCATGCTTTATTGACAACTTGTCTTAGTTTTTTTTTGTTTGAGAAATTACTTGACATATTTCTTTTAAAGGTAGAGCATGTATTGATTGACCGGTTGTCAGAGTTTCTAAATGTTGATTTGCAAAATGCAAAGGTATTTACTTTTTTTCCCACCCTCAAGTTGATGTTTCTACTGTAAAGGTTTTATGTACATCATCTGTTTAGTGAAATTTCTTAGACTTTCTCTCTTCTGATTCCATCCATTTTTGCTTATATCAGGAATCTCGTCGTCGTTTTGACAAATCTGTGCAATCGTATGATCAGGTTTTAAGAAATTATAAGCTCTATACTCAAACTGTGAAGTGAGTTTTTAACATTATTCTATTTGCAAATACAATCAGTAATTTTGGTAAATCAAACTGCATTCATAAGTGAACGTTATATTTTCTTGATTAGACATTCTTCTTACAAATCAGTTCTTGTGTTGAACATAGGCTAGTTGGTATCTTTTGTTTGACATCTATTTTTGGGTATTCATCCTGTTTATTTGACTCTTTTTTCTTTCGTTAAGCCATTATTTACTGTTTCAAATACCTCAAAAGAGTTACTAGTGTGTTTTTTAATCTTTTGATGTGATGGTTAAATTGTGTTGTTGGTGCATAAGAATTTTATCTTATATCGTAATTGGCTGTTGTTGGTGCATAAGAATTTTATCTTATATCGTAATTGGCTGTTGTTGGTGCATAAGAATTTTATCTTATATCGTAATTGGCTGTTGTTTATGCGTTATTCTTGCAATTTATATTTATCACTTCATTTTATTTGTCTCAACTGAACTGGCAGTTGTTTATGAAAAATTATATTTGATTAGAGTTTAGTTATTCCTACAGCAGTAGCAATCCTTGATATTTTGAGATAAAATAAATTTTAGAAAATACACCTAACTGCTATTTTAGCAATCAAAGTACTCTTGTAACCATCGTGATAAGGCTTGCATAGGTTCAAAATGGCCTAGGTGCTAATTTAAATTCTTTAGTTTTGTCTATCATGCATTTCTTTTTTTTTTTTTGAATAGTCTATTATGCATTTCTACTTTGTACATGTATGGCACTTTTGAAAGCAGGAATTTGCTTGCATTCTTGACTTCAACTTATAAATCTTCCATTTATCTGATTTTTTATTTCTTTTTTGATTACATTGAACCCAGATACCCAATTGCTTACAGTAGTATTGGTTTCTAACAGTTTGTGTATCTCTTTTCTACAGTCACGAGAAAAGTTTGTTTCTTTGAAGAAGAATACTCCTGAAGATATTGTTGCTGAATTAGAAGAGGTTTGCCGTATCAATTAGTAAATGATCAGCCGCTTCTCCCTTATCTTATGATGTGCCATGATTACAGATTGCAGTGAAAAGTTTGTCAGTTCAAGAGTTATGCATGTGCACTTATTTTACCTGTTAGAGTTTATATTTGAGACCTAGTTTAGAAAGTGGGCCTGTTTATTTTAGCTTTAAAGAAATAGATTTTTGTTTTTGTATTTTCAAAAAACATTTTTTAAAATATTATAAGTTTTTTAAATTTGTTTTTTGTAAATTGAAAGACTAATTTTAACATCATGTAACATACATATACATTATTGAAGATTAAAACATAGTCAAAATCACAATTTAAAAAAAAAGATGTATCTCAAAAATGATTTTTATGAAAAGCTATTTGATATAGCTTCAAATTTAAGTGATTTTTGTTTATATTTTGATTTCCAAAAAATGTTATAGCAAAATGATGAAATAACTAAAATAATATTTTAAGAATAACTATTTAAACCAATTTTTCATTTGAAGTTTTTTTAAAAAAATCTTTGTAATTTTAAAAAAAATAAAAATATGTAACACTATAAAAATCATTTTTAGAAAAAGCTGAAACAAACGGGCCCTGTATTTCATCACTTTCCTGCTTAAATATAATTTGTTACTCTTATGGTAATGAATATTGAAGTGATTTGTGTTCTTTGTCTTGCTGACTCCTTAGTTTTGTATTTAGTGGTAAAAGGTTGAAAAAGTTTCACCATTTTTATACTCTTCATCATTCGTCCTTTAGAATTAAAAAACCTCAATCTACGATAGTTCATTATTCTTTCTTTAATAAGTAACTTGAAAAGAGACAACCTAAAAATGATATTGCTGAGATATATCTTGTGAAACCTTGGCACAGTGATTGGTGCTGCTTCTATGTGACAAATAGTTCACAAGTTTGAGTTATGGAGTTAGCTTCTTACAAATACAGGCTAAGGCTATGTATAATAGATTTACAGTGGGTTAGATCCTTTCGGGTCCTTGCCATCACAGGAGCTTTATAGCACTAGGTTTCCCTTTTCACATATCTTGTGAATTCAGCAATACTGCTTGGTTCACGTAACCAATTCACCTAGTGGAATAAGGCTCGGTTCTTCTTGTTATTGTTGGTTTTGATTCATAGAGGACTCTACACATTTGCTGACATTTATAATCCACTGCATTCTCTCTTTATTTGTCATATTCTTTAACAACTATCGGTAAGTCCAATATTTAATCAATTGAGTAATGCTATTTAGTACGAATGAATTTAAGTAAGAAACACAAGAATGTACATGTGTCATTGATTTAGTGGATAATTTTAATTTATTATAAATTGAATTTCCTTTTTAATAGGGATCATGGGGGTGGTTGTGATAAGGAATGGTTGAGATTTATTCTTGTCTTTCTTGTTTTCACTTTTTCTTACAAATAAGCATTTTCCTTAATCAATTATATGATACTTTGATCAATGACAGGGTCTACAAAATTCAAAGTCATCATTTGAGAAAAGCCGCTTCAATCTAGTATGTCTTTTACAGTTATTAATGTTTTGTTCAGACATTTCAACAACCCTATTTATTTTATGACTTTGGCTACTGGATTTTAAGGAGTGCAGGTACACTCTCTCATGAATATTGAAGTGAAAAAGAAGTACGAGTTCTTGGAGTCGATAAGTGCAATAATGGACGCTCATTTGAGATACTTTAAACTGGTCCGTAAATTGGTTGCTTATTCTTCATGTTTGAATTTTCATGGTTTATTATTATTTTGCACTTAACATGTCATCTTATACTTTAGGGTTATGACTTACTGAGCCAAATGGAGCCTTATATTCACCAGGTAACTAGTGTTTTTGTTCATTTCTTACAAGGGAAGATATTTTATGATTATCAGCACATTGGATCATGTTAAGATATGGTATAAAACTATTCATGCCTCTAAACCTAATAACCTAAGCTTTATGGTTCTGGCATATAATTAGAATTAGAAATGAAGTTTCTATTATTCAGTGCTTGTGATGGAAGCCATACAAATAACAGAAGAAATAGCAAAAGTGATAAAACAGTAACATAATTAGGCCAAATATATTATTTGTATTAATAGAAATGAATGAGATCAGCAGCATGTACTACTAGAGAATGTAATGGAATATCATGGAGCCTAAGCTCCTAACCAAAGAATGATCTCCTTCTAATAGATTTCAGCAAAATGTCAGAATGGAATCCCCCTCATTCTGTGCCTATCCTACTGATGTACTCCCCTAATTGATTGGATAGATTAGGCACCATTTCTAAGTTTGTGAACTCAATATCATTCTCTACGAGTTATTTAACCCACATTATTGGTTATAGTGAGCAAGAGAGCACATGAAAAATAATCCTCTCCTATATGTTATATTTGTTTGTGAACAGAAATTTTTTTCAGGACTATGCCCCAAACTCCACTAGTTGTGGAAAGTTTTACCGTAAAACCCTATCCTAGTGCTCTTGATACCATATTGAAGAGAATGGTAAATGTTGTTATATTTTATTCCTTAGACTCAGACTCCGTTTATATAGTGGGAATTCCATAAATTACCATTAATTCTCTTTTTAATGAAGAATAAAGGAAATTAATGGAGAATAAATAGAAACAAAAAAATAGGGAAATAAAATGTTTTCCAACACTTGTATCCTATATTTCTGGTATATGATCCAAACAAAAGAAATTTTGAAGGCTAGTGATTGTCTCTAATGTCTCATTTAATGTTTACTCGCAATGTTACTTGCGGGTAGCAAAAAGTGTTGATTTAAATCCTTGCCCAAACAAAATTTATTATATACTATTTGATTAAAGAAGTTAGTAGATGTACTAAATAAAGGGAGCATCATTACGGGGGCCGAGTGTTTTGTTTGTGTTCGAATTTCTTGTATCATGTATGTAATTTGAATTTCTTGCAGCTTGAGAAGATATCTCCTGCGAGTTGTTATCTTATACTTTTACTATGAAGGCATTATTCTGCTCTTGTTTTGTTTATTCTATGATGTTTGTTCTTCGAACTGGCTTGGAGCACATAATAAATAATATGTCGTAATTGTACATTGTGACTGTTGAATATATACGCTTTGAGTAAGTTTTGTTTTATAAGGATCAAGTTTGAAGTAATCTCATAAATATTTGATGCTGGTGGCTTTGAAAACTCCAAACTAGACCGCGTCGTGCAAATTCACTATCTATTTTATATTTGGTGGCTGTCCTTAACTTAGGTGCTAACGTATGCTCAACAATCTAAAGAAGTGGCTAATATTGAGCAAGATAAGCTTGCAAAACGGATCCAGGAATACAGGACACAGACAGAAGTTGAAAATAAACCCATGCCAGGTGCTGATGGCACCCATCCTGTAGGTTTGAATTCTTACAAAAGCTTTGAAGCAGGGATGCAGTCTGCAACCAAAGGCGAGGCAAGTAATTCACATTTTCTGGTTAATAAATGATAATTCTCCAGTTCACGATAGGTACATTGCTTTTTATCTTTATTTTGATGTTATACTTAGTCTTGCAGTGTAATTTTTTTCTCCCTGTTTTTAGATTCAAACAGTTAAGCAAGGCTATCTGTTAAAACGATCATCAAGGATGCGAGGAGATTGGAAAAGAAGGTTTTTTGTACTTGATAACCATGGGAGTTTATATTATTACAGATCAAAAGGACCCAAACCCGCGGTAGGAATACTTTTTTCATATCTGAAGCAACTCAAGCAATCTACTAATGTTTTTCTTTGAAATATGTTTACAGGGATTTCAGTCATATAATTATAGTCGTTCTTCTGAACAAAATAGTGGCATGTTTGGTAGATTCCGTTCAAGGCATAGTAGGGCAGCGTCACTAAATGAGGATATTTTGGGTTCTTGTACAGTTGATCTGTGCACATCCACTATAAAGATGGACGCAGAGGATACTGATCTACGACTTTGCTTCCGTATCATTTCTCCCTCAAAAACATATACACTGCAGGTGACCGAGGGAATTATTTCATATTTTCGAATGAGTCATATAATCAGCCTCTGTAATGTTTAAAATTATCTTGGTGAGAACCAAAAAAATGTTCTTTGTACCGACCTCTCATTTGTTTATTTATTTAAACGTAAATATTAAAAAATTGACATTCTGTTTGTTAAAGTTGTCAAGGTTCCTTGTTAGATCTTCTATCAATTCATGTATCCTAGTCTATTTTTCTTTTGGATTGATTTCTTTGTTAGTTTACTTTTAAAGTGATTTCACCAGGCTGAAAATGAAGCTGATAGAATGGACTGGGTAAACAAAATTACTGGAGCTATCACCTCGCTTTTTAATTTTCAGTTTCTTCAACAGGTTATCCACTCAACTTTTTTGAAACGTAAATTCTTACCAATATGTCCATAATATGATGTGATGTAAACATTTTTCCATTTCTAATTGCTGCAGCCTCATTATGGTAAATTGCAATTACAAAATAAAAACTCAGCAACTGGTTCTTCCTTGACAAGTCAACAAGAGGATAGTAATAAATCTTTGATGGATGATGTATATTCCAAAGAAGTGGGTAGTGTCTCTAAAATTTTAAGGGGAATTCCTGGGAATGACAAGTGTGCTGAGTGCAGTACTCCTGAACCAGACTGGGCATCTTTAAACCTTGGTATACTGCTGTGTATTGAATGCTCCGGAGTGCATCGCAATCTTGGTGTTCATATCTCAAAGGTGCATTCTTCCAGACAAATGCAAACCATTTATTTTGCTTCTGCGTTTATCATGTATAACAAATTTATTTAACTGGATTGAAGATTTTCATGTTTAACATTGAAGCATTCATGGGTTGAGATCTTAAACTTCTAGTTCCTGGTTCATTGTTCTAGGATATTTATATAAAGTGCTTATAAATTTTCCAACTCTTTTTTGGGTAAAAAGCTTTCACTTTTAGAATCTTATTAGTTTCAACCTAGGTTGTTAATCTCAGCGGCGCATAGTGCCGGACTCCCAAAATGCTATAGCGGCATAGCGGGATGACCGCTATTGTGAGCTTTAAAAACCAAGGTAAATACTTAAAATGAATTCATAAATACTTAAAATAAATTCCAACAACATACATAATGCTTTAAAAATAGAAGTTGCAACAAAATACATAAATTCCAACAACACCACAATATAAGTTCTCATCATAATCAAATTATAAATGTGCTCAAAATGACTAAACCAAATTCTAAACATAAACAATGACTAAATCACATCCGCCTCATTTTCCCTTCTAAGTTCCACCACATTAATATCATCTTGCTCTTCAAACTCTTCTTCTTCCACCTCCAACTCCGCATCTCCATTAGACACCTATGTAGCAAATCTAGAGTTATGTTTAGTAGCTCTTACTGTGTTAACCGCTTGCTGAGTTTTAGCTGTTGCTAATTTTTAGGTTGAGAAGAAAGTGGAAGAAGCAGATTTGCGAAGAGTGAGAGAGAGAGAGAGAGCGGTAACTTAGCTGATTTTTAGGTTGAGAAGAAAATTGAAGAAGCAAATTTGCAATGAGAGAACGGTAACTTAGGCTCCACCGTTTGTTAAATTTGAGTGAAGAGAGAAATGATAATGACCTAAAGCATCAATATCATATTTTATAATAAAAGGAAAAAATACCAATTTTTCCTTAAAAAAATTAAAAATTGCAATATTGCCCACATCTTCACAATAGCGGTCTGTAAAGTGCTACAGAACTGCTATTGCGCCGCCATAGCACCGCCACGACTTCCCAAATAGCGGCCGCTATTTCCGCTATCGCAGATAGCGGTTAGCAGGCCAAAAGCGTAGCGCCGAGGTCCTGCACTGCTACGCTATATCGCTGTTATAGCGCGCCATTGACAACCTAGGTTTCAACTTTTGAGAAATAATCTACACTTTTGTTTGTCTTTATAGTTGAACTGAATCTTTCATAAATAAGGTGATTTCTGACTTGAAATTTATGAGTCCTGATTGTTAACCGTTTCCTTACGGTCATTAAATTTTATCTACCAACTGCAGGTGAGATCTATAACGTTAGATGTGAAGGTTTGGGAACCTACCATTTTGGAGTTATTCAATAATTTAGGTAATACTTTTTGTAATTCTATTTGGGAGGGCTTGCTTCTGCTTGGTGATGAAAGGTATACTTTTGATTCTCGTTGAATTATTCAGTAGCTGAGCTTGTAAACCTTTATTTTCTGGGAATAATTATCTGCAGAGTAGGTGAATCAAATGTGCCTTTGAAACCATGTTCCACAGATCCCTCCCAATATAAAGAAAAGTACATCCAAGCAAAGGTAAGCACTTTCAGTTAAATTTCACTTTTCTATTGGTAGGTTTCATGGTTTACTGTAATAGGGGCAGCTTGATTATTGGTATTTTAGATATGTCACAGTAAGACATCAGACACGAGTGAAATAATGTAATTATGATGATTTTTTAGTTTGTCTGTTAAATAAGTATTCTTTTTCCCATTATATAATAAGTATTCTATTTTTGAATGAAAATTTTAATGCAATAGGTATGCTTGTCTTGAAGTGTTCCTTTCGTTTTTATTCATTCGTTCATTATCACTCTTTAAATGTTTTACTTGCATATTGATGACAAATTTCCTAGTCTTATGCTTAAGTAAAGATTGGAGTGAGGATGACGATAATCTAAAAACGCAAAATCTCTGGTCGGTACGCTTTTGAGTAAGACTCTGCTGACGATGTACAGGTTAGACCCTTTTAAAGTTTCTTTTTCTATACTAGTTTCAATTGCAATTTTTGATTAATCATGGCGATTGAATTTTTGTGATATTGGTAAATAAAAGTAATTTTTTTTCGAGGAGTTTCAAAAAGTTACAAAGGGAATTAAGAGCTTAATCCTCGTCAAGAAAATTCAAGGAGATTTTGGTAGAGTTTTCTTATTGCTTGCGTGGTTTCGAAGAGGCAACGGACCTTCTCCGTTCGGTATCATCACAATCTCACTTTTATTCCTTATTTCCGCGCTTTATTGCTTTCTAGATACCATGAGAAGTAGGAAATAAAGAGCGTGCGCTCGAAGTCGCTGTTTAAAGACCTGTAGCAGGCATTCTGCACTTCATTTGCTATATGTGTTGTGTTTGTGTTCGTTTACTTTCTTGTTGATCGATGAGTCACTCAATTTAGAAATTGAGATCACGACTTCGCTCTCAGTGCATGTTCCCTATAGAATTTTATCGCTTTTCTTTATTTCCTGTTGATCGATGAGTCACTCAATTTAGAAATTGAGATCAGGACTTCGCTCTCATTGTATGTTCCCTATAGAATAGTTTTGTTAGACTTTCTTTGGCATGCTAACTAAGATAGGATCTCTCTAGGTGTGCTCTCTTGAATTTATTGCCTTGTTTGCCTTATCCTTGTACATATCATGTTCTCTTAGGACGTGCTTGCTCCCTTCGGACGCAAGTTAGACCTTAGTTTGTAAGCCATGCATGCTAACATTAGGTAGACGTTTCCCTTTTGTTAATCCAAACCTTAAGACTACCATTGTATGATACCATTAAGTTTAGAAATAAGTTAGTCTCCCTTAGACCCTTTTCTTCCCCTTTTTGCATCCTTCAATCTAAAACTAAAATCTTTTCTTAGCAAATCAAAAACATGTTAATCTTACTTAAACTCTTTTTCAAAGTAACAAAACACAAACCAATTCAAACCACTTTTTGCGCTCGAGCACCTTTTCTCTAAAATCCTTTTCAGGTAAGGACATGATTAATTTACTTCTGTGCCAACGCATAAATCTCTAAAGGTCGAGTTGCGGCAGATGGCAGAATTATCATTGTCCATAAAAAACACAAACAAACAAAAATATATAAGCCGAACTACGGTAGCTCTGATTCCTCAAAAAGGATACGTAGGCATTGAGTTAGGGTCCAAGCGAGTACAATTTTATTTTCTCTACATTCTTTTCTCCTTTCTTTTGCATGCATTCTCCCTTTAGTAGTATAGTAAACAATAAGCATAGATTAAACACACCCATAAGATAGACAACAAGAGTGGATACCGTAGAGTACTACGGGCGTGTGGGGTGTTAATACTTTCCCCTCGCGTAATAGACTCGCTTACCCGATCTCTCGGTCGCAAGACCGTGACTTCTCCCTTCTCAGGTTTTCTCGATGTTTACCTTTCCCTCCATATGGGATAAAAGACGTTCGATGGCGACTTCATTGTTTGATGATTTTCATCCGGTTGTTTCAGCTGGCGAATTCACTGGGGACAGGTCGACCAAATGCTGGTCCATCCCAGAGTCGCTCCTAGCTCTTGCTTTCTTTTCTTTGGGTGTTTATTTTTTATGCTTTCAGTTTATTCACTCATTTTGTATATACTTGAGCATACGTATGCATTGCATTTTTTATCACAGGTACAAATGCTGATTATGTTTAGTTGGTGACTATGTTCAGATGGTTACTCGTATTCAGATGGTGACTATGCTCAGACAGTGACTATTGGTTCTAATGGTTACGTTCTGGATTTCTGTCAGTGACTTATGCAGATGGTGTTCTGTTGGTGATCATATGGTTCTCAGATTTATTTTCTGAGTTCTTGATTTGTATATTTGGAGGTTCATTCGAGCCTTCGATCTTGGTATTCCCAGCATGTTCAGAAAGTGCTCAACAATATTTGGTGTTCCAGAAGCCTTGATTCCGTACTATTGAGATCTACATGGTACTTGGTTCTTATATGTGCAGAAGTTATGCCAGACCTTTGATCTGATAATATTCATATGATTCAAAAGCAGTGCAACAATCATATCCAGAAATGACGGAACCTTGATCTCATTTGATCCCATGCCTTTGCATACATAACATGGTTAACCACATGCTTAACATACATGTTCTATTATTTCCAAGGAATCATATTTGCAAGCCTTGTGCTAAACTCTTCCATCCCTTACTTGCGTATAATCAAAATCAAAGCACGTAAATTCCTTGGAAATGACAGAACATGACATGACATTCATTCATGCACTCCATGCATATTCATGCATCCATGACAGGTACTCAAAGATTGGGGATTATTATTCAGGCCTGGTATTCTCTTCAAAGGTTCAACTTGATTTCTCACCGCACATGTTCAGGGATCAGTTATGGAATATCTCTGAGTTATATACATGCAAGCTCTGAGTTATATAGATGGAATCAATCTAGAGACCATTGTGTTCATATCAGATCAGAAGGGGAATTCTCTCGCCCACTCAAGCATCAAGACTACAGAAAGTCGTCAGAATCAAGAAATCCATACGGAGTCAAGTCTCCTCAAAGATGGCAGCCATTGGTTCTCTTTAGTGCATTTTCATTTGTATTCTTACTTGTTTGTTTAAACATTGATTGCATGTAGAAACTTGTCTATTTTTGAATGAAAATTTTAATGCAATAGGTATGCTTGTCTTGAAGTGTTCCTTTCGTTTTTATTCATTCGTTCATTATCACTCTTTAAATGTTTTACTTGCATATTGATGACAAATTTCCTAGTCTTATTTATGCTTAGGTAAAGATTGGAGGGAGGATGACGATAATCTAAAAACGCAAAATCTCTGGTCGGTACGCTTTTGAGTAAGACTCTGCTGACGATGTACAGGTTAGACCCTTTTAAAGTTTCTTTTTCTATACTAGTTTCAATTGCAATTTTTGATTAATCATGGCGATTGAATTTTTGTGATATTGGTAAATAAAAGTAATTTTTTTTCGAGGAGTTTCAAAAAGTTACAAAGGGAATTAAGAGCTTAATCCTCGTCAAGAAAATTCAAGGAGATTTTGGTAGAGTTTTCTTATTGCTTGCGTGGTTTCGAAGAGGCAACGGACCTTCTCCGTTCGGTATCATCACAATCTCACTTTTATTCCTTATTTCCGCGCTTTATTGCTTTCTAGATACCATGAGAAGTAGGAAAGAAAGAGCGTGCGCTCGAAGTCGCTGTTTAAAGACCTGTAGCAGGCATTCTGCACTTCATTTGCTATACGTGTTGTGTTTGTGTTTGTTTACTTTCTTGTTGATCGATGAGTCACTCAATTTAGAAATTGAGATCACGACTTCGCTCTCAGTGCATGCTCCCTATAGGATTTTATCGCTTTTCTTTATTTCCTGTTGATCGATGAGTCACTCAATTTAGAAATTGAGATCACGACTTCGCTCTCATTGCATGTTCCCTATAGGATAGTTTTGTTAGACTTTCTTTGGCATGCTAACTAAGATAGGATCTCTCTAGGTGTGCTCTCTTGAATTTATTGTCTTGTTTGCCTTATCCTTGTACATATCATGTTCTCTTAGGACGTGCTTGCTCCCTTCGGACGCAAGTTAGACCTTAGTTTGTAAGCCATGCATGCTAACATTAGGTAGACGTTTTCCTTTTGTTAATCCAAACCTTAAGACTACCATTGTATGATACCATTAAGTTTAGAAATAAGTTAGTCTCCCTTAGACCCTTTTCTTCCCCTTTTTGCATCATTGCATCTAAAACTAAAATCTTTTCTTAGCAAATCAAAAACATGTTAATCTAACTTAAACCCTTTTTCAAAGTAACAAAACATAAATCAATTCAAACCACTTTGTGCGCTCGAGCACCTTTTCTCTAAAATCCTTTTCAGGTAAGGACATGATTAATTTACTTCTGTGCCAACGCATAAATCTCCAAAGGTCGAGTTGCGGCAGATGGCAGAATTAACATTGTCCATAAAAAACACAAACAAACAAAAATATATAAGCCGAACTACGGTAGCTCTGATTCCTCAAAAAGGATACGTAGGCATTGAGTTAGGGCTCAAGCGAGTACAATTTTATTTTCTCTACATTCTTTTCTCCTTTCTTTTGCATGCATTCTCCCTTTAGTAGTATAGTAAACAATAAGCATAGATTAAACACACCCATAAGATAGACAACAAGAGTGAATACCGTAGAGTACTACGGGCGTGTGGGGTGCTAATACTTTCCCCTCGCGTAACAGACTCCCTTACCCGATCTCTCGGTCGCAAGACCGTGACTTCTCCCTTCTCAGATTTTCTCGATGTTTATCTTTCCCTCCATATGGGATAAAAGACGTTCGATGGCGACTTCATTGTTTGATGATTTTCAGCCGGTTGTTTCAGCTGGCGAATTCACTGGGGACAGGTCGACCAAATGCTGGTCCATCCCAGAGTCGCTCCTAGCTCTTGCTTTCTTTTCTTTGGGTGTTTATTTTTTATGCTTTCAGTTTATTCACTCATTTTGTATATACTTGAGCATACGTATGCATTGCATTTTTTATCACAGGTACAAATGGTGATTATGTTTAGTTGGTGACTATGTTCAGATGGTTACTCGTATTCAGATGGTGACTATGCTCAGACAGTGACTATTGGTTCTAATGGTTACGTTCTGGATTTCTGTCAGTGACTTATGCAGATGGTGTTCTGTTGGTGATCATATGGTTCTCAGATTTATTTTCTGAGTTCTTGATTTGTATATTTGGAGGTTCATTCGAGCCTTCGATCTTGGTATTCCCAGCATGTTCAGAAAGTGCTCAACAATATTTGGTGTTCCAGAAGCCTTGATTCCGTACTATTGAGATCTACATGGTACTTGGTTCTTATATGTGCAGAAGTTATGCCAGACCTTTGATCTGATAATATTCATATGATTCAAAAGCAGTGCAACAATCATATCCAGAAATGACGGAACCTTGATCTCATTTGATCCCATGCCTTTGCATACATAACATGGTTAACCACATGCTTAACATACATGTTCTATTATTTCCAAGGAATCATATTTGCAAGCCTTGTGCTAAACTCTTCCATCCCTTACTTGCGTAAAATCAAAATCAAAGCACGTAAATTCCTTGGAAATGACAGAACATGACATGACATTCATTCATGCACTCCATGCATATTCATGCATCCATGACAGGTACTCAAAGATTGGGGATTATTATTCAGGCCTGATATTCTCTTCAAAGGTTCAACTTGATTTCTCACCGCACATGTTCAGGGATCAGTTATGGAATAGCTCTGAGTTATATACATGCAAGCTCTGAGTTATATAGATGAAATCAATCTAGAGACCATTGTGTTCATATCAGATCAGAAGGGGAATTCTCTCGCCCACTCAAGCATCAAGACTACATAAAGTCGTCAGAATCAAGAAATCCATACGGAGTCAAGTCTCCTCAAAGATGGCAGCCATTGGTTCTCTTTAGTGCATTTTCATTTGTATTCTTACTTGTTTGTTTAAACATTGATTGCATGTAGAAACTTGTCTATTTTTGAATGAAAATTTTAATGCAATAGGTATGCTTGTCTTGAAGTGTTCCTTTCGTTTTTATTCATTCGTTCATTATCACTCTTTACATGTTTTACTTGCATATTGATGACAAATTTCCTAGTCTTATGCTTAGGTAAAGATTGGAGGGAGGATGACGATAATCTAAAAATGCAAAATCTCTGGTCGGTACGCTTTTGAGTAAGACTCTGCTGACGATGTACAGGTTAGACCCTTTTAAAGTTTCTTTTTCTATACTAGATTCAATTGCAATTTTTGATTAATCATGGCGATTGAATTTTTGTGATATTGGTAAATAAAAGTAATTTTTTTTCGAGGAGTTTCAAAAAGTTACAAAGGGAATTAAGAGCTTAATCCTCGTCAAGAAAATTCAAGGAGATTTTGGTAGAGTTTTCTTATTGCTTGCGTGGTTTCGAAGAGGCAACGGACCTTCTCCGTTCGGTATCATCACAATCTCACTTTTATTCCTTATTTCCGCGCTTTATTGCTTTCTAGATACCATGAGAAGTAGGAAATAAAGAGCGTGCGCTCGAAGTCGCTGTTTAAAGACCTGTAGCAGGCATTCTGCACTTCATTTGCTATATGTGTTGTGTTTGTGTTTGTTTACTTTCTTGTTGATCGATGAGTCACTCAATTTAGAAATTGAGATCACGACTTCGCTCTCAGTGCATGCTCCCTATAGGATTTTATCGCTTTTCTTTATTTCCTGTTGATCGATGAGTCACTCAATTTAGAAATTGAGATCACGACTTCTCTCTCATTGCATGTTCCCTATAGGATAATTTTGTTAGACTTTCTTTGGCATGCTAACTAAGATAGGATCTCTCTAGGTGTGCTCTCTTGAATTTATTGTCTTGTTTGCCTTATCCTTGTACATATCATGTTCTCTTAGGACGTGCTTGCTCCCTTCGGACGCAAGTTAGACCTTAGTTTGTAAGCCATGCATGCTAACATTAGGTAGACGTTTCCCTTTTGTTAATCCAAACCTCAAGACTACCATTGTATGATACCATTAAGTTTAGAAATAAGTTAGTCTCCCTTAGACCCTTTTCTTCCCCTTTTTGCATCCTTGCATCTAAAACTAAAATCTTTTCTTAGCAAATCAAAAACATGTTAATCTCACTTAAACCCTTTTTCAAAGTAACAAAACACAAATCAATTCAAACCACTTTGTGCGCTCGAGCACCTTTTCTCTAAAATCCTTTTCAGGTAAGGACATGATTAATTTACTTCTGTGCCAACGCATAAATCTCCAAAGGTCGAGTTGCGGCAGATGGCAGAATTAACATTGTCCATAAAAAACACAAACAAACAAAAATATATAAGCCGAACTACGGTAGCTCTGATTCCTCAAAAAGGATACGTAGGCATTGAGTTAGGGCTCAAGCGAGTACAATTTTATTTTCTCTACATTCTTTTCTCCTTTCTTTTGCATGCATTCTCCCTTTAGTAGTCTAGTAAACAATAAGCATAGATTAAACACACCCATAAGATAGACAACAAGAGTGAATACCGTAGAGTACTACGGGCGTGTGGGGTGCTAATACTTTCCCTTCGCGTAACAGACTCCCTTACCCGATCTCTCGGTCGCAAGACCGTGACTTCTCCCTTCTCAGATTTTCTCGATGTTTATCTTTCCCTCCATATGGGATAAATAACGTTCGATGGCGACTTCATTGTTTGATGATTTTCAGCCGGTTGTTTCAGCTGGCGAATTCACTGGGGACAGGTCGACCAAATGCTGGTCCATCCCAGAGTCGCTCCTAGCTCTTGCTTTCTTTTCTTTGGGTGTTTATTTTTTATGCTTTCAGTTTATTCACTCATTTTGTATATACTTGAGCATACGTATGCATTGCATTTTTTATCACAGGTACAAATGCTGATTATGTTTAGTTGGTGACTATGTTCAGATGGTTACTCGTATTCAGATGGTGACTATGCTCAGACAGTGACTATTGGTTCTAATGGTTACGTTCTGGATTTCTGTCAGTGACTTATGCAGATGGTGTTCTGTTGGTGATCATATGGTTCTCAGATTTATTTTCTGAGTTCTTGATTTGTATATTTGGAGGTTCATTCGAGCCTTCGATCTTGGTATTCCCAGCATGTTCAGAAAGTGCTCAACAATATTTGGTGTTCCAGAAGCCTTGATTCCGTACTATTGAGATCTACATGGTACTTGGTTCTTATATGTGCAGAAGTTATGCCAGACCTTTGATCTGATAATATTCATATGATTCAAAAGCAGTGCAACAATCATATCCAGAAATGACGGAACCTTGATCTCATTTGATCCCATGCCTTTGCATACATAACATGGTTAACCACATGCTTAACATACATGTTCTATTATTTCCAAGGAATCATATTTGCAAGCCTTGTGCTAAACTCTTCCATCCCTTACTTGCGTAAAATCAAAATCAAAGCACGTAAATTCCTTGGAAATGACAGAACATGACATGACATTCATTCATGCACTCCATGCATATTCATGCATCCATGACAGGTACTCAAAGATTGGGGATTATTATTCAGGCCTGATATTCTCTTCAAAGGTTCAACTTGATTTCTCACCGCACATGTTCAGGGATCAGTTATGGAATAGCTCTGAGTTATATACATGCAAGCTCTGAGTTATATAGATGAAATCAATCTAGAGACCATTGTGTTCATATCAGATCAGAAGGGGAATTCTCTCGCCCACTCAAGCATCAAGACTACATAAAGTCGTCAGAATCAAGAAATCCATACGGAGTCAAGTCTCCTCAAAGATGGCAGCCATTGGTTCTCTTTAGTGCATTTTCATTTGTATTCTTACTTGTTTGTTTAAACATTGATTGCATGTAGAAACTTGTCTATTTTTGAATGAAAATTTTAATGCAATAGGTATGCTTGTCTTGAAGTGTTCCTTTCGTTTTTATTCATTCGTTCATTATCACTCTTTACATGTTTTACTTGCATATTGATGACAAATTTCCTAGTCTTATGCTTAGGTAAAGATTGGAGGGAGGATGACGATAATCTAAAAATGCAAAATCTCTGGTCGGTACGCTTTTGAGTAAGACTCTGCTGACGATGTACAGGTTAGACCCTTTTAAAGTTTCTTTTTCTATACTAGATTCAATTGCAATTTTTGATTAATCATGGCGATTGAATTTTTGTGATATTGGTAAATAAAAGTAATTTTTTTTCGAGGAGTTTCAAAAAGTTACAAAGGGAATTAAGAGCTTAATCCTCGTCAAGAAAATTCAAGGAGATTTTGGTAGAGTTTTCTTATTGCTTGCGTGGTTTCGAAGAGGCAACGGACCTTCTCCGTTCGGTATCATCACAATCTCACTTTTATTCCTTATTTCCGCGCTTTATTGCTTTCTAGATACCATGAGAAGTAGGAAATAAAGAGCGTGCGCTCGAAGTCGCTGTTTAAAGACCTGTAGCAGGCATTCTGCACTTCATTTGCTATATGTGTTGTGTTTGTGTTTGTTTACTTTCTTGTTGATCGATGAGTCACTCAATTTAGAAATTGAGATCACGACTTCGCTCTCAGTGCATGCTCCCTATAGGATTTTATCGCTTTTCTTTATTTCCTGTTGATCGATGAGTCACTCAATTTAGAAATTGAGATCACGACTTCTCTCTCATTGCATGTTCCCTATAGGATAATTTTGTTAGACTTTCTTTGGCATGCTAACTAAGATAGGATCTCTCTAGGTGTGCTCTCTTGAATTTATTGTCTTGTTTGCCTTATCCTTGTACATATCATGTTCTCTTAGGACGTGCTTGCTCCCTTCGGACGCAAGTTAGACCTTAGTTTGTAAGCCATGCATGCTAACATTAGGTAGACGTTTCCCTTTTGTTAATCCAAACCTCAAGACTACCATTGTATGATACCATTAAGTTTAGAAATAAGTTAGTCTCCCTTAGACCCTTTTCTTCCCCTTTTTGCATCCTTGCATCTAAAACTAAAATCTTTTCTTAGCAAATCAAAAACATGTTAATCTCACTTAAACCCTTTTTCAAAGTAACAAAACACAAATCAATTCAAACCACTTTGTGCGCTCGAGCACCTTTTCTCTAAAATCCTTTTCAGGTAAGGACATGATTAATTTACTTCTGTGCCAACGCATAAATCTCCAAAGGTCGAGTTGCGGCAGATGGCAGAATTAACATTGTCCATAAAAAACACAAACAAACAAAAATATATAAGCCGAACTACGGTAGCTCTGATTCCTCAAAAAGGATACGTAGGCATTGAGTTAGGGCTCAAGCGAGTACAATTTTATTTTCTCTACATTCTTTTCTCCTTTCTTTTGCATGCATTCTCCCTTTAGTAGTCTAGTAAACAATAAGCATAGATTAAACACACCCATAAGATAGACAACAAGAGTGAATACCGTAGAGTACTACGGGCGTGTGGGGTGCTAATACTTTCCCTTCGCGTAACAGACTCCCTTACCCGATCTCTCGGTCGCAAGACCGTGACTTCTCCCTTCTCAGATTTTCTCGATGTTTATCTTTCCCTCCATATGGGATAAATAACGTTCGATGGCGACTTCATTGTTTGATGATTTTCAGCCGGTTGTTTCAGCTGGCGAATTCACTGGGGACAGGTCGACCAAATGCTGGTCCATCCCAGAGTCGCTCCTAGCTCTTGCTTTCTTTTCTTTGGGTGTTTATTTTTTATGCTTTCAGTTTATTCACTCATTTTGTATATACTTGAGCATACGTATGCATTGCATTTTTTATCACAGGTACAAATGCTGATTATGTTTAGTTGGTGACTATGTTCAGATGGTTACTCGTATTCAGATGGTGACTATGCTCAGACAGTGACTATTGGTTCTAATGGTTACGTTCTGGATTTCTGTCAGTGACTTATGCAGATGGTGTTCTGTTGGTGATCATATGGTTCTCAGATTTATTTTCTGAGTTCTTGATTTGTATATTTGGAGGTTCATTCGAGCCTTCGATCTTGGTATTCCCAGCATGTTCAGAAAGTGCTCAACAATATTTGGTGTTCCAGAAGCCTTGATTCCGTACTATTGAGATCTACATGGTACTTGGTTCTTATATGTGCAGAAGTTATGCCAGACCTTTGATCTGATAATATTCATATGATTCAAAAGCAGTGCAACAATCATATCCAGAAACGACGGAACCTTGATCTCATTTGATCCCATGCCTTTGCATACATAACATGGTTAACCACATGCTTAACATACATGTTCTATTATTTCCAAGGAATCATATTTGCAAGCTTTGTGCTAAACTCTTCCATCCCTTACTTGCGTAAAATCAAAATCAAAGCACGTAAATTCCTTGGAAATGACAGAACATGACATGACATTCATTCATGCACTCCATGCATATTCATGCATCCATGACAGGTACTCAAAGATTGGGGATTATTATTCAGGCCTGGTATTCTCTTCAAAGATTCAACTTGATTTCTCACCGCACATGTTCAGGGATCAGTTATGGAATATCTCTGAGTTATATACATGCAAGCTCTGAGTTATATAGATGGAATCAATCTAGAGACCATTGTGTTCATATCAGATCAGAAGGGGAATTCTCTCGCCCACTCAAGCATCAAGACTACAGAAAGTCGTCAGAATCAAGAAATCCATACGGAGTCAAGTCTCCTCAAAGATGGCAGCCATTGGTTCTCTTTAGTGCATTTTCATTTGTATTCTTACTTGTTTGTTTAAACATTGATTGCATGTAGAAACTTGTCTATTTTTGAATGAAAATTTTAATGCAATAGGTATGCTTGTCTTGAAGTGTTCCTTTCGTTTTTATTCATTCGTTCATTATCACTCTTTAAATGTTTTACTTGCATATTGATGACAAATTTCCTAGTCTTATTTATGCTTAGGTAAAGATTGGAGGGAGGATGACGATAATCTAAAAACGCAAAATCTCTGGTCGGTACGCTTTTGAGTAAGACTCTGCTGACGATGTACAGGTTAGACCCTTTTAAAGTTTCTTTTTCTATACTAGTTTCAATTGCAATTTTTGATTAATCATGGCGATTGAATTTTTGTGATATTGGTAAATAAAAGTAATTTTTTTTCGAGGAGTTTCAAAAAGTTACAAAGGGAATTAAGAGCTTAATCCTCGTCAAGAAAATTCAAGGAGATTTTGGTAGAGTTTTCTTATTGCTTGCGTGGTTTCGAAGAGGCAACGGACCTTCTCCGTTCGGTATCATCACAATCTCACTTTTATTCCTTATTTCCGCGCTTTATTGCTTTCTAGATACCATGAGAAGTAGGAAATAAAGAGCGTGCGCTCGAATTCGCTGTTTAAAGACCTGTAGCAGGCATTCTGCACTTCATTTGCTATATGTGTTGTGTTTGTGTTTGTTTACTTTCTTGTTGATCGATGAGTCACTCAATTTAGAAATTGAGATCACGACTTCGCTCTCAGTGCATGCTCCCTATAGGATTTTATCGCTTTTCTTTATTTCCTGTTGATCGATGAGTCACTCAATTTAGAAATTGAGATCACGACTTCTCTCTCATTGCATGTTCCCTATAGGATAGTTTTGTTAGACTTTCTTTGGCATGCTAACTAAGATAGGATCTCTCTAGGTGTGCTCTCTTGAATTTATTGTCTTGTTTGCCTTATCCTTGTACATATCATGTTCTCTTAGGACGTGCTTGCTCCCTTCGGACGCAAGTTAGACCTTAGTTTGTAAGCCATGCATGCTAACATTAGGTAGACGTTTCCCTTTTGTTAATCCAAACCTCAAGACTATCATTGTATGATACCATTAAGTTTAGAAATAAGTTAGTCTCCCTTAGACCCTTTTCTTCCCCTTTTTGCATCCTTGCATCTAAAACTAAAATCTTTTCTTAGCAAATCAAAAACATGTTAATCTCACTTAAACCCTTTTTCAAAGTAACAAAACACAAATCAATTCAAACCACTTTGTGCGCTCGAGCACCTTTTCTCTAAAATCCTTTTCAGGTAAGGACATGATTAATTTACTTCTGTGCCAACGCATAAATCTCCAAAGGTCGAGTTGCGGCAGATGGCAGAATTAACATTGTCCATAAAAAACACAAACAAACAAAAATATATAAGCCGAACTACGGTAGCTCTGATTCCTCAAAAAGGATACGTAGGCATTGAGTTAGGGCTCAAGCGAGTACAATTTTATTTTCTCTACATTCTTTTCTCCTTTCTTTTGCATGCATTCTCCCTTTAGTAGTATAGTAAACAATAAGCATAGATTAAACACACCCATAAGATAGACAACAAGAGTGAATACCGTAGAGTACTACGGGCGTGTGGGGTGCTAATACTTTCCCTTCGCGTAACAGACTCCCTTACCCGATCTCTCGGTCGCAAGACCGTGACTTCTCCCTTCTCAGATTTTCTCGATGTTTATCTTTTCCTCCATATGGGATAAAAGACGTTCGATGGCGACTTCATTGTTTGATGATTTTCAGCCGGTTGTTTCAGCTGGCGAATTCACTGGGGACAGGTCGACCAAATGCTGGTCCATCCCAGAGTCGCTCCTAGCTCTTGCTTTCTTTTCTTTGGGTGTTTATTTTTTATGCTTTCAGTTTATTCACTCATTTTGTATATACTTGAGCATACGTATGCATTGCATTTTTTATCACAAGTACAAATGGTGATTATGTTTAGTTGGTGACTATGTTCAGATGGTTACTCGTATTCAGATGGTGACTATGCTCAGACAGTGACTATTGGTTCTAATGGTTACGTTCTGGATTTCTGTCAGTGACTTATGCAGATGGTGTTCTGTTGGTGATCATATGGTTCTCAGATTTATTTTCTGAGTTCTTGATTTGTATATTTGGAGGTTCATTCGAGCCTTCGATCTTGGTATTCCCAGCATGTTCAGAAAGTGCTCAACAATATTTGGTGTTCCAGAAGCCTTGATTCCGTACTATTGAGATCTACATGGTACTTGGTTCTTATATGTGCAGAAGTTATGCCAGACCTTTGATCTGATAATATTCATATGATTCAAAAGCAGTGCAACAATCATATCCAGAAACGACGGAACCTTGATCTCATTTGATCCCATGCCTTTGCATACATAACATGGTTAACCACATGCTTAACATACATGTTCTATTATTTCCAAGGAATCATATTTGCAAGCTTTGTGCTAAACTCTTCCATCCCTTACTTGCGTAAAATCAAAATCAAAGCACGTAAATTCCTTGGAAATGACAGAACATGACATGACATTCATTCATGCACTCCATGCATATTCATGCATCCATGACAGGTACTCAAAGATTGGGGATTATTATTCAGGCCTGGTATTCTCTTCAAAGATTCAACTTGATTTCTCACCGCACATGTTCAGGGATCAGTTATGGAATATCTCTGAGTTATATACATGCAAGCTCTGAGTTATATAGATGGAATCAATCTAGAGACCATTGTGTTCATATCAGATCAGAAGGGGAATTCTCTCGCCCTCTCAAGCATCAAGACTACAGAAAGTCGTCAGAATCAAGAAATCCATACGGAGTCAAGTCTCCTCAAAGATGGCAGCCATTGGTTCTCTTTAGTGCATTTTCATTTGTATTCTTACTTGTTTGTTTAAACATTGATTGCATGTAGAAACTTGTCTATTTTTGAATGAAAATTTTAATGCAATAGGTATGCTTGTCTTGAAGTGTTCCTTTCGTTTTTATTCATTCGTTCATTATCACTCTTTAAATGTTTTACTTGCATATTGATGACAAATTTCCTAGTCTTATTTATGCTTAGGTAAAGATTGGAGGGAGGATGACGATAATCTAAAAACGCAAAATCTCTGGTCGGTACGCTTTTGAGTAAGACTCTGCTGACGATGTACAGGTTAGACCCTTTTAAAGTTTCTTTTTCTATACTAGTTTCAATTGCAATTTTTGATTAATCATGGCGATTGAATTTTTGTGATATTGGTAAATAAAAGTAATTTTTTTTCGAGGAGTTTCAAAAAGTTACAAAGGGAATTAAGAGCTTAATCCTCGTCAAGAAAATTCAAGGAGATTTTGGTAGAGTTTTCTTATTGCTTGCGTGGTTTCGAAGAGGCAACGGACCTTCTCCGTTCGGTATCATCACAATCTCACTTTTATTCCTTATTTCCGCGCTTTATTGCTTTCTAGATACCATGAGAAGTAGGAAATAAAGAGCGTGCGCTCGAATTCGCTGTTTAAAGACCTGTAGCAGGCATTCTGCACTTCATTTGCTATATGTGTTGTGTTTGTGTTTGTTTACTTTCTTGTTGATCGATGAGTCACTCAATTTAGAAATTGAGATCACGACTTCGCTCTCAGTGCATGCTCCCTATAGGATTTTATCGCTTTTCTTTATTTCCTG
Organism: Vicia faba; assembly: GCA_948472305.1. Lineage (NCBI taxonomy): Eukaryota > Viridiplantae > Streptophyta > Magnoliopsida > Fabales > Fabaceae > Vicia > Vicia faba. Next base: position 314,610,183 of record OX451741.1, read on the forward strand.
TTGATCGATGAGTCACTCAATTTAGAAATTGAGATCACGACTTCTCTCTCATTGCATGTTCCCTATAGGATAGTTTTGTTAGACTTTCTTTGGCATGCTAACTAAGATAGGATCTCTCTAGGTGTGCTCTCTTGAATTTATTGTCTTGTTTGCCTTATCCTTGTACATATCATGTTCTCTTAGGACGTGCTTGCTCCCTTCGGACGCAAGTTAGACCTTAGTTTGTAAGCCATGCATGCTAACATTAGGTAGACGTTTCCCTTTTGTTAATCCAAACCTTAAGACTATCATTGTATGATACCATTAAGTTTAGAAATAAGTTAGTCTCCCTTAGACCCTTTTCTTCCCCTTTTTGCATCCTTGCATCTAAAACTAAAATCTTTTCTTAGCAAATCAAAAACATGTTAATCTCACTTAAACCCTTTTTCAAAGTAACAAAACACAAATCAATTCAAACCACTTTGTGCGCTCGAGCACCTTTTCTCTAAAATCCTTTTCAGGTAAGGACATGATTAATTTACTTCTGTGCCAACGCATAAATCTCCAAAGGTCGAGTTGCGGCAGATGGCAGAATTAACATTGTCCATAAAAAACACAAACAAACAAAAATATATAAGCCGAACTACGGTAGCTCTGATTCCTCAAAAAGGATACGTAGGCATTGAGTTAGGGCTCAAGCGAGTACAATTTTATTTTCTCTACATTCTTTTCTCCTTTCTTTTGCATGCATTCTCCCTTTAGTAGTATAGTAAACAATAAGCATAGATTAAACACACCCATAAGATAGACAACAAGAGTGAATACCGTAGAGTACTACGGGCGTGTGGGGTGCTAATACTTTCCCTTCGCGTAACAGACTCCCTTACCCGATCTCTCGGTCGCAAGACCGTGACTTCTCCCTTCTCAGATTTTCTCGATGTTTATCTTTTCCTCCATATGGGATAAAAGACGTTCGATGGCGACTTCATTGTTTGATGATTTTCAGCCGGTTGTTTCAGCTGGCGAATTCACTGGGGACAGGTCGACCAAATGCTGGTCCATCCCAGAGTCGCTCCTAGCTCTTGCTTTCTTTTCTTTGGGTGTTTATTTTTTATGCTTTCAGTTTATTCACTCATTTTGTATATACTTGAGCATACGTATGCATTGCATTTTTTATCAAAAGTACAAATGGTGATTATGTTTAGTTGGTGACTATGTTCAGATGGTTACTCGTATTCAGATGGTGACTATGCTCAGACAGTGACTATTGGTTCTAATGGTTACGTTCTGGATTTCTGTCAGTGACTTATGCAGATGGTGTTCTGTTGGTGATCATATGGTTCTCAGATTTATTTTCTGAGTTCTTGATTTGTATATTTGGAGGTTCATTCGAGCCTTCGATCTTGGTATTCCCAGCATGTTCAGAAAGTGCTCAACAATATTTGGTGTTCCAGAAGCCTTGATTCTGTACTATTGAGATCTACATGGTACTTGGTTCTTATATGTGCAGAAGTTATGCCAGACCTTTGATCTGATAATATTCATATGATTCAAAAGCAGTGCAACAATCATATCCAGAAATGACGGAACCTTGATCTCATTTGATCCCATGCCTTTGCATATATAACATGGTTAACCACATGCTTAACATACATGTTCTATTATTTCCAAGGAATCATATTTGCAAGCCTTGTGCTAAACTCTTCCATCCCTTACTTGCGTAAAATCAAAATCAAAGCACGTAAATTCCTTGGAAATGACAGAACATGACATGACATTCATTCATGCACTCCATGCATATTCATGCATCCATGACAGGTACTCAAAGATTGGGGATTATTATTCAGGCCTGATATTCTCTTCAAAGGTTCAACTTGATTTCTCACCGCACATGTTCAGGGATCAGTTATGGAATAGCTCTGAGTTATATACATGTAAGCTCTGAGTTATATAGATGAAATCAATCTAGAGACCATTGTGTTCATATCAGATCAGAAGGGGAATTCTCTCGCCCACTCAAGCATCAAGACTACATAAAGTCGTCAGAATCAAGAAATCCATACGGAGTCAAGTCTCCTCAAAGATGGCAGCCATTGGTTCTCTTTAGTGCATTTTCATTTGTATTCTTACTTGTTTGTTTAAACATTGATTGCATGTAGAAACTTGTCTATTTTTGAATGAAAATTTTAATGCAATAGGTATGCTTGTCTTGAAGTGTTCCTTTCGTTTTTATTCATTCGTTCATTATCACTCTTTAAATGTTTTACTTGCATATTGATGACAAATTTCCTAGTCTTATGCTTAGGTAAAGATTGGAGGGAGGATGACGATAATCTAAAAACGCAAAATCTCTGGTCGGTACGCTTTTGAGTAAGACTCTGCTGACGATGTACAGGTTAGACCCTTTTAAAGTTTCTTTTTCTATACTAGATTCAATTGCAATTTTTGATTAATCATGGCGATTGAATTTTTGTGATATTGGTAAATAAAAGTAATTTTTTTTCGAGGAGTTTCAAAAAGTTACAAAGGGAATTAAGAGCTTAATCCTCGTCAAGAAAATTCAAGGAGATTTTGGTAGAGTTTTCTTATTGCTTGCGTGGTTTCGAAGAGGCAACGGACCTTCTCCGTTCGGTATCATCACAATCTCACTTTTATTCCTTATTTCCGCGCTTTATTGCTTTCTAGATACCATGAGAAGTAGGAAATAAAGAGCGTGCGCTCGAAGTCGCTGTTTAAAGACCTGTAGCAGGCATTCTGCACTTCATTTGCTATATGTGTTGTGTTTGTGTTTGTTTACTTTCTTGTTGATCGATGAGTCACTCAATTTAGAAATTGAGATCACGACTTCGCTCTCAGTGCATGCTCCCTATAGGATTTTATCGCTTTTCTTTATTTCTTGTTGATCGATGAGTCACTCAATTTAGAAATTGAGATCACGACTTCTCTCTCATTGCATGTTCCCTATAGGATAGTTTTGTTAGACTTTCTTTGGCATGCTAACTAAGATAGGATCTCTCTAGGTGTGCTCTCTTGAATTTATTGTCTTGTTTGCCTTATCCTTGTACATATCATGTTCTCTTAGGACGTGCTTGCTCCCTTCGGACGCAAGTTAGACCTTAGTTTTTAAGCCATGCATGCTAACATTAGGTAGACGTTTCCCTTTTGTTAATCCAAACCTTAAGACTATCATTGTATGATACCATTAAGTTTAGAAATAAGTTAGTCTCCCTTAGACCCTTTTCTTCCCCTTTTTGCATCCTTGCATCTAAAACTAAAATCTTTTCTTAGCAAATCAAAAACATGTTAATCTCACTTAAACCCTTTTTCAAAGTAACAAAACACAAATCAATTCAAACCACTTTGTGCGCTCGAGCACCTTTTCTCTAAAATCCTTTTCAGGTAAGGACATGATTAATTTACTTCTGTGCCAACGCATAAATCTCCAAAGGTCGAGTTGCGGCAGATGGCAGAATTAACATTGTCCATAAAAAACACAAACAAACAAAAATATATAAGCCGAACTACGGTAGCTCTGATTCCTCAAAAAGGATACGTAGGCATTGAGTTAGGGCTCAAGCGAGTACAATTTTATTTTCTCTACATTCTTTTCTCCTTTCTTTTGCATGCATTCTCCCTTTAGTAGTATAGTAAACAATAAGCATAGATTAAACACACCCATAAGATAGACAACAAGAGTGAATACCGTAGAGTACTACGGGCGTGTGGGGTGCTAATACTTTCCCTTCGCGTAACAGACTCCCTTACCCGATCTCTCGGTCGCAAGACCGTGACTTCTCCCTTCTCAGATTTTCTCGATGTTTATCTTTTTCTCCATATGGGATAAAAGACGTTCGATGGCGACTTCATTGTTTGATGATTTTCAGCCGGTTGTTTCAGCTGGCGAATTCACTGGGGACAGGTCGACCAAATGCTGGTCCATCCCAGAGTCGCTCCTAGCTCTTGCTTTCTTTTCTTTGGGTGTTTATTTTTTATGCTTTCAGTTTATTCACTCATTTTGTATATACTTGAGCATACGTATGCATTGCATTTTTTATCACAAGTACAAATGGTGATTATGTTTAGTTGGTGACTATGTTCAGATGGTTACTCGTATTCAGATGGTGACTATGCTCAGACAGTGACTATTGGTTCTAATGGTTACGTTCTGGATTTTTGTCAGTGACTTATGCAGATGGTGTTCTGTTGGTGATCATATGGTTCTCAGATTTATTTTCTGAGTTCTTGATTTGTATATTTGGAGGTTCATTCGAGCCTTCGATCTTGGTATTCCCAGCATGTTCAGAAAGTGCTCAACAATATTTGGTGTTCCAGAAGCCTTGATTCTGTACTATTGAGATCTACATGGTACTTGGTTCTTATATGTGCAGAAGTTATGCCAGACCTTTGATCTGATAATATTCATATGATTCAAAAGCAGTGCAACAATCATATCCAGAAATGACGGAACCTTGATCTCATTTGATCCCATGCCTTTGCATATATAACATGGTTAACCACATGCTTAACATACATGTTCTATTATTTCCAAGGAATCATATTTGCAAGCCTTGTGCTAAACTCTTCCATCCCTTACTTGCGTAAAATCAAAATCAAAGCACGTAAATTCCTTGGAAATGACAGAACATGACATGACATTCATTCATGCACTCCATGCATATTCATGCATCCATGACAGGTACTCAAAGATTGGGGATTATTATTCAGGCCTGATATTCTCTTCAAAGGTTCAACTTGATTTCTCACCGCACATGTTCAGGGATCAGTTATGGAATAACTCTGAGTTATATACATGTAAGCTCTGAGTTATATAGATGAAATCAATCTAGAGACCATTGTGTTCATATCAGATCAGAAGGGGAATTCTCTCGCCCACTCAAGCATCAAGACTACATAAAGTCGTCAGAATCAAGAAATCCATACGGAGTCAAGTCTCCTCAAAGATGGCAGCCATTGGTTCTCTTTAGTGCATTTTCATTTGTATTCTTACTTGTTTGTTTAAACATTGATTGCATGTAGAAACTTGTCTATTTTTGAATGAAAATTTTAATGCAATAGGTATGCTTGTCTTGAAGTGTTCCTTTCGTTTTTATTCATTCGTTCATTATCACTCTTTAAATGTTTTACTTGCATATTGATGACAAATTTCCTAGTCTTATGCTTAGGTAAAGATTGGAGGGAGGATGACGATAATCTAAAAACGCAAAATCTCTGGTCGGTACGCTTTTGAGTAAGACTCTGCTGACGATGTACAGGTTAGACCCTTTTAAAGTTTCTTTTTCTATACTAGATTCAATTGCAATTTTTGATTAATCATGGCGATTGAATTTTTGTGATATTGGTAAATAAAAGTAATTTTTTTTCGAGGAGTTTCAAAAAGTTACAAAGGGAATTAAGAGCTTAATCCTCGTCAAGAAAATTCAAGGAGATTTTGGTAGAGTTTTCTTATTGCTTGCGTGGTTTCGAAGAGGCAACGGACCTTCTCCGTTCGGTATCATCACAATCTCACTTTTATTCCTTATTTCCGCGCTTTATTGCTTTCTAGATACCATGAGAAGTAGGAAATAAAGAGCGTGCGCTCGAAGTCGCTGTTTAAAGACCTGTAGCAGGCATTCTGCACTTCATTTGCTATATGTGTTGTGTTTGTGTTTGTTTACTTTCTAGTTGATCGATGAGTCACTCAATTTAGAAATTGAGATCACGACTTCGCTCTCAGTGCATGCTCCCTATAGGATTTTATCGCTTTTCTTTATTTCTTGTTGATCGATGAGTCACTCAATTTAGAAATTGAGATCACGACTTCTCTCTCATTGCATGTTCCCTATAGGATAGTTTTGTTAGACTTTCTTTGGCATGCTAACTAAGATAGGATCTCTCTAGGTGTGCTCTCTTGAATTTATTGTCTTGTTTGCCTTATCCTTGTACATATCATGTTCTCTTAGGACGTGCTTGCTCCCTTCGGACGCAAGTTAGACCTTAGTTTTTAAGCCATGCATGCTAACATTAGGTAGACGTTTCCCTTTTGTTAATCCAAACCTTAAGACTATCATTGTATGATACCATTAAGTTTAGAAATAAGTTAGTCTCCCTTAGACCCTTTTCTTCCCCTTTTTGCATCCTTGCATCTAAAACTAAAATCTTTTCTTAGCAAATCAAAAACATGTTAATCTCACTTAAACCCTTTTTCAAAGTAACAAAACACAAATCAATTCAAACCACTTTGTGCGCTCGAGCACCTTTTCTCTAAAATCCTTTTCAGGTAAGGACATGATTAATTTACTTCTGTGCCAACGCATAAATCTCCAAAGGTCGAGTTGCGGCAGATGGCAGAATTAACATTGTCCATAAAAAACACAAACAAACAAAAATATATAAGCCGAACTACGGTAGCTCTGATTCCTCAAAAAGGATACGTAGGCATTGAGTTAGGGCTCAAGCGAGTACAATTTTATTTTCTCTACATTCTTTTCTCCTTTCTTTTGCATGCATTCTCCCTTTAGTAGTATAGTAAACAATAAGCATAGATTAAACACACCCATAAGATAGACAACAAGAGTGAATACCGTAGAGTACTACGGGCGTGTGGGGTGCTAATACTTTCCCTTCGCGTAACAGACTCCCTTACCCGATCTCTCGGTCGCAAGACCGTGACTTCTCCCTTCTCAGATTTTCTCGATGTTTATCTTTTTCTCCATATGGGATAAAAGACGTTCGATGGCGACTTCATTGTTTGATGATTTTCAGCCGGTTGTTTCAGCTGGCGAATTCACTGGGGACAGGTCGACCAAATGCTGGTCCATCCCAGAGTCGCTCCTAGCTCTTGCTTTCTTTTCTTTGGGTGTTTATTTTTTATGCTTTCAGTTTATTCACTCATTTTGTATATACTTGAGCATACGTATGCATTGCATTTTTTATCACAAGTACAAATGGTGATTATGTTTAGTTGGTGACTATGTTCAGATGGTTACTCGTATTCAGATGGTGACTATGCTCAGACAGTGACTATTGGTTCTAATGGTTACGTTCTGGATTTTTGTCAGTGACTTATGCAGATGGTGTTCTGTTGGTGATCATATGGTTCTCAGATTTATTTTCTGAGTTCTTGATTTGTATATTTGGAGGTTCATTCGAGCCTTCGATCTTGGTATTCCCAGCATGTTCAGAAAGTGCTCAACAATATTTGGTGTTCCAGAAGCCTTGATTCTGTACTATTGAGATCTACATGGTACTTGGTTCTTATATGTGCAGAAGTTATGCCAGACCTTTGATCTGATAATATTCATATGATTCAAAAGCAGTGCAACAATCATATCCAGAAATGACGGAACCTTGATCTCATTTGATCCCATGCCTTTGCATATATAACATGGTTAACCACATGCTTAACATACATGTTCTATTATTTCCAAGGAATCATATTTGCAAGCCTTGTGCTAAACTCTTCCATCCCTTACTTGCGTAAAATCAAAATCAAAGCACGTAAATTCCTTGGAAATGACAGAACATGACATGACATTCATTCATGCACTCCATGCATATTCATGCATCCATGACAGGTACTCAAAGATTGGGGATTATTATTCAGGCCTGATATTCTCTTCAAAGGTTCAACTTGATTTCTCACCGCACATGTTCAGGGATCAGTTATGGAATAACTCTGAGTTATATACATGTAAGCTCTGAGTTATATAGATGAAATCAATCTAGAGACCATTGTGTTCATATCAGATCAGAAGGGGAATTCTCTCGCCCACTCAAGCATCAAGACTACATAAAGTCGTCAGAATCAAGAAATCCATACGGAGTCAAGTCTCCTCAAAGATGGCAGCCATTGGTTCTCTTTAGTGCATTTTCATTTGTATTCTTACTTGTTTGTTTAAACATTGATTGCATGTAGAAACTTGTCTATTTTTGAATGAAAATTTTAATGCAATAGGTATGCTTGTCTTGAAGTGTTCCTTTCGTTTTTATTCATTCGTTCATTATCACTCTTTAAATGTTTTACTTGCATATTGATGACAAATTTCCTAGTCTTATGCTTAGGTAAAGATTGGAGGGAGGATGACGATAATCTAAAAACGCAAAATCTCTGGTCGGTACGCTTTTGAGTAAGACTCTGCTGACGATGTACAGGTTAGACCCTTTTAAAGTTTCTTTTTCTATACTAGATTCAATTGCAATTTTTGATTAATCATGGCGATTGAATTTTTGTGATATTGGTAAATAAAAGTAATTTTTTTTCGAGGAGTTTCAAAAAGTTACAAAGGGAATTAAGAGCTTAATCCTCGTCAAGAAAATTCAAGGAGATTTTGGTAGAGTTTTCTTATTGCTTGCGTGGTTTCGAAGAGGCAACGGACCTTCTCCGTTCGGTATCATCACAATCTCACTTTTATTCCTTATTTCCGCGCTTTATTGCTTTCTAGATACCATGAGAAGTAGGAAATAAAGAGCGTGCGCTCGAAGTCGCTGTTTAAAGACCTGTAGCAGGCATTCTGCACTTCATTTGCTATATGTGTTGTGTTTGTGTTTGTTTACTTTCTTGTTGATCGATGAGTCACTCAATTTAGAAATTGAGATCACGACTTCGCTCTCAGTGCATGCTCCCTATAGGATTTTATCGCTTTTCTTTATTTCTTGTTGATCGATGAGTCACTCAATTTAGAAATTGAGATCACGACTTCTCTCTCATTGCATGTTCCCTATAGGATAGTTTTGTTAGACTTTCTTTGGCATGCTAACTAAGATAGGATCTCTCTAGGTGTGCTCTCTTGAATTTATTGTCTTGTTTGCCTTATCCTTGTACATATCATGTTCTCTTAGGACGTGCTTGCTCCCTTCGGACGCAAGTTAGACCTTAGTTTGTAAGCCATGCATGCTAACATTAGGTAGACGTTTCCCTTTTGTTAATCCAAACCTTAAGACTATCATTGTATGATACCATTAAGTTTAGAAATAAGTTAGTCTCCCTTAGACCCTTTTCTTCCCCTTTTTGCATCCTTGCATCTAAAACTAAAATCTTTTCTTAGCAAATCAAAAACATGTTAATCTCACTTAAACCCTTTTTCAAAGTAACAAAACACAAATAAATTCAAACCACTTTGTGCGCTCGAGCACCTTTTCTCTAAAATCCTTTTCAGGTAAGGACATGATTAATTTACTTCTGTGCCAACGCATAAATCTCCAAAGGTCGAGTTGCGGCAGATGGCAGAATTAACATTGTCCATAAAAAACACAAACAAACAAAAATATATAAGCCGAACTACGGTAGCTCTGATTCCTCAAAAAGGATACGTAGGCATTGAGTTAGGGCTCAAGCGAGTACAATTTTATTTTCTCTACATTCTTTTCTCCTTTCTTTTGCATGCATTCTCCCTTTAGTAGTATAGTAAACAATAAGCATAGATTAAACACACCCATAAGATAGACAACAAGAGTGAATACCGTAGAGTACTACGGGCGTGTGGGGTGCTAATACTTTCCCTTCGCGTAACAGACTCCCTTACCCGATCTCTCGGTCGCAAGACCGTGACTTCTCCCTTCTCAGATTTTCTCGATGTTTATCTTTTCCTCCATATGGGATAAAAGACGTTCGATGGCGACTTCATTGTTTGATGATTTTCAGCCGGTTGTTTCAGCTGGCGAATTCACTGGGGACAGGTCGACCAAATGCTGGTCCATCCCAGAGTCGCTCCTAGCTCTTGCTTTCTTTTCTTTGGGTGTTTATTTTTTATGCTTTCAGTTTATTCACTCATTTTGTATATACTTGAGCATACGTATGCATTGCATTTTTTATCACAAGTACAAATGGTGATTATGTTTAGTTGGTGACTATGTTCAGATGGTTACTCGTATTCAGATGGTGACTATGCTCAGACAGTGACTATTGGTTCTAATGGTTACGTTCTGGATTTCTGTCAGTGACTTATGCAGATGGTGTTCTGTTGGTGATCATATGGTTCTCAGATTTATTTTCTGAGTTCTTGATTTGTATATTTGGAGGTTCATTCGAGCCTTCGATCTTGGTATTCCCAGCATGTTCAGAAAGTGCTCAACAATATTTGGTGTTCCAGAAGCCTTGATTCCGTACTATTGAGATCTACATGGTACTTGGTTCTTATATGTGCAGAAGTTATGCCAGACCTTTGATCTGATAATATTCATATGATTCAAAAGCAGTGCAACAATCATATCCAGAAATGACGGAACCTTGATCTCATTTGATCCCATGCCTTTGCATATATAACATGGTTAACCACATGCTTAACATACATGTTCTATTATTTCCAAGGAATCATATTTGCAAGCCTTGTGCTAAACTCTTCCATCCCTTACTTGCGTAAAATCAAAATCAAAGCACGTAAATTCCTTGGAAATGACAGAACATGACATGACATTCATTCATGCACTCCATGCATATTCATGCATCCATGACAGGTACTCAAAGATTGGGGATTATTATTCAGGCCTGATATTCTCTTCAAAGGTTCAACTTGATTTCTCACCGCACATGTTCAGGGATCAGTTATGGAATAGCTCTGAGTTATATACATGTAAGTTCTGAGTTATATAGATGAAATCAATCTAGAGACCATTGTGTTCATATCAGATCAGAAGGGGAATTCTCTCGCCCACTCAAGCATCAAGACTACATAAAGTCGTCAGAATCAAGAAATCCATACGGAGTCAAGTCTCCTCAAAGATGGCAGCCATTGGTTCTCTTTAGTGCATTTTCATTTGTATTCTTACTTGTTTGTTTAAACATTGATTGCATGTAGAAACTTGTCTATTTTTGAATGAAAATTTTAATGCAATAGGTATGCTTGTCTTGAAGTGTTCCTTTCGTTTTTATTCATTCGTTCATTATCACTCTTTAAATGTTTTACTTGCATATTGATGACAAATTTCCTAGTCTTATGCTTAGGTAAAGATTGGAGGGAGGATGACGATAATCTAAAAACGCAAAATCTCTGGTCGGTACGCTTTTGAGTAAGACTCTGCTGACGATGTACAGGTTAGACCCTTTTAAAGTTTCTTTTTCTATACTAGATTCAATTGCAATTTTTGATTAATCATGGCGATTGAATTTTTGTGATATTGGTAAATAAAAGTAATTTTTTTTCGAGGAGTTTCAAAAAGTTACAAAGGGAATTAAGAGCTTAATCCTCGTCAAGAAAATTCAAGGAGATTTTGGTAGAGTTTTCTTATTGCTTGCGTGGTTTCGAAGAGGCAACGGACCTTCTCCGTTCGGTATCATCACAATCTCACTTTTATTCCTTATTTCCGCGCTTTATTGCTTTCTAGATACCATGAGAAGTAGGAAATAAAGAGCGTGCGCTCGAAGTCGCTGTTTAAAGACCTGTAGCAGGCATTCTGCACTTCATTTGCTATATGTGTTGTGTTTGTGTTTGTTTACTTTCTTGTTGATCGATGAGTCACTCAATTTAGAAATTGAGATCACGACTTCGCTCTCAGTGCATGCTCCCTATAGGATTTTATCGCTTTTCTTTATTTCTTGTTGATCGATGAGTCACTCAATTTAGAAATTGAGATCACGACTTCTCTCTCATTGCATGTTCCCTATAGGATAGTTTTGTTAGACTTTCTTTGGCATGCTAACTAAGATAGGATCTCTCTAGGTGTGCTCTCTTGAATTTATTGTCTTGTTTGCCTTATCCTTGTACATATCATGTTCTCTTAGGACGTGCTTGCTCCCTTCGGACGCAAGTTAGACCTTAGTTTGTAAGCCATGCATGCTAACATTAGGTAGACGTTTCCCTTTTGTTAATCCAAACCTTAAGACTACCATTGTATGATACCATTAAGTTTAGAAATAAGTTAGTCTCCCTTAGACCCTTTTCTTCCCCTTTTTGCATCCTTGCATCTAAAACTAAAATCTTTTCTTAGCAAATCAAAAACATGTTAATCTCACTTAAACCCTTTTTCAAAGTAACAAAACACAAATCAATTCAAACCACTTTGTGCGCTCGAGCACCTTTTCTCTAAAATCCTTTTCAGGTAAGGACATGATTAATTTACTTCTGTGCCAACGCATAAATCTCCAAAGGTCGAGTTGCGGCAGATGGCAGAATTAACATTGTCCATAAAAAACACAAACAAACAAAAATATATAAGCCGAACTACGGTAGCTCTGATTCCTCAAAAAGGATACGTAGGCATTGAGTTAGGGCTCAAGCGAGTACAATTTTATTTTCTCTACATTCTTTTCTCCTTTCTTTTGCATGCATTCTCCCTTTAGTAGTATAGTAAACAATAAGCATAGATTAAACACACCCATAAGATAGACAACAAGAGTGAATACCGTAGAGTACTACGGGCGTGTGGGGTGCTAATACTTTCCCCTCGCGTAACAGACTCCCTTACCCGATCTCTCGGTCGCAAGACCGTGACTTCTCCCTTCTCAGATTTTCTCGATGTTTATCTTTCCCTCCATATGGGATAAAAGACGTTCGATGGCGACTTCATTGTTTGATGATTTTCAGCCGGTTGTTTCAGCTGGCGAATTCACTGGGGACAGGTCGACCAAATGCTGGTCCATCCCAGAGTCGCTCCTAGCTCTTGCTTTCTTTTCTTTGGGTGTTTATTTTTTATGCTTTCAGTTTATTCACTCATTTTGTATATACTTGAGCATACGTATGCATTGCATTTTTTATCACAGGTACAAATGGTGATTATGTTTAGTTGGTGACTATGTTCAGATGGTTACTCGTATTCAGATGGTGACTATGCTCAGACAGTGACTATTGGTTCTAATGGTTACGTTCTGGATTTCTGTCAGTGACTTATGCAGATGGTGTTCTGTTGGTGATCATATGGTTCTCAGATTTATTTTCTGAGTTCTTGATTTGTATATTTGGAGGTTCATTCGAGCCTTCGATCTTGGTATTCCCAGCATGTTCAGAAAGTGCTCAACAATATTTGGTGTTCCAGAAGCCTTGATTCCGTACTATTGAGATCTACATGGTACTTGGTTCTTATATGTGCAGAAGTTATGCCAGACCTTTGATCTGATAATATTCATATGATTCAAAAGCAGTGCAACAATCATATCCAGAAATGACGGAACCTTGATCTCATTTGATCCCATGCCTTTGCATACATAACATGGTTAACCACATGCTTAACATACATGTTCTATTATTTCCAAGGAATCATATTTGCAAGCCTTGTGCTAAACTCTTCCATCCCTTACTTGCGTAAAATCAAAATCAAAGCACGTAAATTCCTTGGAAATGACAGAACATGACATGACATTCATTCATGCACTCCATGCATATTCATGCATCCATGACAGGTACTCAAAGATTGGGGATTATTATTCAGGCCTGATATTCTCTTCAAAGGTTCAACTTGATTTCTCACCGCACATGTTCAGGGATCAGTTATGGAATAGCTCTGAGTTATATACATGCAAGCTCTGAGTTATATAGATGAAATCAATCTAGAGACCATTGTGTTCATATCAGATCAGAAGGGGAATTCTCTCGCCCACTCAAGCATCAAGACTACATAAAGTCGTCAGAATCAAGAAATCCATACGGAGTCTCCTCAAAGATGGCAGCCATTGGTTCTCTTTAGTGCATTTTCATTTGTATTCTTACTTGTTTGTTTAAACATTGATTGCATGTAGAAATTTGTCTATTTTTGAATGAAAATTTTAATGCAATAGGTATGCTTGTCTTGAAGTGTTCCTTTCGTTTTTATTCATTCGTTCATTATCACTCTTTAAATGTTTTACTTGCATATTGATGACAAATTTCCTAGTCTTATTTATGCTTAGGTAAAGATTGGAGGGAGGATGACGATAATCTAAAAACGCAAAATCTCTGGTCGGTACGCTTTTGAGTAAGACTCTGCTGACGATGTACAGGTTAGACCCTTTTAAAGTTTCTTTTTCTATACTAGTTTCAATTGCAATTTTTGATTAATCATGGCGATTGAATTTTTGTGATATTGGTAAATAAAAGTAATTTTTTTTCGAGGAGTTTCAAAAAGTTACAAAGGGAATTAAGAGCTTAATCCTCGTCAAGAAAATTCAAGGAGATTTTGGTAGAGTTTTCTTATTGCTTGCGTGGTTTCGAAGAGGCAACGGACCTTCTCCGTTCGGTATCATCACAATCTCACTTTTATTCCTTATTTCCGCGCTTTATTGCTTTCTAGATACCATGAGAAGTAGGAAATAAAGAGCGTGCGCTCGAAGTCGCTGTTTAAAGACCTGTAGCAGGCATTCTGCACTTCATTTGCTATATGTGTTGTGTTTGTGTTTGTTTACTTTCTTGTTGATCGATGAGTCACTCAATTTAGAAATTGAGATCACGACTTCACTCTCAGTGCATGCTCCCTATAGGATTTTATCGCTTTTCTTTATTTCCTGTTGATCGATGAGTCACTCAATTTAGAAATTGAGATCACGACTTCTCTCTCATTGCATGTTCCCTATAGGATAGTTTTGTTAGACTTTCTTTGGCATGCTAACTAAGATAGGATCTCTCTAGGTGTGCTCTCTTGAATTTATTGCATTGTTTGCCTTATCCTTGTACATATCATGTTCTCTTAGGACGTGCTTGCTCCCTTCGGACGCAAGTTAGACCTTAGTTTGTAAGCCATGCATGCTAACATTAGGTAGACGTTTCCCTTTTGTTAATCCAAACCTTAAGACTACCATTGTATGATACCATTAAGTTTAGAAATAAGTTAGTCTCCCTTAGACCCTTTTCTTCCCCTTTTTGCATCCTTGCATCTAAAACTAAAATCTTTTCTTAGCAAATCAAAAACATGTTAATCTCACTTAAACCCTTTTTCAAAGTAACAAAACACAAATCAATTCAAACCACTTTGTGCGCTCGAGCACCTTTTCTCTAAAATCCTTTTCAGGTAAGGACATGATTAATTTACTTCTGTGCCAACGCATAAATCTCCAAAGGTCGAGTTGCGGCAGATGGCAGAATTAACATTGTCCATAAAAAACACAAACAAACAAAAATATATAAGCCGAACTACGGTAGCTCTGATTCCTCAAAAAGGATACGTAGGCATTGAGTTAGGGCTCAAGCGAGTACAATTTTATTTTCTCTACATTCTTTTCTCCTTTCTTTTGCATGCATTCTCCCTTTAGTAGTATAGTAAACAATAAGCATAGATTAAACACACCCATAAGATAGACAACAAGAGTGAATACCGTAGAGTACTACGGGCGTGTGGGGTGCTAATACTTTCCCCTCGCGTAACAGACTCCCTTACCCGATCTCTCGGTCGCAAGACCGTGACTTCTCCCTTCTCAAATTTTCTCGATGTTTATCTTTCCCTCCATATGGGATAAAAGACGTTCGATGGCGACTTCATTGTTTGATGATTTTCAGCCGGTTGTTTCAGCTGGCGAATTCACTGGGGACAGGTCGACCAAATGCTGGTCCATCCCAGAGTCGCTCCTAGCTCTTGCTTTCTTTTCTTTGGGTGTTTATTTTTTATGCTTTCAGTTTATTCACTCATTTTGTATATACTTGAGCATACGTATGCATTGCATTTTTTATCACAAGTACAAATGGTGATTATGTTTAGTTGGTGACTATGTTCAGATGGTTACTCGTATTCAGATGGTGACTATGCTCAGACAGTGACTATTGGTTCTAATGGTTACGTTCTGGATTTCTGTCAGTGACTTATGCAGATGGTGTTCTGTTGGTGATCATATGGTTCTCAGATTTATTTTCTGAGTTCTTGATTTGTATATTTGGAGGTTCATTCGAGCCTTCGATCTTGGTATTCCCAGCATGTTCAGAAAGTGCTCAACAATATTTGGTGTTCCAGAAGCCTTGATTCCGTACTATTGAGATCTACATGGTACTTGGTTCTTATATGTGCAGAAGTTATGCCAGACCTTTGATCTGATAATATTCATATGATTCAAAAGCAGTGCAACAATCATATCCAGAAATGACGGAACCTTGATCTCATTTGATCCCATGCCTTTGCATACATAACATGGTTAACCACATGCTTAACATACATGTTCTATTATTTCCAAGGAATCATATTTGCAAGCCTTGTGCTAAACTCTTCCATCCCTTACTTGCGTAAAATCAAAATCAAAGCACGTAAATTCCTTGGAAATGACAGAACATGACATGACATTCATTCATGCACTCCATGCATATTCATGCATCCATGACAGGTACTCAAAGATTGGGGATTATTATTCAGGCCTGATATTCTCTTCAAAGGTTCAACTTGATTTCTCACCGCACATGTTCAGGGATCAGTTATGGAATAGCTCTGAGTTATATACATGTAAGCTCTGAGTTATATAGATGAAATCAATCTAGAGACCATTGTGTTCATATCAGATCAGAAGGGGAATTCTCTCGCCCACTCAAGCATTAAGACTACATAAAGTCGTCAGAATCAAGAAATCCATACGGAGTCAAGTCTCCTCAAAGATGGCAGCCATTGGTTCTCTTTAGTGCATTTTCATTTGTATTCTTACTTGTTTGTTTAAACATTGATTGCATGTAGAAACTTGTCTATTTTTGAATGAAAATTTTAATGCAATAGGTATGCTTGTCTTGAAGTGTTCCTTTCGTTTTTATTCATTCGTTCATTATCACTCTTTAAATGTTTTACTTGCATATTGATGACAAATTTCCTAGTCTTATGCTTAGGTAAAGATTGGAGGGAGGATGACGATAATCTAAAAACGCAAAATCTCTGGTCGGTACGCTTTTGAGTAAGACTCTGCTGACGATGTACAGGTTAGACCCTTTTAAAGTTTCTTTTTCTATACTAGATTCAATTGCAATTTTTGATTAATCATGGCGATTGAATTTTTGTGATATTGGTAAATAAAAGTAATTTTTTTTCGAGGAGTTTCAAAAAGTTACAAAGGGAATTAAGAGCTTAATCCTCGTCAAGAAAATTCAAGGAGATTTTGGTAGAGTTTTCTTATTGCTTGCGTGGTTTCGAAGAGGCAACGGACCTTCTCCGTTCGGTATCATCACAATCTCACTTTTATTCCTTATTTCCGCGCTTTATTGCTTTCTAGATACCATGAGAAGTAGGAAATAAAGAGCGTGCGCTCGAATTCGCTGTTTAAAGACCTGTAGCAGGCATTCTGCACTTCATTTGCTATATGTGTTGTGTTTGTGTTTGTTTACTTTCTTGTTGATCGATGAGTCACTCAATTTAGAAATTGAGATCACGACTTCGCTCTCAGTGCATGCTCCCTATAGGATTTTATCGCTTTTCTTTATTTCCTGTTGATCGATGAGTCACTCAATTTAGAAATTGAGATCACGACTTCTCTCTCATTGCATGTTCCCTATAGGATAGTTTTGTTAGACTTTCTTTGGCATGCTAACTAAGATAGGATCTCTCTAGGTGTGCTCTCTTGAATTTATTGCCTTGTTTGCCTTATCCTTGTACATATCATGTTCTCTTAGGACGTGCTTGCTCCCTTCGGACGCAAGTTAGACCTTAGTTTGTAAGCCATGCATGCTAACATTAGGTAGACGTTTCCCTTTTGTTAATCCAAACCTTAAGACTACCATTGTATGATACCATTAAGTTTAGAAATAAGTTAGTCTCCCTTAGACCCTTTTCTTCCCCTTTTTGCATCCTTGCATCTAAAACTAAAATCTTTTCTTAGCAAATCAAAAACATGTTAATCTCACTTAAACCCTTTTTCAAAGTAACAAAACACAAATCAATTCAAACCACTTTGTGCGCTCGAGCACCTTTTCTCTAAAATCCTTTTCAGGTAAGGACATGATTAATTTACTTCTGTGCCAACGCATAAATCTCCAAAGGTCGAGTTGCGGCAGATGGCAGAATTAACATTGTCCATAAAAAACACAAACAAACAAAAATATATAAGCCGAACTACGGTAGCTCTGATTCCTCAAAAAGGATACGTAGGCATTGAGTTAGGGCTCAAGCGAGTACAATTTTATTTTCTCTACATTCTTTTCTCCTTTCTTTTGCATGCATTCTCCCTTTAGTAGTATAGTAAACAATAAGCATAGATTAAACACACCCATAAGATAGACAACAAGAGTGAATACCGTAGAGTACTACGGGCGTGTGGGGTGCTAATACTTTCCCCTCGCGTAACAGACTCCCTTACCCGATCTCTCGGTCGCAAGACCGTGACTTCTCCCTTCTCAGATTTTCTCGATGTTTATCTTTCCCTCCATATGGGATAAAAGACGTTCGATGGCGACTTCATTGTTTGATGATTTTCAGCCGGTTGTTTCAGCTGGCGAATTCACTGGGGACAGGTCGACCAAATGCTGGTCCATCCCAGAGTCGCTCCTAGCTCTTGCTTTCTTTTCTTTGGGTGTTTATTTTTTATGCTTTCAGTTTATTCACTCATTTTGTATATACTTGAGCATACGTATGCATTGCATTTTTTATCACAGGTACAAATGGTGATTATGTTTAGTTGGTGACTATGTTCAGATGGTTACTCGTATTCAGATGGTGACTATGCTCAGACAGTGACTATTGGTTCTAATGGTTACGTTCTGGATTTCTGTCAGTGACTTATGCAGATGGTGTTCTGTTGGTGATCATATGGTTCTCAGATTTATTTTCTGAGTTCTTGATTTGTATATTTGGAGGTTCATTCGAGCCTTCGATCTTGGTATTCCCAGCATGTTCAGAAAGTGCTCAACAATATTTGGTGTTCCAGAAGCCTTGATTCCGTACTATTGAGATCTACATGGTACTTGGTTCTTATATGTGCAGAAGTTATGCCAGACCTTTGATCTGATAATATTCATATGATTCAAAAGCAGTGCAACAATCATATCCAGAAATGACGGAACCTTGATCTCATTTGATCCCATGCCTTTGCATACATAACATGGTTAACCACATGCTTAACATACATGTTCTATTATTTCCAAGGAATCATATTTGCAAGCCTTGTGCTAAACTCTTCCATCCCTTACTTGCGTAAAATCAAAATCAAAGCACGTAAATTCCTTGGAAATGACAGAACATGACATGACATTCATTCATGCACTCCATGCATATTCATGCATCCATGACAGGTACTCAAAGATTGGGGATTATTATTCAGGCCTGATATTCTCTTCAAAGGTTCAACTTGATTTCTCACCGCACATGTTCAGGGATCAGTTATGGAATAGCTCTGAGTTATATACATGCAAGCTCTGAGTTATATAGATGAAATCAATCTAGAGACCATTGTGTTCATATCAGATCAGAAGGGGAATTCTCTCGCCCACTCAAGCATCAAGACTACATAAAGTCGTCAGAATCAAGAAATCCATACGGAGTCAAGTCTCCTCAAAGATGGCAGCCATTGGTTCTCTTTAGTGCATTTTCATTTGTATTCTTACTTGTTTGTTTAAACATTGATTGCATGTAGAAATTTGTCTATTTTTGAATGAAAATTTTAATGCAATAGGTATGCTTGTCTTGAAGTGTTCCTTTCGTTTTTATTCATTCGTTCATTATCACTCTTTAAATGTTTTACTTGCATATTGATGACAAATTTCCTAGTCTTATTTATGCTTAGGTAAAGATTGGAGGGATGATGACGATAATCTAAAAACGCAAAATCTCTGGTCGGTACGCTTTTGAGTAAGACTCTGCTGACGATGTACAGGTTAGACCCTTTTAAAGTTTCTTTTTCTATACTAGTTTCAATTGCAATTTTTGATTAATCATGGCGATTGAATTTTTATGATATTGGTAAATAAAAGTAATTTTTTTTCGAGGAGTTTCAAAAAGTTACAAAGGGAATTAAGAGCTTAATCCTCGTCAAGAAAATTCAAGGAGATTTTGGTAGAGTTTTCTTATTGCTTGCGTGGTTTCGAAGAGGCAACGGACCTTCTCCGTTCGGTATCATCACAATCTCACTTTTATTCCTTATTTCCGCGCTTTATTGCTTTCTAGATACCATGAGAAGTAGGAAATAAAGAGCGTGCGCTCGAAGTCGCTGTTTAAAGACCTGTAGCAGGCATTCTGCACTTCATTTGCTATATGTGTTGTGTTTGTGTTTGTTTACTTTCTTGTTGATCGATGAGTCACTCAATTTAGAAATTGAGATCACGACTTCGCTCTCAGTGCATGCTCCCTATAGGATTTTATCGCTTTTCTTTATTTCCTGTTGATCGATGAGTCACTCAATTTAGAAATTGAGATCACGACTTCTCTCTCATTGCATGTTCCCTATAGGATAGTTTTGTTAGACTTTCTTTGGCATGCTAACTAAGATAGGATCTCTCTAGGTGTGCTCTCTTGAATTTATTGCCTTGTTTGCCTTATCCTTGTACATATCATGTTCTCTTAGGACGTGCTTGCTCCCTTCGGACGCAAGTTAGACCTTAGTTTGTAAGCCATGCATGCTAACATTAGGTAGACGTTTCCCTTTTGTTAATCCAAACCTTAAGACTATCATTGTATGATACCATTAAGTTTAGAAATAAGTTAGTCTCCCTTAGACCCTTTTCTTCCCCTTTTTGCATCCTTGCATCTAAAACTAAAATCTTTTCTTAGCAAATCAAAAACATGTTAATCTCACTTAAACCCTTTTTCAAAGTAACAAAACACAAATCAATTCAAACCACTTTGTGCGCTCGAGCACCTTTTCTCTAAAATCCTTTTCAGGTAAGGACATGATTAATTTACTTCTGTGTCAACGCATAAATCTCCAAAGGTCGAGTTGCGGCAGATGGCAGAATTAACATTGTCCATAAAAAACACAAACAAACAAAAATATATAAGCCGAACTACGGTAGCTCTGATTCCTCAAAAAGGATACGTAGGCATTGAGTTAGGGCTCAAGCGAGTACAATTTTATTTTCTCTACATTCTTTTCTCCTTTCTTTTGCATGCATTCTCCCTTTAGTAGTATAGTAAACAATAAGCATAGATTAAACACACCCATAAGATAGACAACAAGAGTGAATACCGTAGAGTACTACGGGCGTGTGGGGTGCTAATACTTTCCCTTCGCGTAACAGACTCCCTTACCCGATCTCTCGGTCGCAAGACCGTGACTTCTCCCTTCTCAGATTTTCTCGATGTTTATCTTTTCCTCCATATGGGATAAAAGACGTTCGATGGCGACTTCATTGTTTGATGATTTTCAGCCGGTTGTTTCAGCTGGCGAATTCACTGGGGACAGGTCGACCAAATGCTGGTCCATCCCAGAGTCGCTCCTAGCTCTTGCTTTCTTTTCTTTGGGTGTTTATTTTTTATGCTTTCAGTTTATTCACTCATTTTGTATATACTTGAGCATACGTATGCATTGCATTTTTTATCACAAGTACAAATGGTGATTATGTTTAGTTGGTGACTATGTTCAGATGGTTACTCGTATTCAGATGGTGACTATGCTCAGACAGTGACTATTGGTTCTAATGGTTACGTTCTGGATTTCTGTCAGTGACTTATGCAGATGGTGTTCTGTTGGTGATCATATGGTTCTCAGATTTATTTTCTGAGTTCTTGATTTGTATATTTGGAGGTTCATTCGAGCCTTCGATCTTGGTATTCCCAGCATGTTCAGAAAGTGCTCAACAATATTTGGTGTTCCAGAAGCCTTGATTCCGTACTATTGAGATCTACATGGTACTTGGTTCTTATATGTGCAGAAGTTATGCCAGACCTTTGATCTGATAATATTCATATGATTCAAAAGCAGTGCAACAATCATATCCAGAAATGACGGAACCTTGATCTCATTTGATCCCATGCCTTTGCATATATAACATGGTTAACCACATGCTTAACATACATGTTCTATTATTTCCAAGGAATCATATTTGCAAGCCTTGTGCTAAACTCTTCCATCCCTTACTTGCGTAAAATCAAAATCAAAGCACGTAAATTCCTTGGAAATGACAAAACATGACATGACATTCATTCATGCACTCCATGCATATTCATGCATCCATGACAGGTACTCAAAGATTGGGGATTATTATTCAGGCCTGATATTCTCTTCAAAGGTTCAACTTGATTTCTCACCGCACATGTTCAGGGATCAGTTATGGAATATCTCTGAGTTATATACATGCAAGCTCTGAGTTATATAGATGGAATCAATCTAGAGACCATTGTGTTCATATCAGATCAGAAGGGGAATTCTCTCGCCCACTCAAGCATCAAGACTACAGAAAGTCGTCAGAATCAAGAAATCCATACGGAGTCAAGTCTCCTCAAAGATGGCAGCCATTGGTTCTCTTTAGTGCATTTTCATTTGTATTCTTACTTGTTTGTTTAAACATTGATTGCATGTAGAAACTTGTCTATTTTTGAATGAAAATTTTAATGCAATAGGTATGCTTGTCTTGAAGTGTTCCTTTCGTTTTTATTCATTCGTTCATTATCACTCTTTAAATGTTTTACTTGCATATTGATGACAAATTTCCTAGTCTTATTTATGCTTAGGTAAAGATTGGAGGGAGGATGACGATAATCTAAAAACGCAAAATCTCTGGTCGGTACGCTTTTGAGTAAGACTCTGCTGACGATGTACAGGTTAGACCCTTTTAAAGTTTCTTTTTCTATACTAGTTTCAATTGCAATTTTTGATTAATCATGGCGATTGAATTTTTGTGATATTGGTAAATAAAAGTAATTTTTTTTCGAGGAGTTTCAAAAAGTTACAAAGGGAATTAAGAGCTTAATCCTCGTCAAGAAAATTCAAGGAGATTTTGGTAGAGTTTTCTTATTGCTTGCGTGGTTTCGAAGAGGCAACGGACCTTCTCCGTTCGGTATCATCACAATCTCACTTTTATTCCTTATTTCCGCGCTTTATTGCTTTCTAGATACCATGAGAAGTAGGAAAGAAAGAGCGTGCGCTCGAAGTCGCTGTTTAAAGACCTGTAGCAGGCATTCTGCACTTCATTTGCTATACGTGTTGTGTTTGTGTTTGTTTACTTTCTTGTTGATCGATGAGTCACTCAATTTAGAAATTGAGATCACGACTTCGCTCTCAGTGCATGCTCCCTATAGGATTTTATCGCTTTTCTTTATTTCCTGTTGATCGATGAGTCACTCAATTTAGAAATTGAGATCACGACTTCGCTCTCATTGCATGTTCCCTATAGGATAGTTTTGTTAGACTTTCTTTGGCATGCTAACTAAGATAGGATCTCTCTAGGTGTGCTCTCTTGAATTTATTGTCTTGTTTGCCTTATCCTTGTACATATCATGTTCTCTTAGGACGTGCTTGCTCCCTTCGGACGCAAGTTAGACCTTAGTTTGTAAGCCATGCATGCTAACATTAGGTAGACGTTTTCCTTTTGTTAATCCAAACCTTAAGACTACCATTGTATGATACCATTAAGTTTAGAAATAAGTTAGTCTCCCTTAGACCCTTTTCTTCCCCTTTTTGCATCATTGCATCTAAAACTAAAATCTTTTCTTAGCAAATCAAAAACATGTTAATCTAACTTAAACCCTTTTTCAAAGTAACAAAACATAAATCAATTCAAACCACTTTGTGCGCTCGAGCACCTTTTCTCTAAAATCCTTTTCAGGTAAGGACATGATTAATTTACTTCTGTGCCAACGCATAAATCTCCAAAGGTCGAGTTGCGGCAGATGGCAGAATTAACATTGTCCATAAAAAACACAAACAAACAAAAATATATAAGCCGAACTACGGTAGCTCTGATTCCTCAAAAAGGATACGTAGGCATTGAGTTAGGGCTCAAGCGAGTACAATTTTATTTTCTCTACATTCTTTTCTCCTTTCTTTTGCATGCATTCTCCCTTTAGTAGTATAGTAAACAATAAGCATAGATTAAACACACCCATAAGATAGACAACAAGAGTGAATACCGTAGAGTACTACGGGCGTGTGGGGGTGCTAATACTTTCCCCTCGCGTAACAGACTCCCTTACCCGATCTCTCGGTCGCAAGACCGTGACTTCTCCCTTCTCAGATTTTCTCGATGTTTATCTTTCCCTCCATATGGGATAAAAGACGTTCGATGGCGACTTCATTGTTTGATGATTTTCAGCCGGTTGTTTCAGCTGGCGAATTCACTGGGGACAGGTCGACCAAATGCTGGTCCATCCCAGAGTCGCTCCTAGCTCTTGCTTTCTTTTCTTTGGGTGTTTATTTTTTATGCTTTCAGTTTATTCACTCATTTTGTATATACTTGAGCATACGTATGCATTGCATTTTTTATCACAGGTACAAATGGTGATTATGTTTAGTTGGTGACTATGTTCAGATGGTTACTCGTATTCAGATGGTGACTATGCTCAGACAGTGACTATTGGTTCTAATGGTTACGTTCTGGATTTCTGTCAGTGACTTATGCAGATGGTGTTCTGTTGGTGATCATATGGTTCTCAGATTTATTTTCTGAGTTCTTGATTTGTATATTTGGAGGTTCATTCGAGCCTTCGATCTTGGTATTCCCAGCATGTTCAGAAAGTGCTCAACAATATTTGGTGTTCCAGAAGCCTTGATTCCGTACTATTGAGATCTACATGGTACTTGGTTCTTATATGTGCAGAAGTTATGCCAGACCTTTGATCTGATAATATTCATATGATTCAAAAGCAGTGCAACAATCATATCCAGAAATGACGGAACCTTGATCTCATTTGATCCCATGCCTTTGCATACATAACATGGTTAACCACATGCTTAACATACATGTTCTATTATTTCCAAGGAATCATATTTGCAAGCCTTGTGCTAAACTCTTCCATCCCTTACTTGCGTAAAATCAAAATCAAAGCACGTAAATTCCTTGGAAATGACAGAACATGACATGACATTCATTCATGCACTCCATGCATATTCATGCATCCATGACAGGTACTCAAAGATTGGGGATTATTATTCAGGCCTGATATTCTCTTCAAAGGTTCAACTTGATTTCTCACCGCACATGTTCAGGGATCAGTTATGGAATAGCTCTGAGTTATATACATGCAAGCTCTGAGTTATATAGATGAAATCAATCTAGAGACCATTGTGTTCATATCAGATCAGAAGGGGAATTCTCTCGCCCACTCAAGCATCAAGACTACATAAAGTCGTCAGAATCAAGAAATCCATACGGAGTCAAGTCTCCTCAAAGATGGCAGCCATTGGTTCTCTTTAGTGCATTTTCATTTGTATTCTTACTTGTTTGTTTAAACATTGATTGCATGTAGAAACTTGTCTATTTTTGAATGAAAATTTTAATGCAATAGGTATGCTTGTCTTGAAGTGTTCCTTTCGTTTTTATTCATTCGTTCATTATCACTCTTTACATGTTTTACTTGCATATTGATGACAAATTTCCTAGTCTTATGCTTAGGTAAAGATTGGAGGGAGGATGACGATAATCTAAAAATGCAAAATCTCTGGTCGGTACGCTTTTGAGTAAGACTCTGCTGACGATGTACAGGTTAGACCCTTTTAAAGTTTCTTTTTCTATACTAGATTCAATTGCAATTTTTGATTAATCATGGCGATTGAATTTTTGTGATATTGGTAAATAAAAGTAATTTTTTTTCGAGGAGTTTCAAAAAGTTACAAAGGGAATTAAGAGCTTAATCCTCGTCAAGAAAATTCAAGGAGATTTTGGTAGAGTTTTCTTATTGCTTGCGTGGTTTCGAAGAGGCAACGGACCTTCTCCGTTCGGTATCATCACAATCTCACTTTTATTCCTTATTTCCGCGCTTTATTGCTTTCTAGATACCATGAGAAGTAGGAAATAAAGAGCGTGCGCTCGAAGTCGCTGTTTAAAGACCTGTAGCAGGCATTCTGCACTTCATTTGCTATATGTGTTGTGTTTGTGTTTGTTTACTTTCTTGTTGATCGATGAGTCACTCAATTTAGAAATTGAGATCACGACTTCGCTCTCAGTGCATGCTCCCTATAGGATTTTATCGCTTTTCTTTATTTCCTGTTGATCGATGAGTCACTCAATTTAGAAATTGAGATCACGACTTCTCTCTCATTGCATGTTCCCTATAGGATAATTTTGTTAGACTTTCTTTGGCATGCTAACTAAGATAGGATCTCTCTAGGTGTGCTCTCTTGAATTTATTGTCTTGTTTGCCTTATCCTTGTACATATCATGTTCTCTTAGGACGTGCTTGCTCCCTTCGGACGCAAGTTAGACCTTAGTTTGTAAGCCATGCATGCTAACATTAGGTAGACGTTTCCCTTTTGTTAATCCAAACCTCAAGACTACCATTGTATGATACCATTAAGTTTAGAAATAAGTTAGTCTCCCTTAGACCCTTTTCTTCCCCTTTTTGCATCCTTGCATCTAAAACTAAAATCTTTTCTTAGCAAATCAAAAACATGTTAATCTCACTTAAACCCTTTTTCAAAGTAACAAAACACAAATCAATTCAAACCACTTTGTGCGCTCGAGCACCTTTTCTCTAAAATCCTTTTCAGGTAAGGACATGATTAATTTACTTCTGTGCCAACGCATAAATCTCCAAAGGTCGAGTTGCGGCAGATGGCAGAATTAACATTGTCCATAAAAAACACAAACAAACAAAAATATATAAGCCGAACTACGGTAGCTCTGATTCCTCAAAAAGGATACGTAGGCATTGAGTTAGGGCTCAAGCGAGTACAATTTTATTTTCTCTACATTCTTTTCTCCTTTCTTTTGCATGCATTCTCCCTTTAGTAGTCTAGTAAACAATAAGCATAGATTAAACACACCCATAAGATAGACAACAAGAGTGAATACCGTAGAGTACTACGGGCGTGTGGGGTGCTAATACTTTCCCTTCGCGTAACAGACTCCCTTACCCGATCTCTCGGTCGCAAGACCGTGACTTCTCCCTTCTCAGATTTTCTCGATGTTTATCTTTCCCTCCATATGGGATAAATAACGTTCGATGGCGACTTCATTGTTTGATGATTTTCAGCCGGTTGTTTCAGCTGGCGAATTCACTGGGGACAGGTCGACCAAATGCTGGTCCATCCCAGAGTCGCTCCTAGCTCTTGCTTTCTTTTCTTTGGGTGTTTATTTTTTATGCTTTCAGTTTATTCACTCATTTTGTATATACTTGAGCATACGTATGCATTGCATTTTTTATCACAGGTACAAATGCTGATTATGTTTAGTTGGTGACTATGTTCAGATGGTTACTCGTATTCAGATGGTGACTATGCTCAGACAGTGACTATTGGTTCTAATGGTTACGTTCTGGATTTCTGTCAGTGACTTATGCAGATGGTGTTCTGTTGGTGATCATATGGTTCTCAGATTTATTTTCTGAGTTCTTGATTTGTATATTTGGAGGTTCATTCGAGCCTTCGATCTTGGTATTCCCAGCATGTTCAGAAAGTGCTCAACAATATTTGGTGTTCCAGAAGCCTTGATTCCGTACTATTGAGATCTACATGGTACTTGGTTCTTATATGTGCAGAAGTTATGCCAGACCTTTGATCTGATAATATTCATATGATTCAAAAGCAGTGCAACAATCATATCCAGAAACGACGGAACCTTGATCTCATTTGATCCCATGCCTTTGCATACATAACATGGTTAACCACATGCTTAACATACATGTTCTATTATTTCCAAGGAATCATATTTGCAAGCTTTGTGCTAAACTCTTCCATCCCTTACTTGCGTAAAATCAAAATCAAAGCACGTAAATTCCTTGGAAATGACAGAACATGACATGACATTCATTCATGCACTCCATGCATATTCATGCATCCATGACAGGTACTCAAAGATTGGGGATTATTATTCAGGCCTGGTATTCTCTTCAAAGATTCAACTTGATTTCTCACCGCACATGTTCAGGGATCAGTTATGGAATATCTCTGAGTTATATACATGCAAGCTCTGAGTTATATAGATGGAATCAATCTAGAGACCATTGTGTTCATATCAGATCAGAAGGGGAATTCTCTCGCCCACTCAAGCATCAAGACTACAGAAAGTCGTCAGAATCAAGAAATCCATACGGAGTCAAGTCTCCTCAAAGATGGCAGCCATTGGTTCTCTTTAGTGCATTTTCATTTGTATTCTTACTTGTTTGTTTAAACATTGATTGCATGTAGAAACTTGTCTATTTTTGAATGAAAATTTTAATGCAATAGGTATGCTTGTCTTGAAGTGTTCCTTTCGTTTTTATTCATTCGTTCATTATCACTCTTTAAATGTTTTACTTGCATATTGATGACAAATTTCCTAGTCTTATTTATGCTTAGGTAAAGATTGGAGGGAGGATGACGATAATCTAAAAACGCAAAATCTCTGGTCGGTACGCTTTTGAGTAAGACTCTGCTGACGATGTACAGGTTAGACCCTTTTAAAGTTTCTTTTTCTATACTAGTTTCAATTGCAATTTTTGATTAATCATGGCGATTGAATTTTTGTGATATTGGTAAATAAAAGTAATTTTTTTTCGAGGAGTTTCAAAAAGTTACAAAGGGAATTAAGAGCTTAATCCTCGTCAAGAAAATTCAAGGAGATTTTGGTAGAGTTTTCTTATTGCTTGCGTGGTTTCGAAGAGGCAACGGACCTTCTCCGTTCGGTATCATCACAATCTCACTTTTATTCCTTATTTCCGCGCTTTATTGCTTTCTAGATACCATGAGAAGTAGGAAATAAAGAGCGTGCGCTCGAATTCGCTGTTTAAAGACCTGTAGCAGGCATTCTGCACTTCATTTGCTATATGTGTTGTGTTTGTGTTTGTTTACTTTCTTGTTGATCGATGAGTCACTCAATTTAGAAATTGAGATCACGACTTCGCTCTCAGTGCATGCTCCCTATAGGATTTTATCGCTTTTCTTTATTTCCTGTTGATCGATGAGTCACTCAATTTAGAAATTGAGATCACGACTTCTCTCTCATTGCATGTTCCCTATAGGATAGTTTTGTTAGACTTTCTTTGGCATGCTAACTAAGATAGGATCTCTCTAGGTGTGCTCTCTTGAATTTATTGTCTTGTTTGCCTTATCCTTGTACATATCATGTTCTCTTAGGACGTGCTTGCTCCCTTCGGACGCAAGTTAGACCTTAGTTTGTAAGCCATGCATGCTAACATTAGGTAGACGTTTCCCTTTTGTTAATCCAAACCTTAAGACTATCATTGTATGATACCATTAAGTTTAGAAATAAGTTAGTCTCCCTTAGACCCTTTTCTTCCCCTTTTTGCATCCTTGCATCTAAAACTAAAATCTTTTCTTAGCAAATCAAAAACATGTTAATCTCACTTAAACCCTTTTTCAAAGTAACAAAACACAAATCAATTCAAACCACTTTGTGCGCTCGAGCACCTTTTCTCTAAAATCCTTTTCAGGTAAGGACATGATTAATTTACTTCTGTGCCAACGCATAAATCTCCAAAGGTCGAGTTGCGGCAGATGGCAGAATTAACATTGTCCATAAAAAACACAAACAAACAAAAATATATAAGCCGAACTACGGTAGCTCTGATTCCTCAAAAAGGATACGTAGGCATTGAGTTAGGGCTCAAGCGAGTACAATTTTATTTTCTCTACATTCTTTTCTCCTTTCTTTTGCATGCATTCTCCCTTTAGTAGTATAGTAAACAATAAGCATAGATTAAACACACCCATAAGATAGACAACAAGAGTGAATACCGTAGAGTACTACGGGCGTGTGGGGTGCTAATACTTTCCCTTCGCGTAACAGACTCCCTTACCCGATCTCTCGGTCGCAAGACCGTGACTTCTCCCTTCTCAGATTTTCTCGATGTTTATCTTTTCCTCCATATGGGATAAAAGACGTTCGATGGCGACTTCATTGTTTGATGATTTTCAGCCGGTTGTTTCAGCTGGCGAATTCACTGGGGACAGGTCGACCAAATGCTGGTCCATCCCAGAGTCGCTCCTAGCTCTTGCTTTCTTTTCTTTGGGTGTTTATTTTTTATGCTTTCAGTTTATTCACTCATTTTGTATATACTTGAGCATACGTATGCATTGCATTTTTTATCACAAGTACAAATGGTGATTATGTTTAGTTGGTGACTATGTTCAGATGGTTACTCGTATTCAGATGGTGACTATGCTCAGACAGTGACTATTGGTTCTAATGGTTACGTTCTGGATTTCTGTCAGTGACTTATGCAGATGGTGTTCTGTTGGTGATCATATGGTTCTCAGATTTATTTTCTGAGTTCTTGATTTGTATATTTGGAGGTTCATTCGAGCCTTCGATCTTGGTATTCCCAGCATGTTCAGAAAGTGCTCAACAATATTTGGTGTTCCAGAAGCCTTGATTCCGTACTATTGAGATCTACATGGTACTTGGTTCTTATATGTGCAGAAGTTATGCCAGACCTTTGATCTGATAATATTCATATGATTCAAAAGCAGTGCAACAATCATATCCAGAAATGACGGAACCTTGATCTCATTTGATCCCATGCCTTTGCATATATAACATGGTTAACCACATGCTTAACATACATGTTCTATTATTTCCAAGGAATCATATTTGCAAGCCTTGTGCTAAACTCTTCCATCCCTTACTTGCGTAAAATCAAAATCAAAGCACGTAAATTCCTTGGAAATGACAGAACATGACATGACATTCATTCATGCACTCCATGCATATTCATGCATCCATGACAGGTACTCAAAGATTGGGGATTATTATTCAGGCCTGATATTCTCTTCAAAGGTTCAACTTGATTTCTCACCGCACATGTTCAGGGATCAGTTATGGAATAGCTCTGAGTTATATACATGTAAGCTCTGAGTTATATAGATGAAATCAATCTAGAGACCATTGTGTTCATATCAGATCAGAAGGGGAATTCTCTCGCCCACTCAAGCATCAAGACTACATAAAGTCGTCAGAATCAAGAAATCCATACGGAGTCAAGTCTCCTCAAAGATGGCAGCCATTGGTTCTCTTTAGTGCATTTTCATTTGTATTCTTACTTGTTTGTTTAAACATTGATTGCATGTAGAAACTTGTCTATTTTTGAATGAAAATTTTAATGCAATAGGTATGCTTGTCTTGAAGTGTTCCTTTCGTTTTTATTCATTCGTTCATTATCACTCTTTAAATGTTTTACTTGCATATTGATGACAAATTTCCTAGTCTTATGCTTAGGTAAAGATTGGAGGGAGGATGACGATAATCTAAAAACGCAAAATCTCTGGTCGGTACGCTTTTGAGTAAGACTCTGCTGACGATGTACAGGTTAGACCCTTTTAAAGTTTCTTTTTCTATACTAGATTCAATTGCAATTTTTGATTAATCATGGCGATTGAATTTTTGTGATATTGGTAAATAAAAGTAATTTTTTTTCGAGGAGTTTCAAAAAGTTACAAAGGGAATTAAGAGCTTAATCCTCGTCAAGAAAATTCAAGGAGATTTTGGTAGAGTTTTCTTATTGCTTGCGTGGTTTCGAAGAGGCAACGGACCTTCTCCGTTCGGTATCATCACAATCTCACTTTTATTCCTTATTTCCGCGCTTTATTGCTTTCTAGATACCATGAGAAGTAGGAAATAAAGAGCGTGCGCTCGAAGTCGCTGTTTAAAGACCTGTAGCAGGCATTCTGCACTTCATTTGCTATATGTGTTGTGTTTGTGTTTGTTTACTTTCTTGTTGATCGATGAGTCACTCAATTTAGAAATTGAGATCACGACTTCGCTCTCAGTGCATGCTCCCTATAAGATTTTATCGCTTTTCTTTATTTCTTGTTGATCGATGAGTCACTCAATTTAGAAATTGAGATCACGACTTCTCTCTCATTGCATGTTCCCTATAGGATAGTTTTGTTAGACTTTCTTTGGCATGCTAACTAAGATAGGATCTCTCTAGGTGTGCTCTCTTGAATTTATTGTCTTGTTTGCCTTATCCTTGTACATATCATGTTCTCTTAGGACGTGCTTGCTCCCTTCGGACGCAAGTTAGACCTTAGTTTTTAAGCCATGCATGCTAACATTAGGTAGACGTTTCCCTTTTGTTAATCCAAACCTTAAGACTATCATTGTATGATACCATTAAGTTTAGAAATAAGTTAGTCTCCCTTAGACCCTTTTCTTCCCCTTTTTGCATCCTTGCATCTAAAACTAAAATCTTTTCTTAGCAAATCAAAAACATGTTAATCTCACTTAAACCCTTTTTCAAAGTAACAAAACACAAATCAATTCAAACCACTTTGTGCGCTCGAGCACCTTTTCTCTAAAATCCTTTTCAGGTAAGGACATGATTAATTTACTTCTGTGCCAACGCATAAATCTCCAAAGGTCGAGTTGCGGCAGATGGCAGAATTAACATTGTCCATAAAAAACACAAACAAACAAAAATATATAAGCCGAACTACGGTAGCTCTGATTCCTCAAAAAGGATACGTAGGCATTGAGTTAGGGCTCAAGCGAGTACAATTTTATTTTCTCTACATTCTTTTCTCCTTTCTTTTGCATGCATTCTCCCTTTAGTAGTATAGTAAACAATAAGCATAGATTAAACACACCCATAAGATAGACAACAAGAGTGAATACCGTAGAGTACTACGGGCGTGTGGGGTGCTAATACTTTCCCTTCGCGTAACAGACTCCCTTACCCGATCTCTCGGTCGCAAGACCGTGACTTCTCCCTTCTCAGATTTTCTCGATGTTTATCTTTTTCTCCATATGGGATAAAAGACGTTCGATGGCGACTTCATTGTTTGATGATTTTCAGCCGGTTGTTTCAGCTGGCGAATTCACTGGGGACAGGTCGACCAAATGCTGGTCCATCCCAGAGTCGCTCCTAGCTCTTGCTTTCTTTTCTTTGGGTGTTTATTTTTTATGCTTTCAGTTTATTCACTCATTTTGTATATACTTGAGCATACGTATGCATTGCATTTTTTATCACAAGTACAAATGGTGATTATGTTTAGTTGGTGACTATGTTCAGATGGTTACTCGTATTCAGATGGTGACTATGCTCAGACAGTGACTATTGGTTCTAATGGTTACGTTCTGGATTTCTGTCAGTGACTTATGCAGATGGTGTTCTGTTGGTGATCATATGGTTCTCAGATTTATTTTCTGAGTTCTTGATTTGTATATTTGGAGGTTCATTCGAGCCTTCGATCTTGGTATTCCCAGCATGTTCAGAAAGTGCTCAACAATATTTGGTGTTCCAGAAGCCTTGATTCTGTACTATTGAGATCTACATGGTACTTGGTTCTTATATGTGCAGAAGTTATGCCAGACCTTTGATCTGATAATATTCATATGATTCAAAAGCAGTGCAACAATCATATCCAGAAATGACGGAACCTTGATCTCATTTGATCCCATGCCTTTGCATATATAACATGGTTAACCACATGCTTAACATACATGTTCTATTATTTCCAAGGAATCATATTTGCAAGCCTTGTGCTAAACTCTTCCATCCCTTACTTGCGTAAAATCAAAATCAAAGCACGTAAATTCCTTGGAAATGACAGAACATGACATGACATTCATTCATGCACTCCATGCATATTCATGCATCCATGACAGGTACTCAAAGATTGGGGATTATTATTCAGGCCTGATATTCTCTTCAAAGGTTCAACTTGATTTCTCACCGCACATGTTCAGGGATCAGTTATGGAATAACTCTGAGTTATATACATGTAAGCTCTGAGTTATATAGATGAAATCAATCTAGAGACCATTGTGTTCATATCAGATCAGAAGGGGAATTCTCTCGCCCACTCAAGCATCAAGACTACATAAAGTCGTCAGAATCAAGAAATCCATACGGAGTCAAGTCTCCTCAAAGATGGCAGCCATTGGTTCTCTTTAGTGCATTTTCATTTGTATTCTTACTTGTTTGTTTAAACATTGATTGCATGTAGAAACTTGTCTATTTTTGAATGAAAATTTTAATGCAATAGGTATGCTTGTCTTGAAGTGTTCCTTTCGTTTTTATTCATTCGTTCATTATCACTCTTTAAATGTTTTACTTGCATATTGATGACAAATTTCCTAGTCTTATGCTTAGGTAAAGATTGGAGGGAGGATGACGATAATCTAAAAACGCAAAATCTCTGGTCGGTACGCTTTTGAGTAAGACTCTGCTGACGATGTACAGGTTAGACCCTTTTAAAGTTTCTTTTTCTATACTAGATTCAATTGCAATTTTTGATTAATCATGGCGATTGAATTTTTGTGATATTGGTAAATAAAAGTAATTTTTTTTCGAGGAGTTTCAAAAAGTTACAAAGGGAATTAAGAGCTTAATCCTCGTCAAGAAAATTCAAGGAGATTTTGGTAGAGTTTTCTTATTGCTTGCGTGGTTTCGAAGAGGCAACGGACCTTCTCCGTTCGGTATCATCACAATCTCACTTTTATTCCTTATTTCCGCGCTTTATTGCTTTCTAGATACCATGAGAAGTAGGAAATAAAGAGCGTGCGCTCGAAGTCGCTGTTTAAAGACCTGTAGCAGGCATTCTGCACTTCATTTGCTATATGTGTTGTGTTTGTGTTTGTTTACTTTCTTGTTGATCGATGAGTCACTCAATTTAGAAATTGAGATCACGACTTCGCTCTCAGTGCATGCTCCCTATAGGATTTTATCGCTTTTCTTTATTTCTTGTTGATCGATGAGTCACTCAATTTAGAAATTGAGATCACGACTTCTCTCTCATTGCATGTTCCCTATAGGATAGTTTTGTTAGACTTTCTTTGGCATGCTAACTAAGATAGGATCTCTCTAGGTGTGCTCTCTTGAATTTATTGTCTTGTTTGCCTTATCCTTGTACATATCATGTTCTCTTAGGACGTGCTTGCTCCCTTCGGACGCAAGTTAGACCTTAGTTTGTAAGCCATGCATGCTAACATTAGGTAGACGTTTCCCTTTTGTTAATCCAAACCTTAAGACTATCATTGTATGATACCATTAAGTTTAGAAATAAGTTAGTCTCCCTTAGACCCTTTTCTTCCCCTTTTTGCATCCTTGCATCTAAAACTAAAATCTTTTCTTAGCAAATCAAAAACATGTTAATCTCACTTAAACCCTTTTTCAAAGTAACAAAACACAAATAAATTCAAACCACTTTGTGCGCTCGAGCACCTTTTCTCTAAAATCCTTTTCAGGTAAGGACATGATTAATTTACTTCTGTGCCAACGCATAAATCTCCAAAGGTCGAGTTGCGGCAGATGGCAGAATTAACATTGTCCATAAAAAACACAAACAAACAAAAATATATAAGCCGAACTACGGTAGCTCTGATTCCTCAAAAAGGATACGTAGGCATTGAGTTAGGGCTCAAGCGAGTACAATTTTATTTTCTCTACATTCTTTTCTCCTTTCTTTTGCATGCATTCTCCCTTTAGTAGTATAGTAAACAATAAGCATAGATTAAACACACCCATAAGATAGACAACAAGAGTGAATACCGTAGAGTACTACGGGCGTGTGGGGTGCTAATACTTTCCCTTCGCGTAACAGACTCCCTTACCCGATCTCTCGGTCGCAAGACCGTGACTTCTCCCTTCTCAGATTTTCTCGATGTTTATCTTTTTCTCCATATGGGATAAAAGACGTTCGATGGCGACTTCATTGTTTGATGATTTTCAGCCGGTTGTTTCAGCTGGCGAATTCACTGGGGACAGGTCGACCAAATGCTGGTCCATCCCAGAGTCGCTCCTAGCTCTTGCTTTCTTTTCTTTGGGTGTTTATTTTTTATGCTTTCAGTTTATTCACTCATTTTGTATATACTTGAGCATACGTATGCATTGCATTTTTTATCACAAGTACAAATGGTGATTATGTTTAGTTGGTGACTATGTTCAGATGGTTACTCGTATTCAGATGGTGACTATGCTCAGACAGTGACTATTGGTTCTAATGGTTACGTTCTGGATTTCTGTCAGTGACTTATGCAGATGGTGTTCTGTTGGTGATCATATGGTTCTCAGATTTATTTTCTGAGTTCTTGATTTGTATATTTGGAGGTTCATTCGAGCCTTCGATCTTGGTATTCCCAGCATGTTCAGAAAGTGCTCAACAATATTTGGTGTTCCAGAAGCCTTGATTCTGTACTATTGAGATCTACATGGTACTTGGTTCTTATATGTGCAGAAGTTATGCCAGACCTTTGATCTGATAATATTCATATGATTCAAAAGCAGTGCAACAATCATATCCAGAAATGACGGAACCTTGATCTCATTTGATCCCATGCCTTTGCATATATAACATGGTTAACCACATGCTTAACATACATGTTCTATTATTTCCAAGGAATCATATTTGCAAGCCTTGTGCTAAACTCTTCCATCCCTTACTTGCGTAAAATCAAAATCAAAGCACGTAAATTCCTTGGAAATGACAGAACATGACATGACATTCATTCATGCACTCCATGCATATTCATGCATCCATGACAGGTACTCAAAGATTGGGGATTATTATTCAGGCCTGATATTCTCTTCAAAGGTTCAACTTGATTTCTCACCGCACATGTTCAGGGATCAGTTATGGAATAACTCTGAGTTATATACATGTAAGCTCTGAGTTATATAGATGAAATCAATCTAGAGACCATTGTGTTCATATCAGATCAGAAGGGGAATTCTCTCGCCCACTCAAGCATCAAGACTACATAAAGTCGTCAGAATCAAGAAATCCATACGGAGTCAAGTCTCCTCAAAGATGGCAGCCATTGGTTCTCTTTAGTGCATTTTCATTTGTATTCTTACTTGTT
Organism: Vicia faba; assembly: GCA_948472305.1. Taxonomy (NCBI): domain Eukaryota; kingdom Viridiplantae; phylum Streptophyta; class Magnoliopsida; order Fabales; family Fabaceae; genus Vicia; species Vicia faba. The sequence continues at coordinate 314,646,845 of OX451741.1, forward strand.
TGTTTAAACATTGATTGCATGTAGAAACTTGTCTATTTTTGAATGAAAATTTTAATGCAATAGGTATGCTTGTCTTGAAGTGTTCCTTTCGTTTTTATTCATTCGTTCATTATCACTCTTTAAATGTTTTACTTGCATATTGATGACAAATTTCCTAGTCTTATGCTTAGGTAAAGATTGGAGGGAGGATGACGATAATCTAAAAACGCAAAATCTCTGGTCGGTACGCTTTTGAGTAAGACTCTGCTGACGATGTACAGGTTAGACCCTTTTAAAGTTTCTTTTTCTATACTAGATTCAATTGCAATTTTTGATTAATCATGGCGATTGAATTTTTGTGATATTGGTAAATAAAAGTAATTTTTTTTCGAGGAGTTTCAAAAAGTTACAAAGGGAATTAAGAGCTTAATCCTCGTCAAGAAAATTCAAGGAGATTTTGGTAGAGTTTTCTTATTGCTTGCGTGGTTTCGAAGAGGCAACGGACCTTCTCCGTTCGGTATCATCACAATCTCACTTTTATTCCTTATTTCCGCGCTTTATTGCTTTCTAGATACCATGAGAAGTAGGAAATAAAGAGCGTGCGCTCGAAGTCGCTGTTTAAAGACCTGTAGCAGGCATTCTGCACTTCATTTGCTATATGTGTTGTGTTTGTGTTTGTTTACTTTCTTGTTGATCGATGAGTCACTCAATTTAGAAATTGAGATCACGACTTCGCTCTCAGTGCATGCTCCCTATAGGATTTTATCGCTTTTCTTTATTTCTTGTTGATCGATGAGTCACTCAATTTAGAAATTGAGATCACGACTTCTCTCTCATTGCATGTTCCCTATAGGATAGTTTTGTTAGACTTTCTTTGGCATGCTAACTAAGATAGGATCTCTCTAGGTGTGCTCTCTTGAATTTATTGTCTTGTTTGCCTTATCCTTGTACATATCATGTTCTCTTAGGACGTGCTTGCTCCCTTCGGACGCAAGTTAGACCTTAGTTTTTAAGCCATGCATGCTAACATTAGGTAGACGTTTCCCTTTTGTTAATCCAAACCTTAAGACTATCATTGTATGATACCATTAAGTTTAGAAATAAGTTAGTCTCCCTTAGACCCTTTTCTTCCCCTTTTTGCATCCTTGCATCTAAAACTAAAATCTTTTCTTAGCAAATCAAAAACATGTTAATCTCACTTAAACCCTTTTTCAAAGTAACAAAACACAAATCAATTCAAACCACTTTGTGCGCTCGAGCACCTTTTCTCTAAAATCCTTTTCAGGTAAGGACATGATTAATTTACTTCTGTGCCAACGCATAAATCTCCAAAGGTCGAGTTGCGGCAGATGGCAGAATTAACATTGTCCATAAAAAACACAAACAAACAAAAATATATAAGCCGAACTACGGTAGCTCTGATTCCTCAAAAAGGATACGTAGGCATTGAGTTAGGGCTCAAGCGAGTACAATTTTATTTTCTCTACATTCTTTTCTCCTTTCTTTTGCATGCATTCTCCCTTTAGTAGTATAGTAAACAATAAGCATAGATTAAACACACCCATAAGATAGACAACAAGAGTGAATACCGTAGAGTACTACGGGCGTGTGGGGTGCTAATACTTTCCCTTCGCGTAACAGACTCCCTTACCCGATCTCTCGGTCGCAAGACCGTGACTTCTCCCTTCTCAGATTTTCTCGATGTTTATCTTTTTCTCCATATGGGATAAAAGACGTTCGATGGCGACTTCATTGTTTGATGATTTTCAGCCGGTTGTTTCAGCTGGCGAATTCACTGGGGACAGGTCGACCAAATGCTGGTCCATCCCAGAGTCGCTCCTAGCTCTTGCTTTCTTTTCTTTGGGTGTTTATTTTTTATGCTTTCAGTTTATTCACTCATTTTGTATATACTTGAGCATACGTATGCATTGCATTTTTTATCACAAGTACAAATGGTGATTATGTTTAGTTGGTGACTATGTTCAGATGGTTACTCGTATTCAGATGGTGACTATGCTCAGACAGTGACTATTGGTTCTAATGGTTACGTTCTGGATTTCTGTCAGTGACTTATGCAGATGGTGTTCTGTTGGTGATCATATGGTTCTCAGATTTATTTTCTGAGTTCTTGATTTGTATATTTGGAGGTTCATTCGAGCCTTCGATCTTGGTATTCCCAGCATGTTCAGAAAGTGCTCAACAATATTTGGTGTTCCAGAAGCCTTGATTCTGTACTATTGAGATCTACATGGTACTTGGTTCTTATATGTGCAGAAGTTATGCCAGACCTTTGATCTGATAATATTCATATGATTCAAAAGCAGTGCAACAATCATATCCAGAAATGACGGAACCTTGATCTCATTTGATCCCATGCCTTTGCATATATAACATGGTTAACCACATGCTTAACATACATGTTCTATTATTTCCAAGGAATCATATTTGCAAGCCTTGTGCTAAACTCTTCCATCCCTTACTTGCGTAAAATCAAAATCAAAGCACGTAAATTCCTTGGAAATGACAGAACATGACATGACATTCATTCATGCACTCCATGCATATTCATGCATCCATGACAGGTACTCAAAGATTGGGGATTATTATTCAGGCCTGATATTCTCTTCAAAGGTTCAACTTGATTTCTCACCGCACATGTTCAGGGATCAGTTATGGAATAACTCTGAGTTATATACATGTAAGCTCTGAGTTATATAGATGAAATCAATCTAGAGACCATTGTGTTCATATCAGATCAGAAGGGGAATTCTCTCGCCCACTCAAGCATCAAGACTACATAAAGTCGTCAGAATCAAGAAATCCATACGGAGTCAAGTCTCCTCAAAGATGGCAGCCATTGGTTCTCTTTAGTGCATTTTCATTTGTATTCTTACTTGTTTGTTTAAACATTGATTGCATGTAGAAACTTGTCTATTTTTGAATGAAAATTTTAATGCAATAGGTATGCTTGTCTTGAAGTGTTCCTTTCGTTTTTATTCATTCGTTCATTATCACTCTTTAAATGTTTTACTTGCATATTGATGACAAATTTCCTAGTCTTATGCTTAGGTAAAGATTGGAGGGAGGATGACGATAATCTAAAAACGCAAAATCTCTGGTCGGTACGCTTTTGAGTAAGACTCTGCTGACGATGTACAGGTTAGACCCTTTTAAAGTTTCTTTTTCTATACTAGATTCAATTGCAATTTTTGATTAATCATGGCGATTGAATTTTTGTGATATTGGTAAATAAAAGTAATTTTTTTTCGAGGAGTTTCAAAAAGTTACAAAGGGAATTAAGAGCTTAATCCTCGTCAAGAAAATTCAAGGAGATTTTGGTAGAGTTTTCTTATTGCTTGCGTGGTTTCGAAGAGGCAACGGACCTTCTCCGTTCGGTATCATCACAATCTCACTTTTATTCCTTATTTCCGCGCTTTATTGCTTTCTAGATACCATGAGAAGTAGGAAATAAAGAGCGTGCGCTCGAAGTCGCTGTTTAAAGACCTGTAGCAGGCATTCTGCACTTCATTTGCTATATGTGTTGTGTTTGTGTTTGTTTACTTTCTTGTTGATCGATGAGTCACTCAATTTAGAAATTGAGATCACGACTTCGCTCTCAGTGCATGCTCCCTATAGGATTTTATCGCTTTTCTTTATTTCTTGTTGATCGATGAGTCACTCAATTTAGAAATTGAGATCACGACTTCTCTCTCATTGCATGTTCCCTATAGGATAGTTTTGTTAGACTTTCTTTGGCATGCTAACTAAGATAGGATCTCTCTAGGTGTGCTCTCTTGAATTTATTGTCTTGTTTGCCTTATCCTTGTACATATCATGTTCTCTTAGGACGTGCTTGCTCCCTTCGGACGCAAGTTAGACCTTAGTTTGTAAGCCATGCATGCTAACATTAGGTAGACGTTTCCCTTTTGTTAATCCAAACCTTAAGACTATCATTGTATGATACCATTAAGTTTAGAAATAAGTTAGTCTCCCTTAGACCCTTTTCTTCCCCTTTTTGCATCCTTGCATCTAAAACTAAAATCTTTTCTTAGCAAATCAAAAACATGTTAATCTCACTTAAACCCTTTTTCAAAGTAACAAAACACAAATAAATTCAAACCACTTTGTGCGCTCGAGCACCTTTTCTCTAAAATCCTTTTCAGGTAAGGACATGATTAATTTACTTCTGTGCCAACGCATAAATCTCCAAAGGTCGAGTTGCGGCAGATGGCAGAATTAACATTGTCCATAAAAAACACAAACAAACAAAAATATATAAGCCGAACTACGGTAGCTCTGATTCCTCAAAAAGGATACGTAGGCATTGAGTTAGGGCTCAAGCGAGTACAATTTTATTTTCTCTACATTCTTTTCTCCTTTCTTTTGCATGCATTCTCCCTTTAGTAGTATAGTAAACAATAAGCATAGATTAAACACACCCATAAGATAGACAACAAGAGTGAATACCGTAGAGTACTACGGGCGTGTGGGGTGCTAATACTTTCCCTTCGCGTAACAGACTCCCTTACCCGATCTCTCGGTCGCAAGACCGTGACTTCTCCCTTCTCAGATTTTCTCGATGTTTATCTTTTCCTCCATATGGGATAAAAGACGTTCGATGGCGACTTCATTGTTTGATGATTTTCAGCCGGTTGTTTCAGCTGGCGAATTCACTGGGGACAGGTCGACCAAATGCTGGTCCATCCCAGAGTCGCTCCTAGCTCTTGCTTTCTTTTCTTTGGGTGTTTATTTTTTATGCTTTCAGTTTATTCACTCATTTTGTATATACTTGAGCATACGTATGCATTGCATTTTTTATCACAAGTACAAATGGTGATTATGTTTAGTTGGTGACTATGTTCAGATGGTTACTCGTATTCAGATGGTGACTATGCTCAGACAGTGACTATTGGTTCTAATGGTTACGTTCTGGATTTCTGTCAGTGACTTATGCAGATGGTGTTCTGTTGGTGATCATATGGTTCTCAGATTTATTTTCTGAGTTCTTGATTTGTATATTTGGAGGTTCATTCGAGCCTTCGATCTTGGTATTCCCAGCATGTTCAGAAAGTGCTCAACAATATTTGGTGTTCCAGAAGCCTTGATTCCGTACTATTGAGATCTACATGGTACTTGGTTCTTATATGTGCAGAAGTTATGCCAGACCTTTGATCTGATAATATTCATATGATTCAAAAGCAGTGCAACAATCATATCCAGAAATGACGGAACCTTGATCTCATTTGATCCCATGCCTTTGCATATATAACATGGTTAACCACATGCTTAACATACATGTTCTATTATTTCCAAGGAATCATATTTGCAAGCCTTGTGCTAAACTCTTCCATCCCTTACTTGCGTAAAATCAAAATCAAAGCACGTAAATTCCTTGGAAATGACAGAACATGACATGACATTCATTCATGCACTCCATGCATATTCATGCATCCATGACAGGTACTCAAAGATTGGGGATTATTATTCAGGCCTGATATTCTCTTCAAAGGTTCAACTTGATTTCTCACCGCACATGTTCAGGGATCAGTTATGGAATAGCTCTGAGTTATATACATGTAAGTTCTGAGTTATATAGATGAAATCAATCTAGAGACCATTGTGTTCATATCAGATCAGAAGGGGAATTCTCTCGCCCACTCAAGCATCAAGACTACATAAAGTCGTCAGAATCAAGAAATCCATACGGAGTCAAGTCTCCTCAAAGATGGCAGCCATTGGTTCTCTTTAGTGCATTTTCATTTGTATTCTTACTTGTTTGTTTAAACATTGATTGCATGTAGAAACTTGTCTATTTTTGAATGAAAATTTTAATGCAATAGGTATGCTTGTCTTGAAGTGTTCCTTTCGTTTTTATTCATTCGTTCATTATCACTCTTTAAATGTTTTACTTGCATATTGATGACAAATTTCCTAGTCTTATGCTTAGGTAAAGATTGGAGGGAGGATGACGATAATCTAAAAACGCAAAATCTCTGGTCGGTACGCTTTTGAGTAAGACTCTGCTGACGATGTACAGGTTAGACCCTTTTAAAGTTTCTTTTTCTATACTAGATTCAATTGCAATTTTTGATTAATCATGGCGATTGAATTTTTGTGATATTGGTAAATAAAAGTAATTTTTTTTCGAGGAGTTTCAAAAAGTTACAAAGGGAATTAAGAGCTTAATCCTCGTCAAGAAAATTCAAGGAGATTTTGGTAGAGTTTTCTTATTGCTTGCGTGGTTTCGAAGAGGCAACGGACCTTCTCCGTTCGGTATCATCACAATCTCACTTTTATTCCTTATTTCCGCGCTTTATTGCTTTCTAGATACCATGAGAAGTAGGAAATAAAGAGCGTGCGCTCGAAGTCGCTGTTTAAAGACCTGTAGCAGGCATTCTGCACTTCATTTGCTATATGTGTTGTGTTTGTGTTTGTTTACTTTCTTGTTGATCGATGAGTCACTCAATTTAGAAATTGAGATCACGACTTCGCTCTCAGTGCATGCTCCCTATAGGATTTTATCGCTTTTCTTTATTTCTTGTTGATCGATGAGTCACTCAATTTAGAAATTGAGATCACGACTTCTCTCTCATTGCATGTTCCCTATAGGATAGTTTTGTTAGACTTTCTTTGGCATGCTAACTAAGATAGGATCTCTCTAGGTGTGCTCTCTTGAATTTATTGTCTTGTTTGCCTTATCCTTGTACATATCATGTTCTCTTAGGACGTGCTTGCTCCCTTCGGACGCAAGTTAGACCTTAGTTTGTAAGCCATGCATGCTAACATTAGGTAGACGTTTCCCTTTTGTTAATCCAAACCTTAAGACTACCATTGTATGATACCATTAAGTTTAGAAATAAGTTAGTCTCCCTTAGACCCTTTTCTTCCCCTTTTTGCATCCTTGCATCTAAAACTAAAATCTTTTCTTAGCAAATCAAAAACATGTTAATCTCACTTAAACCCTTTTTCAAAGTAACAAAACACAAATCAATTCAAACCACTTTGTGCGCTCGAGCACCTTTTCTCTAAAATCCTTTTCAGGTAAGGACATGATTAATTTACTTCTGTGCCAACGCATAAATCTCCAAAGGTCGAGTTGCGGCAGATGGCAGAATTAACATTGTCCATAAAAAACACAAACAAACAAAAATATATAAGCCGAACTACGGTAGCTCTGATTCCTCAAAAAGGATACGTAGGCATTGAGTTAGGGCTCAAGCGAGTACAATTTTATTTTCTCTACATTCTTTTCTCCTTTCTTTTGCATGCATTCTCCCTTTAGTAGTATAGTAAACAATAAGCATAGATTAAACACACCCATAAGATAGACAACAAGAGTGAATACCGTAGAGTACTACGGGCGTGTGGGGTGCTAATACTTTCCCCTCGCGTAACAGACTCCCTTACCCGATCTCTCGGTCGCAAGACCGTGACTTCTCCCTTCTCAGATTTTCTCGATGTTTATCTTTCCCTCCATATGGGATAAAAGACGTTCGATGGCGACTTCATTGTTTGATGATTTTCAGCCGGTTGTTTCAGCTGGCGAATTCACTGGGGACAGGTCGACCAAATGCTGGTCCATCCCAGAGTCGCTCCTAGCTCTTGCTTTCTTTTCTTTGGGTGTTTATTTTTTATGCTTTCAGTTTATTCACTCATTTTGTATATACTTGAGCATACGTATGCATTGCATTTTTTATCACAGGTACAAATGGTGATTATGTTTAGTTGGTGACTATGTTCAGATGGTTACTCGTATTCAGATGGTGACTATGCTCAGACAGTGACTATTGGTTCTAATGGTTACGTTCTGGATTTCTGTCAGTGACTTATGCAGATGGTGTTCTGTTGGTGATCATATGGTTCTCAGATTTATTTTCTGAGTTCTTGATTTGTATATTTGGAGGTTCATTCGAGCCTTCGATCTTGGTATTCCCAGCATGTTCAGAAAGTGCTCAACAATATTTGGTGTTCCAGAAGCCTTGATTCCGTACTATTGAGATCTACATGGTACTTGGTTCTTATATGTGCAGAAGTTATGCCAGACCTTTGATCTGATAATATTCATATGATTCAAAAGCAGTGCAACAATCATATCCAGAAATGACGGAACCTTGATCTCATTTGATCCCATGCCTTTGCATACATAACATGGTTAACCACATGCTTAACATACATGTTCTATTATTTCCAAGGAATCATATTTGCAAGCCTTGTGCTAAACTCTTCCATCCCTTACTTGCGTAAAATCAAAATCAAAGCACGTAAATTCCTTGGAAATGACAGAACATGACATGACATTCATTCATGCACTCCATGCATATTCATGCATCCATGACAGGTACTCAAAGATTGGGGATTATTATTCAGGCCTGATATTCTCTTCAAAGGTTCAACTTGATTTCTCACCGCACATGTTCAGGGATCAGTTATGGAATAGCTCTGAGTTATATACATGCAAGCTCTGAGTTATATAGATGAAATCAATCTAGAGACCATTGTGTTCATATCAGATCAGAAGGGGAATTCTCTCGCCCACTCAAGCATCAAGACTACATAAAGTCGTCAGAATCAAGAAATCCATACGGAGTCTCCTCAAAGATGGCAGCCATTGGTTCTCTTTAGTGCATTTTCATTTGTATTCTTACTTGTTTGTTTAAACATTGATTGCATGTAGAAATTTGTCTATTTTTGAATGAAAATTTTAATGCAATAGGTATGCTTGTCTTGAAGTGTTCCTTTCGTTTTTATTCATTCGTTCATTATCACTCTTTAAATGTTTTACTTGCATATTGATGACAAATTTCCTAGTCTTATTTATGCTTAGGTAAAGATTGGAGGGAGGATGACGATAATCTAAAAACGCAAAATCTCTGGTCGGTACGCTTTTGAGTAAGACTCTGCTGACGATGTACAGGTTAGACCCTTTTAAAGTTTCTTTTTCTATACTAGTTTCAATTGCAATTTTTGATTAATCATGGCGATTGAATTTTTGTGATATTGGTAAATAAAAGTAATTTTTTTTCGAGGAGTTTCAAAAAGTTACAAAGGGAATTAAGAGCTTAATCCTCGTCAAGAAAATTCAAGGAGATTTTGGTAGAGTTTTCTTATTGCTTGCGTGGTTTCGAAGAGGCAACGGACCTTCTCCGTTCGGTATCATCACAATCTCACTTTTATTCCTTATTTCCGCGCTTTATTGCTTTCTAGATACCATGAGAAGTAGGAAATAAAGAGCGTGCGCTCGAAGTCGCTGTTTAGAGACCTGTAGCAGGCATTCTGCACTTCATTTGCTATATGTGTTGTGTTTGTGTTTGTTTACTTTCTTGTTGATCGATGAGTCACTCAATTTAGAAATTGAGATCACGACTTCACTCTCAGTGCATGCTCCCTATAGGATTTTATCGCTTTTCTTTATTTCCTGTTGATCGATGAGTCACTCAATTTAGAAATTGAGATCACGACTTCTCTCTCATTGCATGTTCCCTATAGGATAGTTTTGTTAGACTTTCTTTGGCATGCTAACTAAGATAGGATCTCTCTAGGTGTGCTCTCTTGAATTTATTGCATTGTTTGCCTTATCCTTGTACATATCATGTTCTCTTAGGACGTGCTTGCTCCCTTCGGACGCAAGTTAGACCTTAGTTTGTAAGCCATGCATGCTAACATTAGGTAGACGTTTCCCTTTTGTTAATCCAAACCTTAAGACTACCATTGTATGATACCATTAAGTTTAGAAATAAGTTAGTCTCCCTTAGACCCTTTTCTTCCCCTTTTTGCATCCTTGCATCTAAAACTAAAATCTTTTCTTAGCAAATCAAAAACATGTTAATCTCACTTAAACCCTTTTTCAAAGTAACAAAACACAAATCAATTCAAACCACTTTGTGCGCTCGAGCACCTTTTCTCTAAAATCCTTTTCAGGTAAGGACATGATTAATTTACTTCTGTGCCAACGCATAAATCTCCAAAGGTCGAGTTGCGGCAGATGGCAGAATTAACATTGTCCATAAAAAACACAAACAAACAAAAATATATAAGCCGAACTACGGTAGCTCTGATTCCTCAAAAAGGATACGTAGGCATTGAGTTAGGGCTCAAGCGAGTACAATTTTATTTTCTCTACATTCTTTTCTCCTTTCTTTTGCATGCATTCTCCCTTTAGTAGTATAGTAAACAATAAGCATAGATTAAACACACCCATAAGATAGACAACAAGAGTGAATACCGTAGAGTACTACGGGCGTGTGGGGTGCTAATACTTTCCCCTCGCGTAACAGACTCCCTTACCCGATCTCTCGGTCGCAAGACCGTGACTTCTCCCTTCTCAAATTTTCTCGATGTTTATCTTTCCCTCCATATGGGATAAAAGACGTTCGATGGCGACTTCATTGTTTGATGATTTTCAGCCGGTTGTTTCAGCTGGCGAATTCACTGGGGACAGGTCGACCAAATGCTGGTCCATCCCAGAGTCGCTCCTAGCTCTTGCTTTCTTTTCTTTGGGTGTTTATTTTTTATGCTTTCAGTTTATTCACTCATTTTGTATATACTTGAGCATACGTATGCATTGCATTTTTTATCACAAGTACAAATGGTGATTATGTTTAGTTGGTGACTATGTTCAGATGGTTACTCGTATTCAGATGGTGACTATGCTCAGACAGTGACTATTGGTTCTAATGGTTACGTTCTGGATTTCTGTCAGTGACTTATGCAGATGGTGTTCTGTTGGTGATCATATGGTTCTCAGATTTATTTTCTGAGTTCTTGATTTGTATATTTGGAGGTTCATTCGAGCCTTCGATCTTGGTATTCCCAGCATGTTCAGAAAGTGCTCAACAATATTTGGTGTTCCAGAAGCCTTGATTCCGTACTATTGAGATCTACATGGTACTTGGTTCTTATATGTGCAGAAGTTATGCCAGACCTTTGATCTGATAATATTCATATGATTCAAAAGCAGTGCAACAATCATATCCAGAAATGACGGAACCTTGATCTCATTTGATCCCATGCCTTTGCATACATAACATGGTTAACCACATGCTTAACATACATGTTCTATTATTTCCAAGGAATCATATTTGCAAGCCTTGTGCTAAACTCTTCCATCCCTTACTTGCGTAAAATCAAAATCAAAGCACGTAAATTCCTTGGAAATGACAGAACATGACATGACATTCATTCATGCACTCCATGCATATTCATGCATCCATGACAGGTACTCAAAGATTGGGGATTATTATTCAGGCCTGATATTCTCTTCAAAGGTTCAACTTGATTTCTCACCGCACATGTTCAGGGATCAGTTATGGAATAGCTCTGAGTTATATACATGTAAGCTCTGAGTTATATAGATGAAATCAATCTAGAGACCATTGTGTTCATATCAGATCAGAAGGGGAATTCTCTCGCCCACTCAAGCATTAAGACTACATAAAGTCGTCAGAATCAAGAAATCCATACGGAGTCAAGTCTCCTCAAAGATGGCAGCCATTGGTTCTCTTTAGTGCATTTTCATTTGTATTCTTACTTGTTTGTTTAAACATTGATTGCATGTAGAAACTTGTCTATTTTTGAATGAAAATTTTAATGCAATAGGTATGCTTGTCTTGAAGTGTTCCTTTCGTTTTTATTCATTCGTTCATTATCACTCTTTAAATGTTTTACTTGCATATTGATGACAAATTTCCTAGTCTTATGCTTAGGTAAAGATTGGAGGGAGGATGACGATAATCTAAAAACGCAAAATCTCTGGTCGGTACGCTTTTGAGTAAGACTCTGCTGACGATGTACAGGTTAGACCCTTTTAAAGTTTCTTTTTCTATACTAGATTCAATTGCAATTTTTGATTAATCATGGCGATTGAATTTTTGTGATATTGGTAAATAAAAGTAATTTTTTTTCGAGGAGTTTCAAAAAGTTACAAAGGGAATTAAGAGCTTAATCCTCGTCAAGAAAATTCAAGGAGATTTTGGTAGAGTTTTCTTATTGCTTGCGTGGTTTCGAAGAGGCAACGGACCTTCTCCGTTCGGTATCATCACAATCTCACTTTTATTCCTTATTTCCGCGCTTTATTGCTTTCTAGATACCATGAGAAGTAGGAAATAAAGAGCGTGCGCTCGAAGTCGCTGTTTAAAGACCTGTAGCAGGCATTCTGCACTTCATTTGCTATATGTGTTGTGTTTGTGTTTGTTTACTTTCTTGTTGATCGATGAGTCACTCAATTTAGAAATTGAGATCACGACTTCGCTCTCAGTGCATGCTCCCTATAGGATTTTATCGCTTTTCTTTATTTCCTGTTGATCGATGAGTCACTCAATTTAGAAATTGAGATCACGACTTCTCTCTCATTGCATGTTCCCTATAGGATAGTTTTGTTAGACTTTCTTTGGCATGCTAACTAAGATAGGATCTCTCTAGGTGTGCTCTCTTGAATTTATTGCCTTGTTTGCCTTATCCTTGTACATATCATGTTCTCTTAGGACGTGCTTGCTCCCTTCGGACGCAAGTTAGACCTTAGTTTGTAAGCCATGCATGCTAACATTAGGTAGACGTTTCCCTTTTGTTAATCCAAACCTTAAGACTACCATTGTATGATACCATTAAGTTTAGAAATAAGTTAGTCTCCCTTAGACCCTTTTCTTCCCCTTTTTGCATCCTTGCATCTAAAACTAAAATCTTTTCTTAGCAAATCAAAAACATGTTAATCTCACTTAAACCCTTTTTCAAAGTAACAAAACACAAATCAATTCAAACCACTTTGTGCGCTCGAGCACCTTTTCTCTAAAATCCTTTTCAGGTAAGGACATGATTAATTTACTTCTGTGCCAACGCATAAATCTCCAAAGGTCGAGTTGCGGCAGATGGCAGAATTAACATTGTCCATAAAAAACACAAACAAACAAAAATATATAAGCCGAACTACGGTAGCTCTGATTCCTCAAAAAGGATACGTAGGCATTGAGTTAGGGCTCAAGCGAGTACAATTTTATTTTCTCTACATTCTTTTCTCCTTTCTTTTGCATGCATTCTCCCTTTAGTAGTATAGTAAACAATAAGCATAGATTAAACACACCCATAAGATAGACAACAAGAGTGAATACCGTAGAGTACTACGGGCGTGTGGGGTGCTAATACTTTCCCCTCGCGTAACAGACTCCCTTACCCGATCTCTCGGTCGCAAGACCGTGACTTCTCCCTTCTCAGATTTTCTCGATGTTTATCTTTCCCTCCATATGGGATAAAAGACGTTCGATGGCGACTTCATTGTTTGATGATTTTCAGCCGGTTGTTTCAGCTGGCGAATTCACTGGGGACAGGTCGACCAAATGCTGGTCCATCCCAGAGTCGCTCCTAGCTCTTGCTTTCTTTTCTTTGGGTGTTTATTTTTTATGCTTTCAGTTTATTCACTCATTTTGTATATACTTGAGCATACGTATGCATTGCATTTTTTATCACAGGTACAAATGGTGATTATGTTTAGTTGGTGACTATGTTCAGATGGTTACTCGTATTCAGATGGTGACTATGCTCAGACAGTGACTATTGGTTCTAATGGTTACGTTCTGGATTTCTGTCAGTGACTTATGCAGATGGTGTTCTGTTGGTGATCATATGGTTCTCAGATTTATTTTCTGAGTTCTTGATTTGTATATTTGGAGGTTCATTCGAGCCTTCGATCTTGGTATTCCCAGCATGTTCAGAAAGTGCTCAACAATATTTGGTGTTCCAGAAGCCTTGATTCCGTACTATTGAGATCTACATGGTACTTGGTTCTTATATGTGCAGAAGTTATGCCAGACCTTTGATCTGATAATATTCATATGATTCAAAAGCAGTGCAACAATCATATCCAGAAATGACGGAACCTTGATCTCATTTGATCCCATGCCTTTGCATACATAACATGGTTAACCACATGCTTAACATACATGTTCTATTATTTCCAAGGAATCATATTTGCAAGCCTTGTGCTAAACTCTTCCATCCCTTGCGTAAAATCAAAATCAAAGCACGTAAATTCCTTGGAAATGACAGAACATGACATGACATTCATTCATGCACTCCATGCATATTCATGCATCCATGACAGGTACTCAAAGATTGGGGATTATTATTCAGGCCTGATATTCTCTTCAAAGGTTCAACTTGATTTCTCACCGCACATGTTCAGGGATCAGTTATGGAATAGCTCTGAGTTATATACATGCAAGCTCTGAGTTATATAGATGAAATCAATCTAGAGACCATTGTGTTCATATCAGATCAGAAGGGGAATTCTCTCGCCCACTCAAGCATCAAGACTACATAAAGTCGTCAGAATCAAGAAATCCATACGGAGTCAAGTCTCCTCAAAGATGGCAGCCATTGGTTCTCTTTAGTGCATTTTCATTTGTATTCTTACTTGTTTGTTTAAACATTGATTGCATGTAGAAATTTGTCTATTTTTGAATGAAAATTTTAATGCAATAGGTATGCTTGTCTTGAAGTGTTCCTTTCGTTTTTATTCATTCGTTCATTATCACTCTTTAAATGTTTTACTTGCATATTGATGACAAATTTCCTAGTCTTATTTATGCTTAGGTAAAGATTGGAGGGATGATGACGATAATCTAAAAACGCAAAATCTCTGGTCGGTACGCTTTTGAGTAAGACTCTGCTGACGATGTACAGGTTAGACCCTTTTAAAGTTTCTTTTTCTATACTAGTTTCAATTGCAATTTTTGATTAATCATGGCGATTGAATTTTTGTGATATTGGTAAATAAAAGTAATTTTTTTTCGAGGAGTTTCAAAAAGTTACAAAGGGAATTAAGAGCTTAATCCTCGTCAAGAAAATTCAAGGAGATTTTGGTAGAGTTTTCTTATTGCTTGCGTGGTTTCGAAGAGGCAACGGACCTTCTCCGTTCGGTATCATCACAATCTCACTTTTATTCCTTATTTCCGCGCTTTATTGCTTTCTAGATACCATGAGAAGTAGGAAATAAAGAGCGTGCGCTCGAAGTCGCTGTTTAAAGACCTGTAGCAGGCATTCTGCACTTCATTTGCTATATGTGTTGTGTTTGTGTTTGTTTACTTTCTTGTTGATCGATGAGTCACTCAATTTAGAAATTGAGATCACGACTTCGCTCTCAGTGCATGCTCCCTATAGGATTTTATCGCTTTTCTTTATTTCCTGTTGATCGATGAGTCACTCAATTTAGAAATTGAGATCACGACTTCTCTCTCATTGCATGTTCCCTATAGGATAGTTTTGTTAGACTTTCTTTGGCATGCTAACTAAGATAGGATCTCTCTAGGTGTGCTCTCTTGAATTTATTGCCTTGTTTGCCTTATCCTTGTACATATCATGTTCTCTTAGGACGTGCTTGCTCCCTTCGGACGCAAGTTAGACCTTAGTTTGTAAGCCATGCATGCTAACATTAGGTAGACGTTTCCCTTTTGTTAATCCAAACCTTAAGACTATCATTGTATGATACCATTAAGTTTAGAAATAAGTTAGTCTCCCTTAGACCCTTTTCTTCCCCTTTTTGCATCCTTGCATCTAAAACTAAAATCTTTTCTTAGCAAATCAAAAACATGTTAATCTCACTTAAACCCTTTTTCAAAGTAACAAAACACAAATCAATTCAAACCACTTTGTGCGCTCGAGCACCTTTTCTCTAAAATCCTTTTCAGGTAAGGACATGATTAATTTACTTCTGTGTCAACGCATAAATCTCCAAAGGTCGAGTTGCGGCAGATGGCAGAATTAACATTGTCCATAAAAAACACAAACAAACAAAAATATATAAGCCGAACTACGGTAGCTCTGATTCCTCAAAAAGGATACGTAGGCATTGAGTTAGGGCTCAAGCGAGTACAATTTTATTTTCTCTACATTCTTTTCTCCTTTCTTTTGCATGCATTCTCCCTTTAGTAGTATAGTAAACAATAAGCATAGATTAAACACACCCATAAGATAGACAACAAGAGTGAATACCGTAGAGTACTACGGGCGTGTGGGGTGCTAATACTTTCCCTTCGCGTAACAGACTCCCTTACCCGATCTCTCGGTCGCAAGACCGTGACTTCTCCCTTCTCAGATTTTCTCGATGTTTATCTTTTCCTCCATATGGGATAAAAGACGTTCGATGGCGACTTCATTGTTTGATGATTTTCAGCCGGTTGTTTCAGCTGGCGAATTCACTGGGGACAGGTCGACCAAATGCTGGTCCATCCCAGAGTCGCTCCTAGCTCTTGCTTTCTTTTCTTTGGGTGTTTATTTTTTATGCTTTCAGTTTATTCACTCATTTTGTATATACTTGAGCATACGTATGCATTGCATTTTTTATCACAAGTACAAATGGTGATTATGTTTAGTTGGTGACTATGTTCAGATGGTTACTCGTATTCAGATGGTGACTATGCTCAGACAGTGACTATTGGTTCTAATGGTTACGTTCTGGATTTCTGTCAGTGACTTATGCAGATGGTGTTCTGTTGGTGATCATATGGTTCTCAGATTTATTTTCTGAGTTCTTGATTTGTATATTTGGAGGTTCATTCGAGCCTTCGATCTTGGTATTCCCAGCATGTTCAGAAAGTGCTCAACAATATTTGGTGTTCCAGAAGCCTTGATTCCGTACTATTGAGATCTACATGGTACTTGGTTCTTATATGTGCAGAAGTTATGCCAGACCTTTGATCTGATAATATTCATATGATTCAAAAGCAGTGCAACAATCATATCCAGAAATGACGGAACCTTGATCTCATTTGATCCCATGCCTTTGCATATATAACATGGTTAACCACATGCTTAACATACATGTTCTATTATTTCCAAGGAATCATATTTGCAAGCCTTGTGCTAAACTCTTCCATCCCTTACTTGCGTAAAATCAAAATCAAAGCACGTAAATTCCTTGGAAATGACAAAACATGACATGACATTCATTCATGCACTCCATGCATATTCATGCATCCATGACAGGTACTCAAAGATTGGGGATTATTATTCAGGCCTGATATTCTCTTCAAAGGTTCAACTTGATTTCTCACCGCACATGTTCAGGGATCAGTTATGGAATAACTCTGAGTTATATACATGTAAGCTCTGAGTTATATAGATGAAATCAATCTAGAGACCATTGTGTTCATATCAGATCAGAAGGGGAATTCTCTCGCCCACTCAAGCATCAAGACTACATAAAGTCGTCAGAATCAAGAAATCCATACGGAGTCAAGTCTCCTCAAAGATGGCAGCCATTGGTTCTCTTTAGTGCATTTTCATTTGTATTCTTACTTGTTTGTTTAAACATTGATTGCATGTAGAAACTTGTCTATTTTTGAATGAAAATTTTAATGCAATAGGTATGCTTGTCTTGAAGTGTTCCTTTCGTTTTTATTCATTCGTTCATTATCACTCTTTAAATGTTTTACTTGCATATTGATGACAAATTTCCTAGTCTTATGCTTAGGTAAAGATTGGAGGGAGGATGACGATAATCTAAAAACGCAAAATCTCTGGTCGGTACGCTTTTGAGTAAGACTCTGCTGACGATGTACAGGTTAGACCCTTTTAAAGTTTCTTTTTCTATACTAGATTCAATTGCAATTTTTGATTAATCATGGCGATTGAATTTTTGTGATATTGGTAAATAAAAGTAATTTTTTTTCGAGGAGTTTCAAAAAGTTACAAAGGGAATTAAGAGCTTAATCCTCGTCAAGAAAATTCAAGGAGATTTTGGTAGAGTTTTCTTATTGCTTGCGTGGTTTCGAAGAGGCAACGGACCTTCTCCGTTCGGTATCATCACAATCTCACTTTTATTCCTTATTTCCGCGCTTTATTGCTTTCTAGATACCATGAGAAGTAGGAAATAAAGAGCGTGCGCTCGAAGTCGCTGTTTAAAGACCTGTAGCAGGCATTCTGCACTTCATTTGCTATATGTGTTGTGTTTGTGTTTGTTTACTTTCTTGTTGATCGATGAGTCACTCAATTTAGAAATTGAGATCACGACTTCGCTCTCAGTGCATGCTCCCTATAGGATTTTATCGCTTTTCTTTATTTCTTGTTGATCGATGAGTCACTCAATTTAGAAATTGAGATCACGACTTCTCTCTCATTGCATGTTCCCTATAGGATAGTTTTGTTAGACTTTCTTTGGCATGCTAACTAAGATAGGATCTCTCTAGGTGTGCTCTCTTGAATTTATTGTCTTGTTTGCCTTATCCTTGTACATATCATGTTCTCTTAGGACGTGCTTGCTCCCTTCGGACGCAAGTTAGACCTTAGTTTGTAAGCCATGCATGCTAACATTAGGTAGACGTTTCCCTTTTGTT